>OY288260.1:17040998-17640998 GCA_958450325.1 Agrostemma githago | reverse complement strand
AATTAACAGAATAGAAGTACTATAATTATTGTAATGACAACAATAATCGATTTCATAATGCAAGCACATTATGTTGGAATTAGTCTAGAAAAATCTAGTCATCATAGTATATCCTCTTAGAGTTATCTACCCAATCTGTCTCGATCATTTGTTGTCTTTATATTATTCATGAAAAGTATATTAATCAAAGAACATCCTATATATAATCTAGTAAAAAACTTTCCAAAACTAGTATAAATAGGTCATGCATGTATACTAGGGTGTAATCTAGAGCTCCTCAAGACCTTAATAGATCTCACCAACAAATCAACAATCACATTCTCCCCAAAACAATACTACCTCCGTCCCAAAAAGATCGTCTCATTTTCTCATTTTATATGAGAATTATTTTAATGAAACAGAACCATCTAAGTGGGACGGTTCCATCAAATATCAAATAATAATACTTTAAATAATAGAAGATGAATGCTTATGAATTTCGGGCTCAAATAATTCCGCTGCTAAAATTTCAACACAGAAATTAAGTAAAATAAAATTTCTAGATTAATAATCCACAATAATATATAATAAAAAAAGTTGTACAACCCAAAACATAAAAATTTAATTACCTTTAGTTATGCAAGTAATTTATTTATTACTTAATATTGATGAAATGAGTTTTTAGAGAGCTCCAAGCCTTAGACCATCCACAATGGTGGAAAATGAATAAAGTAGAAGATGAAGATGAAAAAGAAGAATATGAAATGATTGTGGATGATCTTAAGATTATGAAATGGTTGTATTATTTATACGAGCAGTGGCGGGCCAGAAATTTTATAGAGGGGGTGTAAGAATATTTTATGCTATAATAATATTACGGGATATGTGTGGACATGACATAGGTCCACCCCGACGCGGCCACGCGCGGGTTTGGGGAGGCGAATGAATCTCCATATGAGAATGGATCGAATTGAAATTTAAATCGAAGTGGAGTCGCCACCGAACTTTGTGGGAGTTCGGGCCCGTTCGAACCCACTCTATGTCGTAGTGGGCCGTATACAAAATACGGCCCATTTCCGATGCCAGAGTTTATTGGGCTCGTCCCTTTGCATTTGATACCGATACCGACATTATCGGATATCGTGTATTGAATGACTCTCGTGCGCCAACGGTTTCGGGCATCCAGAAACCGAGGTTCTGAGTAAGGGGTGAGGGTACGTGTTGGGAAGCCCACAAAGGACACCCAACCTCGCCCGCACATTGGCGGCCTCTACTAAGATATCGAATGATTTTTGAATACGCGCGTTAGTTGAACGATGAAAATGCTTATGCAAACATTGTTTTCCCTAAGCATGTGAGAAATTGAAAAGGGTTTCTATGTCGATTTAATGCAATTAATTCTAACGCCGAAGTTGAATTTTAGCATGTGGGTTCATTTTAGTATATTAAAATAAACGATAAATCGACAAGAAAAATAACAAACGGTTAGTAACGGTATAACGAATAATAACGGTTTGCAAATTATTGAATGAGATGAGATGATGCGAATATGATGATGTATGGTTTTGAAAAGTGAGGTTTTCACGTGATGGATTAACACGTGTTGACCTAAGTCATAAAAATATTATCGAAACTAGGAAATAATGTAGGACTCACGACTTTGTCGAGATAGAGGGCCACTCAACCGAGTTATTGTAGGACTCGACCGGGCGGACCTCTGAAAACGTTTCTATCCCGTATTCTAGACCATACTCGATCGAATTATTGACCAACTCGACCGAGTACGTAGCCACTCGACCGAGTCACTGTGAGACTCGACCGAATGGAGGTCGTAAGTTCATTCTATTTCGGTTTTTGGAGTGCCACTCGACCGAGTGGGCTAGGCTCTCGGTCGAGTGCCCCCTGTACAAATTCTAATTCGCTTTGCAATTTATCATTGACTTTCGAAATTGCTTTTGATTTTTGATGATTCGATGATTCTGCCGAATCGGACATAAATATTGTACAATTTATGCTCGACTCGGATTTTATAAATCATTGATTTTGTTAAATCGAATATAAATATTATGGGATTTATACTCGATTCTAAATCTGAATACTCGTTATATCCCATATTCGATTATTGAATCGATATGGAATACTAGAGTGAAAAATAAAGAAAATTGATTTAAGTCGTTTTAAGTCAATCAAAACGATATGAATTTCTCTCCGCGTTTGTAGTGCCATAATTGTAACGTGACATCTACGTTAGCATCAACGAGAAAATTGAATTGATCGAATTATTTGACTAGATCGTTAGATTCGACATCCAATTAGGGAATTGGTATCGAATCTAAAAGATCAACGCTTTGATTGAATAAAGACTTGATTTTGAAAATAAATTTTAGGGTTGATAAATATGCGATAATGGTGATAAAATAAGAAAATTAAAGTTGATGTTAATCCGTCTCAACAATCAAGCAATCGGGGTGATGGGATAAGCGACCGGCAACGCTGTGTGCAGTACACTTGTATATTCGGTTTTCCTTATCCCACCATCATTCATGCTCGACACGAATCTACGAATACTTTAATGTTTTATACTACTTATATTATCGATATTAGTATGCGAATAAAATAATAGAAACAAAAAAAACCGACTACGACGACACGGACGACACATGACGCGAGAGAGAAGGAGAAAGGAAAGAATGGGGTTTTGCACCCTCAACCTACATGTTCTTGTCTCGGATAGGGCTCGTAGTTGTGGCTTTAACACGGGAGCTTCGAGGTTTATGGAGGTTGAGTTATGGTGGTTGAGGTTTCGATTCCTAAAGCTAGGTTTAGGGTTTGCTAGTGTAGTGCTAGGGTTTGATTAGAGGTAGAATTAGGGTTTGAAAAAGTTGTCAAAGATGTTTTTGGGTTGTGTGCATGGGAAGGTTTATATAGGCATTGCTAGGGTTCCCCGGTTAGGGTTACTCGACCGAGTAACCAGCTGACTCGGTCGAGTGGCCCGTTGTGCCTGCAGTCGGGCCTGAAACAGGCCCACTCGATCGAGTGGATGGGGCCCTCGATCGAGTGGATGGGTTGGGTCGTGCGGGTCTCTTGTTTTGGACCGTGACCTTGGATATTTGATGGGTTTTGTGTTTGAATTGGACTTTTGATGTTTGGATGGCTGTTTTGTATGTCTCGGAAATGACTTTGACCGGGGTTGACCCAATCGCTAAAGGTCGGTTTTATTTTCGGTGTCGGTTTCGGCCCAAATTAGCCTTATTTGATTGGAAACGGCCCACTGGGCCTGGATTTGAGGTTGATTTTGTGAGATTTGTACTCCGTAAGTGCATTAGCCAGCAACTAATGGTTTTGAGCCCATATCCGAGCGCGTAGAAACACGTTAGCGTCCGATCATCATTGGGTGTTTTTTTGGAAACTGCTATAGACACCTGACAGTCAAAATGCGGGTGTCTACAATATGTAATATATCTTCCCTATTATTATGACAATATTTCTTCCTCATAAATATGGTCTTATTGGAAATGGAATCTTTAAGAGATATGCTATCATAATAATATCGGACTAAATAAGGAGTTTTTAACATAATTCCCATAAATCTTTGAACAACATGAAGGTCACAAAAGATTAATTAAGAGAGATTAAGATATACCTCCTGACATTGTGGAATAAGTCGAGATCTAATACGAACGATATTAGATCTCTATAAGACGTCTTCAAATAATAATAATATAATCCCAAAATAATAATAAGACGACTTCAAATAATCTTCATAAATAATAAGGCTTCGAACAATAATAATAATAATACGTCTTCATATGATCTTCAAATAATAATAATAATAATAAGTCGTTTCATAATTAATAGGTACGATTTCTCTCCCTTGTCCCATGACGTAATAAGTGTTGTTTGACCTTGATAATACACATTCATGCATTATTACGTTTTTTATTCATTCATGGAGTTTCTGATGGGGAAGACTCCATTATATAGGCAGAGAGAGGATCAGTTTCCTATTAGGATTTTAGATTATCGTAATCTCGACCTTCCATCAAGGTTGAGTAAATATGGAAAAACTCCTTATTTAGTCTGATATTATTATGATAGCATATCTCTTAAAGATTCGATTTCCAATAAGACCATAATTATGAGGAAGAAATATTGTCATAATAATAGGGAAGATAAATTACATATCCCGTAATATTATTATAGCATAAAATATTCTTACAGTCTCCCACTTGGTCGATTGGAACATCAGTAATGTTCTTTAGAGAATATATAAGTTGCGCATACTAATGCTAAAACATATAATGTCTTAAATCGGATATCATAAGTGCCTTGACTAATTCAGTCATTAAAGAGAGTCATGGCGTGCACATGTCAATCTGCAACATGATTACTTCCATGTACCACTACATCAACGAATTGAACAGTTAAGCCATAAGTGGAGTTTTACGTAATGGTCCACATAATGTCTTAAAAAGACCATAAATTTGTTATCATTCATCCAACAATAAATGTATACACATTGGAAAACAGAAATATTATTATTATTGCAAGTGTAGAATCATTAAGGAGATCTCATTAATTAATTCGTAATATAACATACATCTTGCTTCAGTAAAGATATTTAAGGTTCATGTGTTTTGGTCCCTTAGATATCATATCATTCATGGAGCTAGAAAAAGATTGCAATTTCATTATTATTACGGTAATTACGCAATCATGCTCCTATTAAAGCCTCATAACAAGCCACATATTCAGTTTCCATGGTGGAGGTATAAAACAACTGTGAGTATAGTGTCTTGTGTCATAGCATCCCCAAAATCTGAATTTGAATAATCAGTCACCTGCGGGTGATCTAATTTTCTAGATGTGAGCATCAATAATGTCAGATTTACATGAGCATACATTAAGTTACCAACCATGCAGATATAAGTCTTGGTTCTATGTAATAAACCAAGATCGTTTCTGGCTAGTAAAATATCATCACCATACAGAATCAAATATATGAACTTACTCCCACTGATCTTGAGATTTATGCAAAGATCAATGATATATTCTTTAACATCAGTAATGATTTTATCGAACTTTAAGTACCATTGTTTCAATGTTTGTTTCAGTCCATACAATGAATTCATAAGTCTTAATGTTGGTTAAGATTATCCAACATAAGAATAAAATACATAATCTGTCAGATCTCTCCCAAGATTCATGGAAGGATATTTGAGCAATACTTTCAGAAGTTAAGTCAGTCGGCTTGTCTTTGCGAAGACAAGTATCTGGTTTTATCAACCTCAAGGTGAACTATTACTCTTTTCATTCAGAGTAGTTTGTTCGTTCCATTAAGCTCAACAACAGAATTATACCATAAGATTTCACTTGGTTAGGTAAATTTTAGTTGTGATAAAATAAGACAACATAAATAATAAGGCTTCAATATATGTGAAACAACATGTCTTTAATAATAGTGCTCTTGTGGGCGGTCACTAAAATATTTAAATAAATAGAATGTTACACATGGCAATATATAATCTACCTGCGGGTAAATATATATTTTTATATGTGAACAATATAACGAATAGAATGTCACACATGTCAATATAACCTGCGAGTAAATATATATTTTTATATGTGTGAACGATATAATGACAGTCTTAAAGTCAAAATCAAACTTGAGTTGTAAATTCACTGCGGTGAAATTTAACCATAAGAATTTCATATTATCATTATCTAAAACCGAATATGAAATTATAACTTATCATAAATCATTATTAGTCAAACGAATAATTATATCGAATGAGCATAAACAATACGGCGAAACCATGTTTCAGTAAATCATGTAATCATACGGAGTATATTATAATCATATTTTCAAGAAATTACTCATCAAATAATAGAATTTTAATTCACTTCATATTAAAACATTAATCTATATACTAATCAATATGTATATAGTAAATCATATAATCATGACAAAATTAGTTTAGCATAATAATACAATGATAGATGATATCAACGTTAGGTTAAACTTTAATTTATTTCTATATTAATAATAAGAATTTCGTTATGAGATTGGTAAATTGTTCATGCAATCTAATTTGATACACGTCATTGTAAGTTTATTGATTCAATTATGATCATCATAAGGTCCAAATTAACAACAAATAAACAAGTCATTGGACAAATCTTATCTTATAAAGCATGATTTTTAAACTGTCATAGAGATGCATGGATAGACTTCTTAACAATATTAAATCCCTTGGAAAAGATATACTACTACTCCATGTAAAGTTCTCCTCAGGTTCCGTTCAATTAGTTGGCTCATTACATCCAATTTAAAAACAAGTTTACACCTTATAATGGAGATCAATTAACATAAAAAAAAACTGCACATCAAAATATTACGAGGTATTTAATGATGTACTCTGTATAATAACATTGTCATAATAACATTTCCAATAAGACCATAATTATGAGGAAGAAATATTGTCATAATAATAGGGAAGATATATTACATATCCCGTAATATTGTTATAGCATAAAATATTCTTACAGGGGGCACTAAACGTGTCAAAAAAGACCTGATATGAAAAAAAATACCCGTAATATCTCGAACCAAAAAATGATCCCACCCACTAATTACATGCATATATATGCTCGGGATCCGTCTAAACTGAAAAGATATACATATTTTTATCATGTGTTTAATGAAATGGTCACCAAATTAAATAAAATGAGTCAATATGTTTCATGTACGTGTAACAACATTCTAGTAATAACTTATCAATTATCATCACTTCAAACACATACTACGTAATAATATATCTAATAAATCACTTAAAATATTTTTAATCTTACTAATATAATATGTACGGCACATGAAATTAGAAAATTAAGTTTTTTTTATTATAATAAAAATGTAAAGAAATTAAACGCTTGCAAAAGATGTTAACATGAATTTCGTATTTAACCTAAAATCCGTATAAATCGGATCGAACAAAACCCCTATTTTCAAAATCCAAAATATTTCTGACCTGTATTTTGCCGGAACCTTGATCAAGTCTAAAACATGTCCACCCGATCAATTATAGGTCTAGGGGAACACTTAAAAAAATACGAACATGAACAATATAGAAAAATTATTTAAAATACGTCATTTCATGATTCATGTACCGTAATTAAATTATTAGGTAATACTCCATTACAGTAATATTTTATAGCATTAGTTTCCTTACCTAGTTTTTAAGATAATTAGTTATGAATAATGAGATGGCGCCACCCGGTGGCGCCGAATTTGTGCATCACCGAGGGTATTTTAGTAATTTACTAGGATTATATTATTTTTTTAAAAAAAAAAATATTATTTCAAAAGTAGTTAGTTGACAAGGGTAGAATTGGTACTTCACAAAATAAGTTAAATTATATATATAATAATTATATAATTTTAAAAAAAAAATCAAAAGAGATATGTTAGTTACTATTGAAGATCATAAAAAAAAATCGTATCTTAATTGTAGGAATTAGTTAGGTTAGACATATATTGAAAAAATTAAATATGTTTATATTACATATATAATTTTATCATATTTATAAGTAATGAAGTGCACTTGGATGAGTGGTATTTATGAAACGAATTGGTTATGTTTTAATTGTGCTCGGTTTCGAGTCACACATAAACCATTTTTTCATTTTCAATTTTATTTTAAGGTTTCAATATCTCCCACTTTTTTTCCTAAGAAACTACGGAGTATTTTTTTTCATTTTCAATTTTATTATAATGTTTCAATATCTCTCGGTTTTTTTCCCTAAAACAAATATGTAGATAATATATAAATTGCTTACCCAAACAATCAAACATTGTCCATTTTAATAGTATAAACCAATATTTTTAACTTGTTTTATTGTTATTGATAAAACTGACTATTTTTTTGATGACGCGAAACTTGTTGTCGCTACTTTTGGTGCACTCTCGGGTGTACGCAATGCAAATCTGATCTGACTAATTTTAATCGTGAATGTTAATTCTTTTATTTATTCAATTTTATTACAACAATCTATCCTTTACAATATCAATTATTTATATGTGTCTTGATCATCATCATAAGACGAAAGGGGCTGGAGAGAACCGCCTGACAGCGCGTTTACTAAAGACGTCTGGTATATATCATGAGTTTTAGTACGAGGGTGCATACCAAAATTCAAAACTAAGTTGATTTTTTTCAATCTATAACATCGTATAAATTAAAGGTTATACTAATATTAAGAAAAAATAGGTCAAAATTTAAATAATCGAGGCGAAAAAATTTGTGTTCTCCCTACATCGAAATCCTGCATCCGCGCCTGAAAAATAATGATGAATCAGTAATACGTAAAGTGACGATGAAGAATCAATTAAAAGATACATATTATTTTATTTAAAATATTCTTAATTAAATAATTTATAATATAATAAATGGTAAAATTACATCTATGCCCTTTTTGAATTTTACCCAAAATCAAAATAAAGATTCTCAAGATCTTATTTTTTTCATTATTTTATTCCGGTGGCGCCGAGATTCGACGCCACCGGGTGGCGCCCTATCACTATCCATTAGTTATTGCCTTGTAAATGCTTGACTCTTAACTTCCTTGTAGTCTTTCCTATTTAGTTGAGCATGAATAACAACCTACTTTCATGGAAAAATATTCTCATACCCTTCAATCTGCAATTCAACTTCACCCTCCTTTGTTGCCTTCTCTAAACTTGCCACAGGTTCAGTATTCTTCTGAGTATCTGAGCGTGCTACCTGTTCAGTGTTTAGTCCAACATAATTTATAATCCTTGCAGGAGGTTCAATGACAGTCCCGGTGTTCACCCTTGCAATGGTTGGCTGCTTAACAACTGGCTTCCAGACCTTGGCTTGTTCCTTTTTCCTATCATTTGCATGACAGTTCTTTTTTTCGTGTCCCATTTTCTTACACCCACTGCATTGCACCGGCTTCCAATCATACTCAACGTTCACCATCATAGACGTTCCATGTTCATCCTTAAAATGAATAACCTCATGAAAATGCTGACCCAATGTAACTTCAACCAAGACACGAGCAAAACCAATCCTTGTCTTCTGTTGGGTAGGGTCATCTCTCTTCAGAAAACAACCAACCAAGCCCGCAATTTTCTCAAGACCAATTCCCTAGAATTTCAAAGGTAATTTCTGGAGTCTAATCCGCGTAGGCATGACCTTCACCACCTCCTTTTCCAAATCTATGTCTGGTCTCCATGCTTTGATCACCATCGGTTTATTTTCGAACATATGATATACAGCTTGCAATAATACAATGTTCTTCATTGCCTCCGTGGCAAATCTAACAAGGAAAATCCCGTTTGGCATAAAGGATATCTTGTCTATCGAATGATGCTTCTATATTCTCCTTAACAAACCTTCCAACATCGGCCAAGGAGGATTAGTTCCCACAATGAATCCGTAAACAGCCGATGACCAGAATTCTATTTCAGGTTGCCCTCCATAGTTAATTGGAGAACCTCGTCTTCCTGAACATCCACTATACGTTTGCCCTGACGTGTGAAGAACCACGTTTCATCCTTCTCTTCAATGGATGTTTCAGCATCTGCCCCCACATCCATCTCCTCTAATCCTACATCATCCTCCTCTCCATCCAAGAGATCATAACCTGACATACCCATGATCTCCTGCAAACTTTTCTCTTTGCCTTGTACGTCCAAATCCGGCTTCTTACATTGCTTCTCTAAAGAAATCTTCATGTCTCTAGCGCTCGTCTTATTCTTATTCCTTCTGGTAATATTGCTAATCGCCGGTGGGCCGGACGAAGTTGATCTGGCCATCGTGCCTCAACCGCCTGCAAATCCCCAAGAGTTTTTTTATTCACTTATTATACGAGTATTAAAAGGCATGATGATCTCATTTCGCATATATATTTAACCCCAACTTTTTCTTTATTTTGGTTCATTTTATGTATCCTAGGAGTCGTTTTTCTAACTTTTCATCCTTCTTTGTTATGCCGGGTATTTTGTTTACGTTTTGTAGGAAACAAAACAAATGAAGGCGATTGTGCTATATTTTGGGCAATGACGAGAGTCGAACCATGAAATCTACGAGAATGAAGTGATAAAAGTTGGAGGATACTAAGTGAATGCTTGAAGAAGGACGTGAAGTGAAGAAACAATAAGAAATGACAAAGAAATAAGTTGGAAAGCTCAAACAAATGCAAATCGAGAAGAAAGAACGATCGCTAAAACAAGGGTCAACTTCAAACGTGAATATCTTGAGTTCTACAAATCCGATTGAGCCGATTTGAGCTTTCCAACGTTATATCACACGTCCAAATCCGATAAGTAACGAAAAAACATCAAGCATTTCAAATTTGTCGCGCAGTGTAGAGAAACCCGAACCGGTCGGTTCAGACCCGAACCGATCGGTTTGAAGCTGTTTTGCGGGATTTTCAGTTGTTAGACTTCGTAACTTACCATAACTCTTATCATACGTAATATTCTTAGCCTATTAGTTTTTCCTTATTATTTAGGAAAGGAGAAGATGTTAGACCCCTTATTATTAGTATATATATACCCTCCTTGGGGTTAGGTTTAATTACACTTTCATATTCATTAGTTTAGATTTAATTACACTTCCATATTCAGTAGTTTAGTTTAGACTTTTTATTAGCATTAGAATTCTTCTAGTTTGTAATCCTACTTTTAGATCGTCAATTTTTCAGTTCTACGTAATTGGTATTTTTCTCTTTATCTTAGTTTCATATTGTCTTTTATTATTCTTAATTTCTTTATTGCTTTATGTTTTAGTATGAGTAGCTAATTTATTTATCTAGGGTTGAAGGGGATCTATGTTAATTGAATTGGGGATGTTAGATTAATTATTTGTTTAATTCATCATTCATATGTTATTGCCTTACTACTTGTCTTGTATTATTGTTTGATTAGTTTGAGACGTTGAACTAGTTGAATGTTTAGGAATCCGAACCTAAGATCGAAAGCCTGGTAAAGGGTAGACTTACAAGTAAGTGGGTAGGATAATTTGGTAAGTTGCGAGAGCCCGTCAGAATCTATCCTAAGGTTGACATAAGATCCGAGAGGCCGAGTCTTTGTCCTAAATAACTGTGATTGATTGATTGAATGATTAATTAACTTGACCCAATTTAATTACATATTGAACCAGAAAGCCCTAGATCCTTTTTTATATTATTAGAACCTTTTAATTTACATAATCGCATTAGTTTAGATCAAACTCAATTAAAATTGGAATTTAAATAGTTTAGAATCAATTATTAGATAATTAGCGATTTTCATCCGTCTCTCTGTGGATTCGACCCTTACTTACTACTAGCTACCCGTTAGTTGTTCGTTAGGATTATTTTGATGTAGGTGATACGACTTTAGCCTTATCAATTTGGCGCTGTTGCCGGGGAGACGGTTTTGTATTATTGCTTATTATTTGTTTTGGGTTCTAGATTATTTTGTATATATTTTTTTATTTTATTTTCGTATATATATTAAATTTTTTTTTTGTCTAATCATTATGACTATATTTTATTTTCCTCAATTTAATCATGAGTCACTGCATTCTTATTGGGATAGACTTGAGTCTTTTATTTATCAAAGTGGCTATCATGTTGATATTTGGGAGATGTGTCATATGATTTATGATGGTGTGGATGATGAGAGACGGGCTAATATTGAGGCAAATTGCGATGGGATGTTTAATTATATGCCTTATGAGGAGCGATGGGAACTCCTTAAATATTTAGCCCGAAACAGTGCTGAGTCAGAAAAGAGGTGGATTGTATTCATGGCGGAATGTAAGGTGATATTACAAAAATTAACGGCTACTCTATGTGAGTCAAATTTGAGAACTGATTCTGCACCATCATCAACTGACTGTGTTATGAGTACGTCCGTTGCACATGTTAGAAAAGATATTGACCCATTTGATGACGATGATGATGAGCATTTGATTTTTGCTTTGAAAGTCCATTCTTCAGTCATTGAAATTGATTCTAGTATGACTGACAATTTAAAGGTCCAAACTTTGGCTGAAAATCTTGAAGTTTTGAGCACTAATAATATGCCTAATTGTGACTCAATTGGTAATTCTAGTTGTCAGCCTACTGAGCTTTCGTCTGAAATCATTATGCCTAACTCTTGTATTGATGCTTCTTGTGTGATTGATAATTTTGTTGATTATTCTACACAAGGGCTCCTCACCGAGGCCCCTTTAGAGGATTTGACATGTTTTGAGAGTTGTGCAGGTAAAGTAAACCCTTGGAAAGCCGAGGTAGATGCGTTAGAAGCGGCACTCAATCATCCAGGAACCCTCGAAACAGAAAATCGTGAAGTATATGGGATCGTGGATACACCCGTTAAGGTATTAAAACATTCTCATCCACTTGAACTTCTTCCTAACTTCGATGCTAGTACAGTTGTTCCTCTCGTCTCGCATGAATTAATTGTAAAAAATAATAATGTTGATCTGAGAGGTATTAAGTTGACTTACATACTCGATAATTTATGTTATTATTTTCCACCATTTATTGACGGTTGAGATTATATATCGAGGCCTTATGAGAGTTTTCAAAGGAAGTACGACAAGCTGAGACGGTCTTTGACATTGATTTTATATGATGTATTTACTATATCTTGGTGCCACTTATGCTCTTGTGTAACACATGCGCAGTTTTTTTATCAACTTTTGAGAGCCTTGAGCTACTATGATTTTGTTATTTATGGTTACGAGTCTGATTCTTAGTCCCGGTTGGTTGCTGGTTTGGGGGACTTATTTGCAGCATATATTGTCGGTACCTTTCCTTTTCTCTCTTATTTTTTTATTTTATTTTTTGTTTTTTTTCTTCCTTTACCCGTTATATTTTTGTCCTATTTTATTTCTCTTGGTTCACAATGAGGACATTGTGTAATTTGGTTTGGGGGGATATTTTGTGTTTAGTGCTTTTTTTTGGGTGTGTTTTAATTTTCAAAAAAAAAAACATTTTTTTTTATTTTTCCGTTTTTTTCGTGTGTTTTTGTGTGTTTTAGTATAGTCGTGTCGGCGATGATGACATTGCGTTTGTCGCATGCTTTTCCCTAGTTCTTTGCTCTTTCTTGTGAATGACACTTATTTCCCGTTATTTGAGTTAAGTATTTTTTTTTAATCTTGTCGCCGATTATGTTTTGAATGCCAAATGAGTCAATTAACCTGTTGTCGAGTAAGCTACTTATATTGTGAGACTTAGAGCCTAAACTGATGACATCCATGATCAATTTCATATAGGTTGAGAGTAGCACTCCTTATGAGACATGTAACATCAAATTGCATAAGCATGACATTCGTCTCTTAAATACCTGTATGCATTCAGTTTGTGATTGTGACACATGTAGAAGAGGCACTCCCTTTCTTTTATCTTATTCCCATGAACTTCACATAGCCATAATTTGACCTGTTTTGACCCGTTTATTAATTACATGTCATATTTGCCTACCCTAGTCAAGCTAGTTTATTTGGTTAATTAGACGGAATTGTTTTTTTTCGGGTGAAATTTGGTACTATGTCTTGTTGATTGGAGAAGAAGAAAAAAAATGATGAATGAATTGGAAAAAAATCAATGAAAGAAAAGAAAAAGAAAGGAGATAGTTGAAGGAAAAAAATGAAGTGAAACAAGAAAAGGAATATGTTTTTGCTATGAGAAAAGAATTGATCTCTCTATTTTCGTAGTTGTTGGTGTGCTGGTTATGAAAAATTGAAAATAATAATGTGCTTGGTACTACTTACAATTCCTTTGATTGATGTTGGTTAAGAATGGAATGAGTTTAGTTTGGTTACGGTTGGACTAGCTTGGTTTTACCTCCAGATATCCAAATCATTTCGCCCCTTCTTACCCAACTAGCCTCACTTTATACCATATGTAAGTCCTCGACATGTGTCTTGGTCCGATTGAATGTGTATGTACGGTTGGTAGAGATTGGTATCATGTTAGATTGCATGCATGTTCTTATAAGTCGCAGTTAGGTGAGTGTTTTGTCTTTCCGATTCTACATAAACTCACAGATTGCCCTTATTGAGTGCTGAGTGTAAACCGTGAGGAATCTCGACATAGAAGGTTATGCAAGATTAAAAGTTTGGCATTTGAATATTGATTGGAGCTTGATTTTTGAAATTCTTTTACTCTTCACCTTTTGCTTTAGAATTCGTTTCTTTAGCCTTGGTGTCATTTGCTTGTTAGAGTATTAGATTTGGGATTATGCGTGTTGATGAAGTTAGCTGTGAGCCATTGTTTTAAGTCTTGTCCATATTCTTTGATGATTGCTTTGCTTAGGGACAAGCAAAGGTTTTGTTTGGGGGGATTTCATGAACAATTGATAAGGCTAAAGGTGTATCACCTATATCAAAATAATCCTAACGAACAACTAACAGGTAGCTAGTAGTAAGTAAGGGTCGAATCCACAGAGAGACGGATGAAAATCGCTAATTATCTAATAATTGATTCTAAACTATTTAAATTTCGATTTTAATTGAGTTTGATCTAAACTAATGCGATTATGTAAATTAAAAGGTTCTAATAATATTAAAAGGATCTAGGGCTTTCCGGTTCAATATGTAATTAAATTGGGTCAGGTTAATTAATCATTCAATCAATCAATCACAGTTATTTAGGGCAAAGACCCGGCCTCTCAGATCTTATGTCAACCTTAGGATAGATTCTGACGGGCTCTCACAACTTATCAGATTATCCTACCCACTTACTTGTAAGTCTACCCTTTACCAGGCTTTCGATCTTAGGTTCGGGTTCCTAAACATTCAACTAGTTCAACGTCTCAAACTAATCAAACAATAATACAAGACAAGTAGTAAGGCAATAACATATGAATGATGAATTAAACAAATAATTAATCTAACATCCCCAATTCAATTAACATAGATCCCCTTCAACCCTAGATAAATAAATTAGCTACTCATACTAAAACATAAAGCAATAAAGATATTAAGCATAATAAAAGACAATATGAAACTAAGAGAAAAGAAAAAAATACCAATTATGTAGAACTGAAAAATTGACGATCTAAAAGTAGAATTACAAACTAGAAGAATTCTAATGCTAATAAAAAGTCTAAACTAAACTACTGAATATGAAAGTGTAATTAAATCTAAACTAATGAATATGAAAGTGTAATTAAACTTAACCCCAAGGAGGGTATATATATACTAATAATAAGAAGGTCTAACATCTTCTCCTTTCCTAAATAATAAGGAAAAACTAATAGGCTAAGAATATTACGTATGATAAGAGTTATAGTAAGTTACGAAGTCTAACAACTGAAAATCCCGCGAAATAGCTTCAAACCGATCGGTTCGGGTCTGAACCGACCGGTTCAATGTTGTCCCGACCGGTTCGGGTTTCTCTGCACTGCGCGACGAATTAGAAATGCTCTCTATTTCTTCGTTACTTATTGGATTTGGACGTGTGATATACCGTTGGAAAGCTACGAGAAACTACGAGAAGCTACGAGAAAGAGCTTTCCAACACCACAAAATCGGCTCAATCGGAATTGTAGAACTCAAGATATTCACGTTTGAAGTTGACCCTTGTTTTAGCGATCGTTCTTTCTTCTCGATTTGCATTTGTTTGAGCTTTCCAACTTATTTCTTTGTCATTTCTTATTGTTTCTTCACTTCACGTCCTTCTTCAAGCATTCACTTAGTATCCTCTAACTTTTGTCACTTCTTTCTCGTAGATTTCATGGTTCGACTCTCGTCATTGCCCAAAATATAGCACAATCGCCTTCATTTTTTTTCGTTTCCTACAAAATGTAAACAAAATATCCGGTATAACAGAGTAGGATGAAAAACTAGAAAAACGACTCCTAGGATACATAAAATGAACCAAAATAAAGGAAAAGTTGGGGTTAAATATATATACGAAATGAGTCCATCAAGGCAAAATGAGTATTTTGCTTTTGTTGAAATTATTAATTTGAGAAAATTTCTTTTAGAATAAATCAAAACATGTTAAGTTATTTTTATTTTTTTATGAATTTGATTTATTATAATCGATGTCAAAATTTTACAAGCTTGTTGACTTCAAATATGAATACGAGTATTTTTGGAGTATCTGAATTAACAGAATAGAAGTACTATAATTACTGTAATGGCAACAATAATCGATCTCATCATGCAAGCAGATTATGTTGGAATTAATCTAGAAAAATCTAGTCATCATAGTATATGCTTTTAGAGTTATCTACCTAATCTGTCTCGATCATTTGTTGTCTTTTATATTATTCGTGAAAAGTATATTAATCAAAGAATATCCTATATATAATCTAGTAAAAAACTTTCCAAAACTAGTATAAATAGGTCATGCATGTATACTAGGGTGTAATCTAGAGCTCCTCAAGACCTCAATAGATCTCACCAACAAATCAACAATCACATTCTCCACAAAACAATACTACCTCCGTCCGAAAAAGATCGTCTCATTTTCTCATTATATATGAGAATTATTTTAATGAAACAAAACCATCTAAGTGGGACGGTTCCATCAAATATCAAATAATAATACTTTCAATAATAAAAGATGAATGCTTATGAATTTCGGGCTCAAATAACTCTGCTGCTAAAATTTCAACACAGAAATTAAGTAAAATAAAATTTCTAGATTAATAATCTATACTAATCTATAATACAGAAACCACACATTTGGTTTTTTGGCGCCAAAAACACTTTCTTAATATATCACATTTTTCATATTAATCTAATACTCCATATAAACGAGATATTTTTGTATATACTTTCTTAAAACGACATAGGCACACGTTTAAAATATTCTGATAGGACTCTGTAGACACCCACATTTTGACCACCAGGTGTCTATAGCAGTTTCCGACAAACACCCGATGATGATCGGACGCTAACGTGCTTTAAATACTCAGAAACGGGCTCAAAATCATGGGCATTTGGCTTGGGCTCATTATGGAGTACATTATCTCACAAAACCAACCTCAAACTCAGGCCCAGTGGGTCGTTTCGAGTCAAATAAGGCTAATTTGGGTCGATTCTGACACCAGGGGTAAAACCGTCTTTTTACGACCGAGTCAAAACCCGTCAAAATTATTTCCGAGGCACGTGAGTCAGCCGTGACACCTCACACGGCTGATTCGAACTCTAATCCTACGAAAAATCAGCTACATAAAATATTAAACAAATCCGTTTAAGGATGGAATTCGATCTCAAGTAGGAATCCTATCCGAAAACCGATTCAGACACCCAACCGAGTGCAAATACTCGGCCAGGCAGCACAAACCAGCCGTGTTCCCTTTCTTCCTTGACAAGAAAGCGGAATTCTCATGCCTTACAACTTCCTATATTTCCTATCTCTAACGGTAGTTCAAACTCTCCTAGCCAAGGTCGGGAATTTCCTATAAATAGCCCCTTGTACACGAGATTCACAAGCATTCAGAAACGATATTAATTACTATCAATTATCAATCAATTGTTATCAAAATACACATCTATTATTAGCATCATACGTCCATCACACACCTAAAAACTTAGCCTCGATATTACAAACCCGAAGGAAAACCGGTCCCTTTATACCCGACACCCTTCACCGAAACCTCGTCCAAACCGAGCCGCCACCTCACCGACATACACTCGACGCTCCTGTGCCCAAGCCACGTCCCGACGAGCCCTAATCCGAGTAAACAGAAGCATGTAGGTTGAGGGTGCACAAAACCCGATCTCTCATTTTCCTTCTCTTCTCTCTCTCGTCCTTTTTCATACGGGTCGTGTCGTTTTTTTTGGTCATTCGTCGAGTCTTTTATTATTTCTAATATCGATATTATCAAAAATTATTTTCATATTAGCAAACATTCCTAAAATATGATATCAACTATCTAGTTGAATATCGTATTAAAAGAATTATATTAAAATTTCGACGATATTAAAAATCGTTACATCGTTTTCAAATCACTTTTTTTTACAAAACCTTTTTTATTCATTTTGAATATTCGATATCGATTTCATAATCGAATATCGGATATGACGAATATCGAAAGCATAAAATCGAATATAATTTAATTCACGTTTTGTACGCGATTTATCAAAATTAGCAATTTCGAACAAAAATAATAAAACCGGACAGACCCGTACGCGAGTCGCGCCACCACCAGGCGACTCGCGCACAGGTCTAAAATCCGAGTCGTTTTTTTAGCTTTCTTCGTTCGTTTTATTTTATTCTACGAAACGATTTCAAAATTTACATCTTTTCTAAAACTATTCCGAATATTTGATATTGATTTCGTAGTCAACTATTAAATATAACGAATATCGAAAATATTAGATCGAGTGCGAATTATGCAATATTTGTACGCGGTTTAATAAAAACGTCGAGTCTTCAAAAATCGTCTCAAAAATCAGCCCGACGCGCGACTCGCCGGCATCCCGGGCGAGCCGCGCGGCCGGCTGCCACGACGCGCCCTTCTCGTTTTTTTATTTATTATTTTTCGAACTTCGTTTTTTATACAAAACAGCGTTTTTAGCAGTATTTTTCAGATTTCGATTAATATTTATTTTCTCGATCTCGTATGTTTATTTTATTTGCTATATTATTACTTACAAATCGATACTAACTCGTTTGTTTATCTTTGTAGCAAATTCATCTTTTCATCTTTTGTTTTATTATACTAAATCGAATCTCACATGCTAAAACAACTTTGACGTTAATTTTAGTTGCATTAAACCGACTCAGCAACCCATTTAATTCCTCGCATGCTTAGGAAAACAATGTTTGCATATCATTCATCGTATTACTAACGCGCGTATTCAAAAATCATTCAATATCCTAGTAGAGGCCGCTAATGTGCGGGCGGGGTTGGGTGTTCTTGGTGAACTTCCCAACACGTACCCTCACCCCTTACTCAGAACCGTGGTTTCCGGATGTCCGAAACCATTGGCAACGAGAGTCATTCAATATACGATTAACCGCTCAAGTCGGCATCTATATCGATATGCAAAGGGACGAGCCCAATAAACTCTCACATCGGAAATGGGCCGTATTTTGTATACGGCCCACTACGACATAGAGTGGGCTCGAACGGTTCCGAATAACCATAAAATTCGGTGGCGACTCCAAGTTCGATTTAAATTTCAATTTGATCATCTCATATGGAGATTCATTCGCCTCCCTAAACCCGCACGTGGCCGCGTCGGGGTGGACCTATGTCATGTCCACAATTTGGCGACTCCACTGCGGATTAGCTGATACGTTACTGACCTTCAGCATCCTCAGGGTGAGACTCGAATAGAAATCGTTTGACTAGTACAATACGCGTTTTAGTTTTACGATTCAGGTATAACCCCATATTTTCCCGGGCCGGTACTGGTGACCGACGTCCCACTATACTATCGATGTAGTCCAAATTGGATATGTCGAAGGTGTCCATTAGCCGATTCGTATGGGTTTTACGGCATGTTCTAAGCTCAACTCGACTTAGGAAGTCCGCGTCGATTCTCGAT
This sequence comes from Agrostemma githago, assembly GCA_958450325.1. Lineage (NCBI taxonomy): Eukaryota > Viridiplantae > Streptophyta > Magnoliopsida > Caryophyllales > Caryophyllaceae > Agrostemma > Agrostemma githago. The sequence continues at coordinate 17,621,487 of OY288260.1, read as the reverse complement.
AGGCTGTGTACACTGGTATAGACCCTTTCAGACTGACCGAGACTTAGAATTAGAGCATACATGGCGTCGTTATACTGCTTCCATGACTATGTGCTACCTGATTTACAAGTCTTTTTTCAAAAACAGTCATTTTCAAAATAGCATCCTTTTCAAAATATCCAATTTCAAAACCCGGGACATATACCGAATTTAGGATCCACGATTTTACTCAAAATAGCCTATTTTTAGCCGGTATTATGCCCATTTTAAAACTCGAAAATATTTTCGAAATCTTTCAAAACCCTCCCCGGTCCGCCTTTCCGTTTTCTCTTCGAAAAAAGGCCGGGCTCCTTTCCCCGATTTTTCTCGGGCTTTCAAAACTTCAATTTCAAAACCTTCCTCTTCTTAGGACTTCCCGTATTTAGCAGTGTCGGGTCGTGTCATAAGTCATAGAGGTCTTTAGCGTCGAAACTCCGTCGATCTTATATCACGAGTTTCCTCCCTATCCCAGTCCGCCTTATTATACTAAGGCAAGGCCCACCTACATAGGACATACTCCTACAAGGGTCGGCCCGTCTACACAATCGAGTCTAGAAGTCTGGGGAATGTCTCACGTGAACCTTCTTTCAAACAGGGCCCAGCCCACACAGCAGGATCCTAAAGGAGGCCCACTATTCACAAGTCATCCTTCTAGATGTCTTTTCCGAGTTGTTTCCTCTCTAGTTTCCCTTTTCCTTGCTCGGGATGTACTTTAGTTCTACGATTTGGGTTGGTCGCTGATTACGTGGTATTCTCACAGACAGGCCACCTCACACCCGAACCATGACTAAGGACGCTATCGATCAACTGAACACCTCATTGGCCAAGATCCAAGAACAACTCGACCAAATCAGGGGCGACCAGATCGCCATTGTCACCCGGGTTAGTGCCATAGAACAAGACAAGCCAAAGGGTGAAGATGAAGCTCATGGGCCTTTAGCCCAATTGACTAGCGCAGTCCTCAAACTGCAGGAGCAGGTCCATTCGACGACCCACAACTCAATCCATACGGAGAATGCTCGAACCTATTCTCCCCTGACCGACCAACTGCCTGCCAATCTCAACTTGACAGGCCTCCCGATGTTCGACGGAACTGAAGACCCGGTATTACATATCCGGGCCTTCAAAGAGTTTATGGCCCTAAAAGGAGTCAAGTCGGACATGTTCAAGCATCTGTTTGCCTCCTCGCTAGAGAAGCACCCAAAAGCTTGGTTCTATAAGCTCGACGCCAAGAAATACAAAACTTGGGACGATGTCGCAACGGAGTTCGCCCGAAACTATGCGGACAATGTGGAGATCCAGACAACCATGCGTACTCTGCAGGTCATGGCCCAAGAGCCGAAGGAGGGTTTCACCAAATACCTCCAAAGATGGAGGGCCGAAAGTGTCAAGCTGGTCGACAAGCCCAGCGAAAAGGTACTAGTGGAGGCCTTTGTGAAAAACCTCCTCCCATCTTACCGGATCCATCTCCGGTACGCTATCATACCCAATTTTGCCACCTTAACAGAGATGGGTACGAGAATCGAAGACGATTTAAGGTTAGAGAGCCTTACTAAGGCCTCTACAAAGGGTTATCAAGGAGCCAGTTCATCTTCGGGCAAGCCCGCAACTACAAGTGCGGCCCGAAGCATCTTTGACGAGGTTAATTTGCTAGACACCTCGACTAAAAAGAACACTCCAGCCCGAGTATTCACGGACATAGGGACTACTTATGCCGACGCCTTACAAAGGCTATCTTCTAAAGGCCTAATTCAGCCCATAGGCCCAATGCCAGAGGTCCCTGTCGAGAAGCGGTCCAAAAGCTACAACGCACAGGCCTATTGCCGCTATCACCAAGGCAACGGGCATGACACCGAAAAATGCTGGAAATTAAAGCATCTCATTCAAGATCTGATCGAGAGTGGGAAGATACCATTACCCAGCGATAAGCCCAGTAACAAAAACAACCCTCTTGCTACTCACGCCATTTCTGCTGGAGAAATAATCGATTGCACTCATCTCATTTCCCCTTTCATTCCCCAAATCAACGGGATATGGAACGACGATGAAGACGATGTTTACTTGGCTAAAGGGGAGACTGTCCCCATCACTGTCGAAGAGATCCAAAAGGCCAAAACCAAGGCCCTAGCCGGCGCCAATGTCATCGCAGCCGGACCTTCGGCCCCACAATCCGCCACTGAAACATCCAGGACGGACTTTATACTTGAAGAACCAAAGAGGGTCCAAACTGATCTTACTATATGGCAGCTTCTGGTTAGCTCTCAAGAACATCGGGCAGCACTTACTAAGGCTCTCGATGAAATCAAGGTAGACTCGTCGGTTACCCCCACTGAAATGGTAGCCACCATTCTGCCTCGCCTAAAGGGCAAGTCCAAAGGAGAAGACCCACTTATCACCTTCTCTGAGTCCGATCTGCCACCCTTTGGGGCTACCCACAACCTGGCCCTATATATCACGGTGATCTGTCGGGGCAAATATCTACCTATGACCCTAATTGACGACGGGTCAGCTGTAAACGTCCTTCCTTTAAGGACTGCTAAGGCTCTCAGCATTACCGAGGCTGACTATCTTCCCACTGCGCAAACTATCCAGGCTTTTGACGGAAGCCCAAAATCAGTTGCTGGGGCCGTCGGACTAACCATCATAACCGGCCCAATTGAAAAAGAGCTCGAATTCCAAGTGATCGATGTCACCTCATCGTTCAATCTGCTACTTGGAAGACCTTGGATCCATGCGGCCAAGGCCGTATCCTCCACTCTTCATAGAAAGGTCAAGTTACCTTTACAAGACGGGGTCATCACACTCGAAGCTACTCCAATAGCCGTGTCAAGCTGTAACGCGGCCGGTTCAATCGACCCACGAGGATTCAATTTCGTGGGGATGATCCATGAAGAGTATCTCTTTAGGCCCTACTTCACAACCAGCATCGACGCAATGTTGCAAAATTTGGACTACCTGCCGGGGGCTACTTCAAGGCCTGGTCTCCCGGCGGGCAAGATCATCGATGTCTTAAATAATGAAGAGTCGAAATTCGGTTTAGGGTATGCCTTAACCCCGGAAAACGTGGTCCGGGCCGGCATTCAAAAGGCCTGCGACATTTTCAAGGATACCTACTTGGGCCCCTGCAGCCCGAAACTGAACTTCGTCACTCCAGTATTCGGAGCTGTCCAGACGGGTCTTTACCAGCCCACTATAACCTATCCTGAGGTCAATTTCATCCCAGATGATATTTTTGCCCTCATCCAGGCTGAATCAAAAGAAAATTCAAACCAAGCTGAGCCCATGCTGGGGCTCTTGTTCGGGGAAAGCAAGATAATCCCTACCCCTAAGGAGGAATTAGTCAACCTGATCCTCCATAGCAACAAGTTCGATCCAACCAAGCTGATCTCTGAAGTGGGTGCTGACACTGGAAATAGGGCTTGGAGGAAGACAATCAAATGGACCGACAGCGAGGGCCGAGTCTACAAGCTCAGTACCGGCGAAGGAGACATGCAGGGCGACGAGTCCGAATCCGAGTCCGAGTCAGAGTCAGAGTCGGAGTCTGAATCTAGGTCTAGAAGGTCCAGCACTAGGGTCGAGTCTGTAACCCCTTTTCCTTTAGCTATACCTCCGGGAGTCTCGGAATCTGTCCCGAGAGCACTCCCCATACCGCCTCTGACCAGCGATCAGATGGCTGCTCTCTTTGAGCTATTTTCAAAACTTTCTATCAATAATAACGATAACCGTTCTGCTTACGACTTGTCTTATTTTCAAAACATTTTCAAAAACTTTACTTGCAATGACATTGAGAAACCCGACGAACAGGTACCACTACCCCAGCATCTAGTCGAGCAACTCGAACAAAGGGAGTCCCGAGATCCGATGATCGAAGAAACCGATTCCATCAATGTAGGAACCCCTTTAGAACCTCAGATGCTTAAGTTAGGTTTATCCCTAGACCCCGAGGAGAAGCAACAATTCACGAAGCTCCTCCACGAATTCAAAGACGTCTTCGCATGGTGCTACAAGGACATGCCGGGAATAGACCGGGAGATAGCCGAACACCGTATACCCATCAAAGATGGGTGTAAGCCGGTAAAACAAAAACTCCGAAGGATGAGGCCCGAATGGTCTCTCAAAGTCAAGGAGGAAGTCGACAAGCAATTCAAAGCGGGCTTTATCCAAGTGTCTGAATATCCAGACTGGGTCGCAAATATCGTACCGGTACCCAAGAAAGACAGAAAGGTACGAGTTTGTGTAGATTTCCGGGACCTTAATAAGGCCAGCCCGAAAGACGATTTCCCGTTGCCACACATCGACATACTGGTGGACAACACGGCCGACCATGCCCTTCTATCCTTTATGGACGGGTACGCCGGATACAATCAAATCAAAATGGCAAAAGAAGACATGAGTAAGACCACCTTCACTACGCCTTGGGGGACTTACTGTTACACTGTTATGCCATTTGGGCTTATCAATGCCGGTGCTACTTATCAACGGACCGCCACTACCTTATTACATGACATGATGCATAAGGAAGTGGAGGTCTACGTCGACGATATGATAGTCAAGTCCAAAGAACGAAACAAGCATATTCAGGCCCTTAGAAAGTTCTTCACCCGACTACGCAAGTATAACATGAGACTAAATCCTCAAAAATGCAGTTTTGGGGTAACGTCGGGTAAATTACTGGGCCATATCGTCAGCCAGCGCGGCATCGAGGTTGACCCAGCCAAAATCAAGGCCATTACCGAGATGCGGCCGCCTAAAACCGAAAAGGACATTAGGGGGTTTCTCGGAAAAGTCCAATATATCAGCAGGTTTATTTCGAAGCTAACCATGGTATGTGAACCCATTTTCAAAAAACTGAAGATAGGAGAGCGGGTACTGTGGGACGACAAATGTCAAGCAGCTTTCGATAAGATCAAGGAGATTCTGTCATCTCCGCCGGTATTAATGCCACCTCAGCACGGACTGCCTTTGTCGTTATACTTGACAACGACCGAGACAGCCATGGGGGCTATGCTAGCCCAGACAGTCGACTCAGAAGAACGAGCCATTTACTACATCAGTAAAAAGTTCCTGGAGTACGAATGGAAATACACGATGCTCGAAAAGACGTGTCTAGCTCTAGTTTGGGCCACTAAAAAGCTCCGACATTACATGCTTAGTCACGAAGTACACGTGTTATCTAGAATGGATCCAATCAAGTATCTGTTCGAAAAGCCCATCCTCAACGGTAGAATATCTAGATGGACTTTAATGTTAGCTGAGTTCGACCTCAAGTTCGTACCGTTAAAAGCCATCAAGGGCCGGGTAGTAACCGAGTTCCTCGCCGATAGTCTGGTACCTGAAGAGGGACATACCGATACTTGGGCCTTCCCTGACGAAGATATATTCCATACCGACACAGAGACATGGGATCTATACTTCGATGGGGCATCCAATTTTCGAGGATTTGGTGTTGGGATTTTATTAATCTCACCACAAGGGGAGAACACCCCTTTATCCATCAAGCTAGACTTCGACGTGACTAATAACGCGGCCGAATACGAAGCATGCATTCATGGGTTGCAAGCCGCCGCTGATTTAAGAGTAGCTAACCTCCGGGTCCACGGTGACTCGTCATTAGTCATCAATCAAGCACTCCAGAAATGGAAGACTCGGAACGCAAATCTCGTAGCTTACCAAGCACGAGTAAGGGTTCTTGAAAAGCAGTTTCAAAAGGTGGAGTACATTTATCTACCTCGGGAAGAAAACCAGTTTGCAGATGCGCTATCCAAATTAGCATCTTTACTGAACATCCCGGAGCATCTAACCAGCATGCCGATTTGCGTCGAAAGACGGTCCGAGCCGGCATATATCAACGCTATCCAAGACATCGAAATAATCGACCCAGAACCTTGGTACCAGGCTGTTCTTACCTACTTGACGTCGGGAGAATATCCTCCGGAATCTGAAAACCGGGCCAAGAAAGCCCTACGAAGGTGGGCCACTCAGTTCATCCGCACGGACGATGGACAATTGTACAAAAAGACGACACAGGGGGCTTTACTCCTACGCATCGACAAGACGCAGGCCGAAAAGGTCATGGCCGAGGTACACGATGGCGAGAACGGTCCGCATATGAATGCCCATATGCTAGCTCGAAAAATCGCCAGATTCCGGTACTATTGGAATAGCATGGAAACCGATTGTCAGTTATATGTCAAGCACTGTCACAACTGTCAGATTTTTGGCAACGTCCAGCATATGTCGTCATCCCTGTTATATACTATGACCTCACCATGGCCATTCTCAACATGGGGAATTGATATAATCGGGAAAGTGAACCCTTCCGGGACGGGAGGTCACTGCTTTATTCTAGTGGCTATTGACTATTTCACTAAATGGGTCGAAGCCGAGTCATATCATGTCTTGAACGCCAAGCACGTTGCAAAATTTATCCAAGATAAAATTATATGCCGATACGGGATCCCGCACGAATTCATAAGTGATCACGGGACCCATTTTCAAGCTGAAACCGCTACATTGCTAGCAAAATATAAGATTCAAAGGCATACATCTTCGCCTTACCGTCCCAAACAAATGGAGCGGTAGAAGCAGCTAACAAAACGATTGTCACCATACTTAAAAAGATGGCAGATAATTACCGGGATTGGCCCGATAAAATTCCTTTCGTCTTATGGGGATACCGGACATCAATCCACACCGCGACCGGAGCAACTCCATACTATCTAACATACGGGATGGAGGCGGTCCAGCCGGTCGAGCTTGAGGTACCATCTCTAAGGATTTTACTCGAAAGTCAAGTACCTGAAGCAGATTGGGTTCAAGCCCGATACGACTCGTTGATTCTTTTAGACGAACGACGATCTCGAGCCCTCAACAATATCCAGATATATAAAAAAAGGATAAAACGTGCTTTCAACAAAAGGGTTAGGCCCAGAAATATCAAAGAGGGCGATCTAGTCCTAAAATCTGTCCGGGCTTTGTTACCAGTCGACCCAAGAGGAAAATTCAAACCTAATTGGGCCGGACCGTATTTAGTGAAGAAGGTTTTATCAGGAGGAGCAGTAATGCTGACAGACTTGGATGGGAATGAATTTGCCAACCCAACCAACTTGGACCAGTTGAAGTGCTACTACCCCTAACCTTGTCTCAATGTCATTTGCTAAAAGTTTATCTTTTTATACAAAATTTTCAAAAATTAAGCAAGTCAATGAGTTAGGATTACTGATCCTACTGTCGCACATCTCGAACTAATATTCTTGATGTATTTCGAAAATTGCAAAAATCTATGTCTGAACTACGGTCGGTTTGATTCCATTAATCGTGGATACGTAGGCAACCCCTCAAAAGGGTACAACCACTGCAATAACGAAAAGACAGGAACGGTTTTCACTAATATGTCTTTTATTATTTTCAAAATGCCTCACGTAAAAATAAATCACAAAAATCACACAAAAATAGTAGTAATACTTAAATAATAAAATTTAGGAGACTACTCGTACATTTTTCCCTTCCCTTTATCTTTCGGGTCACGCGGATCCCGAGGCCGACGAGGTGGGGGCGAACGTTCCCTAATCACAAGTGGAACTTCCTTTACTCGAACCCGCTTCTTCGACTTCGGTTTCTCCTGCACCGGTTCGATCCGAGCTCGTACGTGCTCGGGAAGTCTATCCTGAGGACCAAGTCGGTCCTTAGCTGCTAGTCTTGGACCGAGTCTCCTTTCTAAGTCCGTATGGGGGCTCATCTTCCCCCATGTACCTTTAGTGCTGGACTCTTTAGTCAGAGTCTTAGCTTGGTCTTCCCTTTCTGGCCTGACATCAGTCGGACCATCGTAGCCGGGGTATCGCCATCATCAAAGAAGCCCCGATTATCCTTAGCCTGTTCTCGGCGCAGCAAGTCAAAGGCTTCGTCAGTCTTTAAAGCGGCACGGGCTTTAGCAGAATCGGCCTGGGTCCATTTTGTATAAGAGTCTGATACCCAGATTGAGGGAGAAGCTTTAGAAACGGGCCAAGTGTGCCGGGTATACCAACTTTGCGCCCAAATATCACACATCACGTCCGTTAGCTGAGTAGATGCACTCACGACCGCTTCAATCTCCGGGATTCTTTGGGCCCGACCATATTGCCTAAGTATGCGATCGGGATAAAGATGAATCGTCTGCCTAAAAGATAGGATTAGCTGATAACGGGCCCTATCTCGCAATTCTAATCCGGTCCAGGCATAAATGGGCCACCAAGGTACGGTCCAACGGATCAATGGGCCTCCATGGAAAGATAGCAGCTCGTCCCAGAATTTTTGGGTAGTAAGGCGAGAAAAGTCAACAGTCCGTCTCCTCGTCATCACTTGATTCGGGCGATATCGGCTTACATCTAGAGGAGGATCCAGGATCGATAACCTCTCAAAAAGCCATAGCTGAAAAGTCAAAATTGCAAAAAGTCAAAGTCAAAATCGATTTTCAAAAAAAAAAAAATCGCAAAATCGCAAAAACCGAGAAAAACGAGAAAAATCGCGAAAATCGCGAGAAAAGTCGAAGACCGAGAAATCGGAAATTGAAAAAAATCAAAAATTGCAAAAATCGAAGAAAAATCAGCCTACTTGTAGAAGACGGGTGCTACCGGACAGTCTGATCGACGGATCTCTCTTGCGATTATCTAAGCCCTGAAAAATCTCCCCAGTAATCAGCCAAGCTGGGCTGTGCTCTGTCTCCATTTGATCCGCTACGGCAAGAGGTCTGACATGGCCCATACAGGATAGCCAATCCATATGGCCTTCAAAAGCATAGACATGGAGCATGCAGAAGGTGAAGGCCCTACGGCTATATACCGGCCTGACCCAAATGTCGTCTTGGTTCATAAATTTCTCAGCCAGGTCGATCAAGGAGACTGTGTCTCCTTCTATCATACGAGATACCTCCATGTGAGAGAGCCCTAAGAATTCTCGTAACTTTCTCCTTATATCACGGACTGAAAACGGGACGGCAGGGCGAAGAATATGATTCCACCCTCCTACAGCAGCTATTTCCTCAGGAATGGGGCAGACTTCGCCTCGAGGGAACCTAAAAACATGATAAGTATCATCCCAATAAGATAGGCAAGCATCCAGAAAGTGACGATCCACTTGCATCTGACGGATGACGGATAACTGGGTAACGCCGTTTTGGTTCAGAATAACCTTGTCAGCATCTCCGAAAATTCGGGACCAATCTTGCAACATTCCGACTAATCGATCGATTCCCATAATGAATCTCTAAAAAGGAGGACTAAGTTTTTCAGGCTTGTTTTTCTTTGAAGGAAGGGAGCGAGTTGTAAGAATTATGAATAAATTGTGAGCAGGGAGATGAGTATTTATAGCATGAAATCGGATTCTCCTCCTCACTTTGGGATTCCTAATCCCAAGGGATTTAGCATACAGGTCTTAATCCTAAAATCTAGCTAAGACATCCCTAGCATTCCTATTCCTTCTCAGAATCAAAAATACTTTGATCCCTCAAAATTTTTTCCATCCAAAAAAAATATATTCAAAAAAATCTTCTTCAAATTTTTATTCCCCAGCACGAGTCATTTCTCCTAAAAATGTGTTACATGCAAACTTGGCATAAATCATTATACAGGACGACTCAGGCAAAACCGTGCAAACAAATCCCCAGCGGCATAGACTTATACGACAAGTCTGGTTCCCCACGGAGTTATCATCGTCAGCTCGGGTACATTTCTAGTCTCCGGCCGGCGGACCCTCCACGCAGGTCTAACGGACCTTAAACGACCCGACCGGAAGTCTGCCAGGTCTTAATCTTTGATTGGCCTGGTAGCTACTCTGACTTTCACCTTGTCCAAGGCTCAGTCAGAGTGGGGGCTCTGTAGACACCCTCTTTTTGACCGCCAGGTGTCTATAGCAGTTTCCGACAAACACCCGATGATGATCGGACGCTAACGTGCTTTAAATACTCAGAAACGGGCTCAAAATCATGGGCATTTCGCTTGGGCTCATTATGGAGTACATTATCTCACAAAACCAACCTCAAAATCAGGCCCAGTGGGTCGTTTCAAGTCAAATAAGACTAATTTGGGTCGATTCTGACACCAGGGGTAAAACCGTCTTTTTACGACCGAGTCAAAACCCGTCAAAATTATTTCCGAGGCACGTGAGTCAGCCGTGACACCTCACACGGCTGATTCGAACTCTAATCCTACGAAAAATCAGCTACATAAAGTATTAAACAAATCCGTTTAAGGATGAAATTCGATCTCAAGTAGGAATCCTATCCGAAAACCGATTCAGACACCCGACCGAGTGCAAATACTCGGCCAGGCAGCACAAACCAGTCGTGTTCCCTTTCTTCCTTGACAATAAAGCGGAATTCTCATGCCTTACAACTTCCTATATTTCCTATCTCTAACGGTAGTTCAAACTCTCCTAGCCAAGGTCGGGATTTTTTCCTATAAATAGCCCCTTGTACACGAGATTCACAAGCATTCAGAAACGATATTAATTACTATCAATTATCAATCAATTGTTATCAAAATACACATCTATTATTAGCATCATACGTCCATCACACACCTAAAAACTTAGCATCGATATTACAAACCCGAAGGAAAACCGGTCCCTTTATACCCGACACCCTTCACCGAAACCTCGTCCAAACCGAGCCACCACCTCACCGACATACACTCGACGCTCCTGTGCCCAAGCCACGTCCCGATGAGCCCTGATCCGAGTAAACAGAAGCATGTAGGTTGAGGGTGCACAAAACCCGATCTCTCCTTTTCCTTCTCTTCTCTCTCTCTCGTCCTTTTTCATACGGGTCGTGTCGTTTTTTTTGGTCATTCGTCGAGTCTTTTATTATTTCTAATATCGATATTATCAAAAATTATTTTCATATTAGCAAACATTCCTCAAATATGATATCAACTATCTAGTTGAATATCGTATTAAAAGAATTATATTAAAATTTCGACGATATTAAAAATCGTTACATCGTTTTCAAATCACTTTTTTTTACAAAACCTTTTTTATTCATTCTGAATATTCGATATCGATTTCATAATCGAATATCGGATATGACGAATATCGAAAGCATAAAATCGAATATAATTTAATTCACGTTTTGTACGCGATTTATCAAAATTAGCAATTTCGAACAAAAATAATAAAACCGGACAGACCCGTACGCGAGTCGCGCTACCACCAGGCGACTCGCGCACAGGTCTGAAATCCGAGTCGTTTTTTTAGCTTTCTTCGTTCGTTTTATTTTATTCTACGAAACGATTTCAAAATTTACATCTTTTCTAAAACTATTCCGAATATTTGATATTGATTTCGTAGTCAACTATTAAATATAACGAATATCGAAAATATTAGATCGAGTGCGAATTATGCAATATTTGTACGCGGTTTAATAAAAACGTCGAGTCTTCGAAAATCGTCTCAAAAATCAGCCCGACGCGCTACTCGCCGGCATCCCGGGCGAGCCGCGCGGCCGGCTGCCATGACGCGCCTTTCTCGTTTTTTTATTTATTATTTTTCGAACTTCGTTTTTTATACAAAACAGCGTTTTTAGCAGTATTTTTCAGATTTCGATTAATATTTATTTTCTCGATCTCGTATGTTTATTTTATTTGCTATATTATTATTTACAAATCGATACTAACTCGTTTGTTTATCCTTGTAGCAAATTCATCTTTTCATCTTTTGTTTTATTATACTAAAACGAATCTCACATGCTAAAACAACTTTGACATTAATTTTAGTTGCATTAAACCGACTTAGAAACCCATTTAATTCCTCGCATGCTTAGGAAAACAATGTTTGCATATCATTCATCGTATTACTAACGCGCGTATTCAAAAATCATTCGATATCCTAGTAGAGGCCGCTAATGTGCGGGCGGGGTTGGGTGTTCTTGGTGAACTTCCCAACACGTACCCTCACCTCTTACTCAGAACCGTGGTTTCCGGATGTCCGAAACCATTGGCAACGAGAGTCATTCAATATACGATTAACCGCTCAAGTCGGCATCTATATCGATATGCAAAGGGACGAGCCCAATAAACTCTCACATCGGAAATGGGCCGTATTTTGTATACGGCCCACTACGACATAGAGTGGGCTCGAACGGTTCCGAATAACCATAATATTCGGTGGCGACTCCAACTTCGATTTAAATTTCAATTTGATCATCTCATATGGAGATTCATTCGCCTCCCCAAACCCGCGCGTGGCCGCGTCGGGGTGGACCTATGTCATGTCCACATACTGTAATTTATTTAAACGAGTTCAAATATCTGAACATAGGGTAGGTATACACTAGCGGATAAAACAACTTATCATATTTATTGCGATTGAAATTATTTCCATATGATAATCGAACATATATAGATTAAGCATTGTCGAAAATATCCCTATTACACAATTTTCTAATATATAAACAAATATACATAAAAATTAAACATATTTTATACTCCGTATAACGTAAACTAATCAGTTTAATCACTGATAAAATAACATGAAATAGATAAAAAAAAAATCTATATCTATAAAATATATTAGTATCAATAACGAATAATAATTTTCCAAAAAAATGGATATTAGTTATAAAAATATTAATGTAGGTAAGTTTCATCTAATTTAGTACTCCGTATATAATACAGAGTAGTTACCAAACTTCTTTGAAATATACGGAGTATCAAAATTAAGACGACTCTATAGTAGTACTCCGTAATCTCTACATGAGTATTACATTAAATAATTATATTTTCTTATTAATTTACGAGATAACAATCACTTACTTTTTAATGGTACACTTTGATTTTCATGAGGCAGTTCCAATTAGAAGTCTATTTTTTATTTGCAATTTTCTTGAACTGTTTTGTGTTATGATTTTTATATTAAGTTACTTATACTGAGAGTAAATTTTTACATTATTTAAAAGAACATAAGTTAAAACTAATTTACCCAATCAATAATTGTATCAAATGTACGAGATACGCATATAATATATTAAAAGATATATACAAGTCAAACATGTATCTTTGCATTGATTTCATGTGTGAATGTTTCATGTTGATTTTAAGCATACACTTTTATCATTTTAAAAATTATTTGTGTTAGAAGTTTAATATCCAAATTAGATTATCTACATAATTTTTTTATTTATACCCGTGCAATACTAACCTAGTCCACAATAATATATAATAAAAAAAGCTGTACAACCCAAAACATAAAAATTTAATTACCTTTAGTTATGCAAGTAATTTATTTATTACTTAATATTGATGAAATGAGATTTTAGAGAGCTCCAAGCCTTAGACCATCCACAATGGTGGAAAATGAAGAAGATGAAATGATGAAACGTGAAGAAAGTAGAAGATGAAAAAGAAGAATATGAAATGGTTGTGGATGGTCTTAAGATTATGAAATGGTTGTATTATTTATACAAGCAGTGGCGGACCAGAAATTTTATAGAGGGGGTGCACTAAACGTGTAAAAAAAAGACCTGATCTAAAAAAAATACCCGGAATATCTCGAACCAAAAAATGATCCCACCCACTAATTACCCGCATATATATGCTCGGGATCAGTCTAAACTGAAAAGATATACATATTTTTATCACGTGTTTACTGAAATGGTCACCAAATTAAATAAAATGAGGCAATATTTTCATGTACGTGTAACAACATTCTAGTAATAACTTATCAATTATCATCACTTCAAACACATACTACGTAATAATATATCTAATAAATCACTTAAAATATTTTTAATCTTACTAATATAATACGTACGGTGCAGGAAATTGGAAAATTAAGTTTTTTTTATTATAATAAAAATGTAAAGAAATTAAACGTTTGCAAAAGATGTTAATATGAATTTCGTATTTAACCTAAAATCCATATAAATCGGATCGAACAAAACCCCTATTTTCTAAATCCAAAATATTTCTTACCTGTATTTTGCCGGAACCTTGCAAATCTGAAACATGTCAGCCCGATCAATTATAGGTCTAGGGGCACACTTAAAAAAATATGAAAATGAACAATATAGAAAATTATTTAAAATACGTTATTTCATGATTCATGTACCGTAATTAAATTATTAGGTAATACTCCATTAAAGTAATATTTTATCGTTGCCAAGTGTCAACTGCTCAAAAGGGGGTTGAAACGCAACTGGATATTGACAAAATCTAAAATGAAAAAGACTAGAAAATAAATGAGCTGATAAGGAATCGAGTCCACAACTTCCTTCCCTATCAAATGATGAAAAGACAAGGAAATAAATGAGCTGATGGGGAATCGAACCAAAGACTTCCCTATCAAAAACCATACACCTTACCACTACGCCTCCCCATGTCTACTGGCATTCTTCTGCGCGCAAACATATATGTTTTGAACCTTCGATTTTTTAAAAAAAAATAGAATTTTGAAACCTAAGGGTGCGCACCCCTGGGCCCGCCCCCTATTATAGGAAATGTTTTATCGACTCCTACCTAGATTTGGAAAGTACTCCGTATTTGGAAACATCCTCTACATTGTGGATGGTCTGAAGAGTCCTCGAAGCTCCAATCGGTGAGATAGTAGGCAAATTATTTACCTACTCGTATTTTTTTAGGGTAACCGTGTGGTACTGTTTATTACTCAAGTGCATGCAAAAGTAGGTTGGGGAGATTTGAATCTTCCTGTAATCATTACTGACAATTTCTAAATCTCGGAAAATCAGGAGGTTTAGATTGCATGCAAGAAGTGGAAGAGTTGGGTGCATGCATTGGGCGCTCGTTTATTTCCCAAGATCTTTGGTGTGTTTAGATCGATCATCTTATCTAAGCAATTTACGGAGTATTAGACACTTGTTGGAAATTCAATTGTCTTTTCATATTTTATAATTTAAAAGATAAATAGGAGTATTAATTTATTTAAAATATTATTTTAATTGAATAAGTTATACGGAGTAATAAATTACATATATAACCTTTTATATTTTGGCGCAAATACAAAACACAATCTTTCAATTTTAATTTTTCTTATTTACTAATTAGGGTGGCGCTCAGATTCGGCGCCACCCGGTGGCGCCGTATCATTGTCCATAAGAAAATATCTAGACCTTTAAATATGCTACAGTTGAAGTACCTAACGCCTAAGACATAGGAAGTAACCCACGTTCAAACTAACTGCCTAATACACTTGAATAATTCCAACATGATTAGCCACTAACTTAATTGATCTATTAATCCACCAATTCTAATGCTATTTATTAGCAATAAGTTACCTTCAAATTATAACCATAACTAAATATTAGGAAACATAAAACTATTATTTTGGTTCAATAATCTAACACCAACTGTCGGGGGAATAATGTTAGTAAATAGAAATTCTTTTCGGATTCCTCACTTGATGTAATTAAGATAGCATTAGTTTCCTTACCTAGTTTTTAGGATAATTAGTTATTGTCTTGTAAATGCTTGACTCTTAACTTCCTTGTAATCTTTCCTATTTAATTGAGCATGAATAACAACCTACTTTCATGGAAAAATATTCTCATACCCTTCAACCTGCAATTCATCTTCACCCTCCTTTGTTGCATTCTCTAAACTTGCCATAGGTTCAGTATTCTTCTGAGTATCTGAGCGTGGTACCTGTTCAGTTTTCAGTAAAACATAATTTATAATCTTGCAGGAGGTTCGATGACAGTCCCGGTGTTCACCCTTGCAATGGTTGGCTGCTTAACAACTGGCTTCCAGACCTTGGCTTGTTCCTTTTTCCTATTATTTGCATGACAGTTCTTTTTTTCGTGTCCCATTTTCTTACACCCACTGCATTGCACCGACTTCTAAGCATACTCAACGTTCACCAATATCGGCGTTCCATGTTCATCCTTAAAATGAATAACCCCAGGAAAATGCTGACCCAATGTAACTTCAACCAAGACACGAGCAAAACCAATCCTTGTCTTCTGTTGGGTAGGGTCATCTCTCTTCAGAAAACAACCAACCAAGCCCGCAATTTTCTCAAGGCCAATTCCCTAGAATTTCAAAGGTAATTTCTGGAGTCTAATCCACGTAGGCATGACCTTCACCACCTCCTTTTCCAAATGTATGTCTGGTCTCCATGCTTTGATCACCATCGGTTTGTTATCGAACATATGATATCCAGCTTGCAATAATACAATGTTCTTCATTGCTTTCGTGGTAAATCTAACAAGGAAAATCCTGTTAGGTATAAAAGATATCTTGTCTATCGAATTATGCTTCCATATTCTCCTTAAAAAACCTTCCAGCACCGGCCAAGGAGGATTAGTTCCCACAATGAATCTGTAAATAGCCGATGACCAGAATTCTATTTCAGGTTGCATGTCCTCCATAGTTAATTGGAGAACCTCGTCTTACTGAACCTCCACTATACTTTTGCCCTGACATGTGAAGAACCACGTTTCATCCTTCTCTTCAATGGATGTTTCAGCATCTTCCCCCACATCCATCTCCTCTAATCCTACATCATCCTCCTCTCCATCCAAGAGATCATAACCTGACATACCCATGATCTCCTGCAAACTTTTCTCTTTGCCTTGTACGTCCAAATCCGGCTTCTTACGTTGCTTCTATAAAGAAATCCTCATGTCTCTAGCGCTCGTCTTATTCTTCTGCCTTCTGGTAATATTGCTAATCGTCGGTGAGTCGGACGAAGATGATATAGCCATCGTGCCTCAATCGCCTGCAAATCTCCAAGAGTTTTTTATTCACTTATTATACGAGTATTAAAATGCAAATTGAGTATTTTGTTTTTGTTGAGATTATTAATTTTAGAAAATTTCTTTTAGAATAAATCAAAACATGTTAAGTTATATTTATATTTTTATGAATTTGATTTATTATAATCGATGTCAAAATTTTACAAGCTTGTTGACTTCAAATATGAATACGCGTATTATTGGAGTATCTGAATTAACAGAATAGAAGTACTATTATTACGGTAATGGCAACAATAATCGATCTCATCATGCAAGAACATTATGTTGGAATTAATCTAGAAAAATCTAGTCATCATAGTATATGCTCTTAGAGTTATCTACCCAATCTGTCACGATCATTTGTTGTCTTTTATATTATTCGTGAAAGTATATTAATCAAAGAACATCCTATATATAATCTAGTAAAAAACTTTCCAAAACTAGTATAAACTAGTCGCCATACCCGTGCACCACACGGGTCTACGTTTGTTTTTTTTATATTTTTTCAGATTTGTCAATTTTTCTTTTTAATTTTCGTCCTTAGTTTGTACTCTCTCTATCTCTGTAGAAGAGTCGCACTTTCCTTTTTAGGTCGTCCCTCTAAAAGAGTCACCTTTTACTTTATTCCTCTTTTGTATGATTTCTCGAAGCGTACTTGAGTCGAAATAACATATACGGAGTATCAATAAAAGTAGCGAAAATAAATGAACCCGATGTCAATCTTTTGCAGCTATCTTATTTTGTTAGACATACATGTATTTAACTTCAAACTTGTGCTACCTATGTTTATAAGTGCATTTATAATTGAAAAATATTTGATACCCCGTATTGATTTTGGAATGAACAAAAAAATTATCTTAGGTTGAGATGATTGTTTTTTGTTACTCACTCGGAGTCTGAATGATCTTCCCCTTTGATTAAAATATACCTCACATGTATTAAACAAAGGGGAAGATCATTCAGACTCGGAGGGAGTATGTGTTATAATTAAGATCTTATATCTTATAAGAATTTTGTGTCATCAAAGATAAAACATGTCTTGTATATAATAAAATGACTACCAATATTACCAAACTTTGTTTACTAAAAATAACGATAACGACGACGACAATATAATAATTAAAATCTATATTCTTATTTTGAATAAAATGGATAGATCTTTTAATATACCCTTGGTTTTATAAAAAAAAAATTCTTATCTCCGTGGTTAAATAGATAAATGTCTTAATATACCCTTGGTTTAATAAAAAAAATAATGCTTTAGTTTTATGGTCCAATGAGATTAACACATGTGGATTGATTAGGAGTTAGAATTAGACAGATGATGTTGTCTATGTCCTTTGATGTGGTGTATTTATCAGCAGGGTGTAGGAAAACGCAAATGTGCGCATGTGGTAGACCTCTGTTCTGGAATTCGATGGTGTAGACAACTGTAAAAATGACGTAAGAAACTAAGGATAGCGTATCGCATCAAATGTTATATATGTAGAATTTAATGTTTTTCATTGAAATTGGTGGAAGGAGGCACACGTAGTATTAATTATTTGCATTTAGTACTGCTCATTAAATTAAAAAATTAATTCAGTAATCTACTCTTTGGTATTAATTATTTGTCGAGGTGCCGCACATTGAATATAAAGATTAATTCACTAATCTAATTTTTAGTATTAATTATTTGCATTTAGTACCGCACATTCAATATAGAAATTAATTAAGTAATCTACTTTTTACTATTAATTATTTGCATTTAACGCCGCACATTCAGTATAAAATTTAATTCAATAATCTAAGTTCCAGTGTTAATTATTTGTATTTAACGGCGCACATTCAATATTAAAATTAATTATTTTGTTTTAAAAAAGAAATCAATCAACGAGAGGAGAGTGACATGGTTTCTCAAATACTTTTAAAACGAAGCGCGGGTGGAACAATTTGTAGAATGTACCTGCGAGCACTCTCCCGAAGAAGTTCCTCTTTGTGATGTTGCGTATTAGTTCATCAAGTTTTATCTTGAATACCCTAGCGACGATATCTGGGCGGTCTTCTAGCCGTTGCCCGGGTATGAAGGCGAGGAATTTTGAAATCTCTGGCCATTGTGGGTTACATGTGAAAGTGATGAATAAATCGGGAGGGCCTGCCCAGCGGCAAATAGCCAACGCGTCGTGATAATTCTGGAACATGTTTTTAGACCCCCTTCGAAACGAAGATGGTAGGATATAGCGCTGACCAAGTGATGCTGGCGTTGTCTCCCTACTGTCGATAGCGTCGACCAGGCCACGCAACGAACATTTTCGTATGTCTTTTTGATGGTACGAATATAATCGAGGCGTGTTTCTTCTACACATGTGAAAGCGTCCACCATAAATTATTGCGTTAAATTCCCGCATAAGACGGTGATCCCGTCAATGATTTATCCACCATCCCTTCTTTCCTGGAGTCGATAAGCATAGTACTCCCTGATTGTAACAATTTTTTTTCCTATTGATGGTTTCGTAGTCGCTATGCTTGATTTCAGGGGTGAATCCATCTTCACCATATGCGAATATGAATGGGTATTGAATTGCCATAAAGCTTGGGTGTAGTTCAGAAATTCGCTTCAATCCTGTGGTTCGCTCTTCAATAATAATGTCTCGATGGCCTTTCTCTTTGCCGCCACCGTTAATTAGTACAGCTGCAAGTTCATCTGCACTTGGTAAGTTGTATTGTCGCCCGTCCCTTGGTCGACCTCCAATCAGGCGCAGTTGCACATTCTGCAGATTGGGTTCTGTCAGCTTCAATCTTGCCATTTTGCACATCTTTGCTATGGCGTTGTGCTCGTACAACATATTTGAGAGCCCTTCAACAATTGAAGGATCTATTTTATTGCTGCCTTCAGTGGTCAAAGTATTCATTCTGTGTGTCAGCTATTGTTCATTGTCGTAAAAGTACAACTGCAAGAACCTCGGTTGTTTCCCTTCTGGCGGTAGCAGAGACCCGATGTTATGGTGGTTTTGACCACCTAATCTGAAACAATATGGGCCACCACCATTGTTCATAGCTCTTTCTACTTTGCCTCCTGTGGATATGAACGCAAGCAGCCCATTGTATGTCCTGATCGAACTTCTGAATGACTTTGATTTTGAACCTCCTGATGGGCTGATTAATTTTTTTAAATAATCGGGTGTAGGCCGCAGCAAAGGGAGCTTGACTTTCCCTTTCTGACAGCAAATGCTAAATTTAGGCCACGCCTGCTTCTTCGTCCAGCCAACAGATTCCTCAGCCCACAAAGTCGCACCGCAGAACTCGCAACATTCACTTGGTTCACCAAAACACCAAGGTTCTGTAAAAAAACCTTGTGATACAACGAATGTTGTTTGGGAAGAAATGAATGAGCCGCAGGCGACAAAAATTAAATTGGTCGGGCAAATGGAAATGAATAGTACGTAGGTGGCGAAAAACTAAATTATTTTATCAAATTCTAGTTGCCGTAAGCTATTAGTTCAGCTACATTTAAGCAAGTAGTTCAGCTACATTTAAGCAAGTAGTTCAGCTACGTTTACCACTATTAAATGAACTCTAATTTGTGACCCAATAATTTGCCATCGTAGCTGAATAAGAAAACTCAACTAAAAGATTCACGTAATCAACAAAACACCCCAAAAAAAATCACAGCTCATTACTTGAGACATAAACCCCAAACTCATAAGTCATAACGATAAACATAGCGTGCTTAGCCACCACTCTTTTACTATTTAATTTTTTTTTTCAATACCCCAAACTCGAGATTAGATCATATCATTCAAATCATCAGAAATAAGCCTTGACTTGTCGTGGTTGTTCCCATCCGTACACTTACATAGAAACATTTGTATGTACGTACACTCTCACATCATGCCGGCTAGCAAATATTTTTTATCCAGAAATTTAGTAGAGATGAGATTAATCTAATTGGACAGTAATAGATTCATTAATAATGAAGCATTAAATGTAATGAAGCAATAAATTCATGTTATTATGGTTATTGTTGTTGTTTTTACTACTACTATTATTCTTATAACTATTAGTACTACATATTATTATTATTATTATTATTATTATTATTATAATTTTATTTTTATTATTATTATTATTATTATTATTATTATTATTATTATTATTATTATTATTATTATTATTATTATTATTATTATTATTATTATTATTATTATTATTACTATTATTTTTTTTGCAAGAAGGTTAATCTCTTTTATTCATCGATAAAGGGCAAAAGCAAGAGATGATCTTACAAAGACATATCCTTTATTTTGGAAAGCTTCCAAAAATAGACTACACACAAAGCCAAAGTTTGCCTCTAACTCATTCTAGTCCTAACTTCCATTTTGATCTTCTCAATCCTTTGCTCAATATTGTGCTCAGTGTTATTAAACAATCTATGGTTTCTTTCCTCTCATATGCTATACACAATAGAACATAGAGCAACTTTGTACTCAATTTTTTCCTTGGACTGAAATCTAATCCTCCTAAGCTCCTTCTTCAGAGTTATCTGAAATGGTCTTATTTGTAACCATTGCTGAATAGCTGTCTTGAGTTGCCTCGAGTACTGACATTTGAAAAAGAGATGACTGTGGGATTCCATCTCCAGCTTACATAGCACACATATGTTGACCATCATATACCCTCTAGCTTGTAACATATCTACAGTTAAGAGCTTCTGTTGAGCAGCTAAAGAGGTAATGACTTTCTGCCTAGGATATATTGCACGGGTCATTAAAGCTTTTAGGAATTGCAATTTGGTGTTCCTGCCACGAAGCCAATCATATCCCTTTTCTAGTAGCAAATTTGCATCCTCTAGTCCAACTGAGAACCAGTTTTTTACTAGCTTCAATCGTGCCAGTACTTTGAAGAATCTCATCCTTGACCTGAATAATGCTTCTAACAGCTTCAGAGTGCCTATCTTTGATAGCAAGAGACCAAAGAGATGTGTTTTGAAGTACATAGTGCTTAAGCCATTGTATCCAAAGGCTAGTGTGACCAGATTCAATTTGCCAGATCCATTTAGCAATAAGCGTTTTATTCCAAGAAAGCAGTTCCTTTATATTAAAACCTCCTTTCAGCCATGGCGTGCAAATAGCTTTCCATCCCTTTAGCTGCATTTTCTTATTGGACCAGAAAAAATCTTTACAGAATTTATTGATCATCTTCAACACATTTTTAGGGAGTAGGGCAGCAGCACACCAGTAATTGGAGATTCCAAAGATGACAGAGTTGATAAGTTCAATTCTTCCTGCATAAGAGAAGGAATTAGTAGACCAGTGAGATAGAGCACCTTGAATTTTAGTGAGTAGGCTTCCATATGTGACTATGTTATTCTGTATGGAGTTCAGAGGCATCCCTAAATACTTGCAAGGGAGTTGACCCTCAACAAATCCAGTTACATTCAGAATTTCCTTCTTAATCTGCTGCTTGATTCCACCAAAAAAAGCTTCAGTTTTTTCCTTGTTTATGTGTAACCCAGAGAGACTAGCAAAGTACTGCAGGATCTCCTTTGCAGCCATTACAGAGGGGACATCACCCCTAGTGAAGATCATAAGATCATCAGCAAAACCAGGTGTGTGAGTCTGAGTTTTGCACACTTAGGGTGATTAGAGACGTTAGCCAACCCATTCATCCTTCTTAGATATTTGGACATAATTTCCATGCTTAATACAAAGAGGTAAGGGGAAATGGGGTCCCCTTGCCTGATTCCACTCATGCCCTTAAATAAACCCACAACACCTCCATTCAACTTCAAAGAGAACCAGGGGCTTGTGACACAACACATAATCCAGTCAATGAATAATTTTGGAAAATTAAGAACCTCTAACATGTTTATGAGAAAAGGCCATTGTAGTGAGTCAAAAGCTTTTTTCATGTCAACCTTTAGCATACATCTTGGAGTCAAGAGGGATCTATTATATCCTTTAATTAGAGCTTGAGATAGCACCACATTATCATGAATGCTTCTTTTAGCAATAACAGCTGCTTGTTCAGAACCTATTATATGAGGTAACACCCTTTTCAATCTATTAGCTATTATTTTGCTGATTGTCTTATAGACAGTAGTACAACAAGCAATTGGTCTATAATCCATTACAGTAGTACAGGTGGATTTTTTAGGAATCAGAGTGATCATGGGAGAAGTCTTGTTTTACCGTGGACCAGCTGGCCTTGAAGTATTCTGCAGAGAAGCCATCTGGGCCAGGGCTTTTGTGAGATCCAATACTAAAAAGAGCCCCCTCTATTTCTGCAAAAGATGGCAGGCATTGCAGGTTCTGCCACAAATCAGTGCAAATAACTGGATCTTGTTGCAGGAAATGTGTATCTAATGGCAAGACAGGTGTGGTAGAGCCAAGCAGGCTTTTATAATAATCAATGAAGCCCTCAGCAACAGCTTCATGCCCCTTGCAGCACCTACCATTCTTGTCTTGAATATTGCCAATGATTTGTTATTTATTCCGCTCCTTGATTCTATTATAGAATTAGCTTGTAGAGGAATCAGTAAGGGTAATATACTCTACTTTTGCTTTTTGCTTAAGCATACTTATCTCAGCATTCCTTAACGTTTTATAGTCAGCAGGCAATTCAGATTCCAGTTGCATTAAATCAGAAGATAAATGCTGTTTTTGCAAATCTTCCTGAGCTTTATCCAAAGCAAATTTAGCATCCTTTATTCTTCTATCCATCTGAGAGTAGTAGTTCTTATGCATTTGTTTTAACTTGTTTTTAACGTTTTTGAGTCTTGCAAATAGCTTAAAACCTTCTTTTCCATAATCCTTTTCCTCCCAAGCATGTTTAACAGTGTCATGATAATTGGGATTCAATATCCAACAATTGAGGAAGCTAAAACGAGGAGGTAATCTTACAGAGTTGAGAATATTCACCAGCACAGGTGAATGATCAGAGATGCCAGGGGGAGATTAATAGCATGTGTATCCTGGAACATATTAAAGCAATTAGGATTTTCAAGTGCTCTGTCAATTCTTGACCAAACCCTAGTACCTTCTTCCTGTTTATTCGTCCAAGTGTACTGGCAGCCAGTAGTAACAACATCATCAAGCCCAGAAGCATTCAGACATGCATTGAAAGCAAGAATCTCAGATAAATTTGGATCATTTCCACTTATTCTCTCATTCACATCCCTAACAATATTGAAATCACCAAGGATGAGCCAATTTTGCACACTTTTACTAATATTACCAAGTTGTTCCCATAGCTCCTCTCTATCACCACCATCATTAAAGCCATAGATCATTGATATATCCATATGACTATTAGATGAATGATGAAAAACACTAAAATGCATAACTTGAGCATGAGAGACTTTGATCTGCACAGTGACAGTAGAAGAATTCCATAACACCCAAATCCTTCCATTATAGTGAGCATTATAATTATATGCTACCTTGAATTTTTGGAAATATTTCCTAACAATTTTTTCAACCTTGTTCTTTTTAATTATGGTTTCCATAATCTCCATAAGATCCACCTTATTCATTTTAATGAAATTGAGGATTTCAACTTGCTTTAGTGGATCATTGCCCCCTCTAATATTCCAAGAAACAGTAATCATGGACAAGATTTATCAGGAGGGATAGCTGCCCTAACCTCCGTAAATTTTCCATTACTAGGATGACAGCCTAGTCTCAATTCATCTCCACATACTGAGTACTTTACAGCCTGAGGAGTGGTAGGATCAACTGATGGGAAGAGTTGTGACCTAGCTCAATGCATTCTCGATCAACCTCCATTCCTAGAGCCAGTGTATCTCCTCCCTCCCCACCTGAGGTACCACCTAGTGGAGGATCTTCATTCATCTCATTCATAATAGCAAAGCTAGTTCTCAATGATATACTTTGTTTGGGTCCATCTGATTGTATTCTTCTCATAGGTCCATTGTATCCTTTAGCTCTTCCAATTGCAATAAAAGAGTTTAAAGTACCCTGATCTGTGCATTCTTGATGCATTTTAGGCAGGTCAACAGGAGATGGAATGGCTTCTAGCTGAGTATTATCAGCCTCAGCTTGAGAGCTCACAACCTCGGCCTGTTGATGGCCTAAGGTACCACCTAGCACAGTTTCACCTTCCTTAACACCCTCCATTACTCCTTTAGGCTTATAAACCTTCTTGATCAGCTGTTTCTTTTTCACCAGCTTGCAGTTGGCCTGTAGATGTCCCAATTTCTTACATTCCTGACAGATATAAGGGAGCCACTCATATTCAACTTGTTTTATAAACTACCCAAGAATTGGTGCAGTAACAACCAAAGAATCAGGAAGATCTTTTGATACATCAACCTCAATAAGGACTCTTGCAAACCCTAGACGAGCTTGAGTAGTAGTAGTAAGATCAGCAAAAAGGGGTTTGCCAATTCTACTAGCAAGTTTACTCAGCACAATGTCAGTCCAGAGGAAAGGATCAAGATCCCTAAAGATAACCCATGTAGGAACTATAGAGATACAGTCAATATCCTTTGAGAATGTTGGAGTCCATTACTTTAAAATAATGGAATGCATACCATACATCCAAGGCCCTCCATTAAGTACAGCATTCATGTCCTCCATTGTCTGAAATCTGAAACAAAACCAACCTTTCTTGAATATGTTAACACTAGGTGTAGTTACAACCCAGTGTTTAACAGCAAAGTCCTTCATACCCTGCAATGTTGGTTTTGCTCCAATAACATGCCCCATAAGGGTGAAGCTCCATTTCTTAAGTTCTGCAGCAATATCATCCATTTCTATGTCTATTTCCATGGCATCTACACACGATTGGTCATAATAGAGTTCCATTCCAACATTTTTCTGTTTCCCAATATCTTTCCATTTAGTCTCCTTAATTTCAAGAACAGGTATTGCAGTATTCAATTCAGAATCTGGTTTCATATTTACGGATTCCGTAATGGGTTTTGCAATTGTTGATTCCATTGCAGATGCCGCATTATTCACAATAACAGGTTCCACAACAATTGACTCAATACTAGGATTCGCAAATTCAACAATAGGCTTCATCGCAGATTTTGATTCAATTTTCTTCCCAGATTTAGATGAAAATGCCTTATTAATCAAATCATTGAGAAGGTTCGTCGAGTGAACAGGAGATACCTTCTCATTGTTACAAGCAGTTTCTTCTAGCACTCCGTTACCGCATTCCTTCTCAGTTACTAGAAAAGCGCCATCAGAGCGAAGAACCCGCGTGTCCGCCATTTTCGATTGCAGTTGAGCTTGAGTATGGGATCGCAGACTTGCTCCAATTCCCGCTATTGTGCTAGATTTTAGGCTGCCAGAGATATTAACTTCGGCATGGTTATTTTTCCGTGGTCGTCCTCGTCCTCGAGGCAAGCTTGGCTCCATAGCCATGGTGTTCAAAGTTGAAAAAGTTTGTTAGAATTCTGTTATTTTCAGAGGATTTCTCTAGAGAGAGAAAGTTCACCAGGAGAGAGACAACTGATTATTCATTATTATTATTATTATTACTATTATTATTATTATTATTATTATTTTTATTTTTTTGCAGAAAATTATCATTTCATATCGTTGATGTGAAATTACATATTTTGCAAAAGTTCTAACACACTAAATGGAATCAAGACAAACTTGCTAAAATCCTATTAAATTTAAGACTAATTTTACTAGACAGAAATCTTGCTTTAACAATGAACTTCAGCTGCTCGAACATTCCTTCTATTGATCCACTTTTCTCCACAAACAATCTCTTGTTACGCTTTTTCCATACAACAGCAACAACAACAGCTAAACAGACCTGAAACCAAGGGTGTTTCCAATGCTTTTTATGTTTAGGATGATTGCTCCATTGAATAATCTGTCTGAGATTAAATGCAGGAAAAGCTATCCCCTTCCACTGAGTAACTAATGACCAAAACTGCATAGAGATAGGGCAGCTAAAGAACAAATGATTATGACTTTCACTGGTTTTCAAACATAATATGCACCTGTTTGTCATGTAAATCCCTCTTTGAGCATACATATCCATAGTGGGGAGTTTATGTTGAGCTGCAAGTGTAAGAAAAACTCGACTGCTAGGAGCCATCAAAGAAGAGTGGAGGGTGGCCTTAGCTCGCTGTTTTTTATCAAGGAAGTTGAGATAAGCTGCAGAAACACTAAACTTGCCATTCTGAGTACAAGAGGTCAGAAAGAGTCTTGCATTTTTCTCAGAACCACAAAACTTGATGCAGAAATCCTTCACATGGATAAGATCTTTTATAGCAGAAGGATAAAAATCTTTGAAGGTTAATTTCCAAATGGATGAACTGCTAAGGATATAAACATTGCACCATTTGATCCAAATCCCTCCTATTCCCTCAGAAAGCTGCCAAACACTCTTAGCCAACAAAGCTCGATTCCAAGTTTCCAAGTCTTTAAGATTTAACCCCCTTTGTTTCCAAGGAAGGCAAATATCCCTCCATTTCTTAAAGACAAGTATTTTCTCTCCAGGTTTAATGCCCCAAAAGAAATCCTTACAGAGCTTATTAACCATTTTGAGAACTGATTGTGGGAGCAACACACTAGAGCACCAAAAATTCTCTAAGCCAAAAATCATAAAGCTTAAAAGCTGCATTTTGCCAGCATAAGACAAGAAGGCAGTAGACCAGTGATTAATAGCCTTTTGGATCTTCAAAATGAATGGATCAAAAAGCTTAACTGCAATCTTAGAGTCACTAAGAGGCATACCAAGATACCTAAAGGGGAACTCACCAATACTGAAGCAAGTTTTCTCCTGAATCAGAGCTTGCACTTCAGGAGTAACTCCTCCAAAATACATACAGGTCTTGTCAGGGTTAGCAAATAAACCAGAAGTCAATCCAAAATCATGAAGGATGTGCTTAATAGCCAGAACAGAAGTTAGATCACCTCTAGAGAAGATCATCAAGTCATCAGCAAACACCAAATGAGTGAGATTAATCTTAGTACATTTTGGATGAAAGGAAACATTAGTCTGCAAACAGAGCTTCCTTAGCTTCTGAGAAAGAACTTCCATGCTTAAAACAAATATGTAAGGAGACAAAGGCTCTCCTTGCCTCACTCCACTTTTCCCTTGGAAGAAACCTTCAATTCCACCATTCAAATTAAAGGAATACCAAGGAGAAGAGATACACCCCATTATCCATTTGATGAATAGAGGTGGAAATCCAAACCCATGTAACATTTTTTCAATAAAGCTCCATTGTAAGGAATCAAATGCTTTCCTAATATCAACTTTAACAAGACATCTAGGGGTGAGAAATTTCCTAGAATAACCCTTTACAAGCCCTTGGGAAAGCAGAATATTATCAAAAATACTTCTACCCTGGACAAAAGCTGCTTGTTCTTCCCCTACCAAAACAGGCAGAACTCTCTTCAGTCTGTTTGAGATGACTTTGGAAATAGCTTTATAGAAAACAGTGCAACAGGAGATAGGCCTATAGTCCAATACACTACTAGCACCAGGCTTTTTAGGAATAAGAGAAATCAGAGTTGAATTTGCTTGCTTAGACATTTTACCAGTTTTGAAGAAACACATTGCAGCTCTACAGAAGTCTGCACCAACAATGCTCCAAGCAGATTTAAAAAACCCAGCTGAGAAACCATCAATACCAGGACTGCTATTAATGTCCAAATGAAAAACTGCATCCTTAATCTCCTCAGGAGAGATTGGATCAGTTAGACTAACAGTTTGATCCTGAGTGAGTTTTGCAGTAATAGAACAATCAAGAACAGGAACACTTTTTCCAAGAAAGTTGAAGTAGTAATCCTAAAAAGCTTTAGCAACAACTTTAGGGCCCTTTTGAAGAACACCCTGAGAATCAGAAATAGCACCTAGCATTTGCTGAGTTCTTCTCTCAGAGATTTTAGCATAAAAATATTTGGAAGAGCAATCAGCAAGTTGAATATGTTTAACTTTTGACCCCTTCTGCAACATACTAATCTCGGATCTCTTTAAATTGGTATAACTATCATTTAAGACATTTTCCTCCTCCATGAGTTCAAGAGAAAAAGGATCATTATGAAGTTTAGCTTGACAACTAATAAGAGCTTGCTTTGCCTCAATAACTCTGGTAGAAAGGTTGCAGAAGTGTTGCTTGTGAAAGGCCTTTAAAGCTTTCTTTACTGCTTTAAATCTGAAGAAAAAACAGTACATAGGAGAGCCAGAAACAGCAATGTTCCAAGCTTCCTGAACAGTGGGTAAGTAATTTTGATTCTCACACCAACTGTTAAGGAAACTGAACCTTTTATGGTTAGGCCTGTCTGAAGAAATATCAACAATAAGAGGTGAGTGGTCAGAGATGCCAGACTCAGCCACATTAACAGAAGAGGAAGGGAAGCTTGAAACCCAACTGGGATTAGCTAAGACCCTATCCAACTTAGACAAAATTCTAGTAGAGGGATCTTGTTTATTTGTCCAAGTCATGTCTAGACCTGTACTAAGAAGATCATCCAGGGCACAATACTGCAAACAATTATTAAAATCCAACATGTCCTGTAAGTCAAGAGGATTATTCCCAAACTTCTCATCTGGACTCCTGACCACATTGAAATCACCCAACACCAACCAAGCACTAGAGGGATTAAGAGCCTCCAATTCAGACCAGAGATCCATTATATCCTTCCATTTATTTAGACCATATATGGCACTAAGCCAAAAGGAAGACTGAGAAAGATGATGAGACACAAAACAAGAAATATGCTGAGAGGAGCTAGAGACCTGAGTAATATTTACAGTAGCAGGATTAGTGAAAAGCCAAATTCTGCCATTGTGATGAGAACTGTAATTAGTAGTCACATTCCAATTTCTGAACTTGCCATTAGTAATTTTCCCAAACTTATTCAACTTCACCCTAGTCTCCAACAAAGCAAAGACATCAGGCTTATTAGCACACAAGAAATCCTGAACCTCACTATGTTTGATTGGGTCATTGAACCCTCTAATATTCCAAGAGGCTACCTTCATTTATCTGGAGGTATAGGATCCCCTTGTAAAACCACCATGGAACATCCTTGATGCATTTCAGGGAGCTCCAAAATGCTGCCATCAGAGGAAAGTGAGGGGATCACTTTTATCCCATAACCAGATTCCACCATCCTTTCAAGATTCTGAGATACACTTTGGAGACCTGAGGTACCACCTAGTTCCCCACCACCACCATTCTCCTGACTCCCATGGAGTATCTGGAAGGTATTTTCCAGAACTAAGGGCTTCAAGATAGACCCCTTAGGTTTAATGGAGGAAGAATTCCTCTTAGATACAGGAATGAAAAGATCATCCTGATAAAACTTAGGGCATGCTTGATGCTTTACAGGTTCATCAAGGTGAGGAACCAAAGTAGTGTTAGGAGGCAGCACATCCTCCTGAACCACCACCTGGGCTTCCTTAACCACAGAACTTGAGATACCACCTAGCCCTTTATCAATTGTTTCCACTAGAGCAACTTTCCTCTTCTTTTCCAACTTACATGTATCAATTTTGTGTCCCAACTTCTTACACCCATGGCAGAAGAAAGGCACCCATTTATACTGTATCTTTTGTAAAGAATGCTCATTATAGGGGGTGTTAATGATAATAGAATCCAGGAGATCTTTGCATACATCCACCTCAACCAGGACCCTAGCAAAGGATAGCTTCTCTTTGGTAGTGGTAGCTAAATCAGCACAAAGAGGGTTACCAATTTTGCTGGCCATCTTACTAAGCACAGAATCAGACCAAAGATAAGGGTCTAAATCAGGGAAAAGGACCCAAACAGGCACCACAGAATCCTTTCCATCTCCGCAGAGAAAGAAGGAGACCATTCCTTAAGGATTAAGGAGTTGACTCCAACCCTCCATGGACCATCCCTAAGCACTTTATCCATGGCCTCTTTAGAACCAAACCTGAATGAGAACCATCCTTTCTTATAATACTGAACTCTAGGCTTATCGATAACATTCCAGTTACTTTGGACAAATTTTTGCACAGTTTGTAGAGAGGGTTTAGCGCCAATTACATTTCCCATTAAAGTAAACTGCCAAAGCTTAAGTTCTTTAGCAAAATCATCCAGTTGAATGTCAATTTCAGTAGAATTTACACTATCATCACAAAAATGGAGGCTCATACCAGATTGTTTATGTTTAGAAACAATTTTCGCCTAATTTGAATCTGTTATTTTTGGCGGTAAAACAGGGTTTTCCTTCGTTTGTGACTTAGGAAGCTCCAAGGGTTCAAGAATGGTGTCATTCTGCAATTCATTATCACCAGAAGAAGGTTGAGAAGTTTTACCATTAGCCGCGATAGCAGAAAGAATAACCTCATTGAGAGAATGTCGATGCAAAGAACTCTGGGAATCCAATTCCTTCTCCAAATCCTCCTCCTTATGCTCTTTCGCAGAATCATGCTTGTAGTTCTGCATCGATTTCTTGCCAGGCCTCCCTGGTCCACACTTTGGAGGAATCACGGAAGCCATAGAAGCTGAGCTTAGCGTAACAGAATTTAGAGAGAAAACAGATTTCTAGAGAGAGAGAAAGCTTTCTGATTATTATTATTATTATTATTATTATTATTATTATTATTATTATTATTTTTAAGGAACTTGTATTAAACACCAGAACAAATTACAAGAAGTTAGAGGGAAGCCGAGATACTATCTGGGCCCCCACTCCTTTAGCAATTGCAAAACTAATTCTAGTAAAAATATGAACTGCGGCACGCGCTCCAGCATCCTGTGACATAGCGAATTTACGAATCCGCTGGAGCAGAGAAACAGCCTCCGTGTCGAGCTCGCCGAGAGAGGAGAAGGAGAAAGGAAGGAAACCATACCCAATGGCAGTGTAGCGTGCCTGATACTTGGCACACTTACGACGAGCAGCATCAGAAACAACCCGTCCGGGCTCAAAAGAAGTCAAGCCGGACTGGGTCCAAGGAGAGGATCCAGTCAGATCAACACAAACATCCCGCCCCTTGTCCCACGAGTAAAGCAGAAGGTCGGCAGGTCGCAAGGGCTTGTCGTTATCATCGCAGAGGCCAATCTCCACCTCCTTGCCTGCAGAGATCCCTGTCCGGAAACAAATCTCCACCTCCTTGCTTGTTATTATTATTATTATTATTATTATTATTATTATTATTATTATTATTATTATTATTATTATTATTATTATTATTATTATTATTATTATTATTATTATTATTATTATGCTTAATATTATTATTTTTATTATTATTACTACTACTATTATTACTATTACTATTAGAGTTTCAGAAATATGAGGACGCTTACTTTTACCATGGTTGCGCATATCCGACAGACAGTCTTCGATCAGGTCAGGGGCTAGTTGGTCGTCTGCTTCTGCGAGTTGCGTGTATGGGCGGTTAGTCCAGTAAGTGATGACCTAGCGCGTTATATAGTTACGGATAGTTTGTGAGTAATGTAGGTACCGAGAAGCATACCGTCATTATCACCTTCACTGTCGGAGGAGTCGGGGTGCTCAAGGGTCAGCTCCGAGGTGATTATAGAGCCTTGGGGCACGTGAGGTCTGAAACTGGTGCTGCATTCTGCATCGTCAGTCATTTTCTGCCTTTTGTTGCTCCGAGAGGGGTCGTTTTCTACTTGGAAGGAGCAAACAGGTCGCCAAAAAAATCAAACCCCCACACATACCACGAAACAAGTAATGAGGAAATGCAAGTTTGGTCGCTACCCTAGTTAAAATTGTCATAATACGTTACGTAGATGCCTATATTTTGTGAGGAACGTAGTCATCGAAAGCGTACCGTCGTTGTGAGTGTCATGGGTGGGAGGGAAAGGCTGTTCAAGTAACTGAGGCGCGACATTGTGGCTGCATTCTGGATCGTCACCCCTTCTCTGCCGCTTGTTGCCTGGGGAAGGTTCGTCGATGCGAACTGGCGTAGAAGGATGGGGTTGGGCTTTCGGGGCAACAATGTTGTTTCTTCTCTGCGAGATAATCAAGCCCCTCCTAAGGCGGTTAAGGCTGGCTTTGTAGCTTCAGAGGCTTACTACACCCGAGTATCGTTGATGTGAGAGACGTATCAAATCGAACGTAGGTGTGGGTGGAGGTTGTTTTGGATGCTTGTCTCGACGACTACACATCTTCGGATCAAGCGATTTAATTTCTCAACGGTAATAGGGTGGGAATTGATCATGCTATCTCACTCAATCGAATACCACAATATAATCATCGAAAATATTTATAGGGTGGTCGGAAGTTATTGCTTAACCTAGGATTCTTCACTTTGAATTCTAAGTAGTAAATGAGGAACCTAGGATTCTAAGTAATCAATGAGAAAGTAGTTTAAGAGTTTCTTCACTATGGATTCCAAATAATAAATGAGGAGGAAGTTGAAAGGTTGTAACCTATCATGCATTCAACTCCCTTTGTAAATGAGGAAGAAGTTGAAGGGTTGTTCATTGATCATGCATTCAATTCTCTCCCTTTCAATTTCTAGCCAATAAAATCGTGCCAAGTGTGTGCTTTAAGAAGTGAGGATTGGTAGTATAGAGGATGGGGATTGCTTTGCTTCCCTTTTAATAGAATATATAGATAGATAGGTCATGCATGTATACTAGGTGTAGACACCCACATTTTGACCGCCAGGTGTCTATAGCAGTTTCCGACAAACACTCGATGATGATCGGACGCAAACGTGCTTTAATATACTCGAAAACGGGCTCAAAATCATTGGCATTTGGCTTGGGCTTTTTACGGAGTACATATCTCACAAAACCAACCTCAAAATCAGGCCCAGTGGGTCGTTTCAAGTCAAATAAGACTAATTTGGGTCGAAACCGGCACCAGGGGCAAAACCGTCTTTTAGGGACCGAGTCAAAACCCGGTCAGAGATATTCCCGAGACACACGGACCAGCCGTGACACCTCACACGTCCGGTTTGGACTCCAATACTACAAAAAATCAGCTACACAAAATATTAAACAAATCCGTTTAAGGATAGAATTCGATCTCAAGTTGGAATTCTATCCAAAAACCGAATCAAACACCCGACCAAGCGTAGGACACTCGGCCGAGCAGGCTGTTTTCAGCCGGTTTTCCTTGCTTCCTCGTCAAGGAAACAGAATTCTCACGCCTCTCAGCATCTTACGTTTCCTATCCTAAACGGTAGTTCTAACCCAAACACCTCTCCTAGCTTCAATCGAGGACCACTCCTATAAATAGGACCCTCTCACAACACAATATTCATGATCATCGACACATAAAAAAAAACATTTTTACAGGGCATCACATACCACAAAAGATACACATATACAATACACTTAGCATCGTGAAACCGATAGTACCAAAACCCGAAGGAACCGACCCGGATACCCGTCACCCGTCACGTCCCAAACCAAAACCACCACAACTCACCAACATTAAACTCGACGCTCCCGTGCCATAGCCACATTCCGACGAGCCATGATCCGAGTAAACAAAAGCATGTAGGTTGAGGGTGTAACCAAACCCGACTTCTCTTTTTCTCTCTTCTTCTTCTTCTCGTCCTTCCCTCGTTTTTGCTTCCTTTTTTCGTCCGTCACTTTTTCTTACGGGTCGTCGGTCGTCAATTTTTTTATGGGTCGTTAGTCGTTTTTTTATTTTTAATATCGATATTATTAAAACTATTTTCATATAACAAACATTCTTAAAAATACGATATCAATTCTATAGTCGAATATCGTATCAAAAGAATTAAATTAAATCTCGTCGATGCTAAAAAAATCGTTACATCTTTTTACGAAAGACAGCGATTTTAACGCGGAGAGAATTAACATCTTTTTTCCTCTTTTTCGTTCAAATTCTTTTCAAAACAATTTTACAAAACTTTTTCTAAAAATCATTCCGAATATTCGATATCGATTTCATAATCGAAAATCGAATACGACGAATATCGAAAATATTAAATCGAGTGCAAATTGTGCAATATTCGTACGCGATTTTATAAAATCATCGAATTTTCAAAAAATCAATTTCGAAAAGAGGCCGGGACGCGAGTCGCGCGCGTCCCGGGCGAGCAACCTGTTTGGGCGAGTCGCGCGGCTGGCTGGAACGCGACCCTTTCCTCGTTTTTTTATTATTTTCTCGAACATCGTTTTTTAGACAAAACAGCGTCTTTTTAGCAATATTTTCAGATTGCGGCTAATATTTTCTCGACCTCGCATATTCATCATATTCACTATATTTTTGTCGATACTAACTCGTTTGTTCATCCTTTGTAGCAAATTCATCTTTTTTTATCGTTTTGTTTTATTATACTAAAACGAATCTCACATGCTAAATTCAACTTTGACGTTAATTTTCATGCATTAAACCGACTTAGCAACCCATTCAATTCCTCGCATGTTTAGGAAAACAATGTTTGCATATCATTCATCGTATTACTAACACCACATTTAGCCTTCCCACATTACAATCCTCAAGACCTTCCCGAGACCCAGGCTAGAGACAGCCCGGAATTTTGAGGATTCAAGCTCCATAGGATACCCCTAACCATTAGGGCCAGACATGGAAACCAAATCCCTTACCTAATCATACACAATCCCGAGAGCAAAACTCGTCAAATCTTTCCCCTAGAAATCCTTTAGGAAACTCGAGAGCAAAACTCATCAAATCCTTTCCCAATTATACACACCATAACTCTCCTATATACATCTCAACGCTCCTGCGCTTAGGCCGCTATTACGAGTCCGTTTTCGAGATAATTATGCATGTAGGTTGAGGGTGTTACAAATCCCGCTTTCTCCTTTTTTTTCCGCCTTTCTCGTCCGTCCGTCATCTTGTGTCGTCATCGTCACGTTTTTTTTATTTCTTTTTATTTTCTTGTTTCTAATATCGATATTATTGTACTATCGTCTAATCAAATAAATAAAACACTATCCCTAGGATGCGAAATCTACTTCGTAGTCGAATATCGGATCTAAAGGAATCAGTCAATAAATCATATTAAGCACGATCCCGTTGACGCCGAAATAATGGTCATATGGTCCAAAAAGACTAATCACGACATTACGACGCGGAGGGAATTATTTCGTCTTAATTCAGTTTAAAACGATTTATAAATACCTTTTACGAAATTCACTCTAAATATTAGATATTGATTCCGTAATCAAGCATCGAATATGACGAGTATTGAAAAACTAAGTTGAGTATAAATCATATTGTATTTCTACGCGATTTAGTAAAATTAACGATTTAAAAGCAAATCTCGAAAGCAAAGCTTTTCAAAGCGGACATCGGTCCGTACGGGAGGCACTCGACCGAGTGCCTAGCCCACTCGGTCGAGTGGCACACCAAAATCGGGGCAGAAGCTTTTTTGAGGACCACTCGGTCGAGTCGTCCCTATGACTCGATCAAGTGGCTCCTGGTGTATCAAAACCGTGAGTCTTTCAGCATATTTCAAGCCCCGATAAAACTCTTTTAACGACTTCGGTCTTCACGTGTCAAGTCCATCACGTGTTTGCCTTTTCAAAACCATGCATCGTATCATATTTACGCTCCGTTATTATCGCAATTGTTGTATATTATCGCTTGTTGTATTGTATTTCCGGGTGGTTGCCGCTCGCATGGTGTAATCTACTTTCGTACTTTTATTTCATTGTTTGTTTTATTGTACTAAAACGAACCTCGCATGTTAAATAACTTTGACGTTAGTTTAGATGCAATAAAACGACGTAGTCAAACATAATTCACATGTTTAGTCAAAACGCTGTTTGCATATCATTCAACCGTCAAACTAACGCGCGTACACGAAAAACAAATGATATCTAAGTAGAGGCCGCTAAGTGCGGGCGGGGTTGGGTGTTCTTTGTGAACTTCCCAACAGGTACCCTCACCCCTTACTCAGAACCGTGGTTTCCGGATGTCCGAAACCGTTGGCATACGAGAGTCATTCAATACACGACTACCGATAATGTCGGTATCAGTATCGCAATGCAAAGGGACGAACCCCATAAACTCTGAAATTGGAATGGGCCGTACTCTGTGCACGGCCCACTAAGATATAGAGTGGGTTCGAACGGGTCTGAATTCCCACAAAATTTGGTGGCGACTCTTATTTTGATTTAAATTTCAATCCGAGATCCATCTCACATGAGATTCATTCGCCTCCCCAAACCCGTGCGTGGCCGCGTCGGGGTGGACCTATGTCATGTCCACAATTTGGCGACTCCGCTGGGGATACCTGATGTACCACTTGTCATCGGGATTCTCAGGGTGAGACTCGAAAAGAAATCGTTTGATTAGTAATGTACGCATTTTGCATGCATAACCCAAATCTTTCCCAGGCCGGTTACTTTTGACCGACGTCCCACTATGCCGCGGTGCATTCCTAAATGGGTGAGCTAAAAAATTCTATGGCCGAACTCATATGGGTTTCAGGGCATGTTCTAAGACCAATTCGGCTTGGGAACTCCGTCCCGATTTACGAGAAAGCCGTCGTTGTTGGTATAAACCCGATTTCGACCGACCGAGACTTAGCTTAGAGCATACATGGTGTCGCTATATTGCTTCCATGACTACATGCTACTTGATTTACAGGTCGTCTTTTTCAAAAAACCGTTATTTCTAAAAGTGCATCTTTTCAAAATTATCCAATTTTCAAAATCCGGGATGCTACTGAAATTAGGATTTATGATTTGACTCAAAATAGCCTATTTCTAGCCGGTATGCCGCCCATTTCTAATTTCAATTTTTTTTTTAAAATCTTCGGAAAAAAATGGCCCCCGACAGCATTTTTCGCCACTTTCAAAAGACGGGACCATCCTCCGATTTTTCTCGGAATTCAATTTTTTTTTTCAAAATAAAACCTTCCTTATCTTAGGACTTACCACATTTAGTAGTGTCGGGTCTTTTCTTAAGTTGTCTAAGTCTTTAGCTTCGAAACTCCGTCGATCTTACTTCACGAGTTTCCTCCCTATCCCTGTCCGCTTTATTTGTCTAAGGCAAGGCTAACCGACATAGGGCATACCCCTTCCAAGGAAAGCCCGTCTACACATTAGAGTCCAAAGTCTGGGGAATATCTCACATGGACCTTCCTTCGAACATGACTCGGCCCACATAACCGAATCCTAAGGAAGGCCCATCATCCATGAGTCACCCGTTTAGGCGTCTGTTTCGAGTCATTTTCCCTGTCAGTCTTTTCATTGCTCGGGATGTACTGTTTTGATTCCAAGATCTGGGTTGGTTTCTGATTACGCGGTATTCTTACAGACAGGCCACCGGTAACCAGACACCAGCACAAAATGCAAGAAGCTTTGGACAAGTTGACAGCCTCGCTGGCTCAGATTGAGATCCAATTAACAACAATAAGGGAGGACCAAATAGCTATTGTTACCCGAGTGCTGTGGAGCAAGGGACTCCTAATGCTGGGACCGAGACCAAGGGGCCCCTAGCTAAACTGGTTAGCGCCATCCGCAAGCTGGAGGAACAGGTCCACTTGTCAACGAACAACACTATCCACACGGAAAACACCCGTGCCTACTCACCCCTAAATGATGAATTGCCCACCAACCTCAACCTTACGGGCCTACCCATGTTTGACGGGACCGAAGACCCGGTGCTCCACATCCGAGCCTTCAAAGAATTCATGGCGGTTAAGGGAGTGAAATCGACCATGTTCACGCACCTGTTTGCTTCTTCTCTCGAGAAGCATCCGAAAGCCTGGTACTACCGGCTAGATTCCAAGAAATACAAAACTTGGGATGACGTGGCAACGGAATTTGCTCGGAATTATGCCGACAACAGCGAAATCCAGACCATGATGCGCACCCTGGAAGTTATGGCGCAGGAGCCCAAGGAAGGTTTTACGAAATACCTTCAATGCTGGAGGGTCGAAAGTGTAAAGTTGGTCGAGAAGCCCAACGAAAAAACCTTAGTGGAGGCCTTTGTCAAAAACCTCCTCCCCTCCTACCGGGTCCATCTCCGGTATGCTATCATACCCAACTTCGCCACTTTAACGGAGATGGGAACAAGAATCGAAGATGATTTGAGGCTAGAGGGGCTTACTAAGGCCTCTGGCAAGGGTTATCAAGGGGCTACTTCTTCGACTACCAAGTCCACAACTGCAGCTGCAACTCGCAGCATTTTTGACGAGGTCAATCTACTTGATACCTTGTCCAAGAAGAATACCACACCACGGGTATTTACTGATATAGGTACTACCTATACACATGCCTTGCAAAGGCTAACATCAAAGGGCCTGATCCAACCGATAGGCCCAACTCCTGAAGTTTCGGTAGAGTGACGCTCCAAGGCCTACAATGTCCAGACCAATTGCCAATACCATCGAGGAAATGGGCACGACACTGAAAAATGTTGGAAGCTGAAGCATTTGATCCAGGATCTGATCGAGAATGGTAAGATCCCATTACCCGGAGATAAGCCGAGTAATAAGGACAATCCGTTAGGTTCTCACGGTCCTACCCCAGTTAAAAGGCAAAGCTAAGGAAGAAGGCCCGCTGATCACCTTCTCTGAAGCCGATCTACCACTGTTCGGGGCTACCCACAACCTAGCCCTTTACATTACGGTAATTTACCGCGGGAAGTATGTCCCGATGACCCTAATCGATGATGGGTCCGCAGTCCACGTCCTCCCCTTGAGGACCGCCAAAGCCCTCGGCATTACCGAGGCCGATTATGTCCCGACTTCTCAGACCATCCAGGCTTTTGATGGAAGCCCAAAGTCGGTAGCTGGGGCCGTGAAACTCACTGTCAGAACAGGCCCAGTAGAAAAGGAGCTAGAATTCAAGGTGATCGATGTCACCTCTTCCTTCAACCTGCTCCTAGGGAGGCTATGGATCCACGCTGTCAAGGCGGTACCCTCCACCCTTCACCGGAAAGTCAAGTTGCCCTTGCAATATAATATCATCACCTTAGAGGCAACCTCTATAACCTTGGCTAAATGTAACACCACAGATCAATCGGACCTTTGGGGATTCGATTTTGTAGGAATGATCAAAGAAGAGTATCTTTTCCGACCCTACTTCACAACTAGCATCGATAAGATGCTACAAAATTTAGGATATTTACCTGGGGCTACTTCGAGGCCATATCTTCCCGCCGAGAAAATTATTGAAGTCCTAAATGATGGGGGGTCTCGATTCGGCTTGGGGTACACTATGACCCCGGGAAATGTGGACCGGGCAAATATTATTAACTTTGTTACTCCAGTATTCGGGGCTGTCCAGGTTGGTCTATACCAACTCAATGCTGTGCACCCTGGGACCCACTTGGCCCAGGACTGCAACTAAATTCCGGATGATATCTTTGCCCTCATCCAATTTGTAGATGCCAACAATGCTGAGCCCGCGCTAGGGCTACTTTTCGGGGAAGAAGCCATAACCCCGATTCCAAAGGAAGACCTGGTCAACCTTATTCTTCGCAGCAATAGGTTTGACCCAACTAAGCTAATCTCGGATGTTGGCTCCGAGACGGGAAACAGGGCCTGGAGAAAGACGATCAAGTAGACCGACAGCCAGGGCCGAGTCTACAAGTTGATCACTGGAGAAGGAGACATGCCTGAGTCTGAGTCTGAGTCTGAGTCCGAGTCGGAGTCTAAGTCAGAGTCTGAGGATGAGTCTAGAAAGTCCGGTGCTAGAGTCACTCCTGTAACCACCCCTCTCCCTTAAGTTACTCCTGTTGCTGGTGCTTCGGGGTCTGTCCCTAACACCTTATCTATCCCGCCACTAACCGATGATCAGATGGCTGCTCTTTTCGAGCTATTTTCAAAATTTTCATTCAATAATAACAACTGTTCTGCTTACAAGTTGTCTTATTTTCAAAATGCTTCCAATTTCAAAAATGTTTTGTGCAATGACATTGAGAAATCCGACAAACAGGTACCTCTACCGACACATCTGATCGAGCAACTAGAGCAAAGAGAATCCCGGAACCCGGTAATCGAGGAAACCGAGTCCATTAATGTGGGAACAATCTTATAACCTCGGATGCTTAAGATAGGGTTATCCTTAGATCCCAAGGAGAGACAACAGTTCACGAACCTCCTCCAAGAATTCAAAGATGTTTTCGCATGGTCCTACAAGGACATGCCGGGGATAGATCGGGAGATAGCCGAGCACCACATACCGATCAAAGACAGGTTCAAGCCGGTCAAACAGAAACTCCGTAGAGTGAGGCCCAAATGGTCTCTCCAGGTCAAGGAAGAAGTCGACAAACAATTCAAGGCCGGCTTCATACAAGTGTCCGAATATCCGGACTGGGTTGCAAATATCGTGCTGGTTCCTAAAAAGGACGGTAAGGTGCGTGTCTGCGTAGATTTTCGGGATCTTAACAAGGCGAGCTCGAAAGACGATTTTCCACTACCACACATCGATATACTGGTGGATAACACAGCTGATCATGCCCTTCTATCATTTATGGACGGGTACGCCGGGTATAACCAGATAAAAATGGCAGAAAAAGATATGAGTAAGACCACCTTCATTACACCTTGAGGTACTTACTGTTACACCGTTATGCCATTCGGTCTCATCCATGCCGGGGCTACATATCAACGGACCCCCACAACCTTATTACACGACATGATGCATAAGGAAGTGTAGGTTTATGTGGACGACATGATCGTAAAATCTAAAAACAGGGACGGTCACATCACCGCCCTGAGAAAATTCGTTACCCGATTACGCAAATACAACATGAGGTTAAACCCTCAAAAGTGTAGTTTCGGGGTAACATCTGGCAAATTACTGGGTCATATCGTTAGCCAACGTGGCATCAAAGTCGATTCAGCTAAAATCAAAGCCATTACCGAGATGCAACCTCCTAAAACCGAAAAAGAAATAAGAGGGTTTCTCGGGAAAGTCCAGTACATCAGCGGGTTTATTTCAAAACTAACCATGGTATGTGAACCCATTTTCAAGAAGTTGGAGATAGGAGAACGAATACTGTGGGACGATAAATGTCAAGCGGCCTTCGATAAAATCAAAGAAATCTTGTCTGCACCGCTAGTTTTGATGCCACCTCAACCCGGTTTGCCTTTGTCGTTATACCTAACAACGACCGAGATAGCCATGGGGGCTATGCTAGCTCAGACAGTTAACTCCGAAGAACGAGCTATCTACTACATCAACAAAAAATTCTTAGAGTATGAATGCAAGTACACCATGCTCGAGAAAGCGTGTTTAGCTCTGGTCTGGGCCACTAAGAAGCTCCGACATTATATGCTCAGCTACGAGGTGCAGGTACTATCTAAAATGGATCCAATCAAGTACCTCTTCGAAAAGCCCATTCTCAATGGCAGAATGTTTAGATGGACTCTAATGTTAGCAGAGTTCGACCTAAAGTTCGTGTCGTTAAAAGCTATTAAGGGCTGGGTAGTAGCCGAATTTCTCGCTGACAGTCCCATATCCGAAGAAGGACACACCGACACTTGGTCCTTCCCAGATGAAGACATTTTTCATACCGATACTGAAACATGAGACTTAAACTTCGACGGGGCATCCAATT
Organism: Agrostemma githago; assembly: GCA_958450325.1. Classification (NCBI taxonomy): domain Eukaryota; kingdom Viridiplantae; phylum Streptophyta; class Magnoliopsida; order Caryophyllales; family Caryophyllaceae; genus Agrostemma; species Agrostemma githago. The sequence continues at coordinate 17,579,304 of OY288260.1, read as the reverse complement.
TCCGAGGATTCGGAGTCGGAATTCTTTTAATTTCACCAAAAGGGGAACACACTCCGGTGTCTATCAAACTGGACTTTGACGTTACGAATAACGCCGCTGAGTATGAAGCATGAATCCGTGGGCTACAAGCCGCCGCCGATTTAGGGGTCACAAACCTCCAAGTACACGGTGACTCATCCCTGGTCATTAATCAAGCACTTCAAAAATGGAAAACTCGGAACACTAATCTCGTAGCCTACCAGGCACGAGTAAGGGATCTCGAGAAACAATTCCAAAAGGTAGAGTATATATACATGCCTCGGGAAGAAAATCAGTTTGCAGATGCACTATCAAAATTGGCATCTTTGTTGAATATTCCCGATCACTTGACCAGAATGCCGATTTGTGTCGAAAGACGGTTCGAGCCGGCATATATCCACGACATTGAGGACATCGAGATACCTAATCCCGAGCCATAGTATCAAGCTGTGCTAACATACCTGACGACCGGGGAATATCCTCTCGGGGTCAACAGTCGAGCCAAGAAAGCCTTACGAAGGTTAGCAACCCAGTTTGTCCGTACCGACGACGGGCAACTATACAAAAAGACGGCACAGGGGGTTCTTCTCCTATGTGTTGATAAATCTAAGGCTGAGAAAGTCATGGCCGAGGTGCATGACGGTGAAAATGAACCGTATATGAATACCCAGATGTTAGTCCGAAAAATTATGAGGCTCGGATACTATTGGAATAATATGAAAACCGACTGCCAGTTATACGTCAAGCATTGCCATAACTGTCAAATTTTCGCCAATGTGCAACATATGCCATCATCCCTGTGGTATACCATGACGTCGCATTGGCCATTTTTAACATGGGGTATCGACATAATCGGGAAAATAAATCCTTCCGATACCAGCAGACATTGTTTCATTCTGGTAGCTATCGACTATTTCACCAAATGAGTCGAAGCTGAATCTTACCGTATTCTCAATGCCAAGCATGTTGCCAAGTTTATCCAAAACAAGATAATATGTCGCTACGGAATCCCGCACGAATTTATCAGTGACCACGGGACCCATTTTCAAGCCGAAACAGCGGCCCTGCTAACCAAGTATAAGATTCAAAGGCATACATCTTCGCCCTACCGACTCCAAACAAATGGAGCGTTAGAAGTGGCTAATAAGACAATTATCACCATACTCAAAAAGATGGCTGATAATTACCGAAACTGGCCCGATAAAATACCCTTTGCACTATGGGGATACCGAACATCAATCCGCATCGCAACCGGTGCAACGTCGTGTTACCTAACATACAGGATGGAAGCGGTCCAGCCAGCCGAGTTGGAAGTGTCGTCCCTCAGGATCCTGCTCGAAAGTCAAGAACCTGAGGCTGATTGGGTTCGAGCACGTTATGGCTCGCTAGTCCTATTGGATGAACAACGATCTCGTACCCTCAATAACATCCAGATATATCAAAAAAGGATCCAACGGGCCTTTAATAAAAGTGTAAGGCCCAGAAACATTAAGGAACAGGATTTGATTCTCAAGTCTTTTCGAGCCTTATTGCCAGTGGACCCGAGGGGAAAATTCAAACCTAATTGGGCCGGGCCATATTTGGTTAAGAAGATCCTATCAGGCGGAGCTGTGATGCTAACGGACCTGGACGGAAATGAGTTTGTCAACCCAACCAATCTGAACCAGCTGAAGCGTTACTATCCTTAAACCCTTGTCTCAATGTCATTAGCAAAGTTTATTAAAATCGTTTTTTTATATAAACTTTCAAAAGCAAGTCAAAAGCTAGAATTATTTATTCTACTGTTGTAAACATCTTGAACCAATAGTCTTGGTGTATTTCGAGATTGCAAATTTAAAAAAATCTGAACTACGTTTGGTTTGATTCCGCTAATTGTGGATACGTAGGCAGCCCCTTAAAAGGGCACAACCAGTGCAATCGAGAAAAAAATAGGAACAGTTTAAATAATAAACTTCCTTTATTAATTTCTAAAAAAGAGTCGATAAACTCGGAAAATTACAAATTGCAAAAATTAAAAAAAAAATCCAAAAGAAAATAAACACACGACACTAAATAAATAGTAGTAATACTTAAATAATAAAAACTAAGGGCTCGGTATTTAGGGCATCTTGCCCTTTCCCTTGTCCTTGGCTTCTTTTGCCGTCCACTGGCGACGACGCGGAGGCGAGCGTTCCCGAATCACCACAGGAACCTCTTTGGCCCGGACTCGTTTCTTCGAACTCGAGTCCTCAATCACCTCAGTCGGCCCAGGTCGGGCCCTTACCCGTTCAGGCAACCGGTCTCGGGGGCCTAGTCGGTCTCGAGCCGCCAGTCTCGGCCCTAACCTCCTCTCTAAGTCCGTCCGGGGGCTTGATTGTCCTTGTGAGCCGCTAGCACCGGTCTATTTAGCTCGAGTCTTAGTTTTTGATTTAGAACCTGACTCCAATCGGACAAGGGTAGCAGGAGTCTCTCCTTCATCAAAGAAACCCCTGTTGTCTTTCACCGTCTCCCTGCGAACTAAGTCAAAAGCTTCATCAATTTTTAGCGCTTTACGGGCCTCCTCAGATTCCTCAAAAGTCCATTTCCGATATGATTCCGAAACCCAAACGGATTGGCAAGGGCGGGGTATGGTCCACATGACATGGGTAAACCAACGTTGTAGCCACGAGTCACGCATAGCGTCCGTCAGTTGGAGCGAAACACTAATAATTGCTTCAGTCTCGGGGATTCGCTGAGACGAACCGAACTGCCACAGAATACTGTCGGATAAATATGGAAGGTCCCGTCCAATGATAAAATCACCTGATAGCGGGCTTTGTCCCTCTTGGCTAAGCCCGTCAGTTTCGAAAGGAACCACCAAGTAACGGTCCACCTAATCAAGGGTCCACCACGGAATTTTAGCTCCTCGTCCCAGTAAGCTCGGTTTATGTGATGGCTCGGGCTTGTCCGCCGTTTCCTTGAGCTAATCTGGCTGTTGCGATATTTGAATATGCTCACCGGGGGCTCTATGGATCGACAAATGCTCGGATAGCCAAATCTGATAAAAAGAAAAACGAATTTCCATAAGCAAATTTTGGCTCCGCTGGCAGGCACTCGATCGAGTATCATGCCTGACTCGATCGAGTGGACTAGCTGATATCAGGCAGACGGGTTTTATCGAGGTCACTCGATCGAGTGACGGGTCCACTCGATCGAGTGGCCCCTGTACGTTAGAATTTCGCCTAAAAAAAGAAGAGAAAAAAAGCGCGAGAAATATACCTGCAAAAGACGGGTACTTCCCGTCAATTGTCGGTCCGGGTCAAGTCTTCTAGCATCAAGGCCCGTAATGATCTCTCCGGTTGCTAGCCAAGCCGGTCTGTAACTCGTCTCCATCTGACCAACTATGCCGATCAGTCTGATCTGGCCCAAGCACGAGTCGGCTTCCATTTTTCCCCCGAAGATATATCAATGCAGCATGCAAAAGGCGAAAGCCCTACGCCTATGAGTGGAGGTAACTCTTACGCCGCCAGAATTCATGAATTTGTTGGCCAGGTCAAACAATGAAACGGAATCTCCCCGCACCATGCGATCCGTCTCAACATGAGACAAGCTAAGAAAGTCCCTTAATCTCCTCCCCGGGTCAGGATAAAACGGAGGAATAGCAGGACGAGCATTAGGGCACCAACCGCCAATAGCCGCAATTTCTTCAGGGAGAGGGCATAATTCTCCTCGGGGAAATGCGAAAACATGGTGGGTAGTATCCCAGAAAGATAGGCAAGCATCCAGAATGTGCGAATCAACCTTGAGGCGTTGAAGCGAGAATAGAGCAGTAATTCCCATCTGAGTCAGTTGAATTCTTTCTTCATCCCGAAAATACTGGGACCATGTCTGAAGCATTGCGGTCAAATGTTCGATACCCATAGAAGGAACTTTTTCTTGAAAGTCTAAAAGGTTTTGAGAAAAGAGAAGGAAGATTTGAGTCGAGATGTAAAAAATTGAAACAAGGAACCCTCTATTTATAATAAGAGAATCCTGTTAACATTCCTAACTGTCTTAGGAATAGGAATTCTTCAATCCTTTCTTAGCTCATACAGGCCAAACCCTTTTTCGAATCTGATACAGGAATCGAGTCATTCCAAGAATTCCTATTTTTAAGCAAAATCCAAATTCTCAAATTTTTTCAAAAAGACAAATTTCTTACTTCCCCAACGCAAGTCAGTCTATGGATGCTAATTGCATTTTTTATCTGCTATATTTGCTATTTCTACCTATATAACTAACATTTCAGGTACCAGCTCGTGCTTCCCAAAGGAACGTCAAGTTTTTATCTCCCCAACGTGAGTTCTCCTAAGTGGCGCACGCAATTTGGGATGTGTCTGCAAATGGACACACCCAAGGCTTCTTAGGCAAGCTCCCGCGTAATTCCGAATTGGAATGTATCTTTAAACAGATACACCCAGGGCTTCTTAGGCAAGCTCCCGCGCAGCTCCAAGATGGGATGTATCCACATACATATACACCCAGGGCTTCATAAACAAGTCCCCACGGAGCTATCCCAAGATAACAAAACTCAGGTATGATTTCTATCTTATGGCTGGCGAGCCCTTTCACGCAAGTCTAATGGACTATAAAGGACCAGACCGGAAGTCTGCTAGGTCTTAATCCTCGATTGGCCTGGTAGCTACTCCAACTTTCGCCATGTCCAAGCCTCGATCAGAGTGGGGGCTCTGTAGACACCCACATTTGGCTGCCAGGTGTCTATAGTTGTTTCCAAAAACAACCCGATGATGATCGGACGTAAACATGACTTATTAAACTCTATTTTGGACTCGGAATAAATAGTATTTGGCGCGACCTTTTAGCGGAGTAAAAATATCACCGAACCGACCTCAAATCCAGGCCCAGTGGGTCGTTTCTAATAAAATAAGACTAATCTGGGTCAAAACCGACGCCAAGGGCAAAACCATCTTTTAGCGACCGAGTCAAAACCCGGTCAAAGGCATTCCGAGCCATTAAAAATCAGTCACGCAGCTTTGGAAGTGTGATTCGAAGTCAAATACCACAAAAATATCAGCTACCAAGAAGAACCAGGCAACCAAACTCTCCGTTAGAGATAAAATTTTATCTCTAAGAAGACTCCTACCCGACCCAGACCCACTCGATCGAGTGGACCGGCCCACTCGGTCGAGTAGGCTCGCAAAACAAGCGAAAACCGGCGTCAGACCGGGCACTCGATCGAGTGCTATGCACCACTCGATCAAGTGGCTCCTTTTTTAGCCGAGTCCGAATTCCTTTTTCTATCCGGAATCAGAATCCTTTTCTATCCCAAACCGGTACCTTTCCTATCCATAACCGGGTACCTTTCCTATCCAAAGTCGGGGTATTCTCCTATAAATACACCCCTTTGCAACCTTCAGACAACACAATTCAGACCCCATAATTTCAGCAATCCTAGGCATACTATACACACATCCAATCCCGATTTCCCCTAGACCTCCTTTAGGAAACCCGAGAGAAAAACTTATCAAATCCTTTCCCAATTATACACACCATAACTCTCCTATATACCTTCAACGCTCCCGCGCCTAGGCCGCTACTACGAGTCTATTTTCGAGATCTCAATAGATCTCACCAACAAATCAACAATCACATTCTCCCCAAAACAATACTACCTCCGTCCCAAAAAGATCGTCTCATTTTCTCATTATATATGAGAATTATTTTAATGAAACAAAACAATCTAAGTGGGACGGTTCCATCAAATATCAAATAATAATACTTTCAATAATAAAAGATGAATTCTTATTAATTTCGGGCACAAATAATTCCGCTGCTAAAATTGCAACACAGAAATTACGTAAAAATAAAATTTCTAAATTAATAATCCACAATAATATACAATAAAAAAAGCTCTACAACCCAAAACATAAAAATTTAATTACCTTTAGTTATGCAAGAAATTTATTTATTACTTAATATTGATGAGATGAGTTTTTAGAGAGCTCCAAGCCTTAGACCATCCACAATGGTGGAAAATGAAGAAGATGAAATGATGAAAAGTGAAGAAAGTAGAAGATGAAGATGAAAAGAAGAATATGAAATGGTTGTGGATGGTTTTAAGATTATGAAATGGTTGTATTATTTATACTAGCGGTGGTGGACCAGAAATTTTAAGAGGGGTGCACTAAACGTGTCAAAAAATACCCGATCTGAAAAAAATACACGTAAAATCTCGAACTAAAAAAATGATCCCACCCACTAATTACCCGCATATATACGCTCGAGATCCGTCTAAACTGAAAAGATATACATTTATTTTAAGACATATTTTTATCATGTGTTTACTGAAATGGTAACCAAATTAAATAAAATGAGTCAATATTTTTCATGTACGTGTAACAACATTCTAGTAATAACTTATCAATTATCATCACTTCAAACACATACTACGTAATAAAATATCTAATACATCACTCAAAATATTTTTAATCTTACTAATATAATACGTACGGCGCATTAAATTAGAAAATTAAGTTTTTTTTAATTATAATAAAAAAGTAAAGAAATTAAACGTTTGCAAAAGATGTTAATATGAATTTCGTATTTAACCTAAAATCCGTATAAATCGGATTGAACAAAACCCCTATTTTCTAAATCCGAAATATTTCTGACCTGTATTTTGCTCGAACCTTGATCAATTCCGAAACATGTCCGCCCGATCAATTATAGGTCTAGGGGCACACTTAAAATAATACGAACAAGAACAATATAATAAATTTATTTAAAATACATCATTTCATGATTCATGTACCGTAAATAAATTATTAGGTAATACTCCATTACAGTAATATTTTATCGTTGTCAAGTGCCAACTGCTCAAAAGGGGGTCGAAACCCAACTGGATATTGACAAAATCTAAGATGAAAAAGACAAGAAAATAAATGAGCTGATGGGGAATCGAGTCCACAACTTCCTTCCCTATCAAAAGATGAAAAGACAAGGAAATAAATGAATTGATAGGGAATCGAACCCACAACTTCCTTCCCTATCAAAAGATGGGGAAATAAATGAGTTGATAGGGAATCGAACCCCATACTTCCCTATCAAAAACAATACGCCTTACCACTACGCCACTCAATGTCTACTGCCATTCTTCTGCGCGCAAACATATATGTTTTGAACCTTTGGTTTTTTTAAACAGAATTGGAAACCCAAGGGCGCGCACTTGAGTTGATAGGGAATCGAACCCCATACTTCCCTATCAAAAACCATACGCCTTACCACTACGCCACTCAATGTTTACTGTCATTCTTCTGCGCGCAAACATATATGTTTTGAACCTTTGATTTTTTTTAAAACAGAATTTTGAAACCCAAGGGTGCGCACTTGAGGTGTAGTGCGCACCGCTGGGTCCGCCACCTATTATTGGTGTAGACACTCACAGTTTGCTGCCAGGTGTCTATAGTAGTTTCCAAAAAAACCCGATGATGATCGAACGTAAACATGACTTAATACACTTGATTTTGGACTCGAAATCAATTTTATTTGGCACGAGATTTTAGCGGAGTAAAACTCTCACAAAACCGACCTCAAATCCAGGCCCAGTGGGTCGTTTCTAATAAAATGAGACTAATCTGGGTCAAAACCAACGCCAAGGGCAAAACCGTCTTTTAGCGACCGAGTATTCTATCCATAACCGGGTACCTTTCCTATCCAAAGTCGGGGTATTCTCCTATAAATACACCCCTTTGCAACCTTCAGACAACACAATTCAGACCCCCATAATTTCAGCAATCCTAGACAGAATATACACACATCCAATCCCGATCTTTCCCCTAGAAATCCTTTAGGAAACTCGAGAGCAAAACTCATCAAATCCTTTCCCAATTATACACACCATAACTCTCCTATATACATCTCAACGCTCCTGCGCTTAGGCCGCTATTACGAGTCCGTGTTCGAGATAATTAAGCATGTAGGTTGAGGGCGTTACAAATCCCGCTTTCTCCTTTTCTCTCTTCTCTTTTTTCCGTCTTTCTCGTCCGTCCGTCGTCTTGTGTCGTCATCGTCACGTTTTTTTATTTCTTTTCCTTTTCTTGTTTCTAATATCGATATTATCGTACTATCGTCTAATCAAATAAATAAAACATTATCCCTAGGATGCGAAATCGACTCCGTAGTCGAATATTGGATCTAAAGGAATCAATCAATAAATCATATTAAGCACGATCTCGTTGACGCCGAAATAATGGTCACATGGTCCGAAAAGACTAATCACGACATTACAACGCGGAGGGAATTATTTCGTCTTAATTCAATTTAAAACGATTTATAAATACCTTTTACGAAATTCACTCTAAATATTAGATATTGATTCCGTAATCAAGCATCGAATATGACGGGTATTGAAAAACTAAGTCGAGTATAAATCATATTATATTTTACGCGATTTAGTAAAATTAACGATTTAAAAGAAAATCTCGAAAGCAATGCTTTTCAAAGCGGACATCGGTCCGTACGTGAGGCTCTCGACCGAGTGCCTAGCCCACTCGGTCAAGTGGCACCCCAAAATCGGGGCAGAAGCTTTTTTGAGGACCACTCGGTCGAGTCCTCCCTATGACTCGATCAAGTGGCTCCTGGTGTATCAAAACCGTGAGTCTTTCAGCATATTTCGAGCCCCGATAAAACTCTTTTAACGACTTCTGTCTTCATGTGTCAAGTCCATCACGTGTTCGCCTTTTCAAAACCATGCATCGTATCATATTTACGCTCCGTTATTATCACAATTGTTGTATATTGTCGCTTGTTGTATTGTATTTCCGTGTGGTATGCCGCTCGCATGTTGTAATCTACTTTCGTACTTTTATTTCATTGTTAGTTTTATTGTACTAAAACGAACCTCGCATGTTAAAAAAATTTGACGTTAGTTTAGATGCATTAAAACGACGTAGTCAAACATAATTCACATGTTTAGTCAAAACGCTGTTTGCATATCATTCAACCGTCAAACTAACGTGCGTACACGAAAAACGAACGATATCTAAGTAGAGGCCGCTAAGTGCGGGCGGGGTTGGGTGTTCTTTGTGAACTTCCCAACACGTACCCTCACTCCTTACTCAGAACCGTGGTTTCCGGATGTCCGAAACCGTTGGCATACGAGAGTCATTCAATACACGATTACCGATAATATCGGTATCAGTATCGCAATGCAAAGGAACGAACCCCATAAACTCTGAAATCGGAATTGGCCGTACTCTATGCATGGCCCACTAAGATATAGAGTGGGTTCGAACGGGTCCGAATTCCCACAAAATTAGGTGGCGACTCCTATTTCGATTTAAATTTCAATCTGAGATCCATCTCACATGAGCTTCATTCGCCTCCCCAAACCCGCGCGTGGCCGCGTCGGGGTGGACCTGTTATGTCCACAATAGGAAATGTTTTATCGACTCCTACCTAGATTTGGAAAGTACTCCGTATTTTGAAACCTCCTCTACATTGTAGATGGTCTGAAGAGATAGTCCTCGAAGCTCCAATCTGTGAGATACAAGGAAGATTATTTACCTAAACGTACTTTTTAGGGTAACCGTGTGGTACTGGTTATTACTCTAGTGCATGCAAAAGTAGGTTGGGGAGATTTAAATCTTCCTCCAATCATTACTGACAATTTCAAAATCTCGGTAAATAAGGAGGTTTAGATTGCATGCAAGAAGTGGAAGAGTTGGGTGCATGCATTGGACGCTCGTTTATTTCCCAAGATCTTTGGTGTGTTTAGATCGATCATCTTATCTAAGCAATTTACGGAGTATTAGACACTTGTTTGAAATTCAATTGTCTTTTCATATTTTTTTTGGCACTTTTGTGTGTTATTTCATTGGAGCTTACGTCTTTACTTATTTTTTAATTTTAAATTAATGGTGACCGGACAACCAGATTTACATTTCGGAGTTACTTATTCACTTGATTATTTTTATTCGGATTTTCTTTTTCTTTAATTTATAACTATCGGATTTTCGAACATTGTTTAATTTTAATTAATAAAATACGTAGGATGTTAGATTCGTTAGTTACGATTACGTATGTTTTTTAAGTGATTATGGTTTAATTAATCGAAGATGTATATTACGGTTTATTTTATTTTTTTAAAAAAGGTGCGAAACGTCAGAATGCCACGTTTTACAGATCCGTAAAATGTGACACTCACTTTTTGCGGGTCCGTGAAATGTGACATATTCACTTTTTGTGGATCCGTAACATGTGACATACTCAATTTTTGCGGATCTGTAAAATGTAGATATCCCACATTTTGTCGATGAACGCTATTACGATCCGTAATATTATGATGAACGCGACAAACTTATTGTCGGTAAAAATTTAAGACGTCACATTCACATCGAACTTAGTTTAAATTGTCCTAAAAACTTATTTTATTTATGGAATATTTCTGTAAATGTTTAGCGTATAGTAATGTTTATATATTAAACTTAATAATTCTATATAACTTATTCTATACTACCACTGTTCCAATCAGTTCCATACATTTACTTTTTCACACTTGTCGATGTACGTTTTTTTATCTATATCTTTAGTTACATACTCGTATTTATAAAAATTATAAAAATTTGATATTAATAATGCATTTGATTAGACAATTTAAACAAGATCAGGGAAACCCGAGTGCGATCCACATTCTCTCCTCAATGTGAGATAATTTACTGTCTTAAGAGCTCATTTTAAGACTCAAAATAACAGGTGATTACTATTCCCTTCGGACAATATTTTTTGTCCATTCCATTAAAATACTCCTAAAAAGATAATGGGGTAATGGGGCAAAAAATAGTGTCCGGAGGGAGCATTATTTATAATATAGAATCACCATTTTATTTTAAGTGTTTAAACCCATGTGGGACAATTTTAAGTTTGTAGTCTTATTAAGAGTTTTTTTAATACTAAAAAGTTTTTTTGGTCAATATTCAAAACCAAATGATTATTCTTATTTATATTAAAAAAAATCATAAACTCATCATAATTTTTCGATGTGAAGATTTTTGGTGGATATCTAAGGACGAATGTTACTACGAATATTCATTATTTATACTATACAGTTTCATCATCTTATTATAATTTGTCGATGTGGGATAACTTTAATATCTTTAAATGTAATAAATTCGTCACTTTTTCGAGTAAATAATATGAAATTTATACTCTAATGAAAGCATTTTCTACCACGAATCTAATTAATTCATTTTTATAACTATATTTACGATAACTTTTTGTTAAATGAAATTTAAAGATTTTTAGATAAAAAATTGTAAAACATCACATTAATATAATAGATTAAATATATTATTGTCAATATATTATTGTAAATATATATATATATATATATAGAGGTAGGTTCAAATAAGGTCCACAATTTTTTTAAGTCTATATTGAAGTTACAGATGACATACGCTAAAGTTGCATTTGTATATATATCAATTTTGAACAAATGCAACTTTAGCGTATGTCATCTGTAACTTCAATATAGACTTAAAAAAATTGTGGACCTTATTTGAACCTATATATATATATATATATATATATATATATATATATATTGATTGATTGATTGATAGCTTGACTTTGATTGTTTATACTCTACTATACATAGATTAAAGCAGAAACATTTCGAGGCCTCACATTCATCCACGTAGGTATCCAACTAGGCGATGACATAGCAATGACATGGCAATGAGTTGGCATGGTTGAAAAAGCAATTAAAGAAAAACCGACATCTACTCAAATAACCGGCGGCAGTTAACTCCACAAACAACCCATCCTTTTTTCTTCCAATATATAAGAGCAGTTAGTTGGATAAACTGTCCACTCCTCTTTCTTATCCCAGATTTCCCTAATTCCCTACATATTAGTGTAAAGCTCACCTTTCTTTTCTCAAACTTCCCCATTCATCCAACCTCCACATTAGAAGCCACCTTATCAAAACCACGTCACTGCAATAATACTTATCTCCGATAGAAAAAATTTACAACCTCAGCAAAATCAGTGTACTCGGTTGTAGATCGTAGGCCACCTTTCGCTAAAGTCGTCAGGAACGATAATTCTTTTTTATCTATATGTTGCTTCAGTTGAGGCAGATATTTTAGGCGTGAAAGATATTTCTTATTCTAAGGTTCGGTATGATTGTGTACGAAGTGAAATCTAAGTGATTAGTTATGGAAAATTGGGTTTTTAATTGATATTATATCATGTGATTGCAGTGTCATACAATCAGATTATTGGCAGTGAAAAAGATAAAGTTAGTTTCAACCCAGACTTAGCGAAAGGAACTCAGTGTTTTGTAATTTTATGGATTTTGTTATTGTTTTACTATGTCCTTTAATTTTTTTTTACCGATTCTCTTGAGTTTATGCATACCATTCATTTTTTTCCATGTATTCAAGTCGGATCTTTTAGATCTAGCGTGAAATTGAATTTTAGGAATATATAGAAGCAAAAATTAAAGTGGCTAATATCAACTTTATTAACACTGTGATTGATAATTTGTTCATGATTTGGTGTCCTAGCCAATATTGAATACAATGTTTCATTACACGTAGCCTCACTCAGCAACTTTCTCATTCTACTCCAAGAAACCTTGGTGTAGAATCACAAAAAAAGTATTTTGTCCATATCAGTCAATTTTGTTATTTATTTGCTTACTTGCATCTTTGATATTGACAGTATAAGTTCATCCATTTCTCCATTATGAAATTGAAGAACAAGAAACATCCACTGAGGCTAAATGAGAAGTTTGTATCACTGCAGAAGAAAACAGAGATGAGAAGTTTTTTTTTTTGGTAAAAGGTAAGTATATACATATATGTGTGAAAAATTTACAAATCGACTACATCAGAGTATGTAGCCAACGAGCATCTTTTGCAAGAATCGGAAATTTGATCTTACAGCTTATTCTATTTTGAACATCCAATTTAATCCTTTGAAACACACAATTCGGTTGCTGCATTGTTCCATCAATTCTGCAAACATTCCTTTGCCTCCAAATATGGTATATCGTCGCATTAATCATAACCCGAAGAATGTTGCACTGAAATTTTGATCCTCGCAATTTACAAGCCCAAACGAAGCCTCCTCTCCTCCGGAATCGTTTACACGCCCAATTGCCCAATAACTCAATCACCCGAGAGCTCCACGAACAATCGAAAAACAAATGCTCGAAACTCTCCTCTTCGTCTTCGCACAGATAACAACGATCAGAATCGGCTACCCCAATCTTAAAGAGTTTCTGTCTCGTATTCAAAGCGCCCCTAAACACCAGCCAAGCAATAAAGCTGTGTTTCGGGATACTCCAAGAGCTCCAGACGAGACGGGCCCACTGAACCGTCGGTCTCGGAGGCCGAATTTCCTGATATGCTCTCGCAATAAAGTAATGGCCGCACAATCCATGCCACACCCCATTATCATACATGCTCTTGATCTTCTCCTTAGCCTGACAAATTTTCCTCCACGCCCAAGTAGCATCAGTGTTAGGCCGATAATCACTCCAGCTGACTCCCTTCAAATAGATACTATTTACCCACCGAACCCAAAGACGATCCGGTTGGTCGAATACCCACGAGGCGAGCTTCGCTACTGCTACCTCATTCCAAATATATATATCACGGATTCCAAGACCACCCTCCTCCTTATAGCAGCAGATTTTCTCCCAACTTACTAAAGCTCGATTCGTCCCTTCCAATCCGCCATCCCACAAAAAATTGCACACAGGGAATTAATACGGGCCATAATATATTTTGGGATAATGAACACCATTGCCCAATAATTATGCAGCTGAGATAAAACAGCCTGCACCAAGGTCAGCCTGCCAGCATATGAAAGCTTACGAGTACCAATACTCAAAATTCTCGTAATAATACGGGCTAGTAATTTCTCACAATCAGTCTTACCTAATCTGGTACTTTGAACAGGTAATCCAAGATACCGAAAAGGTAACGTACCTTCCACACAGCCAGAAAACTGCAATATAGCTGCTTTCCTATCAGGATCCACTCCTACAAAATAGGCATGTGACTTGCCCGCACTAATGGTTAACCCCGAGGCTCGGCTGAAAGTTGCAAACGCCCTCCAAATAAACTCCATCGATTCCGTCTCCCCTTTACAAAAAAGGAGTAGATCATCAGCGAAGAGTAAATGGGTCAGCTTCATCGGGGCACATCGAGGGTGATATTTAAACTTCCTATCAATCTCGCCATAAGACAAAATTCGGGAAAAATACTCCATACATATCGTGAACAATAAAGGGGACATGGGGTCGCCCTGTCTCAATCCACGCTTCCCACGAAAAAAGCCAAAATTGTCCCCATTAGCACACAGCGTATAAGAGACCGTCTGAACACATTCCATGACCAACCGGCAAAAATGCTCTGGAAAATTTAGCGCTCGAAGCATCTGATCAACAAAACACCACTCCACACTGTCATAAGCCTTATGAATGTCGACTTTAAACAGGCATCGAGGTGAAATACGACCTCTCTGATACAGCCGGACTAGGTCCTGACAGATCAGGACATTCTCAACAATGCTTCTCCCTTCAATAAGGCCTCCTTGTGTAGGAGATATTATTTCAGGTAACACTTTCGCCAGTCTCGAGCAAATGATCTTCGCGATACATTTGTACAAAACATTGCAACAAGCAATCGGCCGGAATTCCGTCACAGTCTGTGGTCTATTCACCTTCGGAATCAGAACAATATTAGCACAATTTAATTGTTTAAGTAGCTTACCTGAGACAAAGAAGTCTTGTATAGCTATAACAATATCATTTCCAATTACGTCCCAAGAATCAATAAAAAATTGACTCGAGAAACCATCTGGTCCCGGCGCCTTATCCCGAGGAATGGACATCAATGCCTGCTTGATTTCATCCGGGCTCACAACCGCCTCAAGGATCGAAATATGCTCCTGTGTGCAAGTCTTCCCCCGTCGAACCAACCCAACATTAACCGAATCCACCTCGCGAGACTCACCAAGCAAAGATTTATAATATTTCAGAAACGCACCTTCGATAGCGTCTTGACTCGCACATTCTCGCCCCTCGTCATCGGTTATTTTAGCAATGGCGTTTTGGGCCCTTCGAGCCCGAAGAATACCATGAAAATAAGCCGAATTTACATCACCGTCTCTTACCCATTTTTGCTTCGACTTCTGAGCCCAGAACTCAGCTCTCGCTAATTGCAAGAACCGCACCAGCTCATTCTGCTCCGCCTCAGCACGCAGCGCATCAGCAGACCTGGTAACACGAATCTCAGTCTGCAATTGTTCCAATTTTAGCTCCGCCACACTGCATTTATTCTCAATGTCAGCAAAACAGTCCGCGTTAAGACGCTTCAGGGGCTGTTTCAAGTTACGCAATTTCGTCACAACTCTGTACATCGCAGTTCCTGCAATCGGTGCACCCCAAACAGCAGTGGCACATGCAATGTAACTCGGCGCCTTGCTCCACCTATTCATGTATTTAAAGCTCCGATTCTTTCTAGCCGGGGGCTGCTCCAATTGCACAATACATGGGCAATGATCGAACGTCCCTTCAGGCAGGAAATTCGCTACTCCATTCGGATATACACCCATCAACTCATCGTTTACCAAACAACAATCAATGCGACTATATACCCTCGTTTCAGCCACTCTATGTTTATTATTCCAAGTGAACCAAGACCCACTAGCCTTACAGTCACCTACCTCACAATTAGCCAAGCTGTCTCGAAATTGTGCCATCTCCCCATCCGAAGACACCCCTCCTCCAAGACGCTCCCGAGCCTCTAGTACACAATTAAAATCCCCCATAATCATCCAAGGTCCTCTCAAAGCATAGGACTCCAGACGCCTCCAAAGATCAACTCTCTCTGAGGCCGAATTAAAGGCGTACACGATAGTCAGCCAATACTCCTTCCCAAAGTTTGTCGATACTTTGACATGTATACTCTGTTTACTATACTCCATAATCGTCAAATTTACCCTATCATGTTTCCATAATAGCCAAACTCGACCCCCTTCATAACACTGATTATTAGTCGTAATGCTCCATTCAAAGAAAACATTCTGTTGAACTTTCGCGTACGCTTTATTCTTTATTTTAGTCTCAAGTAGACCAAAGATGTCCACTTGTTGCTTTCTAATGAAATTACAAATTGCACGCTGCTTATTTATATTACACATGCCGCGTACATTCCAAAACCCAATATTATGTGTCACCATGAATAACCAATTCCAACCCGACCCCCTCCTTTTCCCCGACCAAGTCTTTTTTTTGTGGTGACCCCTTAAGAATATCAACAAAAGAAGTACCTGGTTTTAGCAACGGATCTTCAGTGGTTGCCTTAGTAGCGGGTATGTTCCTAGCTACAGGCTTCCTAGGACCGTGGACTACAGCAGGCTGCCTCGGGACCCCTCTCACCGTCTGCAGCGAAACAGCTGCAACACTTTTCTTCTGTTTCACTTCTAACCTGACCTTTCTCAACTCCTCACGTTTAAAGTCGACCAAATCGTGTCCATAAGCTTTACACTTAGTGCACCAGATTGGCTTCCATTCATATTTGATCGGAATCTTCACCACATAACCATGCTCGTCCAAAAATTTGACCGAGTTTTTGAATTTCTGACCGACCTTAACTAGTACCATTACCCTCGCATACCCCAATCTCGATCGTTCCTCCGTTGCTAAGTCAGACTTAACATACGGCCCTATCAACGAGGCAATTCTGGGGAGGCACCGACCCTAGAGTTTGAGCGGGAGTTCGTGGAGCTGTATCCAAACGGGCACGTCTTGCACATCCTCCTTATCAAGCTTAGCATCGGGGGTCCATTCTTTCACAATTAATGGCTTATTATCGAACATATAAAAGCCAAGGTTTAAGACATGTACCTTGGCCTCCTTCTCTTTGAATCTTACCACAAAAATCCCATTCGACAAGAACGAGATTTTGTCGATCGCATGATCCTTCCAAATTCGTTTGACATAGCCTTCTACTACTTCCCATGGAGGGTTAGCACCCATGATGAAACAGTAGACAGCGTTACGCCAATATTCCACCTCCTCTTCAACGTCATCTTCGGAGAATTGCATAAGCTCTTCCTCCTCTTCTTCATCTATAACTTTCTTGCCATCCCTCTGCTTCCAACCTATACTACCAATAGGCTCAGGCTCGGGTAATGGGTTCGTTTCCGGTACAAATTCAGACACAATCTCGTCGTCTGATTCAAAGTTCAGACCCGGTATGTCATTCAAGTTCAGATTATTAGTCGCTTTCGTTGCCTGCTCATCATTCGAATTCTTCGTCTGATCTGCGTTCGACTTCATCACAGATTTACGCGCAAGTTCCTCTTTTGTGGCCCTGGTTAAAGGCTTAGGTCCACGCGGGGCTGACCTAGCCTTCTTCCTCATGATTACGGTCAAAGTCGATGAACGCCGAGCTGAATTGTCACCGTCAATATCCTGCCGCGCCGGTCTCCCTGGATCGCCCTAATCGCCAGGGTCTCCCTGAAAATCCTGTATTAATTGAAGTTTTCGGTTTTATGTATAAATTTGTTAGTACTGTACTAGTCTGATATGGGTGTGCTGAATTTTGGTGTTGTTTCTCTGGCAGTACGTAATTTAAAGTAGGAGATGGAAACATGTTTCTGCAGTTTATAATAGCAACATTATATATTAATTTAAGTTATTGATTTATCCATTATACGATGATTGATTGATTTTATTTCTGCCTATTTCCATCTCGAATGCATGCCTATTGACTGTATCTGTATTGCTTTATTTAACCGATTGAAGATTATATCGTGATTGATTTTATTTCCGTGGTATTCAAACTAGGTTGTATGTATTGATGTTCAATATGCATACATTCATGAACTATACTCCGTATTTTCTTATTTTGAAGTTCCTTTGATGCTTACATTATATTAGTAATGGAGTATTAACAAATTTATTTGTTTTATGTTCTTGGTAGACGTTCATGCACGAATTCATTTCCGCAAGAGCTATTAGAAATTGAGGTACAAAGGTATGACTTTATCCAACAATCTATAAATGATTGTGATTTTCTCAAATCTATTTTATTTTGTATTTTTGCTTCCGACATTATATCTCTTTTATTTTCAAAATTATAATTCTCAAATGTAATTCTTTTCTTTAGCAGTGTAAAAGGCTATACAAGCCAATATTATACCTACCACTGGCCTAACCCACATTGTTGTTTGTTATCCTTACGTTGTTGCTGTTATGCCACTTGCGAGAGGCGTTACCGTAAACACAAATCATTTCAATTTAAATCTATTTGAAAATTTGTATCACTATCGATTTTTTTGATCAACTTTAGTTCAATTTTTTATCACAAAACCGGTATTCTTAACTTCTCAAAATCGTCGCGCCTGCTCCGTTGGAAGCATCTCCGCCTTTTGATATCGCTCATAAATGGTTTCACCCAACTTGGAGTATCATTCAAATTAAAAAATGATGTCATTATCTTTCAATTGAAGGTTAATTTCTTTTATTTATTTTTTGAATTTAGCTGATTATCTTAATGATCAAATACATATTTCAAAGAGATTGGTGTGCCATGCTTGAAATGATTAAATGAATCGTAGGAGCCAAGTGCTTTACAGGGTTGAATTCATGTCAATAGTGTCTTTTAAGTTTGGAGATCACGGATTATGAAGGTATGTTCATAATCATATTAGCTACACAATGTCAATATGTATGTGTAGAGTTGTATGACACTATGACAATCTACCGATTGATAACTTATTACTTATGTAGATTAATTGTACGTGACTCTGAAATAATGGAGAAAAAATGCTTTGAAAAATTGTTTTAATTCTTGTTTTGATAAAAAATTTATCGGATCTACGACTTCGGTTGCGATTTAAACTGATCGTCCTATAACTACGGGTTGGCGAAGCGATATCGAATCTAGTCAAGAGAAAATAACGAAAGAAAGAAAATGACACACAAAGTTTTGGTGACGCGGAAACCCGATGTGGGAAAAACCGCGGGGGGAGTGATAAGTGTAGTTTGTAGTGCCTAATTGTGGTGTTTTGGTCCCATTTTCCTTGTGTAATCGCTCCTTGGGAGCGGTTTATGGGCTTCTTATGCTTCCTCTAGCTCGTTTCAGGTTCCCGAGGCCATTCATGAAGAGTTGGAGCAATTCCGACTCAATACATACACTTTTTGGAGCCAACGAAGTGAAGGAACGATCACTCGATGCCTTGGATTCGATCCCGAGACCTTGGGACCCAATCCTGAGCCTCCGAGACCCGATCCCGAGTCCCGAGAATCGATGAGAAACCCATGAGAGGCAAGGAGGGACCAAAAGAAGCTTAAAGGAGGCCTACAAGGCTCAACCGGGTCGGGATGGCCTCAACCGGTCCCGGTTGAGGTGCACAAAAGAAGACCCTTCTGTCTTGAGCCCGTCCCGGGCGGGAAGGAGCAGGGGGCAGCACGCATTGTTTCTTTCATTCTCCTTTCCACTTGGAACCCTATATATACTCTTCCCTTGTTTTGTTTAGAGATACTTGATTAGACATTAAACCCTAGATTATTTTAGCATAGATTAGTGTAGATTATTCTTTAGATTATCGTTAATCTTAGATTACTCCCTGTATTAAGGGATCTCTTGAAGAATTCAACCAAGATTGACAACCTTGGAAGATTGTTTTGGGTTTTCTCTTTTATACAAGTTTTCAATCTTCCTTTCATCTTGTTAGTAGGTATAATCTCTCTTTTCCTTTCCTTTAATCTTGTTTATCATTAAAGTTTGATTCTTTGTTCATTTTATTGTTCATAGTTCATAGTTTTCACTAGTTTCACTATGTTTGTTTTGATTGTTATGTTGATTCCTCTTGTCAGTGTTAGTTTTAGATTAGATATGTTAGAGTAAACTCTTGCTAGGGTTATTAGGGTGATTGGTTGTGATTGTGGATGATTAAGGGTTTGTTGGAGATGTTGGTGGAAGTTTTGGGTTTCCTCTTGGTTAGATGCATGGAACATGTTTGATGAAATGCTTGAATGACATGTATATGCATATGCTTGTTTTTCTTGCCTTTTGTATTGTGGGTGGTGGTTTGCTCGTGGGTTTGGTTCCCTCACTACGTAGCGAGAGCCCGGTGAGGACGACCCCTAGGTCGGTCTATGTAGCGAGAGCCCGGATGTGACCTAGGCTACGATAGCACGCTAGTAACCCCGTTTGTCATGTGTGTCGCTAAGATGGGTTCTATCAAGAACCTCTAGGTCGGTCTACGTAGCGAGAGCCCGGACTACACCTAGATTACCCGACTACCTCTTCACCTTAGCTCTTCCTCGACCATCCCATCACTCCATGAACCCGACCTAACCCTAGTCTTCCTTCTTAGTGTTATCCTAGCTTCCCTTAGTCGTTAGTTCCTTGTTTTGTCTCCCTTTTTCTTGTTTTAGACCTTAGCTTCCCCTAGATTAGCTTGTCTCGAACCTAGTCCGAAACCATAGCACCCACTAGTCCGAACGCATTTCCGTCCCTGTGGATTCGACCCGACTTGCCCTAGCTACCTTAGTTAGGTTAGTTGGTTATTATTTGACGGCGGGATCCGCGACAAATTCCTCCCATCAAATTGGCGCCGTTGCCGGGGACGACGTAGTTTACACTTTTGTTTGCTTAGTTTTGGACTTTGTTCTTGACTTTTGTGTTCTTTTCTCCTTGTGTATCTCCGTTCTACTTCTTGTGTGTTATTCTCTCTTCCTAGTGCCTCACAAGCACTAGGCTACTAACGTTTGCTCAAGTGCTTCTAGTTCATCCTAGGTATTAAAGCAACGTTATGTAAATGGCACGTCCTAGTTTTCATCAATCGTCACGGGACAACTATGGGGCGAATTACCAAAACCCACAACTTTACCAACCATACCAATCTCATCAACAATCTTATGAACCCTCTTCTTATGGTTACCACGAAAGTTGTCAAGGATCATTTCAACATCCCAACAACTACCAAACACCCTCACATAACCCACAACCACAAAATCCCAACTTTGAGACTTGTCAAATGATGATTCAATTGCTTAAGAGTCAACAAGAGTCGATAACTCTAATGCAAATGAATCAACAAGGGATGATGGTTCAATTACAAGGGATTAGGGAGGAGTTTAGGGCCCAAAAAGAGGTGCAAGATGCTCGAATCGATGCACTTATGGTTCATATCACAATGTTGGCCACTCGAGCTCCACAAATTGTTGGGGAAGGTTCATTTGGGCATGAAGGTCGGGTGTCTCCACAAGAAAGTCAACCCGATCATGAAGCCACGAATGAAGAAGAGGGGGAAAATCAAGAGATCATTGTTGAGTGTTGCTTGGATAGTGAAGATATGGGAAGAATAGAGGAAGTTGAAGCTTCAAGGGTCGACAATGAGGAGGGGTGTGAACATGATTCTCAAGGTAAATCTTGGGTAGCCAATGTATTGGCTATTAAATTGGATTTGTTCGATTTTCTTCGTGATGAACCGGATCTTGACAATCCAAGGCCAAGTGAAGAGATAACCCCTCAAGACCAAATTTGCAAGGCGAGTGAAAAGGAACGTAATATTTGGGAAAAAGAAGTAGATGCCTTGGAACTTGCCTTGTATGGGAAATCGGAGGAGCCTAAAGCCTCCAATGAAGAAAACTTGATGCCTTCTCCTCCTCTATCACACTCGATTTCTAGTTCCTTGTCTTGTGAGACGGTTGATGAAGAGAATCCTTGTCGGGCGGTGGAAGAGAATCCTACTCTCGACCCCATAGAAGAAGCAACACCCCTAGAGTGTGATCTCCCACATCATAACACCGAGCATGACTCTAGACCACTATACCTACCGGATGGTCATAAGAGTCGTTGCTATGTTGGTTCCGAAGACCCGGAAGATCACGAGAACCCCGAGCATAATGAAGATGATTGCTTATCAACTCCAACTTGGAAGCTCTTGAAAGTGGCTAGGCTCGGCCATGTGAGCTTAAATGAAGATGTTGCTAGGGCATTTGACTTACTCCTTCGAGCTCTTGATGACTATGGAGGTGTAATTGGTGAGAGTAGCCTAGTGTAAATATTTTTTTCCCTTTTCTTTTGTGCTTGTATTTGTGTTTATGTTTGTTTGGATAATTTGGTTTTTAGGACTTGTTAGTTTTTGTGAAATTCTTGTGATTCGGTATTTTGATGAGCGATGTGAGGGAGAGAATTTGATGTTTTATTTGAGCTTATTGTCATAGGTGTGAAGTGAAGGTGAATCCTAGAGAGAAAGGTCTATTGATAAAGCATGGATTGTGAGCATGGGAGTCGGTTTTTGAAGCTTTTGACAAGCTTTTAGGGAAGAGATTTTAGATCTCGATGTATAAGTGGCCTTGTGGGTGAAGCTATCAAGGAAATGAAGGGCTAAAAGACTCATCCCGACCGGGAAGGATGTCATCCCGATCGGGATGAGTGTGCTGAAAATTGGACCTTCTGGAGTGTCATCCCGACCGGGACGAGGGCTTCCCGACCGGGACGGGTGTGTCATCCCGACCGGGATGGTCCCCTTCTCCTCTTTTGGCCTCTTCTTCATTATGTGAGCCCACCCTACCACTTTATACCCCCTCCCAACCTCCCTAACTTTACTTGCTCATATCATATGACCCGTACACCTCATTTACATACCCTCACCTCATTTTCTCTTCCCTTTACACCGAGTTTCACATCGAATCCCACCCCCTCACACCATTACTACCTCAACCATGCGGTTTTATCAAGTTTGAAGCGGGATGACAATGACGAAGACAAGCAAAGTGCCTATATTGATCTATGAGACGATGGAGCGAGTGATCTGAGTTGCTAACCTACTGGTACGCAACTATCCTTTCTTTTCCGTCTTTTATAGCTTGTTTTCCTTTGTGTTTGTTCCCTTCCCCGTGTACACTTTTGTGTCATGGTGTCATGGTGGCCTTCGAGGCCTTGGTAGTTATTGCTCCCGACTCTCGATGACGTGACTACATCGAGAGTCATTTCAAAATCCAAATTTGCAAGTTTTTCACCCTTTTTTGTAGGATTTAGTCGGATTTAGGCGGAATCCGGGCTAGGTGGCTTGATTACACCTAGTCCTCCCCTCCCATTTCCTTTTATTTCCTTCTTTTTATTTCTTCCCCCATCCATATCTTTTTTTGTCTCGGCCCATGGTGACTTGACTACACCCCGGCCGGACACATTCTACCCTTTCTTCACTTTTCTTTTTGATTTTTAGCTTTATTTTCGTAGTTTCTTTTCTTTTCTTTTGTGTCTCCATACACTACGATCGAGCATGAGGACATTGCTCAGTTTAAGTGTGGGGAAGCGATATTCTAGTAGAGTTAGTTTTATTTTCGTAGTTTCTTCGAAAAATCTTAAAAATCCCTAAAAATTTGAAAAAATTTAAAAAAAATCAAAAAGATTTTCTTTTTGTGTTTTTTTCTTTTGTGTCGTTGTGTCGTATTTTTGTTTTGTGTGCGTGTTTTGCTTCCCATTTTTCCTTTTAGGTCGCTCAAATCACCGATAGCTTTGGAGAGCTTTCAAGACATCCGGTAACATCTTTATCTCTTTTTATTCTTTATCTCTTGTGGAGTGTGGAGAAGATTTGTGATGATGTGTGCTCGGGTGGAGCTTTGTAAGGTTTGAAGATGATTTGGTTGCTTATTTGGAAATTCGGGGTGGTGTTTGTTCTCTTTACGTGTTTATTGTGTTTGTTTTGTTTTTGTTGCCTTTGTTTCTTTTCCTTTCGTGTTCGTCATATCTTTGTTTTGTGATGTGTAGTTGTGTTTAGTGTATAAATCGGTTTTCGAAAACCCGGTATAGAGGCTAGTGTGCGAGTGTTTACTTTCCCTTCCTAGTAATGTAAATCGAGTCTTGGACTTTAGTCTAGTAGAATGACCCTAAATCAATTATTTCGTTGGTCCCTTACCTTGAGTCCACCTAGCTTACTAGGAATTTATTACGGGATTTGCATTTTGACCATTATGACCACCCACGGTGTGAAAAGGTCTTGGTTGCCGAGTCCCGTCCCTTAAGTGACCGTGTTTAGGATTGTTTGACTAGTCCAAGTTCTACCCTTTTTGTGAGTATGAAGGGAAGACGTCGTCCCAACATACCCATTACCCTACCTCCTACACTTATCCACACAATAAAATTGCAATTTGTTGAAATCTCTCTTTCTTGTTGCAAAAAGAAATGCCCACAATTCAAATCAAGCCAAAAGGGCAAAGAAAAGAAAAAGAAAGAAAGAAAAGATTGAAGAAAAAGAAAAGGCACAAAAAGCCAAAAAGAAAATAGAAAAGAAGAAAAAGAAATGGCATAGCAAAACAAAGCAAATATGCAAAAGAAAGAAAATGCCAAAAAGAAAATCGTCTCACAAAAAGATCTTAACCTCTCAAAAATAAGCCTTTTACCGACTACTACCGTGAAGAGCCTACCAAAGGACCGAGTCCCTAGGAAGGATGATAGCGGTAATGGTCGGTCTTTCCTCATTTTGCATTCATAACCCTCTTTTTACTTGGACTAGTTAGGCGGTTTTGAACATGGGACGACCCTCTTGGCTCATCGCTAAAGAGGGCGGGGTCTCACTTACCTAAAGTGTCGACTAACACCGTGGTTCATCCCTTTTCTACTCCACCGATCGTCCCGTAGTACGTTCTTAGAAAGTTAGGAGGACCTAGGTAAGCTACCAACGTTTTTGTTGCTTTATCGTCATACTATTAGGGTTTAATTCATCTTGGTTTGTATTACTAGCTTGGGAACGTTGTCACTTGCCTTGAGTCCTAAACTGGTGTTTCATTCACCGCTTTTAGAGGGAAGCAGTATTTGTTTTTCTTTGGGTGCAACCTTGTGTTTGTTTGTTTGTGTGCTTGTTTGTCTTTGTGTCTTGTGTCCGGTTGCATCCACGGTTTTGTCGAAAGACCTTACTTGCCTTGCGGAGTACACTTTTCCTCTAAGTGTACTCGCGTGAGTTGAAAGGGCGTAGGGTGCGCTAATACCCGCTCGGCTAGTTTAGTAGTTAGTATGTGCTTACTCGAGGGCGAGTAAGGGTTAAGTGTAGGGGAGTTGATAAGTGTAGTTTGTAGTGCCTAATTGTGGTGTTTTGGTCCCATTTTCCTTGTGGAATCGCTCCTTGGGAGCGGTTAATGGGCTTCTTATTCTTCCTCTAGATCGTTTCAGGTTCCCGAGGCAATTCATGAAGAGTTGGAGCAATTCCGACTCAACACATACACTTTTTGGAGCCAACGAATTGAAGGAACGATCACTCGATGCCTTGGATTCGACCCCGAGACCTTGGGACCCAATCCCGAGCCTCCGAGACCCGATCCCGAGTCCCAAGAATCGATGAGAAACCCATGAGAGGCAAGGAGGGACCAAAAGGAGCTTAAAGGAGGCCTACAAGGCTCAACCGGGTCGGGATGGCCTCAACCGGTCCCGGTTGAGGTGCACAAAAGAAGACCCTTCTGTCTTGAGCCCGTCCCGGTCGGGACCAACCCATCCCGGTCGGGACCAACCCTTCCCGGGCGAGACCAATCCGTCTCGGGCGGGACCAGTCCGTCTCGTGCGGGAAGGAGCATGGGGCAGCACGCATTGTTTCTTTCATTCTCCTTTCCACTTGGAACTTTATATATACTCTTCCCTTGTTTTGTTTAGAGATACTTGATTAGACATTAAACCCTAGATTATTTTAGCATAGATTAGTGTAGATTAGTCTTTAGATTATCGTTAATCTTAGATTACTCCTTGTATTAAGGGATCTCTTGAAGAATTCAACCAAGATTGACAACCTTGGAAGATTGTTTTGGGTTTTCTCTTTTATACAAGTTTTCAATCTTCCTTTCATCTTGTTAGTAGGTATAATCTCTCTTTTCCTTTCCTTTAATCTTGTTTATCATTAAAGTTTGATTCTTTGTTCATTTTATTGTTCATAGTTCATAGTTTTCACTAGTTTCACTATGTTTGTTTTGATTGTTATGTTGATTCCTCTTGTTAGTGTTAGTTTTAGATTAGATATGTTAGAGTAAACTCTTGCTAGGGTTATTAGGGTGATTGGTTGTGATTGTGGATGATTAAGGGTTTGTTGGAGATGTTGGTGGAAGTTTTGGGTTTCCTCTTGGTTAGATGCATGGAACATGTTTGATGAAATGCTTGAATGACATGTATATGCATATGCTTGTTTTTCTTGCATTTTCTCTTGTGGGTGGTGGTTTGCTCGTGGGTTTGGTTCCCTCACTACGTAGCGAGAGCCCGGTGAGGACGACCCCTAGGTCGGTCTACGTAGCGAGAGCCCGGATGTGACCTAGGCTACGATAGCACGCTAATAACCCCGTTTGCCATGTGTGTCGCTAAGATGGGTTCTATCAAGAACCTCTAGGTCGGTCTACGTAGCGAGAGCCCGTACTACACCTAGATTACCCGACTACCCCTTCACCTTAGCTCTTCCTCGACCATCCCATCACTCCATGAACCCGACCTAACCCTAGTCTTCCTTCTTAGTGTTATCCTAGCTTCCCTTAGTCGTTAGTTCCTTGTTTTGTCTCCCTTCTTCTTGTTTTAGACCTTAGCCTAGTCCTTAGCCTCCCCTAGATTAGCTTGTTTCGAACCTAGTCCAAAACCGTAGCACCCACTAGTCCGAACGCATTTCCGTCCCTGTGGATTCGACCCGACTTGCCCTAGGTACCCTAGTTAGGTTAGTTGGTTATTATTTGACGGCGGGATCCGCGACAAATTCCTCCCATCAGGGAGTCGGAATCCCGCCAAGATTATACTATGGACGAAAAAAGAACAAGGAAAAGGGTACAAGTATAAGTATTTGGGCTATAATTATTGTCGATAACTATGTTGTAAAACTTGGTTGGAATTGCTGTGTGTTGATGGTGGGTTCAATGCCCTTCTTCTTCCCTCTCCTTGTCTTTTATATGACTGCTGACCTGAGAGCCATTATTCTCATTTATTTTCTGGAGCCATTACTCTCATTTATTGTCTCCTAGCCATTACAGAATTTACACTTGCTTCCTAATTCTCCTCCTGGTCTGCTGGAGGGTTTCCTTGATTGTAGGAGCAGCTTTGACTTCTTCCCTCTTGTGTGTATGGGCTGGGATGGTAGATGTCTTGCTACATTTGCTGGGCTTACTTGGTTGCGCGGCCCATTACTTCACTTTCTACATGCTTTGACCGGCCCATCGTCGTATATTATTCCGGATCTTTGTTTGATTTACCGACTTTAGATTATATTGACTTCCGTCTTTTAGTCTTCGACTTTTGACTTTTGACTATCGTCTTTTGTCCTTCCGACCTTTGACCTTTTGACCTTTAACCTTTTGACCTTTGACCTTTGACCTTTTAACCTTCCACTCGTAATATGCCACGTCGTATTCCGAGGATGCGGATTTTATCCCAAACAAATGCCCCCAAATTTTCGACTAAGCTCATCTTAGGCGGGAATTTTCGTTCGCCTGGATTGTAGACGATTGGAGTAACAGTTGTATTATTTTATCCGACTATTTGGCCTAGACCCGGAGCAGAGTACATTTCGCAACTTTCTCTATCCTTCCAAAGGTGATCCTTCCTCTCCTCCTCTAGAAGGACAAGAGTCTGGTAAGAACATGTCTTTGGGCAAGATACATCCATGCTGGGCTAAGTTTGCCTAACCTCGGCTTTCCATGGTACTCATTTTAGCTTGCCTTTCTTTTCAGGATCAGCTAAGCCTCGTGTGTCCCTAGAGCAAGTGGCTGCTAGGAGGCGGGCCGTTGCTACTAGGGTGGCCTCCAAGTGAAAAGTTGGTTCTGCTTTTGCTGGCTTCGCCGTTCTAGGAGAAGGCATAACTCGTCCCCTCTCTCAGAAATTACTCTTGCAGAAAGTGAACCTCCAGTGGTGGAAGTTTCCGATCTTCATTCTTATTCTGCCCCCAAACCCGTTGATGATGTTCATGCTGGAGTGGTGCTCAAATTTCCTGAAGGCTTCGGTACGTCCAAATCTGCAGAGGACATGGCTTTTCTGGATTAGATGCTACTTCCTGGTCCCAGATCTTTGCTAGAAAAAGTTCTCTGGAGAAGTTGGATTTGGTTCGCGGATTGCTAGCGGAGGAACCTGGTTGTAGAGACGAAGCGATTGTATGAGGAATTTCATGTGGCGCCTAGCTCGGATGCTCTTTCTAATGTGGAGGCGGAGGATCTGGAAGAGTCTACCGATTCTTCTGTTGTTGTCCAGGAGGGTGTGGACCAGGGGGGCGCTGCTGAGCCTATTGTTGTGGAGGTTCAACCCCTCGCAGTTTTCCTTCCAGAAAGAGATGTCTGGGCTGTTAAACCTCCTTCTTGTTATCCTTTGAATCTTCTGCCCTAGGTGGCACAAGAAATATTTGTTAACTTTTAAACCTTGTTTCCGGATTCTGTTTTCCTTTGTCCAAGGGGACAAAGTGTTTGTTTGAATGCTTTGTGGTACTCTTACTTTTAACTGTTGATCGTATTCGTTTGTTGTAGTTTTGTCTCACTACCTTTTGTTGTATGCATGCCTTTTGTTTGTATGGTCGACCTTTGATATGGTGGTGGCCAGGGATTTAGTTCGCCCACTCAGTCGGAGGTGCCACGCTTTGCGTGGGTGCTAAGTGGCGCAGGAGAGTTTAATGTCCCGGTTGTAGGCACTTAGTCACAAGACACACGCCTTCTGTAGAAATTATACACTCCACCAGATTAGTTACCAGCTCTAGTTGACAAAACTGATGATATTTGGCAAACATGGGGGATGCAATATTTGAAGACATATGCGGAAGAAAATCAAATTTCGAAAATATATGAAGAAAGAAAATCAAATTTCGAAGATGTATGCAAAAAGAAAATCAAACTTTGATGCAAAAGAAAATCAAATTTTGATGACACATGCAAAAAGAAAATCAAACTTTGATGCAAAAGAAAATCAAATTTTGATGACACATGCAAAAAGAAAATCAAATTTTGATGACATGAAAGGAGAGAGTCAAACTCTAAAGTCATACTTGAAGATGAAACATCTGACTTTTAAATTTTGCGAAAAGAAAGCAAAACAGGCAGAAGGACAAAAGGAAAGTTTAAATATATGTTTGCAAGGTTCGATAAGATGAAACCTGGGTTCTGGTGGAGGTGCATCTGGCAGAATAGATGCCATGTTTCTGGTGGCAGTGGCCCATGTTTCTGGCGACGTTGGCCCAAGTTTCTAGCGGCGTTGGCCCATTTAAAAGAAGTTTTTTTTCAAGTGTACGATGTTCCATAATTTTTGGATGATTTCCCCTCCATGGTCATAAGTCGGTAGGCTCCGTTTCCAACCACCTTCTCCACTTGGTAGGGTCCTTCCCAGTTGTAGGCGAACTTCCCTACCTGCTGATTTCTGGTGTTCTGGAAGACTTTCCTGAGAACTAGGTCTCCTTCTTGCAGGACTCTTACTTTGACATTCTTGTTGTAGCTTCTGGCGACTGTCTGCCTGTAGGTGGCCATCCTGATTTGGGCGTCCGTTCTGAGTTTGTCTATGGTGTCCAGGTTGTTTGTCATCTCCACCTGGTTCCTTTCCTCTGTTATGCAATCGTATTTGTGGGTATGCACTCTTACGTCTGAAGGGATGACCGCCTCAGCACCAAAGACCAAGCTGAAACGCGTCTGTCCTGTAGCCACCTTGGGTGTGGTTCTGTCAGACCATAGCACCAAGGGGAGTTCTTCTGCCCATCTCCCCCCTGCTTCCTCCAGTCTCCTCTTCAGGTTGTCTATCACACTTTTGTTATTAGAATCTGCATGTCCATTAGACCGAGGGTTTCTGGGAGTAGACTTGTTTAGTGTGATATTCCACCTGGCGCAGTAGGCCTCCAACTTGTTGCCAATAAACTGGGATCCGTTGTCGCAGATGATTTCTGAGGGGATGCCAAACCTACAAATAATGTTACGTTTAATGAAGGATATAACCTGCTTCTCAGTCACCTGCCTCTGCCTCTATTCATTTGGAAAGTAATCCGTTATAGCCAACATAAAGACTTTGTTTCCTGGGGCTCTTGGTAACCTGCCAACAATATCCATCCCCCACTTCATGAAGGGCCAAGGCGAAATTACTGGATGTAGTGGCTCTGCTGGCTGGTGGTTGACTGGTGCGTGCCTCTAATAGGCGTCACAATTCTTGACGTGCTCCACGACATCTTTACGCATTGTTGGCCAGTAGTAGCCCTGGCGGAGTGCCTTGTTGGGTAGGCTCCTGCCCCCTGCATGATTTCCACATTCACCATTGTGTAGGTCATGCATAACAGCTTCTGCCTCTTCCTGACCCAGGTACCTTAAGTATGGTCCAGCAGTCGATCTTCTGAACAGGATACCATCAATGAGGGTGTACCTAGATGCCTTCATTTTGAAGCTCCTGATTTCCTTCTTGTCTGCTGGCAGGATGTTGTCCTGCAGCCACTTCTGGTAGGGTTTTCTCCAATCTGAGATCTCCCCCTGTCCTGTCGTGGTAGTGCATATTCCTGCTCCCCGTAGCCGTTGTAGCCCCTGGTTTGGAATGTTTGAATCTTTTCCTTCCCTAGATGTCTTGTGTTCCTGTGTATCCTTCCGAACTGCTGGCTCCAGGATGTGGATTATGGGTATGGTGGAGTCTACTCCAGGCTTGAATGTTGCCCCCAGGGTGGCTAGGGCGTCTGCTTCTGTATTCTGGTCCCTCGGGATTTGGCTAACTGAAAAGGCTCTAAGCGCTTGATTTTAAGATCTAGGGCCAGCTGGAGGCCTAAGATCAGAGCTTCATATTCTGCCTCGTTGTTTGTTGTCCGGAATTCGCATCGCACCGCTTGAACTATGAGATCCCCCTGAGGTGACTTGAGAACTATTCCTGCTCCAGATCCTCGCATGTTGGAGGCGCTGTCTATAATCAGCTTCCAGACTTGCTTCCCCTTGTCCTCCTCCAGGGTGAGGATGTCTTTTTCTGCTTGGGACTGGGCTGAAGTCGGATACAAAATCTGCCAGCGCCTGGGATTTTATCGCTGTTCTGGGGACAAACTTTAGATCGAAGCCACTCTGGTGCATGGACCACTTAGCCATTCTTCTTGACAACTCAGGTTTTCTCATAATAGTTTTTAGTGGATAGTTGGTTATCATAGAAATAGTATGTGATTCAAAATAAGGTCGCAGTTTATGGGATGCTATAACAAGTGCGAGTAAAAGCTTTTCAAGAGATGTGTACCTGGTCTCTGCAGGAAGCAAAGACTTACTGATATAATAGTTCGGGTGCTGCGCTCTTTCATGTTCACGTATCGATACTACGCTGACTGCTACTTTGGTCATAGATAGATATAGGAAGAGTGGTTCTCCGGGCTCTGGTTTTGACAGTAGAGGTGGAGTGCTGAGGTAGTGCTTTAGCTCGCTAAACGCCTTCTCGTGCTCTGCTGTCCACTCAAACCTTTGGGCCTTCTTCAGTATATCATAGAACAGTCTGCACCTATCTGAGACCTGAATGCTGTCCTCTCCTGGTCTACTAGATGCATCTTGATCTGGTTGTGACCACTCCATGCATCAAGGAAAGTTAGTATCTCATGCCCTGCTGTAGCATCTACCATGGCGTCTATATGTGGCAGGAGGAATGGGTCTTTTGGGCATGCTTGTTTAAGTCGGTAAAATCGACACACACCCTCCACTTGTCATTCTTCTTTGGGACCACCACCACGTTAGACAGCCACTCTGGATACTCCACCTCGCTGATTTTTCCAGCAGCCAGCAGATTGTCAACCTCCTGGTTTATGACTTGATTTCTTTCTGGGGCAAACTTTCTACTTTTCTACTGGACTGGTCTGCAGCTGGGGTCTATGTTAAGTCTGTCGGTTATGATGCTGGCATCTATTCCTGCCATGTCTTTGTGCGACCAAGCAAAACAATCCATGTTATCTTTCAGTAATCGAATTAAATTCTGGCGGATATTACCTGTACATTCTGATCCAATCAACACTCTCTGTTCTGGGTGCAGCTTATCTAGGTTGATTTCATCTACCTAAGTCTGAGGCGGTTCGATGTACTCCTCCTGAATATGTTGGGTCTGTGATTGCTATGCTGGATCATAAGTAGCAATTCTGGGACCTGAATCCTCCTCCAGCTTGATGGCTGCCAATGCTTTTATTTGCACATCCTCAAATATGGTGCACGGATACTTGGTGAGGTTCTTGTACAGATCTGAATCCTGGTGGAGTCCCTGGCGCAAGGCTTCTATAGCGGTTGCTATGTCACATCTGGGGATGGTCACCTTCTCTTTGTTGAACCTGTTAAGGAAATCATGCGTGGACTCTTCCAACTTCTGCACCACTCGGTATAGGTCGCTGGTTTGCTTCTCTGGTTTTCTGCTGCTAGAAAACTGCTGGTTGAAGGCGTTAACCAGGTCTGCAAAGGAAGTGATACTCCGGTTGGGCAAACTAACGAACCACTGCAAAGCTACTCCTGACAGGTTGGAGCCGAATCCCTTGCACATGCATGCCTCCTTCAGGGGTCCTGCTGCTGTTACGTACCACCATCATTTTCTGCTTGTACTGGTTGATGTGATCCGACGGGTTTGCGGTACCGTCATAGAGTGTCATAATTAGTGGCACGAATCCTTTGGGGACGGTGACGCAGACTAGATCGTCGTTGAATAGAGAATCTGTGTAGCTGTCTATCGCTGCTCTTTCTAAGGGATGTGGCATCCCTGGAATCTTGTTGATCAAGTCCCTCAGTTCCTGGTACTGCTGGTTCACTGTGTTACATGTTCCTGCAAGAGGGTTAGAGACAGGTGGAAAGATGCCAAAGGGTGTACCTCCTGACCATGCTTCTCCAGGGTACTGGTGGTTTGGCTACAATGTCACGTTGATTGTGGACCCAGATGCCACCCTGTTGCTTGCTGAAATGGGACTCCTGCTGGCCAGACTCCTCCAGGATACGGGTTGCTGACTTGGACCGTCATGCTGGGTAGAGCTTCTGGCTGCCATCCTGACATCTGCTGGGTGGGAGTGGCTGCTGACCATGCTCCTCCAGAGGACTGATTGCTAGATAAGGTGATTACTCCTGGTTGAGTGGCAGATTGCCATTCTGGTGTCGGGTCGACAGGGGTACCGTCGAGAGACAGTAAGTTAGTTTCCCGACTTTTGATGCTAGAGAGAAGGTTACCTGTGATACGAGATCTGCCGGGTGTGGGTCCATAGGTCAGGTAACCCAACCCTTGGGGTTCAACGACTGGGCCTGGGGGAGCCAATCCTAGCTCCAGTCTGGTGACCAATTCTGAGGGGACTTCTCTGGTGGTCTTCCTGCCGGTAGTTGATTCCCTGCGGGTGCTGGGTTCTCCTCCAAGTACCAGGGATGTGTAGACACCCGCATTTTGCCTGCTAGTGTCTATAGCAGTTCCCGACAAAACACCCGATGATGATCGGACGTCAACGTGACTTAATACGCTCGAATACGGACTCGGAATCAATAGTATCCGACGTGGGCTTTTAGCGGAGTGCAAATCTCTCAAAACCGACCTCAAATCCAAGCCCAGTGGGTCGTTCCCAATAAAATGAGACTAATTTGGGCCAAAACCGACACCGAAAATAAAACCGTCTTTTGGCGACCGGGTCAAAACCCGGTCAAAGATGAATCCGACACAAAAATCAGCCAAATTCAGCTTCTAGAAGCTGGCGCCAAGTCTAAATTCAAATAAAAACAAACAAATCAACAAAGTCAACCCCTTCCTAAAATAGCTCGATTTGCTTGATCCACTCGATCGAGTGGATAGACCCACTCGGTCGAGTGGAGCGCCAAAAACCGGGTTTGGCCCGTTTGCAAGGGCACTCGATCGAGTGCACTAGGGCCACTCGATCGAGTGACCCTAGGTCGTGGGGTTCTCCTATAAATACCCCATCAACCCATCACATTATACAACTTTTTACATCATAATTTCAGCCATCTTTTCATCACACTTACACAACATTCAACCCTACATTCCTACTATATTCAACCTATACACTCACATCCTCTCTACACACGCATACATACAATCAAACTCGAGATCAAAACTCGTCAAAGACCCGAGAGCATCCTCTCCCTAACCAAGCACACCCTAACTCACCCTACATATCTCGACACTCCCGCGCACACACCGCTACTACGAGTTCGTTTCCGAGGCCATTTAAGCATGTAGGTTGAGGGTGTCATCAAACCCGTTTCTTTTTCTCCCTTCTCTTTTTACCGTTTTTTTATGTATATATATTATGTACTATTATTATTATTATTGTTATTATTATTATTGTTGTTGTTGTTATTATTATTATTATTATTATTTTTTTTTTTTTATACGGAACTTGCATTAAACACCAGAACAAATTACAAGAAGTTAGAGGGAAGCCGAGATACTATCTGGGCCCCCACTCCCTTAGCGATTACAAAGCTAATTCTAGCGAAAATATGAACTGCGGCACGCGCTCCAGCATCCTGAGATAAAGCAAATTTCCGAATCCGCTGGAGTAAATTTTTATTATTATTACTACTACTAACCGCTAACACTAACCTTTAATTTTGTGCATACTAACTTTTTATTTATTCTTGTATACTAACATTTTATTTATGTATCCTAACACTAACTTTTTTTTTTTTATACTAACACTTTAATTCCGTATTCTAACATCTAACATTATTATACCGTGTATATATACATACCAATATCAAAATCTCGGTTTCGAATACGTTTGACTATGACGATCACCTAAAGTCCATCTAATTCCTTTACGAGTAACGACGGAGGTGGCGCCTTTTCGAGGAGTGCCGCCCCAATGTACTCAAGAACATGATGTGATCGTGATCGGTCCTATTTGAACGTATTTGATCCCATTTCGATGATTAGCACGGAACCCGTTGACACGAAAACCGACATCACATAATCCGAAAGGATTAGTTTCGATGTCGTGACGTAGAGGGATGCAATTTCGTCACTAATCAAACTTTTCAATCACATAATAGCATATTTCATAAAATCCCGATAACGGTCTCATAATCGTATAATACACGTTTATGACATCGAGAACCGAGTTGAATTTAAATAATGCAATATTTTTATTTAACTCGGTCAATTATCGAATTCAAACAAATAAAAGTGAAACGAGTCATGCCTCGTACGGGGGGCACTCGATCAAGTGCCATGGGCCACTCGATCGAGTAGCACCCAAAAATCTGGACAGTAGCTACGTTAAAGACACACTCGACCGAGTCAGACCATGACTCGATCGAGTGGGTCCTATAGCCCAGAAAACCGAGAGCTCTAATGCAATATTCGAGCCTCGTCATTTTTTTACGACTTTTAGTCGACACGTGCATAATCAATCACGTAATTCTAATTTTCAAAACTCATGCATATCACGACACCTAAAACGATTTTGATCGACGGTCTCGCACTATTAATTTTATGTCGACGAATCTTTAGTCGTATCCGACACATAATTAATTTAGACTCCATTTCTCGAGGTGATAAGTCGGGACAAGGCATTGAGGTTCGAGATCAGGTTAGCACCACACCTAGGTCTCGAATCTCCGTCCTTTGATTAATATGCAATATAATGCGTAATTAATTAAAGTTCGTCCGTCTAACTAATTCACGATCTAGTGTGCATTTATTGTATACGGGTCTTTGTCGAGTCGTGTATTTATTTATCGCTCTTCTTATTTAATTCAATTATTCTATTTTATTGCTCGTTATATTGTGAATTCCGGGTTGTATTCCGCCCGTGTAATTTGTAATTTATTTACGAGTTTTCTATTTTCGATGTTTGCCATTTATTTATTTAAATGAACATCACATGCTAAATCACTTTGACGTGAATCAAGATGCATTAAATGACGTAGTTAACCAATAACTTACATGCTTAGCCCGAAAACGCTGTTTGCATATCATTTAGTCGTTTTACTAGCACGCGTACACGAACACGAACGATGTCTTAGTAGAGGCCGCCATTGTGCGGGCGGGGTTGGGTGTCCTTAGTGGGCTTCCCAACACGTACCCTCACCCCTTACTCAGAACCTTGGTTTCCGGATGTCCGAAACCATTGGCGCACGAGAGTCATTTTATATACGAAAGCCGGTGTAAACGGTATCGATGTAACAATGCAAAGGGACGAGCCCCATAAACTCTGAAATCGAAGTGGGCTTACTTTGTGTATAGCCCATGACGACATAGATTGGGCTCGAATGGTTCCGAATAACCACAAAATTCGGTGGCGACTCCATTTTGACTTAAATTTCGAACCCGAGAACAATCTTACCACGAGATTCATTCGCCTACCCAAACCCGCGCGTGGCCGCGTCGGGGTGGACCTACGTCATGTCCACAATTTGGCGACTCCGCTGGGGATACCTGATGTACCACATGTCATCGGGGTTCCTAGGGTGAGACTCGAAGAGAAATCGTTCGTAGATTAGTGTGCGCGCATTAGTTTAATGATTCATGCATAACCCAAATTTGCCCGGGCCGGTTACTTGTGAACGACGTCCCACTATACCACGGTGCATTCCTCCATGGGTGCGCTAAAGACATCGATGGTGGAACTCGTCTAGGTTTTGCGGCATGTCCTAAGACCAACTCGGCTTAGGGAATCCGTCCTCAATACGAGAAAGTCATCGTTGTTGGTATAGACCCTATTTCGACCGACCGAGACTTAGCGTAAAGCATACATGAGCGTCGTTATAATGATTGTTTGACTACGTGCTACTTGGTTTCCGTGTCATTTTTCAAAAACCTTCATTTCAAAAATGCATCTTTCCAAAAATACCAAATTTTGAAAAACCCGAAATACTGTCCGTTTCGGGACCCGTCTTTTCAAAATATCCAATTTCAAAAAAACTCGGAATGTTGCCGAAAATTAGACTTACGATTTGACTCAAAACAAGTCTTTTTTTAGCCGGCATGCTATCCATTTTAATTCGAATTTCCGATCGACCATTCGATTTTCGAATTTTCAAAATTCAATTTCAATTTTCAAATCTTCGTGATGCCATTCGTGATTTTCAAATCCTCGAGATTCCATTCTCGATTTTCAAATCTCCGAGATGCCGTTTCCAATCCTCGGGATCTTATTTTTGATTTTCAAATTTTCGAAAATTTATTTTCGATATTCAAATTTTCAAAATTTCAAAAATTCAACTTTTCAAAAAAACCGGTCCTGTCGGCATGCTGCCAATTTCAAAGAAACGGGACCGTCTCCTAATTTTTCAAAACGCGAAATTACTCACAACCATTCCAACATTTCAAAATGCCCGGTCCTATTGGCCCACTACCAATTTCAGGACCGTCCTCTCAATTTTCAAAATTCAATCATTTTTCAAAACCTTCCGATTATAGGACCTACCGTAATCCGTGTGTCGGGTCTTTTTATGATTTGTCGAAGGTCGTTAGCGTCGAAACTCCGTCGATCCTACATCACGGGTTTCTTCCCCATCCTAGTCCGCCTTTTTCGAAAGGCACAACCGACCAACACGAGTCATACACTCGTAAATGAAAGGTTCATAAACACTCGAGTCCTAACTAGAAAGTCACACGCATTTTTCCCTCCGACAGGACGGTCCCCACGACCTTTCCTAAGGGAATTTTGCCCGTCTTTCAATCCGTTAGTCGAGTCATCCCAATTCAAAAATCCTTTAACTTAAGGGTATACCCTAATCACAGGGTCATCCTTATTCAAGTCAAGTCAAGGGTCTCTAGCGTCGAAACTCCGCCGATCTTACATCGCAAGTTTCTTCCCTTACCCATCTGCCTTCATCAAGGCCGAGTCAACCTTTTACAAGGCATAGGCCTATAACAAAAGGTTCGTGATCCTTACATCTAAGGGTCACTCGTCCATCACTCGAGTCTTAGCAAAACCTGCAATCTCACTCAGGGGCTACCCTTCAACAGAGCGGTCAATCACGGTTGCTCTAAGGGTCATGTCTTACACGTGTTGTCTCACGTACCCCCTTTCGAGTCACTTAGATGTCACACCATCTGAGTCCTATCAGAGTCCTCGGTCTCACTCGGGGGCTACCCTTTAGCAAAGCGATCAATCACGGTTGCTCTAAGGGTCATGTCCTACACGTATTGTCTCACGTACCCCACTTTCGAGTCACTTAGATGTCACACCATCTGAGTCCTATCAGAGTCCTCGGTCTCACTCGGGGGATACCCTTTAGCAAAGCGATCAATCACGGTTGCTCTAAGGGTCATGTCCTACACGTGTTGTCTCACGCGTGCCATTTTCGAGTCACTTAGATGCCACCCCATCTGAGTCCTATAGAGTCTTTTGCGTCGCTCGGGGGGCTATCCTCCAAACGACCAGTCAAACACGGTCACCCTAAGGAGTACCTTACGTTCATCATACACCGGCGTCCTTATAATGCCTTCTTCGAGTCGTACCTATGCTACGAACACTCGAGTCTCCTAAAGGTTTAGGTCGCCACAGTGGGTCCAAACACGTAACGCGGCCAAACACGGTCGGCCCATTTTCGGACTCATCCTCGTGGCTCAGATCTCATGGTCGAGTTCGAGCCAGGGTCGTTACCTCGTCTAGGTCAATGTTCGAGTATCCCGGTCCAAGAGTCTTTGTCATCCCGTCACCCCGGGCCGTGTCTAGTTTGACTCCCTCTCTTGCATTCGCGCAAAGTCGAGTTTAGGCGAGTCGTGGCACCTGTCGTTTTCTCCAATCAAAGACTTTACCAAAAAAAAAGAAACAACCAACCGAGCGTCCGTAAGTCCGGATTTGATTCGAGTCTAAGTCTGAGTCCGAGTCTAGGATACCCTACATCCTCATTTCCAAATCAGAGTCAGAGTCTTTGGCATTCTGTCCTCTTTTCAAAATTCAACAAAAAATCAGCCTTCAATATTCTATCTCTACTATACACTTTCCTTATGTGTTTCCGAGAACATGATGAACACCATCATCATACACTGTGAGCACACGCACGTGACTATTATAGGCACATCTATAATGACTGCAGGAACTGAGGCCCGTGTTTTCCCTTACCTGTTCCATGTCTGGCATAGACAGCCACATAACTACCCTTAGCAGGAGCGGTATCGAATCCTATGACAAATCTAGGTAGTCTCCTAGTTTGGGTTCAAGACGGGAGGCAAGTCCATTTCCCACAATAAACACCCCTCCAATAAAACTGACCAATCCCTATCTTAGGCGTTAGTCTGACTTGATGCCAAAAATACCCAACTCGGGACGATGCTCCCACTAAGCCTGCTCGAAATTATGATGACAATACAGAGATCCAAACCACCATGCTTACCATAGAGTACTCCACCGCGAGTTGCACTCACACAAACACCAACTAGGCTCACACCTTACAAGGGTTTAGCTCCACAAGCCAAATCCAACCGATGGGCCCACCCCCATATCCACCCACAACACCATAGGAGGGCAGCCGTAAAAAAAAAAAAAAAAAAAAAAAAAAAAAAAAAAAAAAAAACACAAAAATTCAAATAACCATGACCGTGGTCAATGGTCAACACAAGTGAAAGCTCCTTGACCGGGGTACGGTCAATTCAAAATTATCGATGCCCATACCATCAAATAGGGGAGAGACAATCAAGCTAGTTAGCTAACACCTCATTTAGCCTCCCCATATTACAACCCTCAAGACCTTCCCGAGACCTAGGCTAAGAGACAGCCCAAAATTTTGAGGATTCAAGCCCCATAGGATACACACTAACCATTAGGGCCAGACATGGAAATCAGATCCCACATTATCAAACTTATCCTGATCGAAGTTCGAGTCATTTTTACTCGACTTCCCCCTTTCCTACCACATTGCAATACCTTACCGTCGAAGCCTTAGCTCCACATAATCGAGCTCCAGATTTCGAATCACCAAAGCCATTTACGACCTAGCCCCACATTTCCAAAAACATCCAAACCAGTTACCAACCCCAAACACGGGAACTCAACCTGCGGTCGGCACAGAACATGCCCAAATAGTTCACACCACCTCTGGGGGCTACCCCGGAGAACGCTCACAGTCACAGGATCCACATTCTAACTGTTCTACCCCTTTGATCAAGACATCATTGGGAACACACCTAGCCTACACCATCGTTGTGGCTAGTTACACATAAAGCCCTAATAAACTAGGCATCATAACATATCTTCCAATCCACTGAACTACGGCCTGGTTTGATTTCACTACACGTGAATACGTAGGCATCCTTTCAACAAGGGCACAACCACCCACATTGACACAAATTCAAAAAGCACCGTCATTCCGGTCACGACACTGTCATGTTCTTAACAGTTAGCTTTGTCGTCCTGGGGGCTTCTCTTAGGCAGAAGTTCTCCATCCACCCACATAATCCAAATACTTTCAAAAATCTAGCCACCTTTCTATAGTGTGTCCTAGTACTCGGCTCAGTCAAAGACGAGAATCCGTCAGGGACTCGAAGTGACACCCACTTTAAGAGTGTACCCCAAAACCAATAATTCAAAAGAGCACTAGTCTACAGCACTGGTACTGCTAAGTCCTGCAAATACAGTCTCATTACAGACTACTGCAATTCCCCTATAACACCTCCTTCCCTTTTCGATGTTCGACCGTGTTGCCACTCGCCTAGGCTATGGAATAGCGCAGCTTGAGAGTCTTGTCATCTTAGGTGGCCCACCCCCCTACCGAGTCACAGTCCAACCCCTTCGAGATTCTAAGTCGTGTCTGTCAACTCGTCCTGTCACGTCCAGAGTCGCGTCTGTCGGTATGTCTCTCTTCAAAATTCTTGCTTTGAAATTTTCAAAACTTAGCCATTTGATAAAATCCTTTTCGACAAGGTCAAATTTCGGTCTATTTAAACTGCAAATTTCTACCCCTTTCAATTTTGAAAACCTATCTCCTAGCACGTGAGTTGCTTTCAGGACTTCGATTTCAAAATGAAGCAAAAATCATTTTCCCCAGCGCAAACTAGTCTATAGATGCTAACTGCATTTACTATGTGCTATCTTGCTATATACTGTGCCTGCTATTTCTGCCTATGTATCTAACATTTCCGGTACCAGCTAGTGCTTCCCAACGGAACATCAAAGGCGGTGTTTCTCCTGAAATGCTACATGCAAGTTGTCATGTGTCGGCATACGGGTACACCCAAGACTTCAGAAGCAAGTCCCCGCGCAGCTACTTTCCTCCCCAGCGCGAGTCAGTGTTTTGCCTATATGTTACATACAAGTTGTTATGTGTCAGCATACAGGTACACTCCAGACTTTAGAAGCAAGTCCCCGCGAAACTATTTAAACTCCCCAACGGAGTCAACTTTTCCCCGGTATGCTACATTCAAGACGTGATGTGTCGGCATACGGGTACACCTACGCCCCGAAAGGCAAGTTTTACTCCCCACGGAGCATCATCATCAGGTCAGGTACGACTCAAGGCTTCAAAAGCAAGCCCGTACAGCTCACATATTTCCCCAGCGGAATGCCCGAGGCGGCATTTTCCCCGAAATGGTACGGGATGGGCCCACATATAGGCACGCCTAGGACTTATGCTACAAGTCTGACTCCCCGCGGAGCTATCATCATCAGGACAGGTATGACCCTCTGCTTATGGCTGGCGAGCCCTTCACGCAAGTCTACTGGACTATAAACGACCCGACCGGAAGGCTGCCAGGTCGTAATCCTCGATTGGCCTGGTAGCTACTCTGACTTTCGCCTTGTCCAAGCCTCAGTCAGAGTGGGGGCTCTGTAGACACCCGCGTTTTGCCTGCTAGTGTCTATAGCAGTTCCCGACAAAACACCCGATGATGATCGGACGTCAACGTGACTTAATACGCTCGAATACGGACTCAAAATCAATAGTATCCGACGTGGGCTTTTAGCGGAGTGCAAATCTCTCAAAACCGACCTCAAATCCAAGCCTAGTGGGTCGTTCCCAATAAAATGAGACTAATTTGGGCCAAAACCGACACCGGAAATAAAACCGTCTTTTGGCGACCGGGTCAAAACCCGGTCAAAGATGAATCCGACACAAAAATCAGCCAAATTCAGCTTCTAGAAGCTGGCGCCAA
This sequence comes from Agrostemma githago, assembly GCA_958450325.1. Lineage (NCBI taxonomy): Eukaryota > Viridiplantae > Streptophyta > Magnoliopsida > Caryophyllales > Caryophyllaceae > Agrostemma > Agrostemma githago. The sequence continues at coordinate 17,537,302 of OY288260.1, read as the reverse complement.
GTCTAAATTCAAATAAAAACAAACAAATCAACAAAGTCAACCCCTTCCTAAAATAGCTCGATTTGCTTGATCCACTCGATCGAGTGGATAGACCCACTCGGTCGAGTGGAGCGCCAAAAACCAGGTTTGGCCCGTTTGCAAGGGCACTCGATCGAGTGCACTAGGGCCACTCGATCGAGTGACCCTAGGTCCTGGGGTTCTCCTATAAATACCCCATCAACCCATCACATTATACAACTTTTTACATCATAATTTCAGCCATCTTTTCATCACACTTACACAACATTCAACCCTACATTCCTACTATATTCAACCTATACACTCACATCCTCTCTACACACACATACATACAATCAAACTCGAGATCAAAACTCGTCAAAGACCCGAGAGCATCCTCTCCCTAACCAAACACACCCTAACTCACCCAACATATCTCGACACCCCCGCGCACACACCGCTACTACGAGTTCGTTTCCGAGGCCATTTAACCATGTAGGTTGAGGGTGTCATCAAACCCCGTTTCTTTTTCTCCCTTCTCTTTTTACCGTTTTTTATGTATATATATTATGTACTATTATTATTATTATTATTGTTATTATTATTATTATTGTTATTATATATATATATATTTTTTTTATCAACTGGAGCTTGCATTAATAACGAAGACAAATTACAAGAAGTTAGTGGGTAGCCGAGATACTATCTGGGCATCCACTCCCTTAGCGATAGAGAAACTAAGACGAGTAAAAATAAAAGCAGCTGCTCGAGCTCCCGCGTCTTGAGAGATAGAGAATTTCTGAATCCGCTTGAGTAAAGTAGCTGCCTCCACGTCAAGCTCCCCAAGAGAAGAGAAAGAGAAAGGTAGGAACCCGTACCCAGTCTTGGTGCACAAATTTCCATACTTGGCGCACTTGCGCTGAGCAGCATCAGCGACCGCGCGGCCAGGCAGAAAATCAGACATCGCGGACTGAGTCAAGGGGGACGATCCTGTCAGATCGACACACACATCGCGCCCCCTATCCCAGGAATACAGATGTAAGTCCGCCGGGCGAAGGGGCTTGTCGTGCCCATCAATCAAACCGATATCCACCTCCTTACCGGCCGAGATACCAGATCGGAAGCAGATATCCAAAAGGGTGTCGCGAACCAGGTTATGTCTGTGCTTAATGTCAACGGTACCAGCACACGACACAGCATGGTCCCCAAAAATATCCCCAACACAAACCCGGGAGTAGGCAGAGCAAGGCTTAGGTACCGGGAACAAAGGGACACCCAACCGATAGCTAAGGACAGAGCGGTAGGTCCTCCCATTCATGGTCTGCCCCAGCCCGGAGATGGGTACGGCGCGCAACCAGTCAGATGCGTGGGCACCCTGCAGAGACTTCCACAATACCACCTGCCGCCGAGTCAGGGAGAAAACCGATTCTACCGAAGCAGCAACCTTCGTGAAATATATATCTGCCAATTTCTTCATGAGTTTGGGGGCAGCGATCTCACTAGGATTACGGAAAAGGTCGGAACCGGTGGTCTCGCTAAACAGAGTCAAGGCCGCATCAAAGGTCGGTCCGAAAGTAGAGACGGCTGAAGGCCGAAGGAGCAAAGCCTGCAGCTCAGAGGACTGAAGGCGAGAAGCCAAAAAGGCATAGTGCAGGACATCCCCGGCACTATAGACACCTAACCCTCCCAAATTAAAGGGCAGTGCGGAAAGACGCCACTGCCAATCCCGGAACCCAGGGCCGGACACGGTGACAATGCGTTCCAGGCTAGACCGCAAAGCCGCGTCAAAGGTCTGAGCCGAGTCGAAGACCGAAGGGGGACACGTACGCAGAGAGAAAGAAAGCTTAGAAATACCTGCACAAGCACGAAGTAACAACAGCTCGCACTGGGGGTCCCCAATCCTGGCAACCGAGTCCATAAGCTCAATGGCTCTCGAAACTCTCTTCGCCACAAGCTCACAGCTGAAGGCACGGCAGGTACTGACAGGGCCACCGAGAACCTTGACACCACGCAGCGGTCGAGAAATATCGTGAGGGAAAACACCCGGTAGTCGACTCCTAGGGTCTTCCGTAGGCCAAAAAACCTCAGTTTTCCCGACATTAAGGTGAAGGCCCAAGCGAGGACCATCCTCCACAATCAGCTCCAAAACCTTCCCCACGACCAAGGTATCCCCAACAATGGTGCCATCGTCCAAGTACCAAGCCTGCAAGCTCAAGGGAAAAGAGTCCCGGATCTTGCAAATCAAGGGATGCAAGACCAAAGCGAAAAGAAGAGGGCCCAAAGGATCACCCTGCTGGACCCCCTGACAAGACCAAAGGCTGTGCTCCCCGTAGAATAGCCTGGCAGGCAGAGAGTAACAAAACTCGACCCAGCGGGACAGAACAGGGCAACAACGGCGAACCTCGCGCAACATGACCTCTCGGTCGACCAAATTAAAGGCATTCTGGAAGTCAACCAAAAGCATGGAAAGGCCCACGTCCCCACCACGATCCTCAACAAACCGGTTCAAGGCGTGCATAATGGCCTCTCCCCCACTGGGAACCCCGACCCCAAACTGGAGGCCCTCAAAATACCCGCAAAGCGACGGACCAATCAGAACGGCCCCAACCTTGGAGACAAGGCGTCTCCAAACAGTGCCCACAGCAATAGGACGGACCCCACCACCCGGTTTAACAAGCGGGGTGAGCGGAGCACTAGCGATGTACTCACTGAGAACCTGCGGGCATCTGCCCTCGAGGAACAGGTTAACCACCCTAGTGATAAAGGCGATCAGATCATCAGAGATAGCAACCGCGGCCCCACTCAAACAATCCAGAAGATGTTGGGCACGGAAACCGTCCCGTCCACAAGAAGTGCCCCGCAGAAAACTCCTGATCATATCCAACACGACGGTCGAGGACGCGACGAGCTGAGGGTGAGCGGCATGCAAAGGTGGCAAGGAAGGGGGCGGAACAGAGGGGTGCTTATCTTTTAACGCCTGTAGAGTATCGTCCGTGTAAGGGGCAACGCCAGACGAGGAAAGCACCCGGACAGCGGCAGCATAATGACCGTCACAAATCTTCCGCCGACACTGCCGCAAGTTAACCTCACTAGAGTCAGGGTCCTCCTCCAACCGAAGAGAAGGCCCCTCCTCAGCTAAGGTCTCCTGCAGAAGCAGAGCAATACCACCAGGGGCACCCCAAGTACGAATGGCCCTGGTAATACACTCCTCCTGACGCTGGCGCTTCACGACAGCTCTACACTCAAGGTTACTCCTGGGGGAAAAAGACTTAAGAACACAGAGAGGTAAAATACGCAAGCTAACCCAGCGAGAAAGAACATCAGGGGAGTCAGCCACCGCATCAAGGGCCCCCCTAAAGATCCTAGAAAACCCAAGGCGACATCTGGGAGGGACAGATTTCACAGTACGCACCCCTACCGACAGCAAGCGATCCAGAGATGCCACGTCAAGGCAACCCAACCCAATAGGCCCCACAACATCACTTGGAGACGAAGATGGAGCGAGCGGCCGAGGGATGCCATAAATAAAAAAACGAGCAACTCCGTCACCACAATCAGGGGGTGCAACAAAATCAGACCCCGACCCGTGCCGACACTTGGCAGAAAGAGAATGTGTGGTAAATCAAACCCCACAAAGCCAAAGACTTATACGCTTAAGGGTAACCTCAGCCTCAGAAAAAACAGATAAACTAGAAGAAAGAGCTAGACGTGTAGCTACCTGAGCCTCTCCAAGGCCATGCCGATTTTGGAGGTGGTAGATGAGGGAGGTTTTAACCAGACCGTTCCCCCCATTATCACAACACCCAGAAAGACCGACGAAGGGGCAATGAAAACGCGCGAGTCCCGGCATGAAGAGCTGGCAATAATCCAGCCGAGAGGGCGGGAACACGCAAAACAAAGCAACAACTGCCAAGCGATCCGAGAACACCCGAACCAAAAACAACCGACAAAAAAGAAAAAGGAGAGAAAACAGAGCAAACAGAAGCAAAGCTAGCCAAAACAGTCACCAGACCCGGCCAAACAGTCAGGAACCACCGGGAGGGAGATGGCAAACAGCGGCAGCAGAGAACCGACACCAGAGAACCGAACCGAACCGAACCGAAGCGGCAGCAAACCGAACCGAATCCGGCAGGAGGAGGGCAGGGACGGAGGAAACCGCAGAAAATCAACCAAAGAACAGCAGAAACCCAGACCGAAAATGGCGAGAAACGGCAGTCAAGCGGCAAATCGGCGCGAGAGAAATAGGGGACGCCAAAAAAAAGACATCCGGCAAACCCGAAAACAGCGGAGGACAAGCAGGAGAAAGGGGGTTGGAGGCGGGAGCAGCAGAAGGGAAATCGGCAGGATGACGACAACCACGAACGAACTCCGGCAAAAACAGAGGGGCACCCGAAAACCGGCGAGAAAACAGAGGAAAACCGGCAAGACGGACCTCCGGCAGCAGCAGTAAGCCCGGAGGAGGACAGGAAGGAGAAACGGGGTCGGAGGTAGGAGCAGCAGAGGAAGACGACACCCACGATCGAACTCCGGCGAGAAAACAGAGGGGCACCCGAAATCCGGCGAGAGAACAGAGGGCAAACCCGAAATCCGGCAAGACGGACCTCCGCCAGCAGCAACTAACGGGAAGGGAAGGCGGAGGCAGAGAGACGAGGCGGAAAAGCGAGCAGAGACGGCCGACAGAGACAGCAGCAGCAGCGTCGCCGGAGAAAACCAGAGGAGGAAAAAGAACGACGCGACGGGAGGGAAGGAACGCCCGAGGAGGAGGAAGGACGGCGGACGAGCGACGATGACAGGCCACCGGGGGTGGCGACGTCCGGCGGGGGGAGGGCCGCCGTCGGCAGCGGCCGGCGGTCGGCAGGAAACCCTAGGGCAGGGGAAGTCGCACACACAAACAGCTCTCTAAGATCCTCAAATAAATTCTTATTATTATTATTATTATTATTATTATTATTATTATTATTATTATTATTATTACTACTACTAACCGCTAACACTAAACTTTAATTTTGTGCATACTAACTTTTTATTTATTCTTGTATACTAACATTTTATTTATGTATCCTTACACTAACTTTTTTTTTTGTATACTAACACTTTAATTCAGTATTCTAACATCTAACATTATTATACCATGTATATACACATACCAATATCAAAATCTCGATTTCGAATACGTTTAACTATGACGATCGCCTAAAGTCCATCTAATTCCTTTACGAGTAACGATGGAGGTGGCGCCTTTTCGATGAGCGCCGCCCCAATGTACTCAAGGACATGATGTGATCGTGATCGGTCCTAGTTGAACGTATTTGATCCCATTTCGATGATTAGCATGGAACCCGTTAACACGAAAACCGACATCACATAATCCGAAAGGATTAGTTTCGATGTCGTGACGTAGAGGAATGCAATTTCATCACTAATCAAACTTTTCAATCACATAATAGCATATTTCATAAAATCCCGATAACGGTCTAATAATCGTATAATACACGTTTATGACATCGAGAACCGAGTTGAATTTAAATAATGCAATATTTTTAATTAACTCGGTCAATTATCGAATTCAAACAAATAAAAATGAAACGAGTCATGCCTCGTACAGGGGGCACTCGATCGAGTGCCATGGGCCACTCGATCGAGTAGCACCCAAAAATCTGGACAGTAGCTACGTTAAAGACACACTCGACCGAGTCAGACCATGACTCGATCGAGTGGGTCCTGTAGCCCAGAAAACAGAGAGCTCTAATGCAACATTCGAGCCTCGTCATTTTTTTACGACTTTTAGTCGACACGTGCATAATCAATCACGTAATTCTAATTTTCAAAACTCATGCATATCACGACACCTAAAACGATTTTGATCGACGGTCTCGCACTATTAATTTTATGTCGACGACTCTTTAGTCGTATCCGACACATAATTAATTTAGACTCCATTTCTCGAGGTGATAAGTCTGGACAAGACATCGAGGTTCGAGATCAGATTAGCACCACACCTAGGTCTCGAACCTCCGTCCTTTGATTAATATGCAATATAATGCGTAATTAATTAAAGTTCGTCCGTCTAACTAATTCACGATCTAGTGTGCATTTATTGTATACGGGTCTTTGTCGAGTCGTGTATTTATTTATCGCTCTTCTTATTTTATTCAATTATTCTATTTTATTGCTCGTTGTATTGTGAATTCCGGGTTGTATTCCGCCCGTGTAATTTGTAATTTATTTACGAGTTTTCTATTTTCGATGTTTGCCATTTATTTATTTAAATGAACATCACATGCTAAATCACTTTGACGTGAATCAAGATGCATTAAATGACGTAGTTAACCAATAACTTACATGCTTAGCCCGAAAACGCTGTTTGCATATCATTTAGTCGTTTTACTAGCGCGCGTACACGAACACGAACGATGTCTTAGTAGAGGCCGCCATTGTGCGGGCGGGGTTGGGTGTCCTTAGTGGGCTTCCCAACACGTACCCTCACCCCTTACTCAGAACCTTGGTTTCCGGATGTCCGAAACCATTGGCGCACGAGAGTCATTTTATATACGAAAGCCGGTGTAAACGGTATCGATGTAACAATGCAAAGGGACGAGCCCCATAAACTCTGAAATCAAAGTGGGCTTACTTTGTGTATAGCCCATGACGACATAGATTGGGCTCGAATGGTTCCGAATAACCACAAAATTCGGTGGCGACTCCATTTTGACTTAAATTTCGAACCCGAGAACAATCTTACCACGAGATTCATTCGCCTACCGAAACCCGCGCGTGGCCGCGTCGGGGTGGACCTACGTCATGTCCACAGGATGGTATCTCTGGTGACAGCGGGACCGATGCAGCTGGAGATTTATATGATGCCAAGATCTGGGCCCTGATGTCTTGATTGTCCTTCTTCAAGGTCTCTACTGCCTGTCGCAGAGCATCGATTCCCTGGAGCACACTCTGCATCGGATCTGGCGACGTTGTGCTACTGTAACTTCCTCCAAGTATCCCTCCTTGAGTCGAGGTTATGGTTGGTATGCCCTCCTTTCCGGTCTTAGAAGAGATGGGCGCCCTGGAAATTTTAGGCACCGGAAGGGGTGATGTATGTAGGTTTCCCCGCCAGGCTGGTGGGGGTCTCCTGAGTGAGGGGCGTGAAGATTGGTTCCGATGGTCCTGGGGGTGATCCTCTTCTAGTGGGCTGAGTTGATGCTTCCTGACTGCTGGAGGGGCTTTGGCTAGATCCGGACATGATGATACGCGAGTTGCTTCACTATAGGATTTGGCTTATAGGAAATGATCACTTTGCCCCACAGTGGGCGCCAAATTGTTTTGGTAAAAATTTACAGGATCTACGATTTCGGTTGCGGGTTAAAGCGATTGTCCTATAACTACGGGTTGGCAAAGCGATTTCGAATCTAGTCAAGAGAGAACAACGAAAGAAAGAAAGTGACACACAAAGTTTTGGTGACGCGAAAACCCGATGTGGGAAAAACTGCGGGGGGGAGTCGAAATCCCGCCAAGATTCTACTATGGACGAAAAAATTAAGAACAAGGAAAAGGGTACAAGTATAAGTATTTGGGCTATAATTGTCGATAACTATGTTGTAAAACGTGCTTGGAGTTGCTGTGTGTTGATGGTGGGTTCAATGCCCTTCTTCTTCCCTCTCCTTGCCTTTTATATGGCTGCTGACCTGAGAGCCATTATTCTCATTTATTGTCTGGAGCCATTACTCTCATTTATTGTCTAGAGCCATTACTCTCATTTATTGTCTCCTAGCCGTTACAGCAGTTACACTTGCTTTCTGATTCTCCTCCTGGTCTGCTGGAGGGTTTCCTTGATTGTAGGAGCAGCTTTGACCTCTTCCCTCTTGTGTGTATGGGCTGGGATGGTAGATGTCTTGCTACATTTGCTGGGCTTACTTGGTTGCGCGGCCCATTACTTCACTTTCTACATGCTTTGACCGGCCCATCGTCGTATATTATTCCGGATCTTTGTTTGATTTACCGACTTTCGAATATATTGACTTCTGTCTTTTAGTCTTCGACTTTTGACTTTTGACTATCGTCTTTTGTCCTTCCGACCTTTGACCTTTTGACCTTTTGACCTTTGACCTTTTGACCTTCCACTCGTAATATGCCACGTCGTATTCCGGGGATGCGAATTTTATCCCAAACAATTCTCCCCCTCCAACTTCTTTGAATAAATCATGTAGTCGAAGAAGAAACTTGAACGGATGAGACGGATCCGTTGATTTAAGAAATAATAAGGTTAGTTCTTTTAAACAAAAAAGTGGTTACATATGAAGGGTAATTATTATGAAATTCTGTGAAGAAATTTAGAGATTGGTTTAATTTTCATAGTTGAGGATACACTTAAAAAAAAACTAGGGGTGGGTGACAACAACGATGATCAATCAACAAGAACAACCATGGATTTAAATGATATTTAAGGGGTTCCTCTTTTCAATTAGGTTCACTTACCTTTCATATTTATCTCATACTTGAAAAACATGATTCGAGAATTATATATGTAAAAAATTATGGTGGTAAATGCGTTGATGTTATCTACTGTTAGTATTATGCATTATGTCGTGTATTTCTTTCTAATGTGTCTGAGGGAATTTCAATGCAACTCTTTAAGAAGGGTGGATAGTCCACAGAGGGAATGTTGGTCAGAGCTTAATAACATTTGGCTCCCAATCAACGAGCAATGACATTTTTCACTACTTTGATTTTTATTGTCCGGTAGGAAATGGGTATAATTATCATTGATATGAATAATCAGCTGGAGCTTCTGATCATACAGTCCAAACCCCATTGGTTGATAAAATCTCACACCCCGATGTTCTTAAAGGACCTAGTTGATGTTAGAGTTAAATGCTTCAAAAGAAGCACACTTAGTGGTATTAACTATCCCACATGGAACATTTAATGTTTCTAAAATGTGTTTATATATGACCCACTAAAATGGTCTACTAGATGTGTACAAGTGAGGACTACGTACACCACACACGCGCGCGCGCCGAGCCGAGTCGAGACGAGACTAAGCCGGGCTCGGGCTCGGGCTATGGGCTTTGGGCTTTGATAGAGCGCCTGCGGCGCACCGCTTACGGGTAATTTTTAGTGGTCAGATTATTGTTTTTTATTCCAGAAGCCGCCCTTCCTTTCACTTCAGTCACACAGAAAACATACTCATACTCATACACTCTCATAATACATATCTTTCTCTCTGTTCCGGTTAAGTTATTGGCAAACGTTCTTGGATGTATTCATCCGTTCTTCACCTACACTGAAGTTACGGTATAGTTATGGAATCCTGGGAGTTGAGTGCCATTGAGGCCGTGTGTAGCAGACGGGGCATAAATCAACTTTAGAACAGTGATGTTCTTGTCGCGACACAGCTTCTGTTCTTTGTACCAGATAAGATCTAACCCTCTTCTCTCCGTACTTCTACTACTACCGTGATAACAATCTAAAGTTGATTTAATTTTGTTTATCATCGTGGTTGGTAGTTCTGTTAGTGCTGTTGTCTCTACTCGTCCTCCTCCTGATGTTTCTTCCGTTCCTACAACTATTGTTCAAAACCCCTTCATACCCGACATGTCCAGATTAGAACTTTTTGATGGAAAAAATTATCGGATGTGGTCGGATAAAATGGATTTTTTTCTAACTCAATTGGGGGTCGTTTATACACTTACTAAATCTGAGGCTTCAGTAAAATCGGGTAGAGATTTTGAAACGGATAATGTTACTTGTAGGGGGATGTTACTGCATTATATGACTTCTTCTTTGTACTTGATTTACGGTAAGTTTAAGAAGGCTACTGAAATTTGGGATGCTCTCAAAACCAAGTATGGTTCTGATGATTATGGAACGAAAAAGTATGCCTGCAGTCGTTGGTTAAATTTCAAGCTAGTCGATGAGAAACCCATTTTAGATCAAGTTCATGAATACGAAAATCTATGTGCAGAGGTAATGGCGGAAGGTATGAAAATTTGTGAGATTTTTCAGGCTAATTGTTTATTAGATAAACTTCCGATTTCTTGGGAAAATTATGTTCGTAGTATGAAACACAAACAAAAGGATTTTACTCTTTTAGAGCTAGTGTCTCATATAAAAATCGAAGAGCAAAACCGGATTCAGACTCTAGGTAAGCAAGTCGAACACTCTTCTTCCATGGCTAACCTGACCGAGTCTAAAAATCATTACAAGAGTAAAAAACGGGGTAACAAGTCTTCTAATCAGGTTCATGGGACTAGAAACCAGAATACCTTCAAACGGGATGGCAAAGGGGATTCTAAAGGTGAAGGTAAAAGGGAATTTAAGGGAAACTGTTTTTACATGTGGTAAGCCGGGTCACTCGGCTAGATTTTGTCCCGAAGGTATTTTTCCTGTTGGTAAAAGGAACCCCAATAAATCGCATGTTAATCTTACTGAACAAGATGACGATATTATTGCTAATGTTGTGTCAGAAGTTAATCTAGTAAGCAATTTTTCCGAATGGGTTGTTGATACTGGCGCTACAAGGCACATTTGCTCCAATCGGGATGTTTTCACGAATTACTCTCAAGTACCGAGTGGGGAATGCGTATTTATGGGGAATTCTAGCACCGTGAAAGTACTTGGTAAAGGGAAAGTCACTTTGAAGCTCACTTCCGGTAAGACTCTTGAACTTAATAACGTGCTACATGTTCCTGATATTCGAAGAAATCTTATTTCTGGAGCTTTATTAAACAAAGCAGCACTAGTAGAAAAAACATGATTTGCAGCTCCAAAAAACCACATATTATTCTTTTGTGAAGCCTCATATGGCGGGGCAGAAAATAGGTAAAGGTGGTGCGGCTTCGCAAAAAACGCCGCAAATAGTTACTTATTTGCGACGTTTTATTGAGAAACCCTGCAAAAAATGAGATTATTTGAGGCGTTTTTATTAAAAAGACGCCGCAAACAAAATTATTTTTAAATACATAAAATAATTTTTTGGAGAATATGCATTGTCAATGAAACCATACGAAATGTTTAACATTATCTATTCCAATCGACATACATGACATTTATTCAAGTCTAAAAGGATAACATGCATACATTTACAATTACTCGTAAACCTAATAAAATCCTACAAAATTAGAATTACATAGTCTAATTCACATACGACTTGTAAAGTATGAAGCTCATTGTGCCGCAATGCATTCATCTCATCTTCACCGTAGTTGTAGGGTTACTCTTTTACCTACAAAACACCCAAGATGGACAAAGTTACAAAATACCCAATGTGAAAGTGTTTAAAATGAAAATGAGTGATTATTTTATTTCTAAAGTCTACACAAGGAATCAAGCATCTACAACGTGTCCCGCAATATAAATAGGAAAGTTTCCCTTGCCCTCTTATTTCATTAGTCACCTCACACACATAAATATCAAACCATCGATAACGAGTGTAGACACCCACATTTTGACCGCCAGGTGTCTATAGCAGTTTCCGACAAACACCCGATGATGATCGGACGCTAACGTGCTTTAAATACTCAGAAACGGGCTCAAAATCATGGGCATTTGGCTTGGGCTCATTATGGAGTACATTATCTCACAAAACCAGCCTCAAAATCAGGCGTGTTCCCTTTCTTCCTTGACAAGAAAGCGGAATTCTCATGCCTTACAGCTTCCTATATTTCCTATCTCTAACGGTAGTTCAAACTCTCCTAGCCAAGGTCGGGGATTTCCTATAAATAGCCCCTTGTACACGAGATTCACAAGCATTCAGAAACGATATTAATTACTATCAATTATCAATCGATTGTTATCAAAATACACATCTATTATTAGCATCATACGTCCATACACATCACACACCTAAAAACTTAGCATCGGTATTACAAACCCGAAGGAAAACCGGTCCCTTTATACCCGACACCCTTCACCGAAACCCCGTCCAAACCGAGCCACCACCTCACCGACATACACTCGACGCTCCTGTGCCCAAGCCACGTCCCGACGAGCCCTGATCCGAGTAAACAGAAGCATGTAGGTTGAGGGTGCACAAAACCCGATCTCTCCTTTTCCTTCTCTTCTCTCTCTCGTCCTTTTTCATACGGGTCGTGTCGTTTTTTTTTAGGTCATTCGTCGAGTCTTTTATTATTTCTAATATCGATATTATCAAAAATTATTTTCATATTAGCAAACATTCCTAAACTATGATATCAACTATCTAGTTGAATATCGTATTAAAAGAATTATATTAAAATTTCGACGATATTAAAAATCGTTACATCGTTTTCAAATCACCTTTTTTTTACAAAACCTTTTTTATTCATTCTGAATATTCGATATCGATTTCATAATCGAATATCGGATATGACGAATATCGAAAGCATAAAATCGAATATAATTTAATTCACGTTTTGTACGCGATTTATCAAAATTAGCAATTTCGAACAAAAATAATAAAACCGGACAGACCCGTACGCGAGTCGCGCCACCACCAGGCGACTCGCGCACAGGTCTGAAATCCGAGTCGTTTTTTTAGCTTTCTTCGTTCGTTTTATTTTATTTATTCTACGAAACGATTTCAAAATTTACATCTTTTCTAAAACTATTCCGAATATTTGATATTCATTTCGTAGTCAACTATTAAATATAACGAATATCGAAAATATTAGATCGAGTGCGAATTATGCAATATTTGTACGCGGTTTAATAAAAACGTCGAGTCTTCGAAAATCGTCTCAAAAATCAGACCGACACGCGACTCGCCGGCATCCCGGGCGAGCCGCGCGGCCGACTGCCTCGACGCCCCCCTTTTTTCTCGTTTTTTTATTATTTTTGGAACTTCGTTTTTTTATACAAAACATCGTTTTTAACAATATTTTCCAGATTTCGATTAATATTTATTTTTTTCGATCTCGTATATTTATTTGCTATATTATTTTCACAAATCGATACTAACTCGTTTGTTCATCTTTGTAGCAAATTCATTTTTATTTCATCTCTTGTTTTATTATACTTAAACGAATCTCACATGCTAAAATTCAACTTTGACGTTAAATTTTTTATGCATTAAAACCGACTTAGCAACCCATTCAATTCCTCGCATGATTAGGAAAACAATGTTTGCATATCATTCATCGTATTACTAACGCGCGTATTAAAACATCATTCGATATCCTAGTAGAGGCCGCTAATGTGCGGGCGGGGTTGGGTGTTCTTAGTGAACTTCCCAACATGTACCCTCACCCCTTACTCAGAACCGTGGTTTCCGGATGTCCGAAACCATTGGCAACGAGAGTCATTCAATATACGATTAACCGCTCAAGTCGGCATCTATATCGATATGCAAAGGGACGAGCCCAATAAACTCTCACATCGGAAATGGGCCGTATTTTGTATACGGCCCACTACGACATAGAGTGGGCTCGAACGGTTCCGAATAACCATAAAATTCGGTGGCGACTCCAACTTCGATTTAAATTTCCATTTGACCATCTCATGGAGATTCATTCGCCTCCCCAAACCCGCGCGTGGCCGCGTCGGGGTGGACCTATGTCATGTCCACAATTTGGCGACTCCGCTGGGGATTAGCTGATACGTTACTGACCTTCAGCATCCTCAGGGTGAGACTCGAATAGAAATCGTTTGACTAGTACAATACGCGTTTTAGTTTTACGGTTCATGCATAACCCCATATTTTCCCGGGCCGGTACTGCTGACCGACGTCCCACTATACTATCAATGTAGTCCAAATTGGATATGTCGAAGGTGTCCATTAGCCGATTCGTATGGGTTTTACGGCATGTTCTAAGCTCAACTCGACTTAGGAAGTCCGCCCCGATTCTCGATAGGCTGTGTACACTGGTATAGACCCTTTCAGACTGACCGAGACTTAGAATTAGAGCATACATGGCGTCGTTATACTGCTTCCATGACTACGTGCTACCTGATTTACAAGTCTTTTTTCAAAAACCGTCATTTTCAAAATAGCATCCTTTTCAAAATATCCAATTTCAAAACCCGGGACATATACCGAATTTAGGATCCACGATTTTACTCAAAATAGCCTATTTTTAGCCGGTATTATGCCCATTTTAAAACTCGAAAATATTTTCGAAATCTTTCAAAACCCTCCCCGGTCCGCCTTTCCGTTTTCTCTTCGAAAAAAGGCCTGGCTCCTTTCCCCGATTTTACTCGGGCTTTCAAAACTTCAATTTCAAAACCTTCCTCTTCTTAGGACTTCCCGTATTTAGCAGTGTCGGGTGGTGTCATAAGTCATAGAGGTCTTTAGCGTCGAAACTCCGTCGATCTTATATCACGAGTTTCCTCCCTATCCCAGTCCGCCTTATTATACTAAGGCAAGGCCCACCTACGTAGGACATACTTCTACAAGGGTCGGCCCGTCTACACAATCGAGTCTAGAAGTCTGGGGAATGTCTCACGTGAACCTTCTTTCAAACAGGGCCCAGCCCACACAGCTGGATCCTAAAGGAGGACCACTATTCACAAGTCATCCGTCTAGATGTCTTTTCCGAGTCGTTTCCTCTCTAGTTTCCCTTTTCCTTGCTCGGGATGTACTTTAGTTCTACGATTTGGGTTGGTCGCTGATTACGTGGTATTCTCACAGACAGGCCACCTCACACCCGAACCATGACTAAGGACGCTATCGATCAACTGAACACCCATTGGCCAAGATCCAAGAAAAACTCGACCAAATCAGGGGCGACCAGATCGCCATTGTCACACGGGTTAGTGCCATAGAACAAGACAAGCCAAAGGGTGAAGATGAAGCTCATGGGCCTTTAGCCCAATTGACTAGCGCAGTCCTCAAACTGCAGGAGCAGGTCCATTTGACGACCCACAACTCAATCCATACGGAGAATGCTCGAACCTATTCTCCCCTGACCGACCAACTGCCTGCCAATCTCAACTTGACAGGCCTCCCGATGTTCGACGGAACCGAAGACCCGGTATTACATATCCGGGCCTTCAAAGAGTTTATGGCCCTAAAAGGAGTCAAGTCGGACATGTTCAAGCATCTGTTTGCCTCCTCGCTAGAGAAGCACCCAAAAGCTTGGTTCTATAAGCTCGACGCCAAGAAATACAAAACTTGGGACGATGTCGCAACGGAGTTCGCCCGAAACTATGCGGACAATGCGGAGATCCAGACGACCATGTGTACTCTGGAAGTCATGGCCCAAGAGTCAAAAGAAGGTTGCACCAAATACCTCCAGAGATGGAGGGCCGAAAGTGTCAAGCTGGTCGACAAGCCCAGCGAAAAGGTATTAGTGGAGGCCTTTGTGAAAAACCTCTTCCCATCTTACCGGATCCATCTTCGGTACGCTATCATACCCAACTTCGCCACCTTAACCGAGATGGGTACGAGAATCGAAGACGATCTAAGGTTAGAGAGCCTTACTAAGGCCTCTACAAAGGGTTATCAAGGAGCCAGTTCATCTTCGGGCAAGCCCGCAACTACAAGTGCGGCCCGAAGCATCTTTGACGACGTTAATTTGCTAGACACCTCGACTAAAAAGAACACTCCAGCCCGAGTATTCACGGACATAGGGACTACTTATGCCGACGCCTTACAAAGGCTATCTTCTAAAGGCCTAATTCAGCCCATAGGCCCAATGCCAGAGGTCCCTGTCGAGAAGCGGTCCAAAAGCTACAACGCACAGGCCTATTGCCGCTATCACCAAGGCAACGGGCATGACACCGAAAAATGCTGGAAATTAAAGCATCTCATTCAAGATCTGATCGAGAGTGGGAAGATACCATTACCCAGCGATAAGCCCAGTAACAAAAACAACCCTCTTGCTACTCACGCCATTTCTACTGGAGAAATAATCGATTGCACTCATCTCATTTCCCCTTTCATTCCCCAAATCAACGGGATATGGAATGACGATGAAGACGATGTTTACCTGGCTAAGGGGGAGACTGTCCCCATCACGGCCGAAGAGATCCGGAAGGCCAAAACCAAAGCCCTGGCCGGCACTCATGTCATCACGGCCGGATCTTCAACCCCGGGATCCGTCACTGAATCCACCAAGACGGACTCTATATTTGAAGAGCCAGACACCGACACGACCCTAGTCAAACAACTAAAGAGGGTCCGAACTGACGTTACCATATGGCAACTTCTGGTTAGTTCTCAAGAACATCGGGCAGCACTTACTAAGGCTCTCGATGAAATCAAGGTGGACTCGTCGGTTACCCCCACTGAAATGGTAGCCACTATCCTGCCTCACCTCAAGGGCAATCCCAAAGGAGAAGGCCCACTTATCACCTTCTCTGAATCTGATCTGCCACCATTTGGGGCCACCCACAACCTAGTCCTATATATCATGGTGATTTGTCGAGGCAAGTATCTACCCATGACCCTAATCGATGATGGGTCAGCTGTGAACGTCCTTCCCTTAAGGACTGCAAAGGCTCTCGGCATTACCGAGACTGACTATCTTTCTACTGCACAAACTATCCAGGCTTTCGATGGAAGCCCGAAATCAGTTGCTGGGGCCGTCAAGCTGACCATCATAACAGGCCCAATTGAAAAAGAACTAGAATTCCAAGTGATCGATGTCACCTCATCGTTCAATCTGCTACTTGGAAGGCCTTGGATCCACGCAGTCAAGGCCGTATCCTCCACTCTTCATAGAAAGGTCAAGTTACCTTTACAAGACGGGGTCATCACCCTCGAAGCTACTCCAATAGCCTTGTCAAGCTGCAACACGGCCGGTTCAATCGACCCGCGAGGATTCAATTTCGTGGGGATGATCGATGAAGAGTACCTCTTTAGGCCCTACTTCACTACCAGCATCGACAAAATGCTGCAGAACTTGGGTTACTTACCGGGGGCTACTTCAAGGCCCGGTCTCCCGACTGGCAAGATCATCGATGTCTTAAGCGATGAAGATTCGAAATTCGGCTTGGGGTATGCCTTAACCCCGGAAAATGTGGTCCGCGACGGCATCCAGAAGGCCTGCAACGTCCTCAAGGGCTCCTACAGCCCGAAACTGAACTTCGTCACTCCAGTATTCGGAGCTGTCCAAACGGGCCTTTACCAGCCCACTATAACCTATCCTGAGGTCAATTTCATCCCAGATGATATTTTTGCCCTCATCCAGGCTGAATCAAAAGAAGATTCAAACCAAGCTGAGCTCATGCTGGGGCTCTTGTTCGGGGAAAGCAAGATAATCCCTACCCCTAAGGAGGAATTAGTCAACCTGATCCTCCATAGCAACAAGTTCGATCCAACCAAACTGATCTCTGAAGTAGGTGCTGACACTGGAAAGCGGGCTTGGAGGAAGACGATCAAATGGACCGACAGCGAGGGCCGAGTCTACAAACTCAGTACCGGCGAAGGAGACATGCAGGGCGACGAGTCTGAATCCGAGTCTGAGTCTGAGTCAGAGTCGGAGTGTGAGTCTAGGTCTAGAAGGTCCAGCACTAGGGTCGAGTCTGTAACCACTTTTCCTTTAGCTGCACCTCAGGGAGTCTCAGATTCTGTCCCGAGAGCACTCCCCATACCGCCTCTGACCAACGATCAGATGGCTGCTCTCTTTGAGCTATTTTCAAAACTTTCTATCAATAATAACGATAACTGTTCTGCTTACGACTTGTCTTATTTTCAAAACATTTTCAAAAACTTTACTTGCAATGACATTGAGGAACCCGACGAACAGGTACCACTACCTCAGCATCTAGTCGAGCAACTCGAACAAAGGGAGTCCCGAGATCCGGTGATCGAAGAAACCGATTCCATCAATGTAGGAACCCCTTTAGAGTCTCAGATGCTTAAGTTAGGTTTATCCCTAGACCCCGAGGAGAAACAACAATTCACGGAGCTCCTCCACGAATTCAAAGACGTCTTCGCATGGTCCTACAAGGACATGCCGGGAATAGACCGGGAGATAGCCGAACACCGTATACCTATCAAAGACGGGTGTAAGCCGGTAAAGCAAAAACTTCGAAGAATGAGGCCCGAGTGGTCTCTCAAAGTCAAAGAAGAAGTTGACAAGCAATTCAAAGCGGGCTTTATCCAAGTGTCTGAATATCCAGACTGGGTCGCAAATATCGTACCGGTACCCAAGAAAGACGGAAAGGTACGAGTTTGTGTAGATTTTCGGGACCTTAATAAGGCCAGCCCAAAAGACGATTTCCCGTTGCCACACATCGACATATTGGTGGACAACACGGCCGATCATGCCCTTCTATCCTTCATGGATGGGTATGCCGGATATAATCAAATCAAAATGGCAAAAGAAGACATGAGTAAGACCACCTTCACTACACCGTGGGGGACTTATTGTTACACTGTTATGCCATTTGGGCTTATCAATGCCGGTGCCACTTATCAACGGACCGCCACTACCTTATTACATGACATGATGCATAAGGAAGTAGAGGTCTACGTGGACGATATGATAGTCAAATCCAAAGAACGAAACGGGCATATTCCGGCCCTTAGGAAGTTCTTCACCCGACTACGCAAGTACAACATGAGACTAAATCCTCAAAAATGCAGCTTTGGGGTAACATCGGGTAAATTACTGGGCCATATCGTCAGCCAGCGCGGCATCGAGGTTGACCCAGCCAAAATCAAGGCCATTACCGAGATGCGGCCGCCTAAAACTGAAAAAGACATTAGGGGGTTTCTTGGGAAAGTCCAATATATCAGCAGATTTATTTCGAAGCTAACCATGGTATGTGAACCCATTTTCAAAAAACTGAAGATAGGAGAGCAGGTACTGTGGGACGACAAATGTCAAGCAGCTTTCGATAAGATCAAGGAGATTTTGTCATCTCCGCCGGTATTAATGCCACCTCAGCACGGACTGCCTTTGTCGTTATACTTGACAACGACCGAGACAGCCATGGGGGCTATGCTAGCCCAGACAGTCGACTCAGAAGAACGAGCCATTTACTACATCAGTAACAAGTTCCTGGAGTACGAATGCAAATACACGATGCTCGAAAAGACGTGTCTAGCTCTAGTTTGGGCCACTAAAAAGCTCCGGCATTACATGCTTAGTCACGAAGTACACGTGTTATCTAGAATGGATCCAATCAAGTATCTGTTCGAAAAGCCCATCCTCAACGGTAGAATATCTAGATGGACTTTAATGTTAGCTGAGTTCGAACTCAAGTTCGTACCGTTAAAAGCCATCAAGGGCCTGGTAGTAGCCGAGTTCCTCGCCGATAGTCCGGTACCTGAAGAGGGACATACCGATACTTGGGCCTTCCCTGACGAAGATATATTCCATACCGACACAGAGACATGGGATCTATACTTCGATGGGGCATCCAATTTTCGAGGATTTGGGTGTTGGGATTTTATTAATCTCACCACAAGGGGAGCACACCCCGTTATCCATCAAGCTAGACTTCGACGTGACTAATAACGCAGCCGAATACGAAGCATGCATTCATGGGTTGCAAGCCGCCGTTGATTTAGGAGTAGCTAACCTCCGGGTCCACGGTGACTCGTCATTAGTCATCAATCAAGCACTCCAGAAATGAAAGACTCGGAACGCAAATCTCGTAGCTTACCAAGCACGAGTAAGGGTTCTTGAAAAGCAGTTTCAAAAGGTGGAATACATTTATCTACCTCGGGAAGAAAACCAGTTTGCAGATGCGCTATCCAAATTAGCATCTTTACTGAACGTCCCGGAACATCTAACCAGCATGCCGATTTGCGTCGAAAGACGGTCCGAGCCGGCATATATCAACGCTATCCAAGACATCGAAATAACTGATCCAGAACCTTGGTACCAGGCTATTCTAACCTACTTGACGACGGGAGAATATCCGCCGGGATCTGAAAACAGGGCCAAGAAAACCCTACGAAGATGGGCCTCTCAGTTCATCCGCACGGACGATGGACAGTTGTACAAAAAGACGGCACAGGGGGCTTTACTCCTATGCATCGACAAAACGCAGGCAGAAAAAGTCATGGCCGAGGTACAAGATGGCGAGAACGGTCCGCATATGAATGCCCATATGCTAGCTCGAAAAATCGCCAGACTCGGGTACTATTGGAATAGCATGGAAACCGACTGTCAGTTATACGTCAAGCATTGTCACAACTGTCAGATTTTCGGCAACGTCCAGCATATGCCGTCGTCCCTATTATATACCATGACATCACCATGGCCATTCTCAACATGGGGAATTGATATAATCGGGAAAGTGAACCCTTCTGGGATGGGAGGTCACTGCTTTATTCTAGTGGCTATTGACTATTTCACTAAATGGGTCGAAGCCGAGTCATATCGTGTCTCGAACGCCAAGCACATTGCAAATTTAATCCAAGATAAAATTATATGCCGATACGGGATCCCGCACGAATTCATAAGTGATCACGGGACCCATTTCCAAGCTGAAACCGCTACTTTGCTAGCAAAATATAAGATTCAAAGGCATACATCTTCGCCTTACCGTCCCCAAACTAATGGAGCGGTAGAAGCAGCTAACAAAACGATTGTCACCATACTTAAAAAGATGGCAGATAATTACCGGGATTGGCCCGATAAAATTCCTTTCGCCTTACGGGGATACCGGACGTCAATCCGAACCGCAACCGGAGCAACTCCATACTATCTGACGTATGGGATGGAGGCAGTCCAGCCCGTCGAGCTTGAGGTACCATCTCTAAGGATTTTTACTCGAAAGTCAAGTACCTGAAGCAGATTGGGTTCAAGCCCGATACGACTCGTTAATTCTTTTAGACGAACGACGATCTCGAGCCCTTAACAACATCCAAATATATCAAAAAAGGATAAAACGGGCTTTCAACAAAAGGTTTAGGCCCAGAAATATCAAAGAAGGCGACCTGGTCCTAAAATCTGTCCGGGCTTTGCTACCAGTCGACCCAAGGGGAAAATTCAAACCTAATTGAGCCGGACCATATTTAGTGAAGAAGGTTTTATCAGGAGGAGCAGTAATGCTGACAGACTTGGATGGGAACGAATTTGTCAACCCAACCAACTTGGACCAGTTGAAGCGCTACTACCCCTAACCTTGTCTCAATGTCATTTGCTAAAAGTTTATCTTTTTATACAAAATTTTCAAAAATTAAGCAAGTCAATGAGTTAGGATTACTGATCCTACTGTCGCACATCTCGAACTAATGTTCTTGATGTATTTCGAAAATTGCAAAAATCTATGTCTGAACTACGGTCGGTTTGATTCCACTAATCGTGGATACGTAGGCAACCCCTCAAAAGGGTACAACCACTGCAATAACGAAAAGACAGGAACGGTTTTCACTAATATGTCTTTTATTATTTTCAAAATGCCTCACGCAAAAATAAATCACAAAAATCACACAAAAATAGTAGTAATACTTAAATAATAAAATTTAGGAGACTACTCGTACATTTTTCCCTTCCCTTTATCTTTCGGGTCACGCAGATCCCGAGGCCGACGAGGTGGGGGCGAACGTTCCCTAATCACAAGTGGAACTTCCTTTACTCGAACCCGCTTCTTCGACATCGGTTTCTCCTGCACCGGTTCGATCCGAGCTCGTACGTGCTCGGGAAGTCTATCCCGAGGACCAAGTCGGTCCTTAGCTGCCAGTCTTAGACCGAGTCTCCTTTCTAAGTCCGTCTGGGGGCTCATCTTCCCCCATGTACCTTTAGTGCTGGACTCTTTAGTCAGAGTCTTGGTCTTCCCTTTCTGGCCTGACATCAGTCGGACCATCGTAGCCGGGGTATCGCCATCATCAAAGAAGCCCCGATTATCCTTAGCCTGTTCTCGACGCAGCAAGTCAAAGGCTTCGTCAGTCTTTAAAGCGGCACGGGCTTTAGCAGAATCGGCCTGGGTCCATTTCGTATAAGAGTCTGATACCCAGATTGAGGGAGAAGCTTTAGAAACGGGCCAAGTGTGCCGGGTATACCATCTTTGCGCCCAAATGTCACACATCATGTCCGTTAGCTGAGTAGATTCACTCACGACCGCTTCAATCTCCGGGATTCTTTGGGCCCGACCATATTGCCTAAGTATGCGATCGGGATAAAGATGAATCGTCTGCCTAAAAGATATGATTAGCTGATAACGAGCCCTATCTCGCAATTCTAACCCGATCCAGGCATAAATGGGCCACCAAGGTACGGTCCAACGGATCAATGGGCCTCCATGGAAAGATAGCAGCTCGTCCCATAATTTTTGGGTAGTAAGGCGAGAAAAGTCAACAGTCCGTCTCCTCGTCATCACTTGATTCGGGCGATATCGGCTTACATCTAAAGGAGGATCCAGGATCGATAACCTCTCAAAAAGCCATAGCTGAAAAGTCAAAATTGCAAAAAGTCAAAGTCAAAATTGATTTAAAAAAAAAAAAATCGCAAAAACCGAGAAAAACGAGAAAAATCGCGAAAATCGCGAGAAAAGTCGAAGACCGAGAAATCGAAAATTGAAAAAAAATCAAAAATTGCAAAAATCGAAGAAAAATCAGCCTACCTGTAGAAGACGGGTGCTACCGGACAGCCTGATCGACGGATCTCTCTTGCGATTATCTAAGCCCTGAATAATCTCCCCAGTAATCAGCCAAGCTGGGCTGTGCTCTGTCTCCATTTGATCCGCTACGGCAAGAAGTCTGACATGGCCCATACAGGATAGCCAATCCATATGGCCTTCAAAAGCATAGACATGGAGCATGCAGAAGGTGAAGGCCCTACGGCTATATACCGGCCTGACCCGAACGTCGTCTTGGTTCATAAATTTCTCAGCCAGGTCGATCAAGGAGACTGTGTCTCCTTCTATCATACGAGATACCTCCATGTGAGAGAGCCCTAAGAATTCTCGTAACTTTCTCCTTATATCACGGACTGAAAACGGGACGGCAGGGCGAAGAATAGGATTCCACCCTCCTACAGCAGCTATTTCCTCAGGAATGGGGCAGACTTCGCCTCGAGGGAACCTAAAAACATGATAAGTATCATCCCAATAAGATAGGCAAGCATCCAGAAAGTGATGATCCACTTGCATCTGACGGATGACGGATAACTGGGTAACGCCATTTTGGTTCAGAATAACCTTGTCAGCATCTCTGAAAATTCGGGACCAATCTTGCAACATTCCGACTAATCGATCGATTCCCATATTGAATTTCTAAAAAGGAGGACTAAGTTTTTCAGGGCTTGTTTTTCTTTGAAGGAAGGGAGGGAGTTGTAAGAATTATGAATAAATTGTGAGCAGGGAGATGAGTATTTATAGCATGAAATCGGATTCTCCTCCTCACTTTGGGATTCCTAATCCCAAGGGATTTAGCATACATGCCTTAATCCTAAAATCTAGCTAAGACATCCCTAGCATTCCTATTCCTTCTCAGAATCAAAAATACTTTGATCCCTCAAAATTTTTTCCATCCAAAAAAAAATATATTCAAAAAATCTTCTTCAAATTTTTATTTCCCAGCACGAGTCATTTCTCCTAAAAATGTGTTACATGCAAACTTGGCATAAATCATTATACAGGACGACTCAGGCAAAACCGTGCAAACAACTCCCCAGCGGCATAGACTTATACGACAAGTCCGGTTCCCCACGGAGTTATCATCGTCAGCTCAGGTACATTTCTAGTCTCTGGCCGGCGGGCCCTCCACGCAGGTCTAACGGACCTTAAACGACCCGACCGGAAGTCTGCCAGGTCTTAATCTTTGATTGGCCTGGTAGCTACTCTGACTTTCGCCTTGTCCAAGCCTCAGTCAGAGTGGGGGCTCTGTATACACCCACAATTTGACCGCCAGGTGTCTATAGCAGTTTCCGACAAACACCCGATGATGATCGGACGCTAACGTGCTTTAAATACTCATAAACGGGCTCAAAATCATGGGCATTTGGCTTGGGCTCATTATGGAGTACATTATCTCACAAAACCAACCTCAAATCAGGCCCAGTGGGTCGTTTCGAGTCAAATAAGACTAATTTGGGTCAATTCTGACACCAGGGGTAAAACCGTCTTTTTACGACCAAGTCAAAACCCGTCAAAATTATTTCCGAGGCACGTGAGTCAGCCGTGACACCTCACACGGCTGATTCGAACTCTAATCCTACGAAAAATCAGCTACATAAAATATTAAATAAATCCATTTAAGGATGGAATTCGATCTCAAGTAGGAATCCTATCCGGAAACCTATTCAGTCACCCGACCGAGTGCAAATACTCGGCCAGGCAGCACAAACCAGCCGTGTTCCCTTTCTTCCTTGACAAGAAAGCGAAATTCTCATGCCTTACAACATCCTATATTTCCTATCTCTAACAGTAGTTCAAACTCTCCTAGCCAAGTCGGGAATTTCCTATAAATAGCCCCTTGTACACGAGATTCACAAGCATTCAGAAACGATATTAATTACTATCAATTATCAATCGATTGTTATCAAAATACACATCTATTATTAGCATCATACGTCCATACACATCACACACCTAAAAACTTAGCATCGATATTACAAACCCGAAGGAAAACTGGTCCCTTTATACCCGACACCCTTCACCGAAACCTCGTCCAAACCGAGCCACCACCTCACCGACATACACTCGACCCTCCTGTGCCCAAGCCACGTCCCGACGAGCCCTGATCCGAGTAAACAGAAGCATGTAGGTTGAGGGTGCACAAAACCCGATCTCTCCTTTTCCTTCTCTTCTCTCTCTCTCGTCCTTTTTCATACGGGTCGTGTCGTTTTTTTTTAGGTCATTCGTCGAGTCTTTTAATATTTCTAATATCGATATTATCAAAAATTATTTTCATATTAGCAAACATTCCTAAAATATGATATCAACTATCTAGTTGAATATCGTATTAAAAGAATTATATTAAAATTTCGACGATATTAAAAATCGTTACATCGTTTTCAAATCACCTTTTTTTTTTACAAAACCTTTTTTATTCATTCTGAATATTCGATATCGATTTCATAATCGAATATCGGATATGACGAATATCGAAAGCATAAAATCGAATATAATTTAATTCACGTTTTGTACGCGATTTATCAAAATTAGCAATTTCGAACAAAAATAATAAAACCGGACAGACCCGTACGCGAGTCGCGCCACCACCAGGCGACTCGCGCACAAGTCTGAAATCCGAGTCGTTTTTTTAGCTTTCTTCGTTCGTTTTATTTTATTTATTCTACGAAACGATTTCAAAATTTACATCTTTTCTAAAACTATTCCGAATATTTCATATTAATTTCGTAGTCAACTATTAAATATAACGAATATCGAAAATATTAAATCTGCGAATTATGCAATATTTGTACGCGGTTTAATAAAAAACGTCGAGTCTTCGAAAATCGTCTCAAAAATCAGACCGACACGCGACTCGCCGGCATCCCGGGCGAGCCGCGCGGCCGGCTGCCTCGACGCCCCCCTTTTTTCTCGTTTTTTTTATTATTTTTCGAACTTCGTTTTTTTATACAAAACATCGTTTTTAACAATATTTTCCAGATTTCGATTAATATTTATTTTTTCGATCTCGTATATTTATTTGCTATATTATTTTCACAAATCGATACTAACTCGTTTGTTCATCTTTGTAGCAAATTCATTTTTACTTCATCTCTTGTTTTATTATACTAAAACGAATCTCACATGCTAAAATTCAACTTTGACGTTAAATTTTTTATGCATTAAAACCGACTTAGCAACTCATTCAATTCCTCGCATGATTAGGAAAACAATGTTTGCATATCATTCATCGTATTACTAACGCGCTTATTAAAACATCATTCGATATCCTAGTAGAGGCCGCTAATGTGCGGGCGGGGTTGGGTGTTCTTAGTGAACTTCCCAACACGTACCCTCACCCCTTACTCAGAACCGTGGTTTCCGGATGTCCGAAACCATTGGGAACGAGAGTCATTCAATATACGATTAACCGCTCAAGTCGGCATCTATATCGATATGCAAAGGGACGAGCCCAATAAATTCTGACATCGGAAATGGGCCGTCTTTTGTATACGGCCCACTACGACATAGAGTGGGCTCGAACGGTTCCGAATAACCATAAAATTCGGTGGCGACTCCAACTTCGATTTAAATTTCCATTTGACCATCTCATGGAGATTCATTCGCCTCCCCAAACCCGCGCGTGGCCGCGTCGGGGTGGACCTATGTCATGTCCACAACGAGGATACAATGCAAGAAAATGAAAAAAAAAATCATTTATCATTTGCATCTAAGGAAATAATTCTCTTGCCTAGGTAGAGTAATTCATACCTTGTTCCATTAAGGAGTCTTCGTACAACACCAAAAGCCTATTAATGGGATCTTTACATGATTTGTTCACAAGCTTGCGTCTATCATCTTTCCATTCAACGACCAAAGTAGTGAATCTGGATGAGTTATATGAAAGATGAAACTATGTAAAAGCGCTCAATCAACTAAAAATAACTTGTGCTAATCACATCTTGATCGAGTTAAATACATTGAAATAACAAAATAGTGATATATCTCCGCCTTTGATACCAAGCTAAGATCATAATTGTTTTAAATTGTAAGTAAAAGATCATGAACACAAGTAATATTGTACTAGTACTAGTACAAGTATCTAAGCAAATGACAACTAAATAAGCATTTTTCATAAAATATCAATTACATGATGTATGAAACAAAATACCATGTGATTAGCTCTAAGAGATATGCAGGAGGAAAAATAGAAATAAATATGCGTAGTATAGGGTGGAGGAAGTATAGTCCTTATATAAATATATAGAATTATAGATCCTTTTAAAATGAGCTAGATGAATACTATTCAGATCGTCAACCACCAAATCATCAAGTACATAGCAGACGGGGTCTATAAGAAAAAGATATGCTATTTAACTGTCTTAAGTCACAACTCTTGAGAAGAGAACAAATATTTTCAGTATATTAGATAGAGCAACTGCAGCAAATATGAACAGGTAACAAAGGTGAGTGGTTGTGGTACAATTTAAATGGAATTGAAAACATACAGAGCCTTGGTCAAATTGTCAATAAGTTTCTCGGAATCTTGGAAGAAGAGGTTGACAACTTCATAAACAAAATCTGGACTTGTTTCATCTGCCAGTTTCTGCAGCTGACTGAACTAATTATCCAAATACCCCTGCCATTGATCACCACAACATTATAAACTCTCCAACTTTTCCAGAAATTATAGCAGACATTGAAAAGATTGCAACTTTGATAGAAATTAAATTGAAACCTAGAAATTACTGCCGAGTATTTTAATCAAAGGCAAACAAATGACGAAAAGATTGAAACTTTGGAAGAAATAAATGAAACCCAAAAATGAAATAGAAAAGAAAGGGAGAAATGAAATGGAAGATTAATTTCACTTCATAGCTCCATATACCCTACCACACCATACAAATACAGATAATAATAAAGTTAGATATGAAGTTGAAGCTAGTAATTATAGGAAGCACATAAAATTTACTCATGGAACCTGCAAACCATAGCATCGACATCAGTCATATAGAACACAAGTCAGTTTATATATACTAAATCACTTTTAAATCAGTCGAATAATTCTCAATAAACATTTGGAATGTAGTACAAGAAAATAAAAATATGAATTCAAAGTCGTCAATAGTAGTTTGAAACTAAGATGTTTACAACATAAACTCATTCGAATATTTTGGACAAACCATTTGCGGCTTGCCGACTTACAATTACGTATCATATTACGAGATCGAATCGAAATTATGTTGAAGAAGAATTAAGAGTGGCATGAATTAAACTAGGACCCTAGTTAAGAGGAGATGGGCAAGAACCACATTAATGGACAATTATATGGACATAAATCAAGAAGCATTTCATCTTTAAATGGACATCCAACGTACAGGAAACTTTGAAAAGGATTAAACTTTCGATCTTTCTTAAGTAATCGACACTTAAAGTTCTTTTCAAAGTAATAAGTAACAAAAACTCTATCAAATTATCGTAAACTCTAAGTTTGGTTCAATCCGTTTTTCAGCTTGTAAAACCCCCAAAATTAGTAACAAAACCCTAAAGTAGTGAGAAAAACTGGTAAAAATCAAGTGTAGCAGAATAATTAGTAACATAAGGTTCAATTAAACGGAAAACAAGAAGAAATTTGTCAAAACAAATACTTGTAAAACCCTAACGAGAAGTTAATGAGATGAGAGGGGCGAGCAACAACCTGAGACTACTCCGGTGGGAACTGCAGGGGAATAGGAAGAGGAGCAAACATGCGACGGAGAAGCGAACATAGACGAAGGATGAATTCGAAACAGACGCAGGAAGCGCACGAAATAAAACCAGGCGGAAGGAGGAAGTGAACTGCACTGGATAGAACTATGGTTTGATTGAAGGGGCGTCAGTTTGTATTGGCTGGGAGTGTGTCGCAAATGAGATATGGATGCTTGAAGGAGACGGGGTTGGTTTGGCTGAGAGATAACAACATCAATAACCCTACTTCCTTATGAACAGTATCCCTTCACGTGCTCCTCACATTACCCTCTGCTTCCCCTGCTTCTTTCCTCTGTCTTCCTCCTGCTTCCTCTGCTTCTCCTCCTTCCTCGTCGGTCTTCTCTCATTCTTCTTCCCCTTCTCCTGTTCTTCCACCGCCATCAATTTAGGTTCGTTTTTTTTAGCCTTCTTCTCCTTTTTTCTGTGTGTTTCGTGACTCTGGTTTTGGCTAACATCAAATAATTTTCGGATATTGTGTTTGTAAACCGATTTAGGGTTTACCGATCTTCGACGTTTTTCGATTTCTGGTGAGTTGAGGGGAATTTTTACCGATTTAGGGTTTACCGATCTTCGACGGTTTCGATTTCTGGTGAGTTTAGGGGAATTTTGTAGGGTTTGGAATCTGAATTTGCAGTTAATTTTGGGGATTTCTGGTGAGTTTGAGGATGTTGTACACCAGTTAGTTTGGGGATGTCTGTTGTTTCTGACTTTGTATCGTTTTTCATTTGTTTTTGGTGTTGTAGCGTCGCGTTTCGGAACGGACTTTATCAGTGGTTTTGGATGTATAGGGGCGACTGCAGCTTTGGTTTCCGATTCTCGTAGATTGGTTATAAGTCTGGACCGTTTCCATTCGTTTGGTGTCGTAGCGTCGCGTTTCGGAACCAACTTTTTCATTGTGGCCTTTGGTTATAGGTCCGGATCGTTTCCATTCGTTAGGTGTCGTAGCGTCGCGTTTCGGAACCGACTTTTTCATTGTAGCCTTTGGTTATAGATCCGGATCGTTTCCATTCGTTTGGTGTCGTAGCGTCGCGTTTCGGAACCGACTTTTTCATTGTGGCCTTTGGTTATAGGTCCGGATCGTTTCCATTCGTTTGGTGTCGTAGCGTCGCGTTTCGGAACCGACTTTTTTATTGTTACCTGTTTGAATGTTCCGTGAACAGCGTTATAAGTTATAACTACTTTCTTGTGTGATGCAGAAACAATTGTATTATGTGGCAGTAAAGATTTCAGAACTGCGGGATTCCGTCAAGAGCAAACGCATTGAATAAGGACTCTTAAAAGGATTGATCGCGTTTATACCAGTTTATTATCTATGATTTTCCAGAATTGTTACTTAAATGCTGTTTTAAGTAGCGTTTTGCAGTATTCTGAAGCGTTTCGATCATTGTGTTGGATTCTTGCGATTGAATCAGTTGATTATACGAGAGTCTCCAGAAATTTGTTTGAAAACTGTTTTTAGTCTCACTTTCCGCAGTATTTTGATAACTGTGTTGCCTTATTCTGATTGATTAGTTGATTATACGAGAATTTCCGAAAATTTCTGTTTGAATGCTGTTTTTGCTAGGTTTTTTCGCACTGTGTTGGAGCGTTTTGGTATTCACAAAAACTGTGTTGGACTATTTTGATTATTCAGTTCATTTTGTGAGAATCTCAGGAAATTCCGATATGATAGCTGTTTTTATGAGAATCTCAGGAAATTCCGATAGGAAATCTCAGGAAATGCCGAATCATTTTCTCACAAAAATTTGTATGAGACGGTCTCATACAGTCACACATGAGGCATTCTCATACAAAACTCACAGTTATTTTCTGTGTTATTATTCTATATCTCCTGCTAACATTCTTGTTCTTTTCTTATCGTCTCTCAGGCTTGCTGACATAAAATTAGTTTTAACATCTTTGGAGCAATATATGCTCTTCAACAGCAACCATTTGCTCTTCAAAGCCACCGACTCCATTGTCATAATTCAGATCTTGACACTCTACGGATTACATTTGTTTGGTTTCGTAGCGTCGCGTTTCAGAACGGAATTTATCGGTGGTTTTAATGGCCAACTGGTTTGTAGGTCCGATTCTTGTGTGGGTTTCAGTGTTCGCTGCTTGTTTCCATTTGTTTGTACCTTCCGATTTTTTGGTTCCCAAGTCTCAGTTTTGGATTGTTTGCTTCGATTGTAGCCCGATTGTTTCCATTTGTTTGGTTTCCTAGCATCGCGTTTCAGAACGGACTTTATCGGTGGTTTTGAATGGCCAACTTGTTTTCTCTTCTTGGTTGCCAACGGAATTATGTCTTGTTAGATCTTGGTTGCCCTAAGATTGATAGACTGCATTGTAATTTGTAAACGTTTTTAAAGTTTATTATTTTTCCAAAAAAGAGGTTTCGGAATTCTTTTGTGAACGAATCAACCATACAGTTCCGCACAGCTTTTTAGTTCATTTACTCCGTAATTGATGCAAAACCAGTTTCTTCTGTGTATTTCGGATTCATTTGTTCGACAGGCAGTTCTTCGATGCATAGGCTCAAACCAAAAGGGTTGACATGGTCCGAGCAGGCTAGTGAGCATACACTATTGGACTTTGGTGCTCTATACTTTGTTCAGGTTGGTATATGCATTCTGTATAACACTCCAATAACTCTTTGATTTCATGTATATATGCATTCTGTATGACAGAAACTGGTTCTGTATAACACATTTGATCGAAAACTGAAACCGTAACCAGTCTAATTTACCCAATTTGTTGAATCTAATGAGAAAAACATGCCCGAAATTCAATAATTTATAATAATAGCAATAACATCAATCAATCAATCAATCAAGTACAGCAAAGTTTTGGTATTTTTTTTCCTGAAATAGTAATGTTCATAACATCTTCAGCAGCAGAAACCGACTTAATCTCATCCGATCTCCAAACAGCATCTTCATTCAGTACAAAGGCGAACAAACTCCTGGAGAAACCGTCGATGATCATCAACCTGGTACCAAACACGTCTCGAGCTGCAAGCGGACAACAATTCTTCCCTTCCACATTCCAAAACACAACCTCAGGCACTCGATCAAATCCCGACTTCTTATAATTCTCACATACCGCTCTGTAATTCCATCCCCGACTATGATTCAGACCGTTTTGGAACTCCTTGTTCGTAAATACAAACACCCTTTTCACCATTTGTTCGGGGCTGAGCTTCGTGGTGATACCCAGTTGCAGGATTTGATTCAGAATTGCCTCGATGTTGACCCTGTCGGTGCAGATAAGCTGTTTGATAAAATCCAGCTTTGAAAGAAGATCATTCCCTTGGATTTTCTGAAGCTTGGGAGATCGGTTAAACCCGTATACTGTTTCCTTCCACGAACAGTCGCTTAGTTCAGATATCAGCAACCCCATTGACGCTGAAACGCTCTTCGAATTCTCCAACATTTTGTTTGAAACGTCGCATACGATGACTGAGTTTCGTAATTTTTCTGATTTAGAAAAGCTATTGACCATGTCACTCCATTCTAACTCCTTTTCGTCTTTGTTTTCGACAGTCAGCGAAGATACGACACTCAAAGGAATTGAAGGGAAAACCCGGTCATTCCCTTTCAGGATCATCGACAATACAATCTGGTAATAACTCGACTTCTTGCTTCGATTCTCCTTCTCCTTCGTCTTCATCAACTTCTGATACGCCTTCTTCATGAATTCCAACGTGTAATCCCGTGAGAGGTAGTTAATTCCCTCGTAGAGTTCTTTCACAGTTACAAGAGTCATCATCTTACTATAAAAATATATTGATCTATGCTCATGTGTCACGATCACAGGGTTCCACAATTTAACGTGATAATTTCGTTTGTTGAAAAACAAGGTTGCACTAAGTGAGCTAAAACCAAACTGAACTTCCTGAGGCTCAACAGAAGTGAACTTCCTGAGGCTCAACAGAAGTGAACTTGTCTGAAGTGACGTAAGTCGAAAAGAAGTTGAAAAACAGGCGTGACATGTTTGTTACAGACTTAGAAGTGCATCTTTCTCTATGCAGATCATGCAACAATGATATGTTGGCAAAACCAGGTGCTTCCGAGAACGATCCGACTAAAGCAAAGCTGCTAGAAGCACTATGCCATTCTCAAACTCGAGCCAGGGAAGCCGAGAGGGCAGAAAAGCATGCCTACAGCGATAAAGGACGCATCCTAAAGCTGTTTTGCGAACAAGCTTCTGAGCTTCTTGCATATAAGCCGTGTTCAAAATACTACAACTCGAAAACTACATTCTGCAAACCGCTAACGAGGGCCGATCTTTTCCTGTAGCTGTCTTCCCTGAACTTATGCCATGACTCCCCAAGAAACCCCAAAAGTCTTGTAAAAAGAGGCGGAAGAGCTCACAATAAACAGATATTGGGAAATTTGTTGTTGCTTTTGTCGTGGATTTTACTCTCGTTGGTGCTAGCAGGGGTGTTAACGAGCCGAGCTGAGCACGGGCCCAGGGTAGCTCAGTTCGAGCTCGAGAAGCTCGAACACCAACTCGGCTCGGACTCGAGCTTGTCGAGCTTGGGAATTACGAGCTCGAGCTTGAGCTCGACAGTAGGTTCATGACTCGAGCTCGGCTCGTTGCTTGAGTTGAGTTCCATCCAAACAAGCCCAATATTTGAGTGGGATAAAAATGTCATCAGTGAGATTTGAACCCTAAACAGATATCAATACTCACCCATACCAAACATGAGTAAAATTAAGTTTCGTACACAACCTATTTATTTTTCCCATTCTTGAACCCTTGTCTAACTCATTGATAAATAAATACGGTAGGTCAATATAATTTTGGCCACTCAAGCCATTACACAAATAATATCACGTTAACTTACACTTTAATAATAAGATACCTTGCACAATACGTAATCAAAATAATACGAGAGCATACTATTTACGAGGTTCACCAAATTAACAACTTTTTCAAGATAGTCATAGTCTTACATGTAAGACTGTCTTTAATACGCTGTAACAAGTAGTGTTTTCGGGTCGATTCAGGTACTGAAGCGTTAAACATATTTAGTATGGACCTCAAAGCCACAATCAAGACACTAATAGGCCCAACCAAAGCCTTGTTCATCGCAGTCACGACAAATAAAAGGGCCACTACCTGAATCCACAGACACCAAACCACTTACGATCCAAAGTCATGTTTAAATACTTTGGTATGTATGGATGTGAAGGAGAGGAAAATTGATCTGAGCAGACGTGGAAGTGATCTCGGTCAGGGTATCAAAGGAAAAAGAAGCAGATCTATTATGTAGGTTAATCATAGAGTATAGTAGAGAAGATATTTTGAGGAAGTGTGTAGAGGTATTGATAGAATGGTCACAAAAGCTTGTGTACAAGTATGAGGGGGCGGTGGGGGTGCGAGCATCAAAGGGAAATGATTTTTCTTGGGATATGCCGACAAATGTGAAGAGGGGTAGGGGAAGATGAAAACTGATTAAGAGATAAATGGAGAAGTAAGAACATGAAGAAGATCAACATTAGAGGAAATAGAGAGAAGGGAGGGTACAATATCAGGGAGGGGGTGAAGATGGTAGAGGTAAAAGAAGATGAGAGGAGACACTCTCACTAAATTAGATGCAAAAAATTAATATTTAAGTATGGATCTCATCTGATGAAAAAAAGTAGAATGAGAGAAAAGGGAAGGATAAAGGAATGTGGTAAAGGTGATACAGAAAGAAAAACTGATTTTCGTAGATGGGTAAAGAGAAACATGAAAAGAAATAACGTCAAAGGGAGAATAGGAGGATACAAAATGGGAGGAGTAAAAGAAGTAAAGGGAAGGACACCGTATCTAAATTAAATGACAAACGCAAGTTAAAGGATGAGACAAGTGAAAGGATGGGAAGGAGAAAGAATAAAGAAGAATGTCGAGGAATATAGGAAAAAAAGAGGAGGAGAGGGTGAATAAGCTAAAGAGACAACATATTCACTAAACTAAATAACAAAAGCAAGTCATATATAATTATTGATTCTAGATAGTTGCGATGAGGATGCCGAAAAGAAGAAAGTGGGGAAGGGGAACGACATGAGAATGTGATACACGTGAACGTGGAAGAATAATATTAGTAGCTTGACGAGTAGGATTTGAAGAGAAAGAGCATTGAGGTAGAGGGGGGTGGGGGAGAAAGGGGAATGCGAGACAAGGAGGAAAGGATGAGAGGATATGTATGAGAAAATTATGAAGCACGAGAGGGGTAGAAAGGGTTGAATGAACAAAACTCGCTAAAATAGATAATAAGAAAAAAAAAACATATTTAATTCTAAATGGAAGGACTATAGAATGGTGACAAAGATAAAAAGGGAGGCGGAGGAAAGAAAAAATAATGATCATGGTAGATGAAAGAGGAATAATAAGAGGGAGAGCTTTAAAGGGGAGGGAAAAGGGAAAAGGAGAAAATGGGGAAGGAGAAAAGGATGTCGATGAAGAATAGATTAATCTTAGTAACAGAAAAAGAGGAATATGATCGAAAGAGGAAAAACATTAAGAGGAGATATAGAGAAGTGTCGGATATAAGGTGACTAATGGAAAGAATGAAAGGAATTGAAGGGACAGGCTAACATTGAAGTATATGACCAAAAAAGTTATATATAGAGATGAATCTTAGCTGCTGAGAAGGAGAAGGGAAAGGACGAAAATGATCTTAGTGGAGGAGAGGAGGAATAAAAAAAGGATTGTTAAGGATGGATGGGAATGGGTGATAAGAAGAAAGGAGCGTGTGTGGGAGGGCGTATGGAATCAAATAGGCAGAAACGTTTGAAATGATGACACAATCGCTAAAATAGATGACAAAAGCAATTCATTTTGAGGAATGAATCTGAAATGATGATGAACGGAAGGAGGAAAGTAAGAAGGGAGCGTGTGTGAGAGGGCGTATGGAATCAAATAGGCAGAAACGGTTGAAATGATGACATAATTGCTAAAATAGATGACAAAAGCAATTCATTTGGAGGAATGAATCTGAAATGATGATGAACGGAAGGAGGAAAGTAAGAAGGACCGAGAAGGGGAGTATGAAGACGAAAAGCCAGAGAAGAAGGAAAAATGATATCGCCAGTTGTGCAGAAGCAACTAGAAAATAATTAGCATTAGAAGAATAAGCTAGGAAACATGGGGGTGAGACCAAATGACATGAAGGACGACGTGAGGGGGGAAGATGAGTGGAAGGGGCTAACCATTGTTGAACTAGATAACAAAAGATAGTCATATATAAGGATGAATCTTGAATGGTATGAAGGAGCGGAGGTGGGAGAGGAGGGACGAATAAGGGAAAGGGGAAGAGATGTGGATATGAAGGTGGTAGATTAGGAGGAGAACTGGTCTCAATAGGAGGCAATGGTGAACAGGGAGAATAGGAACATTATGGAAAAGTGAGGGGAAGAGGGAGAAGGGTCGGGGGAGGACGCTAAGGGTAAACTAAATGACAAGAGCAATACCTATTTAAGGATGAATCTTAAATCGTGAGGAGAAGGAGACTCATGGGGGAAGGAAAAAGATAAGGGCATGTAGATAAGGGGTATGAGTAGAAAGCATGGTGGAAAATGAGGGGGAAATGAGATGTATATAAGGAGAACTGATAGACGAGAAGGAGAAACATATAGAAGAACAACATTGAGGAAAGTAAGGAGTTAGAAGGGCAATAAAAGACGAAAAACAAGAGAAGCAGGAAAAATGATCTTGGCAGTTGTGCAGAAGCAACCAAAAAATAATTAGCATTAGGAGAATAAGAAAACATGGGAGTGAGACAAAATGACATGAAGGACGTGAGGGGGGAAGATGAGTGAAAGAGGCGAACCATTTTTGAATTAGATAACAAAAGGTAGTCATATATAAGGATAAATCTTGAATGGTAAGGAGGTGGGAGAGGAGGGACGAATAAGGGAAAGGGAAAGAGATGTGGATATGAAGGTGGTAGATGAGGAGGACAACTGATCTCAATAGGAGACAATTGTGGACAGGAAGAAGATGAACATTATCGACGCAAACAAATCAGAAATGATACTTGGAAGCCAAACCAGAACCCAGAATCGAAAACCCTAGATGCAAAAAATAATCCGATTGAGAAACCAACAAATCAGAAATGATACTACCCTAGATGCCCAGAAATAATCAGAATAAGTTGCAGGGTCATAATCCCAAATTGTTGAATGATACTACCCTAAATCGTTGCTATATATGTTGGGTTATCAGAAATAACCCAGAAATGAATAACCCTAGATGCCCATAAATTGACCGCATCACCCGAAAAGTCAGACTCAGACGACCAAGCCCAAACTGGCTACAACTGAAGAGGACTCACCGAAGATCGATACCAACGCCAACCCAAAAAAGAACTAGACTACAGAGAAATTGGACTCACCAGAAATCGAAAAGGAAGCAGGAGAGGGGCGCAGTAGAGAAAGAGGAGAGACGAAACGCAAGAGGGAGAAGTAAGGGAAGAGGAGGCAGAGGAGGAAGAAGCAGGGGCGAGGCAGGGGAGAAAAACAGAGAGCTACTGTTCATAAGGAACAGTAAAGGATGGAAAACTGAAAATAACCAAAACAAAAATTGGATTACAAAGAAATTGGACTCACCAGAAGTCGAAAAGGACGCAGAAGAGGAACGCAGGGGAGAAGGAGAGGAGACGAAACGCAGGAGGGAAAATTAGGGGAAGAGAGAAAGCTAGAGGAGGAAACAGCAGGGGAGGAAGAAGAAGCAGAAGAGGCAGGGGAGAAACAGGGGGTTACTGTTCATAAGGAACAGTAATAATATCACGTTAACTTACACTTTAATAATAAGATACCTTGCACAATACGTAATCAAAATAATACGAGAGCATACTACTTACGAGGTTCACCAAATTAACAACTTTTTGAAGATAGTCATAGTCTTACATGTAAGACCGTCTTTAATACGCTGTACAAGTAGTGTTTTCGGGTCGATTCATAGCAAAGGTGGGAGAGGAGGGACGAATAAGGGAAAAGGAAAGAGATTTGGATATGAAGGTGGTAGATGAGAAGGACAACTGATCTCAACAGGAGCCAATGGTGAACAGGAAGATGAGGAACATTATGGAAGAGTGAGAGGAGGAGGGAGAAAGGTCGGGGGAGGACGCTAAGGGTAAACTAGATGACAAAAGCGGGACATAATTAAGGATGAATCTTAGATCGTGAGGAGGGGGATACTCATGGGGGATGGAAGAAGATAAGGGCATGTAGATAAGGGGTATAAGGAGAAAGCACGGTGAAAAATGAAGGGAAAATGGGATTTATATGAGTAAAACTGATAGACGAGGAGCAACATATAGAATAACAACATTGAGGAAAGTAAGAAGGAGCGAGAAGGGGAATAGAAAGACGAAAAGCTAGAGAAGAAGGAAAAAGGATCTTGGTAGTTGTGCAGAAGCAACCAGAAAATAATTAGCATTTGGAGAATAAGGAAACATGGGAGTTAGACAAAATGACATGAAGGACGTGAGGGGGGAAGATGAATGGAAGAGGTGAGCCATTGCTGAATTAGATAACAAAAGAAAGATAACCGTATGTAGGGGTGCATCTTGAATGATGAGGAGGAGCATAAAGAGATGCAAGGTAAGGAGAATGGGGAAGACGAAGGAGGAAGGAGAAATAAAGTGTATGATGAAGAAAACTTATATTAGTAAATGGGAAATGATGAACGTGAATTGGCGCTGCGAGAATAGGGTCGAAGGATCAAGTAGTGAAGAATGAGAAAAAGGTTGAAGGAGTTAAATAGATTTTACTCTCGCTGAACTATAGGACATGAGAAAGACATATTACTTATATGAGAGTGGGGTGAGAGACGAGGGACGAAGAGGGAAAACGGAAGACGAAGGGGATATGAAGGTGATAGACGAGGAGTACAACTGATCTTAGTAGAAGGCAATATTATGGGAAAGTATGAGGAGCGAGGGTGATAGAGAGGGAAGAAGAGGGGAAAGGGGAGGATAAAGGGATATGAAGGTGATAGACCAAGAGGACAACTGATCTTATTAGAGGACAGTGGTGAACAAGAAGAGGAGGAACATTAGGGGAAAGTGAGGGGGAGAGGGAGAAGAGTTGGGGAGGACGTTGAAGGTAAAAGAATTGAAGGAATAAAATCCTCCTAAACTAAATGTCCAAAGCATGACATAATTAAGAATAAATCTTAGATCATGAGAAGGGTGAGAAGGCGCAGAGGTGAAGAAGGAAGATAAGGGCACGCAAGTGAGGTCTAAAAGGAAGAAGCACGGTGGAAAATGGATGTATATGAGGAAAATCGATATATGAGAAGGAGGAACTGATAACGGAATTTGTTTAGCTGAAGATCGTGTGATTCGAGGTGACTCTTTTGGAATTTGTTTGAGTTAGGGTTTTGAATGAATTGTCACTGTTCACGCTTCAAAATGTTCGATTAATTTCTTTGGTTAAAGAGCATGCCAGCTGTGATGAGGACTTCCAAATGGAAGCTTTTGTTTTAGCAGTTTGATACCAAGATCAGGAAATCTGAACATGGCGTTCTATTAATATTGCATGGTCTTCATAATGTACTTCTGTTATGTGAACTGGAGCGTAAGTAGTGACATTATTACGAGGTTCTGAAGTGAATTAGGTGAAGAATTCGATCTTATTGAAATTTGAACTGAAGCGTAAGTATAATGACATTATCTTGATGTTTTGAAGTTAATTAGGTGTTTTTTAGTCAGAAATGGAAGAATTCGATCTTATTGAAATTTGAACTAAAGTGTGAATAGCGACATTATCAATCAAATGACCCAAATTTGAAATTTGTTAGGTGTTTTTTAGTTGAAATATTTTTCTTGTGTTCTATTGAATTGAAACTATACAAACCTTCGAAAAATTGAAGGGAATATTGTGGTCTACAGTTTGATTGTTGATGGAATTTCGTGCAGTTATTTGTGAAATACGAGTATACTGCAAATGCAAGGTCTATTTAAGGATGAATCTTAGATCGTGATGAGGAGGAGGCACATGGGGAAGGAAGAAGATAAGGACATGTAGATGAGGGGTACAAGGAGAACGCATGGTGGAAAAGGGAAGGGGAAATGGGATGTTTATGAGGAAAACTGATAGACGAGAAGGATAACTATGAGGGAAGCATTAGGAAAAAAAAAGAAGGATATGAGGGAGTGCATGAGAAGAATGGTGAAACATAAGAGGGATAGAAAATGTTGAATGAAAGAAACTATCTAAAATAGTTTACAAAAGAAGATCGTGTGATTCGAGGTGACTCTTTTGGAATTTGTTTGAGTTAGGGTTTTGAATGAATTGTCACTGTTCGCGCTTCAAAATGTTCGATTAATTTCTTTGGTTAAAGAGCATGCCAGCTGTGATGAGGACTTCCAAATGGAAGCTTTTGTTTTAGCAGTCTGATACCAAGATCAGGAAATCTGAACATGGCGTTCTA
Organism: Agrostemma githago; assembly: GCA_958450325.1. Taxonomy (NCBI): domain Eukaryota; kingdom Viridiplantae; phylum Streptophyta; class Magnoliopsida; order Caryophyllales; family Caryophyllaceae; genus Agrostemma; species Agrostemma githago. Next base: position 17,497,723 of record OY288260.1, on the reverse strand, counting down.
TGAATATTGCATGGTCTTCATAATGTACTTCTGTTATGTGAACTGGAGCGTAAGTAGTGTCATTATTACGAGGTTCTGAAGTGAATTAGGTGAAGAATTCGATCTTATTGAAATTTGAACTGAAGCGTAAGTATAATGACATTATCATGATGTTTTGAAGTTAATTAGGTGTTTTTTAGTCAGAAATGGAAGAATTCGATCTTATTGAAATTTGAACTAAAGTGTGAATAGCGACATTATCAATCAAATGACCCAAATTTGAAATTTGTTAGGTGTTTTTTAGTTGAAATATTTTTTCTGTGTTCTATTGAATTGAAACTATACAAACCTTCGAAAAATTGAAGGGAATATTGTGGTCTACAGTTTGATTGTTGATGGAATTTCGTGCAGTTATTTGTGAAATACGAGTATACTGCAAATGCAAGGCCTATTTAAGGATGAATCTTAGATCGTGATGAGGAGGAGGCACATGGGGAAGGAAGAAGATAAGGACATGTAGATGAGGGGTACAAGGAGAAGGCATGGTGGAAAAGGGAAGGGAAAATGGGATGTTTATGAGGAAAACTGATAGACGAGAAGGATAACTATGAGGGAAGCATTAGGAAAAACAAAAAAAAAGAAGGATATGAGGGAGTGCATGAGAAGAATGGTGAAACATAAGAGGGATAGAAAATGTTGAATGAAAGAAACTATCTAAAATAGTTTACAAAAGAAAATCATATTTAATTCTAAATTCAAGAAGGATTGTAGGAGGATGAGAAAGGTAAAAAAGGAGGTGGAGGAAAATGAAAAATGATCATAGTAGATGAAGAAGTGGGGGCAATAAGAGGGAGGACTTTGGGGGGGGGGGAGGGATGTGGGAAGAGGAGGAGAAGAGGAAGGACAAAAGGACGAAGAGGAAAAATAGATTAATAATGAGGTGTGAAGGATGATGAAAAGTGATCTAAGTGGACGAGACGAGAAAGGAGGAATAAGAAAAGGAATGTTAAAAGGGGGGATGGTGAGGTGATAATAAGAGAGTAATGTGTGGAAGGAGAGGGTATGAAATCTGATAGGTCGAAACAGTTACAATGATGACATAATCGCTAAAATAAATGACAAAAACACTTCATTTGGAAAAATGAATCTTAGACGATGTCAAGCAAAAGGAGGAAAGTAAGGAGCGGGAAGGGGAATAAGAAGACGAAAAGCTGGACAAGAAGGACGAATGATATTGGTAGGTGGACATATGCAACCAGAAATAAAGTATCGTTAGGGTAAGAAAAATACTAAAGAATGAAACAAAAGAACGTGAAGGGTAAGATTAGTGAAAGGGACGAACCATTGCTGAACTAGATAACCAAAGATAGTCATATATAACGATGAATCTTGAATGATGAGGAGGAGCGGAGGCGGGAATAGTGCGTCTTATGTAGAATGTTAGCTCAAATATTTCTTTAGAATTTGTACGCGAACTTTCATACAGCAACGAACTTTATATGTTGTCCTATTTTAAAGTCAACTTCTCTTGACGTTTTCAATTATGATGATGTTGAGAATACGAGATTGATCGGTTACCCACAAATTGTGTATGTCGAACACCAAAATGCACAGATATATAGTAATATTTCTCTTCTTTCCACACTTATCAACGATTTCGTTACTTAATGATACGCTTAATGTTTTAAATCTAATACACGCTGCTTCCTTGGAACACCGCGCGCATCAAGTGTTGCACACAAAGCGAAACAACAACTGCTGACCACACTGAATTGGTCCAGCGATTTGTGAGCGGAGGTGAAGCAAGCCTGCGTTGGTCCAGCGACGTCGCTCTCAACAAGTAACATCCTACAGTAGGTGGTGAAGCAGGTTGTAGTGGCTGACGATGGTGTCGACAAACCAGCGACCAGTGCTGGCACTCCAGCAAAGAAGGTAAAGGCTCAAAAAGATGAAACAATTGTAGCCGACGCGGAGGAGGTCAGCACAGATGAGCCAATCAGCAACAGCTCAGATGCCAGCGTCGACACTCCGCCGCCCAAAGCTCCTCGTAAAACTTAGAACATCATCCAGCTTCTTTAGCTGGCGTAAACCAGACCTCCGTCATCTTTTTCATAGCTTATAACTTTTGACTGCAACTCATCGAAAACTTGCGATGAAAAAACAAGGACCGTATTCTATGTGGCCAGGTGTTGCCCAAACTACCTAATGTATCCCTAACGTATCTTCGTAGTATCTGTCGAACAATTTTTACAGTACCCCTTTCAGGTTTACGTTACACTGCAAAGGTACGTTTGCTGCTACTACGACAGACGTTTGCTAAAACATACTTCTTTCATCTTGGAGCTCCGTGCGCATTTAGCTCATTTATCGTTCTCGTTGATGCGTAGACATACCCTTATGAAACATATTTAATTTTTTTTTGGAAGACCTATGACCTAGATAATACCTTCGTTATGGACTTAGTAATCTAACGCGCAGTGTTTAGAAAGAAATGCAAGACTCTGCAAGCGTTTGAAGCAGAAATACCTCACATTGTTGTCGTTAATTTATTGAAAGGTAAGGGTATCACTGAATCGTATAGTTTTATGTGGGTGTACAGGCTTGTTGGGGGTCGAGGATCATAACAGATCCTCATACTATCCTCACGTTTAGAGTTTATTGTTAGTGCGTCGTGTGTGTCAATGCCTTGTGCCACTATATCAATTGAATAGCTTGGCTGCGCAGAGTTAGCCAGCATGATAAGATGAATCAGTAGACATGCATTAGAGGATAGTGACATCTACTGAAATAGATGGTCTCTTGACACGTAATTGAGAGAACGCATCCTCGCCACCATTATGTGTGATTTTAGTGCCCCTAACCGACACTTTCGGTCCGTACCTGTCTTTATTAGCAAACTTAGCCTCTTTAGATTTGTATACATTTCCTTCGATTGTATACAATCCGTCAGTACCCCTCTCAGATTTACGATATACTACGATTGTACGTTTACTGCTAAACCAATGTCCGTGTGCTCAAAACTACTTTTGTCATTTTGGAGCTCCGTGCGCAACGCGCGCGGAGAAACAACTAGTTAAATTAAAGATTTGCATTGGTGAGGCGTCAATTTCTGGGGACGAGATAAAAGCGCTTATACTGCAGCATTCTGGGTTTAATGAGGGTTCTTTTCCTTGTCGCTATCTAGGGATGCCACTTAATGTCTCGAGAAACACTTTGGAGCATTTTAGTTCGCTAATTACTAAGATCCAAAATAACATAAGGCATTGGTCGAATCATTCTCTTTCATTTGCAGGCAGAGCTCAATTGATCAACTCGGTACTGTTTGGAATTGCTAATTTTTGGTGTGCATCTGCTTTATTACCAACAGCAGTGATAAAGACTATCAAGAAAATATGTAAGAATTATTTCTGGTCCAACTCCATTGATCAGCGAAAATTAGTCTTTAAAAGTTGGGTTAGCATTTGTGCACCTTGGAAAGAGGGTGGGTTCAATATTAAAGAGATATTGGCCTGGAATAAAACGTTAGTCGCTAAGTGGATTTGGCAAATTGAATGTAGTCATCCTAGCCTTTGGATCAGATGGGTTCGCCTATATGTGCTCCAAGCAAACAATATCTGGACTTTGGATACTCGAGACGCATTATCAGACACGTTACGAAGTATTATCAAAGTCAAGAATGAGATTCTCTCCGTCACTGGTGATATTGATAGCAGTAAACAGCTGATTAATTCTTGGTCGCAGGGATCTAAGTTCAATACTAAAAGGGCCTATGATTGGTTTCAGGTCAAGCACAAATGTATACTGGCATAAAGCGTTGAATGTTGTTGTTGTTCCAAAGCACAAATTCATTACTTCTCTTGCTCTTCAAGGGAAATTAGCGTCCATTGATGTTCCGCAAAGTCGAGGTTTGCTATTGCCTAATTGGTGTGTCTTATGTCGGCATTGTTCCGAATCTCATGAGCACCTGTTCTTCCGATGCCCTTTCTCTTCTGCCCTTGCGGATTTATGCTCTTACTGGTTGTTTAACCAATCTTGGCGATGCACACAACTTTCTACTGCTGCACGATACATGAGTTTTGCCCTTTTCAGATCTGGTTGGGTTCGAGATGGGATGCGTTCTCTCCGTTGTGCTTTGGTTTATTCCATATGGAAGGAGAGGAATCGAAGAATTTTCTCGGGAAAGGATTCTACTATTGAGCAATGCTTTCATCTCATTCGTTTCGACGTACGCACGAGGATGCTCTCTAAGTACCCTAATTCTCATCAATTCACTTCTATTAGCTGAATTTATCTTGTTAAATTGAGTAGTGGATGTACATTTTTGGTGATCTTTTTGCTTTGGCAAAAGTTTGGGATATCCTTGTAAGCATTGTTCTCTTTTCTACCCTTTATGGAGGAATAAGAGATCTAAATTCTTGCAAAAAAAAAAAAAATTAATAATAATAATAATAACAATAATAATAATAATAATAATCAAAAAATTGCGTAATGAGAGAAAGTTTTCTCTCTCTAGAATCTGTTTTCTCTCAAATTCTGTTACGCTAAGCTCCTCCTATGGCTTCCGTTCCTTCGATCAAACGAGGTCCGGGGAGGCCAAGCAAGAAGTCTTTGCAAGTCAATTCGCCGGGTGGTCCAGGGCCATCAACGGGGAAGGATGACGCAGAATTGGAGAAGGAAACCGAAGCTACGAGTGCTCCGCGCCAGAATTCGCTAAATGACATAATCATTTCTGCCATAGAAGATGCGGGTACAATCCTTCATCCTCCTAGTGTTAATAATGTTGTGAACACTGAATCTACCACTGGTTTGCATAATAAGATCCAAAACGCAGAATCAGGTTTGAACCCAGTTTTGCCGCCAAAATCAAATTGGTCTAGTGTTGCAGCTAAACTCAAACAATCTGGTATGAGCTTGTATTACTGTGAGGATAGTGTACATACTACTGAAATTGATATTGAATTGGAGGATTTTAAGTCTGAATTGAAAATTTGGGAGAACACTTGTAATCCCCTAGAAATTCTAACGCAATACAGTGGCGGAAACACTGTAGAAGTGGGATTATAACACACTGTAGCTATGTCTTGATTAAATAAAAATGGTAAGTCAATACATAAGCCATAAAATAAAAAATGGCTACAAAAATAAATAAATAAATAAAATCCATAAAAAGGGTTTTAACAATCCATAATACAGTGATCTGATTAAAACAAGCAGGATCCATAACTGCTCGCTAGCCCACCCGAAGGAAAACACATATACCTGCCATGTTAAAAACATAACAGCCACAATCAGTGGGGAGCAACGCCAACGTTCTCCCAGCCGTATAACAGGATTTTAAAACTGTAATTACTACTATAGAAAAATAGTAAAAATGGAAAACAGTAAAGCAGTGTATTAAAAATAAGCTTTCAGTGAAAAACTTCACGTAACGAAACAATATAAATAAAAAGAGTTTTCCGAAGAAAACATAAAACATTTGCCAACCTGCAAATGAAAATATATCGATAATAATGTAAATATTCAAAATGGCGTTATGGATAGGAGTAATGTAGACGGCTAGACTTTCACTAGGAGAATACTAAAAACTAGCTTCGAGAACTTAGTTCAAACAAATCAAACTTCGGTCTCTAACTAGGCTACTCAACTATAATAGAGCGGCGGCTTATAAATGCGTGGCCCTAGTTTAAGACAATGCACACCCCTCCTGGGATTACCTGTCACCCAGTTCAACTTATGACGGCGACTTACTGCGAGGCCTAAGCTTAAGGTCAAAATGTACACAACTCCCGGGATACCTGTCACCCGGTTCAACAACCAATGTACCGATTCCTGATACACTAGCCTTATAGTTGATGGCAAAACCGTAAACCCTAGAATATATTACTCTAACCTCACACTTGTCCTTATTCCATAACTCCAAAACAAAGCCATTATCGATATTCAAAAGATATAATCAATATAAATAATATGAGGATAAAAGAAGTAAACGTTTATATTCTAAAAGAGGAAAATTTCTATTTTAGGAAACTTCTATTTTTAGAAACTTTACTAAAAATAGCATTATATCAAAATAGTGAAAATATTATTTTATACTAATTTGACATTTTAGTAAACGATATAGATTTATAAAAACTAGTACTTTCGGCCTTAACGATATTACTTATCAAAGTGAGAGTATTTAGATTTATGAAATTATTGAAAAACCATACAAGTGTTTACAAAATAATTAAAAATGTCTTAAACACTTTAGTACTACTAATTAGGGTGTTTCCAAAATTTATAAAACTAAAATTCCCTAATTATTTAGTTACGACAATACGATTATAAATAGGATTTTACGGCAAACTCCAATTAAATCTTTTAACGTCTTTTATTTAATTAAACCATTGAATATATTTAGAATATGTTAAGGGATGATTTAATTCTTAAAGTATCAGATTTAATATTTTCAAAAATGGCTGGAAAAATAATTCTTTTAGGTAAGACGAAGCATTTTAACGATAAATCTCAATTTGTCCAAAAGTCAATACTTATTAATTAAAGACTTTAATAAATAGTAGAAAAAATTACGTAAAATAGTTAAAATATATTTATGGACATTCTGTCCAGAAAAGAAAATTTTTCAGAATCCAAAAACTCGGTTTTTAAAGCGTTTTTTCGTTAATCGTCCAATCTCGACAATAACGATTAATAAAAATAGTAATTACAAAATGATTTAAGTATTAATATCCAAAAATTATTATTAAACTTAAAAATCATGATTTTCCAGAATCCAACATTTTTTCAGATTTCCAAAAATTCCAGATTTAATAAATCCCGTCAAAACCGTCTTTAAAACCCGTTTTCACAATTAACGATTCCATTAATAAAACTTATCGTTCCTAACATTTTATTAAAGCACAAAAATCATAAAAATACATTTTATTATGAAATTATCAGAATCACATTTTTTTCCAGATTTAAACCAAGGACCAGAAATCGAGAATTTAAACGACAAACGCGGTTTTAACGATAAACGATGATTTAAAGTGATTAATTAATTCATCCGCTTAAAAATTCCGAAAACTTATGAAAAAATTCAGAAAATTCTATTTCATCAGAAAGTTTCACCACGTCAAAAATCAGATTAAAATAAAATGTTTAAGTACTAGAACTAAAAATCGGCTTTTAATCGTTTTTGTCCGTAAACGGTAATAATTCAATAATCGATAACTAAAATATCATAAAAATACTTAATTATTAAAAATCATCAAAAACATCATTTTTACAGAATATAAACATATATTACATGTTTAGGCCGAATATTACGATTTTACAAATTAATAAGACGATTTAATCGTTAATCTCGTAAAAGCGATAAAAATATCGAAACATGCAAATTTTCAACTTTTAAAAATTTTCCAGATTATATGACATACATATATTGTCAAAAATGAAATATAAAAATTATACATGCAAATACACAATTAAAATCATGGAATACCGAGTAACATCGACGTTACCTCTAATCCAAATCCGAGTCGAATATAAATTCGTCGACTTCGTGATCATTCAAAAATCCTTCAAAACACGAAAAGCATGGTAGAAAAATACCATGAGAAAAATAAGAAAATCAAGGCAAATAACGATCGAAAACAACATCGATTATTACCTTAACGAAGGGATCAGAATGACGATTAATTTGGAGATGAAAATGAGACGATCAAGACTCACTTTGAGACAAAATTTGGCTAGAAAAACTGCTGGAAAATCTCAGCCAAGAGAGACAAAGGGAGGAAATGTTTAATTTTTTGTAAAATGAATGATAAGAAAGTGGATTGTTTTCTAAAGCATTAATGATAAGTAAATTTTGATGAAAACTATGTCATAATACATGCACAATTCAGCCAAAATGAGAGAGGAAGGGAGTGTGAAGAGTTTGTGTTTAAGGCCAAAAATAAATGGGTGAGAAAAAAAAATATCTAAGGCTTAAACATCATAAAATGAAATGTGTAATAAAATGTGTAGTAAGGGGTGTGACAAAGGTTGTCACGGTCCAACATGTGAGAAAAGGTTCCAAAATAATTGTAAGTTGATAAAAAGAAGAATCGTAAAGTTATTAAAGGTATTTCAAAGCAATTCGAGTAAACCACGCGTATGAAAATAATTATTTACGAAACTTCGCAATAAAATCATTAAAGGCTGAATTTTTGTTAATAAAAATATTTCTTAGTTGTAAATATTATATAAATGTGTTGAGATATTTTTAGGAAAAGAAATAACTTAAATCCGAGTTTAAACCGTTAATTCGTAGAGAAATAGAATTCTTCGCGGAAAAATAAATAGTTTACGATGAAAATCGATTAAATAGGTTTAAAACAATTAAAATCCTTTAAAATAAAAATAAATATCATTGGACTCGAAAATAAAAATAAAGCTTGGAAAAATAATGAAACATAAGGCCGAAATAGAATTATGACGAAGTCATAGCGGAAAGAATAAAAGCACTAGGAAAAATAGCGGGTGTTACAACACTCTTATGAGTAATGTGATTGGTTCCAAACCCTCATTACAGATGATCCAAAAATTTGTCCAGAATAATTGGAGCACTATTGATTTGCCTAAAGTCCAGTACTATAAGAAAGGGTGGTTTTCCTCTAGATTCAATTCGAAGGAAGCCATGGATAATGTGTTTAGGGATGGTCCATGGAAGGTTGGGAGATATTCCCTAATCTTGAAAGAATGGTCCCCAACATTTTCTTCTGAAATGGATAGGGTCTCTGTGGTTCCAGTCTGGGTTCTTTTCCCTGATTTGGATCCCTATCTTTAGTCAAATGCTGTACTAAGCAAAATGGCTAGTAAGATTGGGACCCCTCTATATGCTGATATGGCTACAACCACCAAGGCTAAGCTCTCCTTTGCCAGAGTCCTGGTGGAAATAGATGTGTCTAAAGAGTTGATTGATACAGTGGTCATCAATACTCCTTTCAGTGATCACTCTTATCAAAAAGTGCAGTATGAATGGGTTCCATACTTCTGCCATGGTTGTGGGAAGTTGGGACATACTGTATCCTCCTGCAAATGGGAGAAGAAGAAGAATGAGGCTAAGAAAGTGGTTGAGATGGTTTCAGGGCTAGGTGGTACCTCAGGGTCAGTGGTGAATGAGGTTCGAGCAGAGGTTCAGAAGGGTGTATCTCCCTCTATCTCTGATCTGGATCCTGCCCTAGATGATCCCGTAAAGCACTCAGCATGCCCTCCAAATTTCTATCAGGATGATACTTTCATCCCTGTTGCTAAGAGGAATTCTTCCTCTACTAAATCTAAGGAGACTATTTTGAAGCCCTTAGTCCTGGGAAATTCTTTCCAGGTTCTCCTTGAGAGCCAGGTGAATGGTGGGGGTGAACTAGGTGGTACCTCAGGTCTCCCTAGTGTATCTCAGGGTTTGGACAGTAGGGTTTCTGGTTATGGGATAGAACTGATCCCCTCTTGTCCCCCTGATGCTAACACTATGGAGCTCCCTGTAATGCACCAAGAATGTTCAAAGGTGGTTTTAAGTGCTGATCCTGTTCCTCCTGATAAATGAAGGTGGCATCTTGGAATATTAGAGGGTTTAATAACCCAATAAAGCATAGTGAGGTTCAGGATTTTCTTTTTTCCAATAAACCTGATGTTTTTGCTCTTTTGGAGACTAGGGTGAAGCATAATAAAGCTGATTCAATTCTTAGTGGTAAATTCAAGGGTTGGAAGGTGATAACTAATTACTCTTTTCACCATAATGGTAGGATTTGGCTCTTCATTAATCCTATTACTGTTACTGTCAGTCATACTAGCTCTTCTCAACATATTTCTTGCTTAGTTTTCCATGATCTTTCTCAATCTTCTTTCTGGCTCAGTGCCATTTATGGTCTGAATGAAGGAAAGGATAGATTAGACCTTTGGGATCAGTTGATGGCTCTTGTTCCTGTTGGTCCTTGGCTGGTCTTGGGGGACTTTAATATTGTTAGAAGTCCAGAGGAGAAGTTTGGTAATAACCCTCCTGATCTCCAGGACATGTTAGATTTCAATAATTGCTTGCAATTTTGTGCTCTTGATGATCTGAATAGTGTTGGTATGGATATGACTTGGACCAATAAGCAGGAACCTTCTTCCAGAATATGGTCCAGGTTGGATAGAGTTCTTGTCAACTCTGATTGGGTCTCTTCTTTCCCTTCCTCTTCTGCTATTGTGAAGGAGTCAGGTATTTCTGACCACTCCCCTTTAATAGTTGAGATTTCTTCTGAGAAAACAGCTTCCAAAAGATTTTGCTTCTTGAACAGTTGGGCTAGTCACCTTGATTATTTACCAACTATCTAGGCAGCCTGGAATGTTGGAGTCTCAGGCTCTCCCATGTACTACTTTTTCTATAAGCTTAAGTCTGTTAATAAGGCTCTTAAGGCTTTTCATAAGAGTCATTTCTCTAGTATTTCTACAAGAGTGATTAAGGCTAAAGACGATTTTTTTGCTGTCAAAGGAAGCTTCAAAATGACCCATTTTCTTCTGATCTTATGGAAGAGGAAAGTGTCTTAGATGAGTCGTATTCTAATTGCAAAAAAGCTGAACTTTGTATGCTGCAGCAACGAGCTAAGGTCAAGCACATTCGGCTTGCTGACTGCTCTTCTAAATATTTTTATGCTAAAATTTCTGAAAGGAAGACTCAGCAAATGTTAGGGGCCATAACTGATCATAATGGTGGCCTTCATAAGGGTCCTAAAGCTGTTGCTAAAGCATTTCAGGAGTACTATTCAAACCTTCTTGGTAAGAGTGTTCCTGTTGTTGATTTTTCTATGAATGCTAAACTTCCTCCTGATCAGGCTTGTGGCCTTACCATTCCTATTTGACGTTAGGGATTTGTCGCGGATCCCGCCGTCAAATAATAACCAACTAACCTAACTAGGGTAGCTAGGGCAAGTCGGGTCGAATCCACAGGGACGGAAATGCGTTTGGACTAATGGGTGCTACGGTCTTGGACTAGGTTCGAGACGAGCTAATCTACGGGGTTGGCTAGGTACTAGGCTAAGGTCTAGAACAAGAAAAAGGGAGACAAAACAAGGAACTAACGACTAATGGGAAGCTAGGGTAACACTAAGAAGGAAGACTAGGGTTAGGTCGGGTTCATGGAGTGATGGGATGGTCGAGAAGGAGCTAAGGTGAAGGGGTAGTCGGGTAATCTAGGTGTAGTCCGGGCTCTCGCTACGTAGACCGACCTAGAGGTTCTTGATAGAACCCACCTTAGCGAGACACATGACAAACGGGGTTACTAGCGTGCTATCGTAGCCTAGGTCACGTCCGGGCTCTCGCTACGTAGACCGACCTAGGGGTCGTCCTCACCGGGCTCTCGCTACGTAGTGAGGGAACCAAACCCACGAGCAAACCACCACCCACAAGAGAAAAGGCAAGAAAAACAAGCATGTGCATCTACATGTCATTCAAGCATTTCATCAAACATGTTCCATGCATCTAACCAAGAGGAAACCCAAAACTTCCACCAACATCTCCAACAAACCCATAATCATCCACAATCACTTCCAATCACCCTAATAACCCTAGCAAGAATCTACTCAAACATATCTAATCTAAAACTAACACTAACAAGAGGAATCAACATAAGAATCAAAACATACATAAAGAAACTAGTGAAAGCAATGAACTATGAACAATACAATGAACAAAGATTAAAACTTGGAAGATAAAACAAGATTAAGAGAAGGGAAAATAAGATTATACCATACTAGAAGATGAAAGGAAGAATGAAAACTTGCATAAAAGAGAAAACCCAAAACAATCACCCAAGGTTGTCAAACTTGGTGGAGATCTTGAAGAATTCACTTAATACAAGTACTAAACTAAGATTAACGACTAATTACCGACTAATATACTCTAATCTATGCTAATCTATGCTAAAGTAGTCTAGGGTTTAGTGTCTAATGTCTAACCTAACATAAGAATACAAGAGGAAGGGTATATATAGGGTTACAATGAGTAAGGAGAAGAAAAGAATGAAGCGCGGGCTATAGGTGGTTCGTCCCGACCGGGATGAAGTCCTTCTCGGCCGGGACGGGCTCAAGACAGTAGCCTCTCCTTTTGTGCACTCCTTCCCGGTCGGGAAGGCATTATCCCGCCCGGGAAGGACCTTGTAGGCCTCAATTATGAACTTTTTGGTCCCTCCTTGCTTCTCATGGGCTCCCCATCGATTCTCGGGACTCGGGATCGAGCCTAAGGAGCTCGGGAATGGGTCCCAAGGTCTCGGGATCGAATCCAAGGCATCGAGTGATCGTTCCTTCACTTTGTTGGCTCCAAAAAGTGTATGTATTGAGTCGGAATCGCTCCAACTCTTCGTGAATGGTCTCGGGAACCTGAAACGAGCTAGAGGAAGCATAAGTAGCCCATAAACCGCTCCCAAGGAGCGATTCCACAAGGAAAATGGGACCAAAACACAATAAAATAGGCACTACAAACTACATTTATCAACTCCCCCACACTTAACCCTTACTCGCCCTCGAGTAAGCACATACTAACTACTAAACTAGCCGAGCGGGTATTAGCGCACCCTACGCCCTTTCAACTCACGCGGGTACACTTAGAGGAAAAATGTACTCCGCAGGGCAAGTAAGGTCTTGCGACAAAACTGTGGATGCAACCGGACACAAGACACAAAAACAAACAAGCACACAAACAAACAAACAAACAAACAAACAAACAAACAAACACAAAGTTGCACCCAAAGAAAAACAAATACCGCTTCCCTCAAACAAGCGGTGAAAGAATCACCGGTTTTAGAACTCAAGGCTAGTGACAACGTTCCCAAGCTAATTATACAAATCGAAATGAACTAACCCCTAATAGTATGACAACAAAGCAATAAAAACGTTGGTAACTTACCTAGGTCCTCCTAACATTCTAAGAACGTACTACGGGACGATCGGCGGGATGGAAAAAGGATGAACCACGGCGTTAGTCGTCATTGTAGTTAAGTGAGACCCCGCCCCCTTTAGCGATGAGCCAAGAGGGTCGTCCCATGTCCAGAACCGCCTAACTAGTCCAAGTAAAAAGGTGGATATGAATGCAAAATGAGGGAAGACCGACCATTACCGCTATCATCCTTCCTAGGGACTCGGTCCTTTGGTAGGCTCTTCACGGTAATAGTCGGTAAAAGGCTTATTTTTGAGATGTGGGGACTCTTTTTGTGGGACGGGTTTTCTTTTGGCACTTTTCTTTTGCATTTGGCGTTTGAGCTTCTACGCCATTTCTTTTTCTTCTTTTGTATTTTGTTTTTCTTGGCTTTTTGTGCCTTTTCATTTTCTTCAATCTTTTCTTTCTTTCATTATCTTTCATTTTCTTTTCTTTGCCCTTTTTGGCTTGATATGAGTTGTAGACATTTCCTTTTGCAACAAGAAAGAGAGATTTCAACAAATTGCAATTTTATTGTGCGGATATGTGTAGGAGGTAGGGAAATGGGTATGCCGGGACGACGTCTTCCCTTCATACTCACAAAAAGGGGAGAACTTGGACTAGTCAAACAATCCTAAACACGGTCACCTAAGGGACGGGACTCGGCAATCAAGGCCTTTTCACACCGTGGGTGGTCATAATGGTCAAAATGCAAATCCCGTAGTAAATCCCTAGTAAGCTAGGTGGACTCAAGGTAAAGGACCAACGAAATTATTGATTTAGGGTCATTCTACTAGACTAAAGTCCAAGACTCGATTCATACTCCTAGAAAGGGAAAAATAAACACTTGCACACTAGCCTCTAAACCGGGTTTTCGAAAACCATTTACACACTAGACACAACTACATAACACAAAACAAAGACTCAACGAAAACGAAAGAAAAAGAGACAAAAGGCAACAAAATAAAATAAAACAAGGCAAGCACATGAACAAAACAAACACCACCCCGAACTTCCAAACAAGTCACCAAATCGACCACAAATATGCATCAAGCTCCACCCGAGCACACAACATCACAATCTCCTCCAAACTCCACAAGAGACAAAGGGGAAGAAGGGATAGAAGATGTTACCGGAGGTCTTGAAAGCTCTCGAAAGCTATCGGTGATTTAAGCAACCTATAAGGAAAAAGGGAGGCAAAACACGCACAACAAAACAAATATACGATACAAAGACATAAAAAGGAAAAACACACAAAAGAAAATCTTTTTAATTTTTGTGAAAAAATTTAAAATTTTTAGGGATTTTTAAGATTTTTCGAAAAACTAACTACGATAGAATATCGCTCCCCCACACTTAATCCGAGCAATGTCCTCATGCTCGATCGTAGTGTGCGGAGAGACAAGAGAAAAGAAAAGAAAATACGAAAATAAAGCTAAAAATCAAAGATAAGAATGAAGAAAGGGTAGAATGTGTCCGGCCGGGGTGTAGTCAAGTCACCATGGGCCGAGACGAGAAAAGCTATGGATGAGGGAAGAAATAAAAAGAAGGAAATAAAAGGAAATGGGAGGGGAGGGCTAGGTGTAATTAAGTCACCTAGCCCGGATTCCGCCTAAATCCGACTAAATCTCGAAAAGTGAAAAATAAAGTGAAAAGACTTGTAACTTTGGATTTTGAAATGACTCCTGACGTAATCACGTCATCGAGAGTCGGGAGCAATAGCTACCAAGGCCTCGAAGGCCACCATGACACAAATGATAAGGGGAAGGGGAACATGCAAAGGGAGACAAGCTATAAAAGACGGAAAAGAAAGGATAGTTGCCTTACCAATCGGTTAGCAACTCACTTGCTCCATCGTCTCAATGTTCAATATCGGCCAAAGCTAGTCTTCGCCATTGCTACTCCTCTTCAAACTCGATAAGCCCGCATGGTTGAAGTATTAAGCTTGCATAGGTAGAAAGAGGCGGGATTTGATAGGAAGCTCGGTATGTAGTGAAGATGAGATGAGGTGAGGATGTGTATATGAAGTGTAGGGTCATGTGATATGTGCAAGGATAGGTAGGGAGGTTGGGAGGGGGTATAAAGTGGTAGGGTGGGCTCGAATGTCGAAGAAGAAGCAAAAAGGGGGAGTAGGGGACCATCCTGGTCGGGATGACACACCCGTCCCGGTCGGGAAACTCTCACCCCGGTCGGGATGGCTCCACAGAAAGCTTCAATTTTTACACCCTCATCCCGATCGGGATGGCTCCTTCCCGGTCGGGATGGCACATCCTTCCCGGTCGGGAAGCCTCCTTCTCGGCCGGGAAAGGTCTTCATGACTCCCATGACCCCAAAAGCTTATCCAAAGCTTCAAAAACCGACTTCCTAACTCAAAGTCCAAGCTCTATCCACAACCATTCTCCTCGAGACTTCATCTTCACTTCACATCTAGCAAACAAGCTCAAATCATTCATCAAAATTCCTCCCTCACATCGCTCATCAAAACCAAAGTACAAGGATTTCACAAAAACTAACAATCCTAAAAATCAAAATATCCAAACAACCAAAAAACACAAATACAAGCACAAAAGAAAAGGGAAAAGATATTTACACTAGGCTACTCTCACCAACTACACCTCCATAGCCATCAAGAGCTCGAAGGAGTAAGTCAAATGCCCTAGCAACATCTTCATTTAAGCTCACATGGCCGAGCCTAGCCACTTTCAAGAGCTTCCAAGTCGGAGGCAAGAAGCAATCTTCTTCATTATGCTCGGGGTTCTCGTGATCTTCCGGGTCTTCCGAACCATGATAGCAACGACTCTTATGACCATCCGGTAGGTATAGTGGTCTAGAGTCATGCTCGGTGTTATGATGAGGGAGATCACACCCTAGGGGTGTTGCTTCTTCTACGGGGTCGAGAGTAGAACTCTTTTCCACTGCCCGACAAGGATACTCTTCATCAACCGTCTCACAAAACAAGGGACTAGAAATCGAGTGCGATAGAGGAGGAGAAGGCATCAAGTTTTCCTCATTGGAGGCTTTAGGCTCCTCCAATTTCCCATACAAGGCAAGTTCCAAGGCATCCACTTCTTTCTCCCAAGTATTACGCTCCTTTTCACTCACCTTGTCCATATGGCTTAGGGGGGGTATGTCTTCACTTGGCTTTGGATTGTCTAGATCCTGTTCATCACGAAGAAAATCGAACAAATCCAATTTGATAGCCAATACATTGGCTCCCCAAGAGTTACCTTGAGAATCATGTTCACTTCCCTCCTCATTGTTGACCCTTGAAGCTTCAACTTCCTCTATTCTTCCCATATCTTCACCATCCAAGCAACACTCAACAATGATCGCTTGATTGACCCTCCCTTCTTCATTTGTAGCTTCACGATCGGGTTGACTTTCTTGTGGAGACACCCGACCTTCTTTCCCAAATGAACCTTCCCCAACAATTTGTGGCGCTCGAGTGGCCAACATTGTGATATGAGCCATAAGTGCATCGATTCGAGCATCTTGCACCGCTTTTTGGGCCCTAAAATCCTCCCTAACCCCTTGTAATTGAACCATCATCCCTTGTTGACACTTTTGCATTAGAGTTATCGCCTCTTGTTGATCCTTTAGCAATTGAATCATCATCTGACAAGTTTCAAAATTGGGGATTTTTGGTTGTGGGTCACGTGGGGGTATTTGGTAGTTGTTAGGATGTTGAAATGATCCTTGACAACTTTCATGATAACCATATGGAAGGCGTTCGTAAGATTGTTGATGTGGTTGATATGGTTGGTGAAATTTTGGGACTTGGCCATTTGCCCCTTGGTTGTCCCGTGATGATTGATGGTAGCTTGGACGCCGCATTGTCTTAACGTTGCTTTGATATCTAGGATGAACTAGAAGCACTTGAGCAAACGTTAGTATCCTAGTTCTTTTGAGGCACTAGGAAGAGAGAATAGCACACAAGAAGTAGAATGGAGATACACAAGGAGAAGAAAACACAAAAATCAAGAACAAAGTCTAAAACTAAGCAAACAAAAGTCTAAACTACGCCGTCCCCGGCAACGGCGCCAATTTGATGGTAGGGATTTGTCGCGGATCCCCCGTCAAATAATAACCAACTAACCTAACTAGGGTAGCTAGGGCAAGTCGGGTCGAATCCACAGGGACGGAAATGCGTTCGGACTAATGGGTGCTACGGTCTTGGACTAGGTTCAAGACGAGCTAATCTAGGGGGTTGGCTAGGTACTAGGCTAAGGTCTAGAACAAGAAAAAGGGAGACAAAACAAGGAACTAACGACTAAGGGAAGCTAGGGTAACACTAAGAAGGAAGACTAGGGTTAGGTCGGGTTCATGGAGTGATGGGATGGTCGAGGAGGAGCTAAGGTGAAGGGGTAGTCGGGTAATCTAGGTGTAGTCTGGGCTCTCGCTACGTAGACCGACCTAGAGGTTCTTGATAGAACCCACCTTAGCGACACACATGACAAACGGGGTTACTAGCGTGCTATCGTAGCCTAGGTCACGTTCGGGCTCTCGCTACGTAGACCGACCTAGGGGTCGTCCTCACCGGGCTCTCGCTACATAGTGAGGGAACCAAACCCACGAGCAAACCACCACCCACAAGAGAAAAGGCAAGAAAAACAAGCATGTGCATCTACATGTCATTCAAGCATTTCATCAAACATGTTCCATGCATCTAACCAAGAGGAAACCCAAAACTTCCACCAACATCTCCAACAAACCCTTAATCATCCACAATCACTTCCAATCACCCTAATAACCCTAGCAAGAATCTACTCAAAAATATCTAATCTAAAACTAACACTAACAAGAGGAATCAACATAAGAATCAAAACATACATAAAGAAACTAGTGAAAGCAATGACCTATGAACAATACAACGAACAAAGATTAAAACTTGGAAGATAAAACAAGATTAAGAGAAGGGAAAAGAAGATTATACCATACTAGAAGATGAAAGGAAGAATGAAAACTTGCATAAAAGAGAAAACCCAAAACAATCACCCAAGGTTGTTAAACTTGGTGGAGATCTTGAAGAATTCACTTAATACAAGTAATAAACTACGATTAACGACTAATTACCGACTAATCTACTCTAATCTATGCTAATATATGCTAAATTAGTCTAGGGTTTAGTGTCTAATTTCTAACCTAACATAAGAATACAAGAGGAAGGGTATATATAGGGTTACAATGAGTAAGGAGAAGAAAAGAATGAAGCGCGGGCTACAGGTGGTTCATCCCGCCCGGGACGAGATGGTCCCGACCGGGACGAAGTCCTTCTCGGCCGGGACGGGCTCAAGACAGTAGCCTCTCCTTTTGTGCACTCCTTCCCGGTCGGGAAGGCATTATCCCGCCCGGGAAGGACCTTGTAGGCCTCCATTATGAACTTTTTGGTCCCTCCTTGCTTCTCATGGGCTCCCCATCGATTCTTAGGACTCGGGATCGAGCCTAAGGAGCTCGGGAATGGGTCCCAAGGTCTCGGGATCGAATCTAAGGCATCGAGTGATCGTTCCTTCACTTCGTTGGCTCCAAAAAGTGTATGTATTGAGTCGGAATCGCTCCAACTCTTCGTGAATGGTCTCGGGAACCTGAAACGAGCTAGAGGAAGCATAAGTAGCCCATAAAACGCTCCCAAGGAGCGATTCCACAAGGAAAATGGGACCAAAACACAACAAAATAGGCACTACAAACTACACTTATCACTATTTCTCCTAAGGAAATTAAGGATGCTGTTTTCCACATGGATATCAATAGTAGCCCTGGTATTGATGGCTTCTCAGCAGGGTTCTTTAAGTCTGCTTGGAATATTGTTGGGTCTGATTTATGTAGAGCAGTAGCTTGTTTCTTTAAGACAGGAAAAATGTCCAAACAGGCTAACTCTACCTTAATCTCCTTGATACCTAAAAAGCCTGGTGCAAGCAGTGTCTTAGATTTTAGACCTATTTCCTGCTGCACTTTGTTCTACAAAGCAATATCTAAGGTTCTTGCTAACAGATTAAAAGGAGTCCTCCCTATTTTGATTGGTAAGGAACAAGCAGCTTTTGTCAAAGATAGAAGCATTTTTGAAAATATTCTGCTCTCTCAAGGGCTTGTTAAAGAGTACTCTAGGAAGTACCTTACACCTAGATGCCTAGTGAAAGTGAATATTATAAAGGCTTTTGACTCCTTGCAATGGAGATTTATTGAGAAGATGCTTACTGGGTTTGGCTTCCCTCCTCTTTTTGTCAAGTGGATCATGGGGTGCATCTCTAATCCTTGGTATTCTTTTAACCTGAATGGTGGGATTGAGGGTTTCTTTCAAGGGAAGAGTGGAGTTCGACAAGGGGACCCATTATCTCCTTATATTTTTGTCCTCAGTATGGAAATATTGTCACAACAGCTCAGGAAGATTTGTCTTCAGACTAATGTTTCTTTTCACCCTAAATGCACCAAGCTTAATCTTACTCATTTGGTGTTTGCAGATGATTTGATGATTTTTTCTAGGGGTGATCTGCCTTCTGTGTTGGCCATAAAACATGCTTTGTCAGAGTTTGGTTTGGTCTCAGGACTATATGCTAATCCTGATAAGACGTGCATATATTTTGGGGGAGTTGATTCAGATGTGCAGGCCCTCATTTTAGAGCAAACCCATTTCAGTATAGGGCAATTTCCTTTTCGTTACCTTGGCATGCCTCTTAGTGATTCCAAGATTGCTGTCAGGCTCTTTGATCCTTTTATTTTGAAAATTCAAAGAGCTATTAGTCATTGGTCTACCTCGTTTTTGTCTTATGCTGGCAAGATGCAGTTACTGAACTCTGTAGTTTTTGGCTTGGAGAATTTTTGGTGCTCTAGTGTGTTGATACCTAAGTCAGTTCTTAAAAATGTGAATAAGCTATGCAAAGGCTTTTTCTGGGGCATAAAGCCTGGGGAAAGAAGGCTTGTGTTCAAGAAATGGAAGGATATTTGTCTTCCCTGGAAGTATGGAGGGCTGAATCTGAAGGACCTGGGGACTTGGAATAAAGCTCTTCTTGCTAAAGGGGTTTGGCAACTTTCTGAAGGGGTTGGAGGGCTTTGGATCAAGTGGTGTAATGCTTACTTTCTTAGCAACACATCCATTTGGAACTTGTCTTTTAAGGATCTTTACCCGGCAGCCATCAAAGACCTTATACATGTCAAGGACTATTGTATCAAATTGTGTGGTTCAGTGGAAGATGCTAGGCTCTTCTTAAAGTCCTGCAGCTCTAGTGGAAAGTTTAAGGTGTCTTCTGCCTATCTAAAATTATTAGAGGTAAGGTTTCAGCCTAAAGCAATACCTTATTCTTCATTAATGGTTCCTAGCAGCAGAGTATTCCTAACTTTAGCAGCCCAACACAAATTACCTACGATGGATATGTATGCTCATATGGGTGTATGTATGATTAACAGATGCACTTTGTGTTTAAATGACAATGAAGACCATATCCATTTGTTCTTTAATTGCCCTGTTGCAAGGGATTTCTGGTCTAAGGTCACTCAGTGGATGGGGATTGCTGTCCCGTCTATTAACATCAGAAGGCTTATCTAGTGGAGTAGTGAAGTCAGGCACAAGAAGCATTGGAAATACCCTTGGTTCCTCGTATGCCTAGCAGTTGCTGTCTCAATTGTATGGAAAGAACGAAATAAGAGGCTGTTTGTAGGGAAGTCTGTGTCTGTAGATGGTATGTTTGAGCAGCTGAAATTTATAGTGAGAGCTAGATTCATGTCGACTGATGTTAGTCTTAAATTTAGTAGGATATTAACAAGTTTGGGTTGAAGTCTCTTAGTGAGTTAGAACTTTTTGCACAAAATGTAATTTCACATCAATGATATGAAATGATAAATTTTCTGCAAAATAATAATAATAATAATAATAATAATAATAATAATAAACTTCTCTCTCCTCTCTCTCTCTAGAGAAGATTCTCTCGCGCCATTGACGAACTATGAGCTCCATAGCGCCTACGGGAAGAGGAAGGGGAAGACCGCGAAAAATTATTCCGAACGATCCACCACTCAACCAGAACTCCATTGATGCAGGATTCCCAAAGATTCCTCCATCAAAGGAGGCAACAAATGAAACCCAGACAGAAAAACAGAGAAATCCATTAATCAATGATTGGATTGATCTTGCGTTGCAATCTGCGATGAAGCTCAATGGAAGTAAGCAGTTGCGAAAAGATACTGCGAATATAGGAGGAAGCAAGGATCAAGATTCTTTAGATGCCATTAAATTGGTGGAAAATGGATAAATTCTTGAACCAGAGTCCATACCAGCTACTGAAGATCCAAAACCCGCGAAGGGTTCTGAGAATTCTGAGAATTCGACATGGGAGGGGAAAACAAAAATCAAGAAAGTTGGTATGGGGTTATACTTTGATGAATTTAGCGCGAATGCTGGGAAATCGACATAACATCGGATGATTTTGAGGAGGAATTGAGGTTATGGCCGTTTACACTGATGGGCAACGTCTTGGGGGCAAAGCCCACATTAAAGCAGATGCAAGATTTCGTCGCCAAGAATTGGAATCATATACAGGCTCCGGTGGTTCAATACTTTAAACGGGGATGGTTCACATTCAGGTTTGGAAGTCAAGATGCCATGGATGCTATCCTCAAAGGAGGACCATGGCTAATGGGTCCGAATTCGATAATTCTCAAGCAGTGGAGTCTGACATTTTCGCAGGACATGGATAAACTTTCTATTGTCCTAGTTTGGGTAATTTTCCCAGATCTCGATCCTTTTTTGTGGTCTGCAACTGTTCTTAGCAAAATGGCGAGTAAAATTGGAAAACCAATGTATGCTGATTCAACAACTACATACAAAGATCGACTCGCTTTTGCAAGAGTTTTGGTTGAAGTAGATGTTTCGAAGGAATTACCAACTTCGATAACATTAACACTCCTTTTTCTGGTAAGCTGATGCAACGAGTGGACTATGAATTGCTTCCGTTCTATTGTGTGGGATGTGGTAAATTGGGGCATCTCAAAGCAGCTTGCAAATGGGAAAGGAAGAAGGCACAAAAGCAAGAAGTTGGCAGGCTTGTAACCCGTTATACGCCTATCAAGAAGGCCTCTCATGGGATAGGTGGTACCTGAGCAACAGGAAAAGTTCCTTCTGCCTCTGCTGTAATGCACTCAGGACCCCATGAGGGAGAGCCCAATGGAGGTCGAATCACTAGCTCTGGACCCCAATTGCTAGGCGGTAGCTCAGCTGGTGTAGGTCTTGAGAAAGGACAGCTGGTTGCACATGTTGACTCAGAATGCGAAAAGCTAGGTCAAGCTTAACCTTCTGATCCTAACTCTGACTTTACACCGGTTGTAAGGCGCTCAGCATGCATTGGGAGAGGCTCAAAGGTGATAGACTCCAGTTGGTGCTTGAAGGATAAGGAGATAAATAATAGAATGATTGCACATCATTCTCCCAACAGCTTTGAACTGTTGCGGTCTGACAGTTTGGAGATTGGTGAATCTGAGGAAATTCAGGAGATTGAGATTGTAGAGGAATTTCCTCTATTAGTGGAGCCATTGCCACCTGACATTTCATCATGAAAGTTAGCTCTTGGAATATTAGAGGAGGAAATGACACCCTAAAGCAAAATAAAGTTTTACAGTTAATTAGGGGTAAGGGGATTGATGTTCTGGGGTTACTTGAAACCAGGATCAAAGAGAAAAAAGCAAAGGCAATAATAAGAGGTAAGTTTAGTAGCTATTCTGTTTACTGCAACTACAAAAGCCATCATAATGAGTGTATTTGGGTTATTTGGAACTCTAAGACCATTAAGGTTGAAGTACTGTCTGAGAGCAAGCAATTTGTTAACTGTCAGATTCGTCACTTTGCTAGTGGTCAAGAATTCTTTATCACTGTGGTCTATGGCCTGAATAAAGCTAGAGAAGGGACGATTTGTGGTATCAATTGAATAATTTGGGTTTGAAGGCTAGCTGGTTAGTGCTGGGAGATTTTAATATTGTAAGACACATTGGGGAAAAAATGGGCGGGTCTACTCCTGTTATTGCTGATATGGAAAACTTTAACAACTGTATCTCTTCATGTCAGTTGCAAGAAATGGTTGGTCAGGGTTGTGAATATACATGGACCAATAAGCAAGATCCTAATGCTAGAGTTTGGACAAAATTGGACAGAGCCCTAATCAATCTCCATTGGGCTACTGCTTTTCCTAACTCTTATGCTACATATGCTAACTCTGGAATTTCTTATCATTCGCCATTCATAATACAGCTATTTCCTGAGATGAAGGTGGTGAGAAGATTTACTTTTTTAAATTGCTGGACTAAACATCCTGAATACCAAGAGATTGTGAGGTCTAATTGGATAAAGCAGGTCTTCGGAACAGCTGGGTACAAGGTATTTTAAAAGCTCAAAAGTGTTAACCAAGGTCTGAAAATTTTGCATAGGAAGAACTTTTCATGTATTGGGGAGAGAATCAGGGAAATGGACAAGAAATTGGATGAATGTCAGGAAAAATTGCAACATCAACCGTTCTCCTATGATCTAATCCAGGAGGAGAATGAACTAATTCAAAAGTCCAGACAGTTGAAGCAGGCAGAAATAAGCATTCTACATCAACGAGAAAAAATGGATAACATTGGCCTTAATGATGATGCTACATCATATTTTTACTCAAAATTAAAAGAAAGGCGACAACAGCAAATCATTGGTAATATAGAGGATGCTAATGGCCATCAACGAACGGGTATGGCAGAGGTAGCGAATGGATTTATAGACTATTACAAAGAGTTGATTGGTACAAGGAAGCAAGTGCATGATCTGGATCCTATGATATTTCAACAAGGAAAGATTATCCAGCCTACTGATTGGAGCAATATGTTATTAATCCCTTCAGAGGAGGAAATAAGGAATGCAGTTTTTTCTATGGGAGATGATAAGAGTCCGGGTCCGGATGGATTTTCCGCGGGATTTTTTAAATCTTCATGGAGTATTGTCAAAGCAGACTTCTGCAATGCTATTTTAGAATTTTTCAGAATGAGTAAAATGGTGAAACAAGCAAATACAACTTTGATCACTCTTATCCTGAAAAAGCAAGTATGTACACCTGTTCTCGATTATAGACCTATTTCTTGTTGCTCAGTCGTTTACAAAACTATAAGCAAGCTGTTAACTCTGAGGATGCAAGAAGTGCTTCAAAAAATAATTGGACCCGAGCAAGCTGCTTTCTTGAGAGGTCGGAGTATTCATGAAAATATAGCACTTTCTCAATCTTTAATAAAGAGTTATAATAGGAAATACATAACACCTCGAAGCTTAATGAAGATTGATCTCAGAAAAGCTTTCGATTCATTACAATGGGAGTTTATTGAGAACATGCTAAAAGGCTTTAATTTTCCTGATCAGTTTATCCAATGGATCCTAGCATGTATAACAGGCTCTTGGTTCTCATTGAAGATCAATGGTTCTTCCCATGGATTTTTTAAAGGTGGGAGTGAGATTAGGCAAGGAGACCCATTGTCTCCATATATATTTGTCTTAAGCATGGAGATATTTTCTCGAAGACTCAGGTTAATAACAAAGCAACCTGAAGTCTCCTTTCATCCGAAGTGTCGAAAAGTAAATTTGAACCATCTAATTTTTGCTGACGACTTGATGGTTTTCATGCGAGGAGATACACCATCTGTTAAGGCTGTATTGGTTGCATTGGATAGATTTGCTATGGAATCTGGTCTAATGGCGAATAGAGAGAAAACTAGTATATTCTTTGGGGGTGTTTGTGATGATATTAAGCAAGAGATCATGGAGGTTACTAGATTTGCACAAGGTGAATTTCCTTGTAAGTATCTTGGTATTCCTCTAAATTATATTAACAACAGGCTTGAGCATTACATGGAGCTTATTCATAAGATCCAGGACGCTATGACTAGCTGGTCTACTAGCTACTTGTCCTATACGGGCAGAATCCAACTCCTAAACTCTGTGGTATTTGGCCTCATGAATTATTGGAGTGTCAACACGCTGCTACCAATAAATGTCAATACGAAAGTGAAGCAATTATGAAGGAATTACTTTTGGACTGGTTCTTTAAATTCAAGAAAAATTATTTTCAAAAGTTGGGATAATATATGCTTTCCTTGGGAAGAGGGGGGATTTAATGTACATGTTAAGAATTTGCAAGCTTGGAACAAAGCACTAATGTGTCATTGGATATGGAAACTAATGGCTCCAACAGAAGGAGTATGGAAAGAATGGATTCTGAAATACATCCTGGAGGGTCAAAGTGTTTGGAATTTTCAGCCTAAAGAAAGATTTACTGCTACATTAAAGAGCATGCTAAGAGTAAAAGATTTTATGCTAGTTCAAACAGGTAATGCTAAGAATGCAGCTGATATGCTGAACAGTTGGGCTAAGAATGGGAAATTTTACACTAATTCAGCGTATGAATGGTTCAGAAGTAAGAATGTTCGGCATAGATGGCTTGGTACATTGAAGGGGAAGCATGTGATTCCCAAGTAAAGTATTATAGGTTCGCTAGCAGCTCAGGGATGCTTGGCAACAATGGATAATTTGCAGCAACGGGGGCAGTATATCCCGAACAGATGCGTGCTATGTAAGAGAGCAACAGAGTCGCATCAGCACTTGTTATTTAGGTGTGAATATGCTAATGTCATATGGCTAGAGCTATTGAATTGGATGGACATTGAGGGCCGAAGTTCAGACCTAATCACTGAGCTGAAATGGGGACAATCAAGAGGAGCAAGGAAGCATAGGAAGCAATTATGGTTCAGGTCCGCACTTGCAGCAACTGTGCGTTGCATATGGAAGGAAAGAAATGCGAGAATCTTTACTGATACAGCAAGAACTCACCAACAGTTGATTCAACACATTAAGTTTGAAGTTGTTACTAGATTAAGAAGTAGAGATCATTGTATACATAGGAGATCTATATTGTGATTACATATAGATACATGTTATAGGGGATATTGTATTTTTGTAAGGCTAGTCTCTTTATTTGCCCTCAACGGATGAATAAAAGAGTCATAAAATTCTTGCAATAATAATAATAATAATAATAATAATAATAATAATAATAATAATAATGAGAAGGCGCAATGTCGAAGGAATAAGGCTTCAAAATCAGCAGGCCTTATGTATAAACCCAAGACCCAGCCCCCCTGCAACCCAGAACAACAACATCACAAACAGCAGCAAGACCATAAAGAACAGACTAATCAGTCCGGGGCTTGTGATCAGTCTAATGTTGCCTTCACGCTAGTGACTAGAAAATCTAGTGCAAGACTGCCAGAAAGAGGACCGATTGCACCTATTGCTACGGATAACACATTCTCTACTCTAACATGTGAAGATGATCCACAGTTAGCGAACGAAACAGATAGGAATGCAGGCGAAATTATTGATCTGTAGGTGATCGCCTCCTAATCGGATCGGTCGTTAACGAAGGACGAGGGATCAAACGATATTTGTATGACTCGGAATAACACAAAAACTACTAGAGTAATCGTGGTAAGTCGAGGTTGGTCCACAGGAACGGTGTATGTTGTGAAGTTTAAAGTGTCGTGTTCGATGTCTTAGAAGGGGGGTTTTGTAGAGGTCGAGTCTATACTAGAGGGATTAGTACGATGATGGTTTAGAGATGATCAATTTAGGGAAAGGCGTTAGGGAGAAGTCGGGATTCGGTACTTGGGATCTAAGAAGGTCGGGATCGAGTTTTTGTCGCAATATTGGTAAACTCACCTAAAATCCCGCTTTCGCGGTGAATGAGGGTAAGTTCCTAGTCATGCTAATTTCTACCCCGAGTTTCCCCATATTGATAGAAATTAGTCAAGGTCGGTCTAGTTGGCCGGACAAAAACAACAATGACATAACACCAAAAATAAGATAAACCAACATGCAAGCAACCCACCAACATCCCTATATTCAAATAAACCAAGCCCTCATCCCTAAACTCCCCAACAAGAAATCTACTCACACATCATTATGGAAATCATCACAACATGCATACTAATTAGATCTAAACAAGATGATGATGAGAAAACAACACAAAAACTAAATTAGAGATTAGAGAGTGGAAGAGAATTATACCAACTATGAAGATCTATAAGAAATAAGAAGATTGTATAAGTAAAGATTGAATCTTTGATGAATAAAGTGAAGAACTTGTCACCAATCCTCCAATAAACCCAACAAATCTTCAAACAAAACTTGAATAGTCTTCTTACAACCTTGAAATCTAAATAATTGTTGATGGATACTTGTAGATCTACTATTAAACTACTAGAATTTTTGAGGATTTTTCTAGACTACTACTACTAATGGATGGTGTAATAGGATGGTGGAAGGGTGTAATGTCTTCCCTCCTTAGCACAATGGAGAGGTCAGTTAGGCAATGAATTAGGGTAACATATATATAGTAATCTCTTAATGGATCCTTAACCTAAAGCCCAAATCCAACTTTATCCTCCATTAGTGAGACAATCTCCCTTTGCATCTCCATGGGGTGAAACTTTGCCCTGCGGACTTGACGTCAATTCCCATCGGGTGAAATTTTCGCCCGGTGAGATTTTCTTCTTTTTTTCGCGTTTTCGACACTTCTTCCCATCGGGCAAAATTTCACCCGGTGGGCGAAATTTCGCCCGGTCAGTTTCTCCCGGTGGGGAGTTCGGAAAGTCTTCGGGAGGCACTTTTCACCGTCGGGTGAAATTTCGCCCGGTGGTGTCTCACCGGGTAAAATTTCGTCCGGTCATTTTTTTGGCCTCGAATCTTGTCTCATTCTTCGTTTGTTCGATCGGATGGCTTTAAACTTTAAGTTGTGTGCTTTGCTCTTTGGACGGTTTTCCCTTCTCTTGTGCTCGTGGAAGCTCAATCGTGATTTCTGTGCTCAAATCCTATCAAAATTGATAGAAAAACTACCAAAAACACGTAAAACGCACAAGAGGGACGCTAATGTGAGAAATACGCAAATATGGCGATAATCGCACTCAAGACTCGCAAAAGGAGGGAAAAACGGGTCTAAATGGAGGGAAAAACGGTCTAAATTTAGCACACAACAATTCCCTCACACTAAACCGTTGCTCGTCCTCGAGCAAAGACCCAAAAAGAAATTACAAACTACTACTACTAGCTAGACTATGCTAAGCCGATACGGGCAATTAACGGGTCCGCTCCGTCCCTTCAACTCACATCGAAATACTTATGAGGTAAAGTACTCCCATGCAAGGCAAGTTGGGGCTTGCTCAAAATGGTGGATGCGACTAAACACACAAAAACACATAACACGAAAGAATAGACGCATCCAAAGTAAAAATAAAACACCGAATCCCTCATCGAGACGGCGGGGAAAGACACCGATTACTTACCTAAAACAACAATAGACTTCCAAGATAAATGACCCACGTAAACAAGGACCAAAGCCTAATACTATGACAATTAAGCAATATAGATGTTGATAACTTAGCCAGGTCCGCCTAATCTTCTAAAGGGGTACTACGGGGCGTATAATGGAGTGGAAAAAGTGAACCATGGATTCGTTCGACACTGTAGGTAAGTGCAGTCCCGCTCTCTTTGGCTAAGCCAAGAGGGTCGTTCCAAAACATGAATTTCCTAAATTAGCCCAAATAAAAAGGTGGAGTGTTTACGATTATTGGGATGGATCGACTCATCACCGCTATCTTCCGACCTCGGGACTCGGTCCTCTAGTTGGCACTTCACGACAATGAATCGATCAAAGGGCTTTTTTTTTTGAAGGAGATGTTTTTGATAATTTGATTTTCATTTGAAGCTCCTTTTCTTCTCCTATATTTTTCTTTGTTTTTCATATTTTTGTGCCCTTTTTCTCTTGCTTCGGTTTGCCCTTTTTGGCTTTTTGATGTGGTTTGTAACCAAGTTTGGAGGTTATTTTTGTGTAAACTTATTGGGATGATGTATAGGTGGAGGAAAAATAGGTAATCGAGAACGCGCGCCATTCCGGATAACCCAGAAAAGATGGAAAAGATTTGGACTAAAGGTGCAATGGTCATTCGAGCAAGGTCACCTAGAAAACGGGATGCGGAAACCAAGGCCTAACTTCTCCATGGGTGGTCAAGGTGGTCAAATGCAAACCCCGAAGTAAACCTCTAGTAGAAAAGGTGGACTCAAAGCTAAAGGATCAACAAATTCATTGCCTAAGAGTCATTCTACTAGACTAAGGTCCAAAATCTACGATGGGTTATCTACAATGGAATGTAAACTCTTGTTATAAGTTTGTAATCGGGTTTTCGAAAAGTTTTAATCCTAGACACGCTATCCAAAAGAAAAACAAAACAAAACACACGAAAATGAAAAAGGAAAATAAAAGAAAACACAAGTAAAGTCATGTACTCCATACTCCATCAACATTCAAGCATAATCAACCACAACACCAAAATGCTCAACTTCGAGAGCCTCCAATAGCAACAACCTAACTCCTCTACTAATTTAAAGAAGAAAGAAGGAAGGAAGTTACCAAGCGGTTGCTTTCATAATCTCTTCAATTCGTGCTATAAAGGTGGTGGTTACCTGTAAGAGTAGAGAACAAGACCGTACACGGGACACGAAACATAACGAGAATCAAGAAAAGAGAAAACAAAGGAAAAGAAAATGTTTTTGATTTTTCGAGTTTTTCAAATTTTTATGGATTTTTGAAAAGATTTTTGAAGAGCAAATTAGAAATTACTCCCTTCAAAGTTGCGTTTATTAAAATTTACTCCCTTTTAAGATTTTTTTATTATTTAACAGCCAAAAAGATACAAAAGTTCAAAAATTGCTTGCATTGGTAAAATCCGGCCAATTTAGTAATAAGTTGACCGAATTGCCCCTCAGCGTACCACCACCT
Source organism: Agrostemma githago (assembly GCA_958450325.1). Taxonomy (NCBI): domain Eukaryota; kingdom Viridiplantae; phylum Streptophyta; class Magnoliopsida; order Caryophyllales; family Caryophyllaceae; genus Agrostemma; species Agrostemma githago. The sequence continues at coordinate 17,468,009 of OY288260.1, read as the reverse complement.
CACTCAACCTCGTTTTCCCCTTCACTATCTTCATTCCAATTCCCAAACCCAAAAAAACCCCAAATACCCTAAATCGTAAACCTTAGAAATTCGACAATCAATTTTTGTCCAAAAAAAAAACGACAATCAAACAATACGACTTTAGAAAAAAATTATGGGATTTCAATAGGATATAAGGTAGAGGGGTAGTTTGGGTATTAAAAGGCAAAAAAAGGGTAGAAAATTCAGTTTCGCCGGAGTACCATGCCGGAGTTTACAATTGCAAGCAAATTTTGAACTTTTGTATCTTTTTGGCTGTTAAATAATAAAAAAATCTTAAAAGGGAGTAAATTTTAATAACCGCAACTTTGAAGGGAGTAAATTTTAATTTGCTCATTTTTGAAAAATAAAAGATAGTAGACTCCTCCCCCACACTAAAACTGTACATTGTCCTCAATGGACAAGTAGGGAAGAACGAAAAAGACGAAAAAGAAAAATAAGAAAAATCTTTTTAGATTTTTATGGTTTTTAAATGTTTTTGGGTTTTATAATTTTTTGAATGTTTTTGGATTTTTCAAAAATTTTTGAGAAAAGAAAAAATAAAATAAAGAAAATGATAAAATAGTGGCGGGCCTAGGTGCAATCACATCACCTAGACCCTAGACAAGTGGCTAAGAAAATGAAATAGATTAAATGAAAGGGTGAAAAATTGGGCGTAGGTGTAGTCACGTCACCTAGCCCGGATTAAGAAAAATTGAGAAAAATTTGATAGAAATTTTTTTGGATTTTTCAAAGGGTCAATGGCGTAATCACATCGCCAAGAGACCGAGAGCAATACCAAGGCCGCGACGGCCGCAAAAATCATTAAATGGGACGGGAGGACAACTTGCAATTTTGTTCAAGATAAAACAATCACAATGATTATAATGATGGGACAGAGAATAAGGAACAACACTAATTCACATACAATGATAGATGATTAAGACTCACCGACTCCACACACATTTACCCACGACACATACGAACCACATAATCTACCGACTCTTGTAGGGGGGTCTAGTTCGAATAGTCATTAGACGCAAAGGAGGCCGTAGGAGTTCCTTCACCGGCATACTCCCAAACTCCTACATCCCCCGAGTTGTTCAGTCGGAATTCACAGGGACCTGGAGGTAGATCCCAATTACGAGGGTTATAAATATTGGTTCGGTTTTTGCAGGGGACAATTAAGGCACGGTCATGGCTAAGAGAAACGAGGCGGTGGTCAGACACATTAAATATCCAAGTAGGGAAATAAGCTTCGTTAAGCCAGACACGGGGGCCATGTGGTTTAAGATGGTCGGTCGAATAACCCAAATTTCTTGCTATTACGGTCACAAGACCACCACAGTCAATAGAGGGGCGTTGGTCAATGATAATTTGATGAAAGTGTAACGCCACGACAATAGGTAGGTCTAGGGGATAAGGGTTACCGAGTAAAGAGTCACATATCAATTGTAAGACACACACATTGAGGTTAATGATATTGTCGATAGATGGCAAAAGACAGTGGGAAAGGAATTCGGCGAAATAACGAATGGCTGGGTTACGGATATCAGCGGTAAAATTAGAATTGGGTTCGAAATCACGTTGACCCGGCGCTATGCGCCTCCATAAGTCTCTCCTAGTCGCACTACTTTGCGAATCACATAGGGGTCTACTTAGTCCGGTACCCGATGAGGGTAAACCTAGAGCTAAGCTAAAGTCGGAAATATTTAAACAGTGATTTCTACCAAACAAATTAAATTTGAACTCTTTAGGCGTGGTCGGGTTATCGATTGTAAAGGTACTTAAAAACTCACAAGTCAAGTCTTTGTTTGTGAAAGACACAAAATCAAGGAGTTTACTAATACCAATTCTAGACGATAACTCTCTAATATCGTCCTTAATTCCTAGAGTTTTCATTGTGAATGGACAAGGCCATCTCGTACTCTGAAAGTCTTTTTCAAAGAAGGTACTTGCACGGGGTGAATTAGGGCACGGTAAAAGTTTAGGCCTAGCGGACTTACTAGAAGATGAATGCTTAGAAAGATTAGAAATCGAGGCCATACCTTGTTTACGCGCGGCACTTTGGGCTCTTGTCTCCATGATAATAATTTGCAAGAAAAATCCTAAAACTTTTGCTTCTCCTCTCTTCAAAAACCCAAAATAAATATTCACCCAAGTATGGAAAGGAGTTATGAATGGAGGTTGAATATGGTGTATGGAAGGTGGTGTAATGATTTTGTGATGGGTGAGATGATGAGTGAGGTGAAATAGGTGGTATAAATAAGGGTGTTTTGAGGAGGGAAAGTGAAAGTTTTTAAAGTTGGTGGTAAAAATTTGGTGTAAAAATATATTGGAGGGAAAGTTATGTTGAGGTAAATTGTTGGAGGGAGATGAAAATGTAGTGAGTGAGTAAAAAGTGGTAGGTAATTGGCCAAGTCACACCGCCAGGTGGAATTTCACCCGGTCGGGCATCATCGGGTGAAATTTAACCCGACGACTTTTTGTCGTGAAAATCGATTTTGCCGTCTTTTTCCACCGGGTGAAATTTCACCCGGTCAAAATCTCACCGGGCGAAGTTTCGCCCGGTGGTATATTCTTCGGTTCCGGCAATTCTGGCAACTTTTCCGCGGGGCGAAGTTTCGCCCGGTCATGTCTCACCGGGCAAAGTTTCGCCCGGCGGTCTTCTTTGCTGCGTTTTTCCGCCTTGCCATTTCATGGCTCTTCAATAATCACCTAGAGATTCAAATATAGACTCGACTCTCATTACATAATCAATATTTCCCACAAACATGCTTGTGGTCTTCGATTTAAGCTCCATAACTTCTCCAAATGCTTGGTCTTCATCCAAATTTACGCTCCAATGCGAAATCCAATTTCAATCAATCTTCTCAAGCTAACAAAACTAATAAACTCAAAGAAATATGATACATATATACAAGGTGGTTGTTGAGGATACCACCAAACCTACATCAACTTCGAGAGGGGGTCAAACAACGCTCCCCGATGGGAGCTCACCAAACTTCATAGTAGCAAAGGTCTCACGAATATGACCGGGATGATAAATCTTCAAACGTTGCCCATTAACCATAAACTTCCCGGTTTCCGGGCTAGATATCTCTATCGATCCATATGGTTGCACTCCGGTCACTTCAAATGGACCCGACCATTTTGATTTCAACTTACCGGGGAAGAGCTTAAAGCGAGAGTTGAAGAGTAATACCTTATCACCAACGGAGAAGAATTCGAGAATCGTGCCATTGGCGAGTTCTTTCTTTGTAGATCTTCGAATTCTCGTAGGCCTCAAGTCTTAGTTCTTCTAATTCTTGTTGTTGGAGAAGGCGATTATTTCCTACAACACTCTCATCGAAGTTTAGCTCTTTGATTGCCCATTTGGCTTTGTGTTATAATTCCCCCGGTAAATGAAAAGCTTTACCATACACAAGACGATAAGGAGTGGTTCCAATCGGCGCTTTGTAAGCCGTTCTCAATGCCCAAAGGGCGTCATTTAATTTCAATGACCAATCCTTTCGGTGTGTATTTACAACTTTCTCTAAAATTCCCTTGATTTGACGGTTGGAGATCTCGGCTTGCCCATTTGATTGAGGGTGGTAGGCTAAGGACATCTTGTGAGTGATACCATACTTCCTAAGAAGGTGTTCAAAGGTATCTTTCCTAAAATGAGAGCCTCCATCACTAATTATGGCTCTAGGCATACCGAATCTCGGGAAAATCACGTTCTTGAAAAGCTTGATTACAACCTTGGAGTAATTGGTGGGGGAAGCTACGGCCTCGATCCACTTTGAGACATAATCAACCGCGACAAGAATGTACTTGTTACCAAAAGAGGATGTGAACGGACCCATGAAATCAATGCCCCAAACATCGAACAATTCAATCTCCAAGATAGGTTGAAGGGGCATCTCATTTCATCTTGTTATATTGCCACTTTTTTGGCATGCATCGCATGTGAGAATGAAAGCTCGAATGTGAAGATGATCCACAGTTAGCGAACGAAACAGATAGGAATGCAGGCGAAATTATTGATCTGTAGGTGATCGCCTCCCAATCGGATCGGTCGTTAACGAAGGACGGGGGATGAAACGATATTTGTATGACTCGGAATAACACAAAAACTACTAGAGTTATCGTGGTAAGTCGAGGTCGGTCCACAGGGAACGGTGTATGTTGTGAAGTTTAAAGTGTCGTGTTCGATGTCTTAGAAGGGGGGTTTTGTAGAGGTCGAGTCTATACTAGAGGGATTAGTACGATGATGGTTTAGAGATGATCAATTTAGGGAAAGGCGTTAGGGAGAAGTCGGGATTCGGTACTTGGGGTCTAAGAAGGCCGGGATCGAGTTTTTGTCGCAATATTGGTAAACTCGCCTAAAATTCTGCTTTCGCGGTGAATGAGGGTAAGTTCCTAGTCATGCTAATTTCTACCCCGAGTTTCCCCATATTGATAGAAATTAGTCAAGGTCGGTCTAGTTGGCCGGACAAAAACAACAATGACATAACACCAAAAATAAGATAAACCAACATGCAAGCAACCCACCAACATCCCTATATTCAAATAAACCAAGCCCTCATCCCTAAACTCCCCAACAAGAAATCTACTCACACATCATTATGGAAATCATCACAACATGCATATTAATTAGATCTAAACAAGATGATGATGAGAAAACAACACAAAAACTAAATTAGAGATTAGAGAGTGGAAGAGAATTATACCAACTATGAAGATCTATAAGAAATAAGAAGATTGTATAAGTAAAGATTGAATCTTTGATGAATAAAGTGAAGAACTTGTCACCAATCCTCCAATAAACCCAACAAATCTTCAAACAAAACTTGAATAGTCTTCTTACAACCTTGAAATCTAAATAATTGTTGATGGATACTTGTATATCTACTATTAAACTACTAGAATTTTTGTGGATTTTTCTAGACTACTACTACTAATGGATGGTGTAATAGGATGGTGGAAGGGTGTAATGTCTTCCCTCCTTAGCACAATGGAGAGGTCAGTTAGGCAATGAATTAGGGTAACATATATATAGTAATCTCTTAATGGATCCTTAACCTAAAGCCCAAATCCAACTTTATCCTCCATTAGTGAGACAATCTCCCTTTGCATCTCCATGGGGTGAAACTTTGCCCTGCGGACTTGACGTCAATTCCCATCGGGTGAAATTTTCGCCCGGTGAGATTTTCTTATTTTTTCGCGTTTTCGACACTTCTTCCCATCGGGCGAAATTTCACCCGGTGGGCGAAATTTCGCCCGGTCAGTTTCGCCCGGTGGGGAGTTCGGAAAGTCTTCGGGAGGCACTTTTCACCGTCGGGTGAAATTTCGCCCGGTGGTGTCTCACCGGGTAAAATTTCGCCCGGTCATTTTTTTGGCCTCGAATCTTGTCTCATTCTTCGTTTGTTCGATCGGATGGCTTTAAACTTTAAGTTGTGTGCTTTGCTCTTTGGACGGTTTTCCCTTCTCTTGTGCTCGTGGAAGCTCAATCGTGATTTTTGTGCTCAAATCCTATCAAAATTGATAGAAAAACTACCAAAAACACGTAAAACGCACAAGAGGGACGCTAATGCGAGAAATACGCAAAATATGGCGATAATCGCACTCAAGACTCGCAAAACGAGGGAAAACGGGTCTAAATGGAGGGAAAAACGGTCTAAATTTAGCACACAACAGTAGGAAGTCATGGCAGCTGAAAGTGGGCTAGGGGAACCGCCTGACCATGATTTGGCTCAATGATTATACAATCTTGGAATATTAGAGGCACTAATAAAGGATTTAAGATCCGTGAAGTCATCAATCATATTAGGAGTCGAAATGTAGATATTCTTGGCCTTTTGGAAACTCGAATCAAAGCTCACAAGGCTCAGTACATTAAAGATCGATTCTTCCCTTCGTGGAGGATTGAACACAACTACGAGTTTCACCCAAATGGACGTATATGGCTCATTTGGAATCCAAATAAAATCAGGGTTAGTATTCTCTTGAAACATGCACAATTTATCCACTGTGAAGTACATGACTTGATCTCTAATTCTTCTATCGTTGTCACCATGATTTACGGAAGCAACGATGGAGGAATTAGACAGATTTTGTGGAGTCAGCTTCAATCTCTTGCCCCAATCCGGGGTAACTGGATTTTGATGGGGGACTTTAATATAGTGAGGAAACAGGAGGAGCGGCTAGGACCCAACTCCCCTAGTGCTACTGAAATGGAGGACTTTAATTACTGGATTAGCAATTATGACCTCATGGAGCTCAATTCACATGGAAGCGAATATAGCTGGACGAACAAACAAGACGTGGCTTCTCGTACCTGGTCACGACTTGATCGTGCTCTGGTTAACAAGGACTGGATTACAGCTTATCCTACCTCATTTGCTGAGGTTCTTCTTCCCCATGTCTCGGACCTCTCGCCCATAGAAGTGGTTGTAGCTCATACAAAGCAAGCAAGGAAGAAGCAGTTCAAGTTCCTGAATGTTCGGGCCTCGCACCCAATGTTTGAACAGGTTATTACGCAGGCCTGGAAGGATAGTAAGCATGGTATTTATGGAACGAAAATGTATAGGCTGGTCAAGAGGCTACGCAGTCTGAAACCTGTGCTAAAAGTCCTTCATAAATGCAATTTTTCCCATATTTCTGAGCAGGTAAAACGCAGCAAGGCAGCTCACGTTGATTGTCAATCTTCTCTAGCTTCTGACCCCATGAACCAACTATTAATCGACAAAGAAAGAAGACTACTGGAGGAATACACTAAGATCAAGAAGACAGAGCTAAGCATCCTTTCCCAAAGAGCAAAAATCCATCATATTAAAGAGGATGATGGAGGTTCTAAATATTTCTACAATCGGATAACTGAACGGAAAAATAGGAATCATATAGGCCAAATTCATGATGCTACGGGAAGGAAACATACTACGGTGGAAGGCGTAGAGGATGCTTTCCAATCCTTCTATACTAGCCTCCTGGGTAATGATGCAATGCTTGATGATATTGATTCATCAGCTATTAGTAACGGGTGGTGCCTCCAGAGTCACGAGGTAATACCTCTCGATTCCAAAATCACTAATGAGGAGATTAAAACAGCTTTATGGAGTATTAACGAGAACAAAAGCCCGGGCCACGATGGTTTTACTTCTGGGTTCTTCAAGAAGGCTTGGAATATTATTGGCTCTGACTTGTGCGAGGCGATAAGGGACTCGATTGAAAAGAAAAGGATGCTCAAGTACATCAATACTACTGTCCTGGTTTTGATCCCTAAAAAAACATCCCATCTACCGTGACGGATTACCGACCCATTGCTTGCTGCACTACTATCTATAAGATTATTAGCAAAGTCATGGCGAACAGACTCAAGAAAATTCTTCCTCTTCTTATTGGTAAGGAACAATCTGCCTTCACCTCAGGCCGTAACATAATGGACTGTATTATGGTCACACAAATGCTCGTCAAAGGTTACTCAAGATCCTACCTCACCCCAAGATGCCTCATGAAAATTGACATTAGAAAAGCATTTGATTCTCTTCACTGGAGGTTCATTAAGGACATGCTCCTGGCTTATGGGTTCACTACGGGGTTTGTGGACTGGATCATGCTTCTCATCTCCACGCCTTGGTATACACTCGACATCAATGGCAACCACACTGGTTTTTTTTTGAGGGGAAATGTGGGCTCAGACAAGGAGACCCGATTTCACCCTACTTATTTGTCCTTGCTATGGAGGTTCTCTCGAGACATCTTAGGACTATACATCACCAGGCTCTCTTCTCCTTCCAACCCAAATGCTCTAAGCTGAAGCTCAACCACCTTATCTTCGTCGACGATCTTATGTTCTTCGCACGAGGAGACACTCCTTCGGTTATGCATATGTTTGAGAGTCTTAGAGGTTTCTCTAATACCTCAGGGCTCAACGCCAATGCTCATAAGACTGAGATTTATTTTGGAGGCGTTAAGAACGAGATAAAACAGGAAATACTGAACAGGACGGGGTTCAAAGAGGGAGAATTCCCCTTTCGCTACCTTGGTGTCCCCATCAAGCCTTCTAGGCTTATAGTTACCGATTATGAGGAGTTACTTGCTAAAATTAAATCGATGATTCTACACTGGAACAACAAATTTCTCTCCTATGCAGGCAAGATACAGCTAATCAACTCTTCTATTACGGGGCTCATTTCTTATTGGGGTTCGTACCACCTTATTCCCAAAGGAGTCATCAAGTCCATCAATAGGCTATGCAAGAACTTCTTCTGGAACATTGTAGCCGGTTCAAGGAAAATTATCGGCAAGAGTTGGAGAAGCTCCTGCTCACCTAGAGAGGAGGGAGGTTTCAATATTCGTGAGCTTCATGCGTGGAATAAAGCTCTTATAGCTCGACTTATTTGGCGTCTTGAAAGAGACGAAAACAACATCTGGCATGGGTGGATACATGGTTATAAAATCCTGAAATACAATTTCTGGCAGGTGACACTCAAGGATAGTGATGCGGGGGCTGGCGAAGTATCCTCCAGGTCCGAAACGAGCTCATCTCCGCTTCCGGATCTACACACATAACATCTAACATAATCAAGGATTGGGGTAAGCACGAGAAATTCACACTGGGTCGAGCCTATGATTTCTTCCGAGAAAAATATCATAAGTATAAGAAGTTCGACACTATTTGGCATCAGATATGCAGCCCCAAGCACAGTCTCATTGCCTCTCTAGCCACTCAAAGAAAGCTATGTACTGTTGATTGCCTTCAACTTAGAGGGTATTGTCTCGCTAACCGGTGCATTCTATGTACTAAACACGAGGAGTCTCATTCGCACCTCTTCTTCGATTGCGACTTCTCTCGGGAGGTAATGACACATATCTTTAACTGGTTTGGAAGGACACAGAGCCCTAGAAGTCTGGGATACGAGATTAAAGCCCTTACGGGGAGGGTGAGTAGGAAGAATTGGATGATTCAATGGAGACTTTGTTCAATCATTTGTGCTACTTATGTGATCTGGGAGGAACGGAATCGCAGAATCTTTGCTGAGATCGCCAGGAACTCCGCTTGCTTTAGCTACTCATATTAAGCATCATGTGTGTATCAAATTACTTCATAGTAGCCATGAATCTCATTTTGTAGTAGACAGACTCATGGGTTAACTTGTTGGTTTTTGGGGTTACGTTTTGGCTGCTCTTTTTGTAAGTCTGTTATTTTTGTTCCCCTTTTTTTTGGATGAATAAAAGTAAGCTATCCTTTCTTGCAAAAAAATAAAATAAAATAATAATAGTAATAATGCAAGTTCCGTTTTAAAAAATATATAATAATAATAATAATAATAATAATAAAAATAAAAATAATAATAATAATAATAATAATAATAATAATAATAATAATAATAATAATAATAATAATAATAATAATAATAATAATAATAATAATAATAAGAACAACAACAACAACAACAACAACAACAACAACAACAACAACAACAACAATAACAATAATAATAATAATAATAATAATAACAATAATAATAACAAAAATAATAATAATAATAATAATAATAATAATAATAATAATAATAATAATAATAATAATAACAGTTTTTGGCGAAGTGAGAAAGGTTTCTCTCTCTAGAATCTGTTTTCTCTCAAAATTCTGTTAGCTTAAGCTCCTTCCATGGCTTTCGTTCCTCTGATCAAGCGTGGTCCGGGAAGGCCAAGTAAGAAGCCGCTGCAGGTCAAACCGCCGGGTGGCCCTAGTAATGGTGAGCCATCAACGGGGAATAATGACGCTGAATTGGAGAAGGAAACTGAAACCCAGAGCACTTCGCACCGAGTTTCACTTAATGATGTGATCATCAATGCCATGGCAGAAGCGGGTAAAATTCTTCAATCCAATACTGATACTAAAGAAATAAATCATGATTCATCCATTGTTACTACTCATAATAGCATTCAAAACACTGAATTAGGCGTAAACCCAGTTTTGCCGCCAAAATCAAATTGGTCTAATATTGCTGCTAAACATAAACAATCTGGTATGAGTCTGTATTTTTGCGAAGATAGCTTCAACTCCACTGAAATTGACATTGAATTGGATGATTTCAAAGCGGAGTTAAAAATTTGGGAGAACACTCTTTTTGGCAATGTCATTGGATCTAAACCGTCGTTGCAGGCGATCCAAAAGTTTGTTCAAACTAGCTGGGGTAGTATGGATCTTCCTAAGGTCCAGTACTACAAGAAAGGGTGGTTCTCTTTTCGGTTTTGATCTAACGAAGCCATGGACAAGGTGTTGAGGGATGGGCCATGGAAGGTGGGGATTTACTCCTTGATCCTAAAAGAATGGTCACCAACCTTTTCCTCTGAAATGGATAGGATCTCTGTGGTTCCAGTTTGGGTGCTCTTCCCTCATTTGGACCCATATCTTTTGTCAGATTCTGTCCTCAGTAAAATGGCTAGCAAAATTGGGACCCCTTTATGTGTTGACTTAGCAACAACCACCAAAGCTAAGCTATCTTTTGCTAGAGTCTTAGTGGAGGTTGATGTCTCCAAGGAACTGGTTGAAATTGTGGTTATTAATACACCTTTTAATGAACATTCTTTCCATCCAGTACGATATGAATGGGTTCCATATTTCTGCCATGGTTGTAAAAAGCTGGGGCACACTGTGTCTTCTTGTAAATGGGAGAAGAAAAAGAATGTTGTCAAGAAAGGGGTTGATGTTGTTTCTGAGCTGGGGGTGTTTCAGGGCCTAAGGATAATGGTGTTCAGACTGAGGTTCGGAAGGATATAGTTCCCTCTAACCCTGATCTGACCCCTCCTATTGAGCCTAAGCAATGCCCTCTTAAATTCTATCATGATGACACTTTCATCCCTGTTAACAAGAGGAATTCTTCCTCTTCAAAATCTAAGGAGACTATTTTGAAGCCCTTAGTCCTGGGAAATTCATTCTGGGTACTCCTTGAGAGTAAGGTGAATGGTGGGGGTGAACTAGGTGGTACCTCAGGTCTCCCTAGTGTATCTCAGGGTCTGGAAAGTAGGGTTGCATCTGGTTATGGGAAAGAACTGATCCCCTCACTTCCCCCTGATGTTAGCACTAGGGAGTTCCCTATAATGCACCAAGCATGTTCAGTGGTGGTTTTAAATGAGGATCCTGTCCCTCCTGACAAATGAAAGTCGCATCTTGGAATATAAGAGGGTTCAATGACCCAATCAAACATAGTGAGGTCCAGGATTTCTTGTTTTCTAATAAGCCTGATGTCTTTACTTTGCTGGAGACTAGGGTGAGGTTAAATAAATCTGAAAAAAATTATTAGAGGTAAATTCAGGAATTGGAATGTGACTACTAATCACAGTTCCCATCATAATGGCAGGATATGGCTTTTCATTAATCCTGCTACTGTTACTATTACTCAAATTTCTAGCTCTTCTCAGCATATTTCTTGCTTTGTTTCTCATCACCTTTCTAAGTCTTCTTTTTGGCTTAGTGCCATCTATGGTCTGAATAAGGGGTTGGATAGAATGGAACTCTGGTCTAAATTGGAGTCTCTTAATCCTTCTAGTGCTTGGTTGGTGTTGGGGGATTTCAATGTGGTCAGAAGTCCAGATGAGAAGTTTAGGAATAATCCACCTAATTTGCAGGACATGATGGATTTTAATAATTGTTTGCAGCATTGTGCCGTTGATGATCTTATTAGTACAGGTCTAGATATGACCTGGACCAATAAACAAGATCCTTCAACTAGAATTTGGTCTAAATTGGATAGGGTGCTAGTTAATCCCAGATGGGTCTCAAGCTTCCCTTCCTCTTCAGCTACTGTGGCTAAGTCTAGTATCTCTGACCATTCTCCATTAATTGTTGATATTTCTTCTGAGAAAATTAACCATAGAAGGTTCAGTTTCCTTAACAGTTGGTGTGATCATCCTGATTACTTATCTACTGTTCAGGCAGCTTGGAATATTGCTGTTTCTGGCTCTCCTATGTATTGCTTTTTCTTCAAGCTTAAAGCAGTTAAGAAAGCCTTAAAGGTCTTCCATAAACACAATTTCTCTAGTATTTCTTCTAGAGTAAATGAGGCTAAGGAAGCCCTTCTTAGTTGTCAAAATAAACTTCATAATGATCCTTTCTCTCTTGAACTCATGGCAGAGAAAAATGCCTTAAATAATAGCTATACCGATCTAAAGAGGTCTGAGATTAGTATGCTGCAGCAAAGATCCAAAGTGAAACATATTCAACTTGCTGATTGCTCTTCCAAATATTTTTATGCTAAAATTTCTGAGAGAAGAACTCAACAAATGTTAGGTGCTATTACTGATTCTAAGGGTGCCCTTCAAAAGGGTCCTACAGCTGTTGCTAAAGCATTTCAGGATTATTATTCTAACCTGCTTGGGAAAAGTGTGTCTGTTCTAGATTGTTCAATCTCTGCAAAGCTCCATCAGGATCAAACTATTGATCTAACTGCTCCTATCTCTCCTAAGGAGATCAAGGATGCAGTTTTTCATATGGATATCAATAGTAGTCCTGGTATTGATGGTTTTTCAGCAGGGTTTTTTAAATCTGCTTGGAGCATAGTTGGAGCAGACTTCTGTAAAGCTGCAATGTGCTTCTTCAAAACTGGTAAAATGTCTAAGCAAGCTAATTCTACTTTGATTTCTCTTATTCCCAAGAAGCCTGGTGCTAGTAGTGTCTTGGAGTATAGGCCCATCTCTTGTTGCACTGTGTTCTATAAAGCAATCTCTAAAGTCATCTCAAACAGGCTAAAAAAGGCTTTGCCTACTTTGGTAGGGGAAGAACAAGCTGCCTTTGTTCAAGGTAGAAGCCTTTTTGATAATATTCTGTTTTCTCAAGGGCTAGTGAAGGGTTATTCTAGAAAGTATCTCACACCTAGATGTCTTGTTAAAGTGGATATTAGGAAAGCTTTCGATTCCTTACAATGGAGCTTTATTGAAAAGATGTTTGAAAGTTTTGGTTTTACTCCTCTATTCATCAAATGGATAATGGGCTGTATTTCTTCTCCTTGGTACTCTTTAATTTGAATGGTGGAATTGAAGGTTTCTTTCAAGGGAAAAGTGGAGTCAGGCAACGAGATCCCTTGTCTCCTTACATTTTTGTTTTGAGCATGGAAGTTCTCTCTCAGCAGCTCAGGAAGATCTGCCTGCAGACTAATGTTTCCTTTCATCCTAAATGCACCAAGATTAATCTCACTCATTTGGTGTTTGTTGATGACTTGATGATATTCTCTAGAGGTGATCGTCCTTCTGTTTTGGCTATTAAGAATGTTCTTCATGACTTTGGTATGATTTCAGATCTGTTTGCAAATCCTGATAAGACTTGTATGTACTTTGGAGGAGTTGCTCCTGATGTGCAAGCTTTAATTCAGGAGCAAACTAGCTTCAGTATTGGTGATTTTCCCTTCAGATATCTTGGTATGCTCCTTACCGACTCTAAGATTGCAGTGAAGCTTTTTGATCCTTTCATATTGAAGATTCAAAGGGCTATTAATCATTGGTCTACAGCTTTCTTGTCTTATGCTGGCAAGATACAGCTTTTAAGCTCTGTGGTTTTTGGCCTAGAGAATTTCTGGTGTTCTAGTGTGTTGCTCCCTAAGTTAGTACTCAAAGTGGTTAATAAACTCTGCAAGGATTTCTTTTGGGGTATTAAGCTTGGAGAGAAAAGACTTGTTTTTAAGAAATGGAAGGACATTTGTCTTCCTTGGAAGCAAGGGGGGTTAAATCTTAAAAACCTTGAAACTTGCAATCGAGCTCTGTTGGCTAAGAGTGTCTGGCAGCTCTCTGAGGGGATTGGAGGGATTTGGATCAAATGGTGAAATGCTTACATCCTTAGCAGTACATCCATTTGGAATTTAACATTCAAAGACTTTTATCCTTCTGCCATAAAAGACCTTATTCATGTGAAGGATTATTGCAACAAGCATTGTGGATCAGAGGAGAAAGCAAGACTCTTTTTGAACTCTTGCAGTAAGAATGGCAAGTTTAGTGTGTCTACAGTCTATCTCAACTTCCTAGATGAGAGACAGCATTCTAAGGCCATCCCTCACTCTTCATTGATGGCTCCTAGCAGTAAAGATTTTCTTACTCTTGCAGCTCAACACAAACTTCCCACAATGGATCTATATGCTTAGAGAGGGATATATTGGGCTAATAGGTGTATACTATGCTTGTAGGCCAGCGAAAACCATCATCATTTGTTTTTTAATTGTCCTATATCACTGCAGTTATGGGCACTGGTTACTCAGTGGATGGGGATTGTTGTTCATGCAGTTAGTCGTCGACATATCATTCAATGGAGTAATCATCCCAAGCATAAAAAGCAGTGGAAACACCCATGGTTTCAGGTTTGCTTAGTTGTTGTTGTTGTTGCTGTTGTTTGGAAAGAACACAATAAGAGATTGTTTGTGGAGAAGAGTGGATCAGTTGAAGGCATGTTTGAGCAGTTAAAATTCATAGTCAAAGCCAGATTCTTGTCTAGTGAAGTTAGTCCTAAGTATAGTAGGATTGTAGCAAGCTTGTGTTGAATTCTTATATTGTGTTAGAACTTTTTGCACCAAAATGTAATTTCACATCTATGATATGAAATGATAATTTTCTGCAAAAATAATACTCCATCCGTTTCAATGATTTCTTCCACCTTAAAAGTGCCACATTTCTTAAGAAAAACAATAAAATAAGTAAAAGTAGAGAGAGAATAAAATAAGTGGACCCCCTAGGTAAGAGAGAAGTGTGATAGAAAAAAAAAGAAAAGTGCAAGAAATCAAAGAAATGGTTGAAAAAGAAAATGTGGAAGATATCAATGAAACAGAGAGAGTAATAATGATAATGATAATAATAATGATGATAATAGTAATAATAATAATAATAATAATAGTAGTAGTAATAATAATAGTAATAGTAGTAATAGTAATAGTAATAGTAATAGTAGTAGTAGTAGTAGTAGTAGTAGTAGTAGTAGTAGTAGTAGTAGTAGTAGTAGTAATAGTAGTAATAATAATAATAATAATAATAATAATAATAATAATAATAATAATAATAATAATAATAAATAACAATAATAATAATAATAATAATAATAATAATAATAATAATAATAATAATAATAATAATAATAATAATAATAATAATAATAATAATAATAATAATAATAATAATAATAATAATAATAATAATAATAATAATAATAATAATAATAATAATAATAATAATAATAATAATAATAATAATAATAATAATAATAATAATAATAATAATAATAATAATAATAATAATAATAATAATAATAATAATAATAATAATAATAATAATAATAATAATAATAATAATAATAATAATAATAATAATAATAATAATAATAATAATAATAATAATAATAATAATAATAATAATAATAATAATAATAATAATAATAATAATAATAATAAGGGTTATTTAACAACAATAATACCAACTATAGGGCGTCTTCCCAAAATAATACCAATTTCAATAAATCCGAGAATAATACGTATTATTGGAGTAGTTAAACAAGAGTAGTGTAAGTGAATTTATAACCTGCTACATCAGGTCACCTAATTAATATTTAACCTGCTACTTATCCTCCATCCTCCTCCTTAGACACGGATAACGGGTGAACTGTGTCGGGTCAACTTTGGGTCAGGTCACTTTCGGGTTATAATAATCAGGTTGACTTCGGGTCGGGTCGGATAATTTCGGGTTCGAGTCGGGTCTTTTTAGGGATATCGACTAATTTTCTATAATAATAGTCGGGTCAGTTTCGGGTTAGCTCGGGTCAAAATCATGCTACGGTTCGGGTGTCGGGTCGGTTTCGGTTTGGCTTATTCGGGTCGGGTCAGTTTTCTCAAGTCTACTCCTCCTTACTCTTCTCCTTCATCCTCTCTCTCCATTACCCTTCATCCTTCTTCCGTTTTTTCTATAAGTTTCGTTTAGATTAACGTGTTGATTTTGGTGTAGGACTGTGTTGTTAGTAGATTTGGTGAGGTTGAAGGAAGAGGAAGACCGAAGACGTTAATGACGTTTAATGCCTTGTATACTGAGTAAGTGAAAAAGAGTGAACATTAAACAAATTAAAGGCGAGAAAGCAAGGTGAACGAGTTCTATCGTTAACTGGTCATCTATACTACTCTGATTTAACTACTCCAAAAATATGTATTATTCTCAGATTTATTAAAATTGGAATTATTTTCGGAAGACGCTCTATAGTTGATATTATTGCCGTTAAATAAAATTAAAGGTGAAAAAGGAAGGTGGAAGGGTTCTACAGGTAACCGGTCACCCATACTACTCTCGTTTAACTATTTCAATAATACGTATTATTCTCAGATTTATTAAAATTGATATTATTTTGGGAAGACGCCCTATAGTTGGTATTATTGTTGTTAAATAACCCTAATAATAATAATAATAATAATAATAATAATAATAATAATAATAATAATAATAGCCCAGATTGTATCTCGGCTACCCACCAATTTTTTGTAAACTGTTTTTTTATTCATCAATAAAATTCTCCATTTATAAGAAAAAAAAATAATAATGATAATAATAATAATAATAATAATAATAATAATAATAATAATAATAATAATAATAATAATAATAATAATAACCTTGTCCGTGAAACACTGTTGGATATTTGCTTTCGGACGGGGATCTCTGCAGGCAAGGAGGTGGAGATTGGCCTTTGCGACGATAACGACAAGCCCTTGCGACCTGCCGATCTTCTGCTCTACTCGTGGGACAGGGGGCGTGTTTTTTGTGTTTATCTGACCGGGTCCTCTCCTTTGACCCAGCCCGGCTTGACTCCTTTTGAGCCTGGACGGATCATTGCTGATGTTGCTCGTCGTAAGTGTGCCAAGTATCAGGCACGCTGCACGACTATTGGGTATGGTTTCCTTCCTTTCTCCTTCTCCTCTCTCGGTGAGCTCGACACGGAGGCTGTCTCTCTGCTCTAGCGGATTCGTAAATTCGCTATGTCACAGGATGCTGGAGCGCGTGCCGCAGTTCATATTTTCACTAGAATTAGTTTTGCGATTGCTAAGGGAGTGGGGGCCCAGATAGTATCTCGGCTCCCCTCTAACTTCTTGTAATTTGTTCTAGTGTTAATGTAAGTTCCATTTAAAAAAAATAAAAATAATAATAATAATAATAATAATAATAATTAATAATAATAATAATAATAATTAATAATAATAATAATAATAATAATAATAATAATAATAATAATAATAATTTAAGAAGCCTGCTACAAGATATACACCCGTTAAGGATGTCTCTCAGAGGGGAGGTGGTACCTCAGTAGGGAAGGATGTGGAGCCTCCTTCTCCTGCTGTAACGCATCGTGGAACCTCTGAGAAAGAGCCAATTGGAGGCCTCTGTATCACCGGCTCTGGATCCCAGGTGCTAGGCTCTTCTGGTGCAGGAGACCAAGTATCTCATCAGGTGGTGGTGGAGGAACCTGATGTTGATGCTGGCTTCACTCCTGTCCATAGGCGCTCAGGATGCACTGGGGGAGGTCAATTGGTGACAGGATCCAATTCAGGCTATGGGGAAGGGTAGAGGTGATCATATGCGGGTTCGGGCCGGACACGGGCCGGGCTAATTGTGAAATTTTGGCCCACGGACAAGCGGGTTCGGGACGGGTTTGCGGGCCGAGCCTTTGTATATTTTTAAAAATGTTGTGTCCAAGCCCGCTAAAAATCCGGGCCGGACAGGACGGGCCAATCGGGCAGTACGTCCCATGACCAGCTATAGGGAAGGGGAGGATGTGATACAGATTGTTTCAACTAATAGGTTTGAGGCATTACAGGATGACGTTGGGGGGATTTTCGTGGATGCTGTTCCACCCGACTTAACTCAATGATTGTGGCCTCTTGGAATATTAGGGGAGGTAATGAGCCATTAAAGCAGAATGCTATTTTACATTTGATTAAGGCTAATAGGATTGATGTTTTAGGTGTTTTGGAGACTCGAATAAAGGAAGATAAGTCTAAAACCATTATCAAGAATAAATTCTCTAGTTATATGGTTAGATGCAATTATAGTAGTCACTATAATGGCAGGATTTGGGTCATTTGGAATCCCAATACAGTTAGAGTTTCTATTTTGGATGTTTCTTCTCAGGTTATGAGTTGCTTGGTTCAGCACTTGGGTACTGGTACTGAATGTACAGTTACTTTTGTGTATGGACTTAATGATGTGTTGGGGAGGAAGGATCTTTGGGACAGTTTAAATAGAATAGGGAATATGAGTAGCAGTTGGATGGTTTTGGGAGATTTTAACATTGTCAGGAATAATGATGAGAAGATTGGAGGATCTCAACCTGAGGAGGGAGCTATGGATGATTTTAATAGTTGTATTTTGGATAATAAATTGCAGGAATTGACTGGTCAGGAGTGTGACTTCACCTGGACCAATAAACAGGATCCCACTTCTAGGGTGTGGAGTAAGTTGGATAGAGCTTTAGTGAATGTTGAATGGTCTGATATGTTTCCCAACGCTTTTGTTCATTTTATTGCTGCTGTAGTTTCTGATCATTCTCCGGTGGTTGTTAATTTGTTTTCTGAGGTTATTAACAGAAAGAGGATTAGCTTTCTTAATTTTTGGACCAAGCATCCGCAGTATACTGATATTGTGGTTAGAGCTTGGGGAAAGAAGGTGTTTGGGACAGCTGGTTATTGTCTTTTTAGTAGATTGAAAAATGTTAAGCAGGCACTGAAGGAGCTGCATAGAGCTAATTACTCCAGTATTAATAGGAGGATTTTAGAGGTTAAGCAACAGTTGGAGGAATGCTAGTTTAATCTTCAACTGTTACCTTTCTCTGAGGATTTGATTGAGGAAGAGAGAGATCTGACTCAGACTTTTCTTCTGCTACAAAAAGCTGAATTTAGTATTATGAAGCAAAGGGCAAAAATGGATAGTATTGAGCTTGATGACACGAATTCTGCTTATTTCCATGGTAAGGTTAAGGAAAGAAGGTTGCAACAAGTTATTGGGGTTATTCAGGATCATGAGGGGAATACTAGGAAGGGGGTTAAGGAAGTTGCTAAAGGGTTTATTGCTTACTATAAGAATCTATTGGGGACTGAGGTTGATGTGAGGAGTATTGATATGGATATTCTTTCAAAAGGGCCGTTGGTTCGAATGGAGGATTGGGAGAGGTTGCAGAAACTGCCTGATGAAGAAGAGATTAGGAAGGTGGTGTTCTCAATGGGATCTAGGAAAAGTCCTGGTCCTGATGGTTTCTCAGCTGGGTTCTTCAAAACTTCTTGGCATATAGTGAGGAAGGAGTTTTGTGCAGCTGTGATTGAGTTTTTTGAAAAAACAAAAATGGTAAAACAAGCTAATACTACTTTGATTTCATTAATTCCTAAGAAGCAAGTCTGTAATTCAGTTATGGATTATAGGCCTATTTCCTATTGTTCTGTTCTTTATAAAACAATTACTAAGATTTTGGCAAATAGGATCAAGATGGTTATTGGGGAGATTGTTGGTCAAGAGCAAGCGGCTTTTATTCATGGGAGAAGCATCCAGGATAATATTGCTCTTTCTCAGGCCCTCATCAAAGGTTATAGTAGGAAATATCTCTCACCTAGATGTTTGATGAAAGTTGATCTAAGGAAAGCTTTTGATTCTATTCAGTAGAAGTTTGTTGAGGCTCTCTTAAAGGGTTTGAATTTTCCTTCAAAGTTAGTAGGTTAGGTTCTAGAGTGTATCCAAGGTTCTTGGTTTTCTTTAAAGGTTAATGGGGTTGTGGAGGGTTTTTTCAAGGGAAAAGGGGGAGTCAGACAAGGGGATCCCCTTTCCCCTTATTTGTTTCTTTTAAGCATGGAAATGCTTTCAAGAAGGCTCAGACAGGTTGAATATGAAGCTCAAGTGTCATTCCATCCTAAATGTAGGAAGTTGCGACTCAATCATTTGATTTTTGCTGATGATCTAATGTTGTTTATGCGTGGGGATGTGCCTTCAGTGGAGGCTGTGGTGAGTGCATTGGATAAATTTGCTGCTGAAGCAGGTCTCAAGGCTAATAGAGATAAATCTGACATTTATTTGGGGGGTATAAATGAGAATATTCAGGAGATCATTTTGAAGGAGACTGGTTTTAAGCAAGGCCATTTCCCTTGTAGATATTTGGGTCTGCCTCTTAATGATGTTACTAACAAACTGGTGCATTACTCCAGTCTACTGACTAAGATTCAGGAGAAGATTGGAGGATGGTCTTCCTGTTTGTTGACCTATGCAGGAAGGGCACAGTTGATTAATACGGTCATTACAGGAATACTGAATTTCTGGTCTGATAATACATTGATTCCTGGAAATGTAATGCATAAGATTATTCAGATTTGCAGGAATTATTTTTGGACTGGGAGAAATGATCGAAAGCAAATGGTCATTAAGAGTTGGGATGGGATGTGTGCTCCTTGGGAGGAAGGGGGTTTTAACATGAGGGATTTTTGGGCTTGGAATAGAGCTTTGATTGCCCAGACATTTTGGAGGCTACTTCAAGATGGGGATGACCTCTGGTCTTTGTGGAACAAAGCGTATGTTTTGGGGCCACGTACTATTTGGGAGGTGCATAAACAGGACAGATTCACTGGTGCTTTTAATAGTATTTTGAAGGTGAGAGATGAATTGTTGACTGGTACAGGAAATAAGGAAATGGTCTGCAACCTGTTATTGCAGGAATGGACTAAGGGAGGGGTGTTTAAGCTTGATGCTGCTTATGAATGGTTTAGGAAGAAGCATAACAAATACAAAGAATTAAAGATGCTACAAGGGAAGCATATTTTGCCTAAGCATAGAATTATTGCTTCGTTGGCGTATCAGCAAAGGCTAACTACGATTGATTTGCTGCAGAGACGTGGGATGCACATAGTAAACAGATGTGTCCTGTGTCTAGCAGCTTGTGAGACTAACGCTCATCTATTCTTTGAGTGCGAGTTCACATCTCAGGTTTGGAAGGGGCTTTTGGATTGGATGCAGGTTAGGGGAAGGAGTATGAAGCTTGGGATTGAGATGAAGTGGTGTGCAGGCAGAAGGAGAGTTAAGCATTGGAAGCAAAGGTGGTTTAGTGCTTGTTTGGCTGCAGCTATATACTATATTTGGTCAGAACGGAATACTCGAGTTTTTGATACTAAAGTTCATACTGTTAATACTCTACTACACCAGATTAAGTTTGATATTTTCATTAGGTTGAGAGGATGCAATTATGATTTGAGTAGAAGGTGGATGTCGGTTTCGCCTAATTAGTGATGGATGTATAGGGGGTTATATTTTTGTAAGCTAGGCTCTTTTGTTTTCCCTATTGGATGAATAAAGGAGTCATAAATTTCTTGGAAAAAAAAGTAATAATAATAATAATAATACTCAAGCGGATTCAGAAATTCTCTATCTCTCAGGACGCGGGAGCTCGAGCAGCTGCTTTTATTTTTACTCATCTTAGTTTTTCTATCGCTAAGGGAGTGGGTGCCCAGATAGTATCTCGGCTACCCACTAACTTCTTGTAATTTGTTTCGTTATTAATGCAAGTTCCAGTTTTAAAAAAAATATATAATAATAATAATAATAGTAACAGTAATACTAATAATAATAGTAGTAGTAGTAGTAATAATAATAATAATAATAATAATAATAATAATAATAATAATAATAATAATAATAATAATAATAATAATAATAATAATAATAATAATAATAATAATAATAATAATAATAATAATAATAATAATAATAATAATAATAATAATAATAATAATAATAATAATAATAATAATAATAATAATAATAATAATAATAATAATAATAATAATAATAATAATAATAATAATAATAATAATAATAATAATAATAATAATAATAATAATAATAATAATAATAATAATAATAATAATAATAATAATAATAATAATAATAATAATAATAATAATAATAATAATAATAATAATAATAATAATAATAATAATAATAATAATAATAATAATAATAATAATAATAATAATAATAATAATAATAATAATAATAATAATAATAATAATAATAATAATAATAATAATAATAATAATAATAATAATAATAATAATAATAATAATAATAATAATAATAATAATAATAATAATAATAATAATAATAATAATAATAATAATAATAATAATAATAATAATAATAATAATAATAATAATAATAATAATAATAATAATAATAATAATAATAATAATAATAATAATAATAATAATAATAATAATAATAATAATAATAATAATAATAATAATAATAATAATAATAATAATAATAATAATAATAATAATAATAATAATAATAATAATAATAATAATAATAATAATAATAATAATAATAATAATAATAATAATAATAATAATAATAATAATAATAATAATAATAATAATAATAATAATAATAATAATAATAATAATAATAATAATAATAATAATAATAATAATAATAATAATAATAATAATAATAGGACTCTCTCTCTAACTCTAGAGAAAGAATTTCTCTCCCAGGGCGATTGCGATGTCGGGACCGGGGAGAGGGAGAGGACGACCAAGGAAAGTGCAATTCAATCGAAACACCAAGGAATCTGAGATTGATGATAAGAGTTTGAACAGCGATGATGCAGGGGAAGCTGAAGAAACTAGAACACCGCGTCCGCAAGGGGGTTTTATGAACGAGCTTGTCCAAAAAGCGTTCCAAACTGCTTCAGGGGTGGGTTCGTTCGGGTTCTTCGAAGGGGGCTTCTTCTGGGGTCAGAGTGGATAAGGGGACGGAAGAGAAGGAGTCTCCTGGGGATGCGGGGGTTGAGATTAATTCGGTGAATCAGGTTCTAGCTACTGGTTCATGGGCGGGAAAGGCTAAGGAGTCGAAGATGGGGATGGAATTGTTCTTTGATGAGGTTAGTGCTTCTTCTACTGAAATTGATATCGGAATTGAGGAGTTTGAGGAGGAATTGGGTTTGTGGAGGTTTACGTTGATGGGCAATGTCATTGGAGCAAGACCTACTCTGAAACAGATCCAGGAATTTGTGTTGAAGAATTGGAATGCTATTCGCCCTCCTACTGTGCAATGCTTTAAGAGGGGATGGTTTTCTTTTCGATTTGCCTCTAGGGAGGACATGGATGCTGTGATGAGGGGTGGTCCATGGCTGGTTGGGAACAACACTCTCATTCTCAAGCAATGGAGTCCTTTATTCTCGCAGGGTATGGACCAAGTATCGGTGGTGCCAGTATGGATTTTGTTCCCGGACTTGGATCCGTACTTGTGGACAGCTTCCATATTGAGCAAGATGGCAAGTAAGGTGGGTCGACCAATGTTTGCAGATACAACTACCACCTACAAAGAGAGGCTTTCATTTGCTGGAGTGCTTGTGGAGGTCGATGTTGCTTTGGAGTTGCCGGAGGCCGTGATTATCATTCTTCCTATTATTGGCCAGTCAGTGCAAAAGGTTGAGTACGAATGGCTACCATATCACTGTACGGGATGTGGTAAGCTGGGACACCAAACAACATGTAAATGGGAGAAAAAGAAGGAGCAGGCTGGGTCACAGAAACCTGTGGCACGGTTTTTGCCGAAGAAGGTTGACCCTCAGAGGGGAGGTGGTACCTCAGTGGGGAAGGATGTGGAGCCTCCTGTTCCCACTGTAATGCATCGTGGAACCTCTGAGGAAGAGCCGGTTGGAGGCCTCTGTATCACTGGCTCAGGACCCCATTCACTAGGTGTTGATGGTGCGGGAGACCAAGCTGTGGTCCAGGGTGGTTCAGTTCTGACTGATACTGGATCCATGGCTGGCTTCACTCCTGCCCATAGGCACTCAGGATGTGGTGGGATAGGCCCTATTGTGACAGGCTCCAGTTCAGGCTATAATGGTGGTTTGGGTACTATTTTGGAGGTGGTCTCACCTAATAGATTTGAGGCTTTGACGAGTATTAGTGGTAGCAGGTTGGAGGAGGATGAGGCTCTTGATCCTGGTGAGGAGGGAGCTTTCTCTGACCTGACATGATTTTTGCATCGTGGAATATTCGTGGTTGTAATGAGCCCTTTAAGCAGAATGCTGTGATTGACTTGATTAGGGCTAGTGGCATTGACGTTCTAGGTCTTTTGGAAACTAGAGTTAAGTTTAATAAGGTTAAAAATATTACTAAACGTAGGTTTAGCTCTTGGAAGGTTGATTTTAATTATTCTTGTCATTATAATGGGAGAATTTGGGTGATTTGGAATCCTTGTTCGGTTAGAGTTACTATTTTGGGTACTAATGCTCAGTTTATGCATTGTTCTGTCCATCACTTTGGTACTGGGATTGATTGCCTAGTTACATTTGTGTATGGGAAGAATGATGCTGGTGGGAGGATTGAGTTGTGGGAGGGAATTGCGGCCTTAAAGAATGATGTGAGTAGTTGGCTCATTTTGGGGGATTTTAACATAATGAGGAATTCTGAAGAGAAGATTGGGGGGTCTGCCCCGATTGATCAGGACATGGAAGATTTTAATAATTGCATCTTTGATGCGGGGTTGCAAGATCTTTGTGGCCAAGGTTGTGAGTTTACTTGGACTAATAATCAGGACCCTGAGCAGAGAGTTTGGAGTAAGCTGGACAGAGCGTTGATTAATTTGAGCTGGTTCAATAGGTTTCCTAATTCATATGCACATTATATGGTGTCTGGGGTGTCAGATCACTCCCCTATTGTAGTGACAGTGTTACATGAGCAGAAGTTGGGAAGTAGGTTTAGCTTTTTGAATTGCTGGGTTAGGCATCCTTCTTATTTTGATATAATATCTGGTGCTTGGAGAAGGAGGGTGTTTGGTACTCACGGGTACAAACTTTTTAGCAAAATGAAGAATGTTAAGCTGACTTTAAAAGACTTGCATAGGAATAATTATTCTAGCATTGGAAGAAGGGTTGCTGAAGCTAAGGAGAACTGGGAGGATTGTCAGAAGCAATTGCAGGATTCTCCTTTCTCTGTTGACATTATTGACCGTGAGAGGAGACTTCACAATTGTTGGATGGAACTCCAAAAGGCTGAAATGAGTATCTTAGGTCAAAGGGCTAAGATGGATAATATTAGCTTGGCTGATTCTGGTACTGCGTTTTTTCATGCTAAAGTCAAGGAGAAGAGAATGCAGCAGGTTATTGGTGTGATTATAGATCATAAGGGGGTTTCAAGAGTTGGTAATATGGAAGTGGCTAATGGGTTTGTGGAGTATTATAAGGCACTTCTTGGGAGTGAGGTCGCGGTTGATTCAATTGATCCTGACTTGTTTTAGCAGGGAGAGAGGGTGGATGTCGATGAGTGGAAAGGATTATTGGTGGTTCCTGATGAATGTGAGATTAGGAAGGTGTTGTTTTCTATGGGGTCTGGGAAGAGCCCGGGGCCTAATGGTTTCTCGGCGGGTTTCTTTAAGGCCTCTTGGGATGTGGTTAGGGAGGATTTTTGCTTGGCTGTTAGGGAGTTCTTTCTGAAGTCCAAGATGATAAAGCAGGCTAATACTACTCTTATTGCTTTAATCCCTAAAAAGAAAGTATGTGCTTCTGTATTGGATTTCAGGCCATTGTCTTGTTGTTCTGTTCTGTACAAAGTGGTGACAAAGTTGCTGGTTCGAAGATTGAAAATTGTTATTGACAAGATTATTGGGAAAGAGCAAGCGGCGTTCCTGAATGGACGGAGCATTCAAGACAATATTGCTCTTTCTCAAGCTTTGATTAAAGGGTATAGTAGGAAGTTTATTACTCCTCGATGCTTGATGAAAATCGACTTGCGGAAAGCATTTGATTCTGTGCAATGGAAGTTTTTAGAAGAGATGTTAAGGGGTTTCAATTTTCCTTCTAAGTTTATTGGGTGGATTATGGAATGTATTACGGGGTCTTGGTTTTCTTTAAAAATTAATGGGGATGTTCATGGGTTTTTTTAAGGGGAAAGGGGGTGTTAGACAAGGGGATCCATCATCTCCGTATCTTTTTGTCTTGAGCATGGAGGTGCTGTCTAGGAGGTTGAGGCGGGTTAATTACATGAAGGATGTTTTGTTTCATCCTAAATGTAGGCAACTGAGACTTAATCATTTGGTGTTTGCTGATGATTTGATGATTTTCATGAGGGGATATGTGCCCTCGGTCAAGGCTGTGGTGGGTTGTTTGGATGACTTCGATAGAGAAGCTGGGTTGAGAGCTAACAAAGATAAATCGGAAATCTACTTTGGCGGAGTCTCTTTGGTGGTTAAGGAGCAGATTTTGGTTGATACTGGATTCAAGGTTGGATCTTTCCCTTGTAGGTATTTAGGGTTGTCGTTGAATGACATAACTAACAGGAAAGAGCATTATGGCTGTCTTATGAGGAAAATCCAAGAGCAAATCGGGGGCTGGTCTGGTCATTTTCTGTCTTACGCTGGCCGTATCCAATTACTGAATTCAGTAATTATGGGGATCATGAATTTTTGGTTGGGTAATGTCCTGTTACCTGCCAATGTGATGGACAGCATTATTAAACTTTGGTATGGTGCTCAAGAGTTGGGATAGTATTTGTTTGCCATGGGAGGAAGGTGGGTTTGGTTTAAGGGATATGAAGTCTTGGAACAAAGCGTTAATTGCTCAGAAATTGTGGAAGTTCTTGCAGGGTAATGATGATTTATGGTCTCTTTGGAATAAGGTGTATGTGATAGGGCCTAGGACCATTTGGGAAATTCATAAAGAGGAGCGACACTCGAGTACGTTGAAAGGGATGCTTACAATTAGGGATATGATTTTGGAGTCGGAAGGAGGAAGGGAACAGGCTAGTTGTTTGATTCATTCGTGGGGTATTGGAGGTCAGTTTTGTGTTTCCCGGGCTTATGATTGGTTTAGATCGAATGGAGTTATACGAAACTGGCTCAAGGGTTTTCAGGGGCAATATGTCATGCCTAGGCATGGTGTTATTTCCTCTTTGGCATGTCAGGGCCAGTTGGCGACGATGGATGCGATGCAACGAAGAGGTCAGGTCCTAGTCAGCAGGTGTGCATTGTGTCATCAGGCTATTGAAACTCATGAACATCTCTTTTTCAGCTGCTCCTTCTCGTCAGAAGTTTGGAGTGGACTGTTGGGTTGGATGCGCATTCATGGAAAAAGCTGCAAACTTATTACAGAGGCAAGATGGTGTGCAACAAGAAGAAGACGTAAGCATTGGAAGGGCAAGTGGTTCATTGCTTGTTTAGCTGCTGCTGTCTATTACTTGTGGGGTGAAAGAAATTGCAGGATTTTTGATGCTAACTATAGAAGTATAGAAGTTATTATACGGCTTATTAAGTTTGATGTGTTCATAAGGTTAAAGAAGAGTCATTTAGATGTAAGCATGAAGTTACTTTAATTGTTTGTAGGCTACATATTAGGGGGTATTGTTTTGTAAGTCGGGTCTTTTAGTTCCCTTTTGGATGAATAAATGGATCATAAATTCTTGCAAAAAAAAAAAAAATAATAATAATAATAATAATAGCCCAGATTGTATCTCAGCTACCCACCAATTTTTTGTAAACTGTTTTTTGATTCATCAATAAAATTCTCCATTTATAATAATAAAAAAAATTAATAGTAATAATAATAATAACCTTGTCCGTGAAACACTGTTGGATATTTGCTTCCGGACGGGGATCTCTGCAGGCAAGGAGGTGGAGATTGGCCTTTGCGACGATAACGACAAGCCCTTGCGACCTGCCGATCTTCTGCTCTACTCGTGGGACCGGAGGCGTGATGATTGTGTTGATCTGACCGGGTCCTCTCCTTTGACCCAGTCCGGCTTGACTCCTTTTGAGCCCGGACGGATCATTACTGATGCTGCTCGTCGTAAGTGTGCCAAGTATCAGGCACGCTGCACGACTATTGGGTATGGTTTCCTTCCTTTCTCCTTCTCCTCTCTCGGTGAGCTCAACACGGAGGCTGTCTCTCTGCTCCAGCGGATTCGTAAATTTGCTATGTCACAGGATACTGGAGCGCGTGCCGCAGTTCATATTTTCACTAGAATTAGTTTTGCGATTGCTAAGGGAGTGGGGGCCCTGATATTATCTCGACTTCCCTCTAACTTCTTGTAATTTGTTCTAGTGTTAATGCAAGTTCCATTTAAAAAAAATAAAAATAAAATAATAATAATAATAATAATAATAATAATAATAATTGTTTCGGTATGGAAACGGGTCCCTGACCTTGAGCTTCGCGGTTCTCCTCGGCTCCGGATGCGTGCCGACGGTGACCCTGCAAGGTGAACTCCGAGCCCGGGGGGAACCCCCGGGGCGGAGCCTCCGACGCTCAAGTCAGTAAAATCTATGACTGAATATAGATATTCAAGGAGATAAGAGAGGTAGAGAGAGAATAGGGAGAAATATGTGTGGAAATCAATCCCCCTTTCCCCTCACCCTAAGTGGGGTATTTATAGGGGAAAGGATGTAGTAGGGTGATGTCACCCATGACATCAGCAAGGTGATCAATAGAGAGGTCTCTCTGAGTCAGTTAATGACTACCCGTAAGGGGAGTCGTCTGATAGAGGGTTCGGCCTCTAGGGTCGGCTAGAACCCAGTTAGGCCTTCTCAGTCCCGGGAGTCGGGCCTATGCGTTTGGGGGGGTTTTATCCCCCATCAATTTGCCCTCAGCGGAGTCGGATACTGAGTATGCGGGTCTGGTGTCAAGCATGGTTGGACCGACAAACTGAATGACGGACATTGTTTTTTATGCGAAGCCAGGTATTCATTGGGCCTTGTTGGCGCGTCTGCCCTAGCGTCATCTGGACTCTGTCAGGGCGCCAGAGGTCGCGCCTTTTATGTACTCGGAGGTGTACATGGGGTTTTATCATTCTATACATGACTAGGTAATCAGATCACTAAGCCCTGTGATCAACGCTCATGCCCTGGTATATCTCATACGGATGTGTCAGGGTGCCAGAGGCCTGCCAGGGTAGTTTATGGACCTTGTCTAGGTTTTGGGGGCCGGGCCCCTTGCCTGTTTGGAGGCAAACTTAAAGACTTATGCTTAAATTCAAGCCCGAGTGTTTAATTTTTACGCCTTTACAGTCGGCGGTCTTGGCTCGGCCAATCTATGAGCTTTGGTCGAAGCTCGAGAAACGTGCCCCCTGCCTGCTCTGATGTAGGCAGAATGACTTATATATATATATATATATATATATATATATATATATATATATATAGGTTCTAATGAGTCCCTATATAAGTGTTGAGTCCCTAAGTCCTCATCCCATCCGATGGATGGACAAGATGCATCCTAATATTTTGTATTAAAAAAAAAAAAAAAGATTTAGTATCCTAAAATAACTTCCATGATTTTAGGAAACAATAACTCCCATAATCACAATCATTCCTCATTCATTCATTCACGTTACAGGTTCATTATCAAAACCTTTAAAAAAAAAAAAAAAAAAAAAAAAAAAAAACGCTCCCATCGATCATCATATTCATTCATTCAATCAAATCTGTGCTCGAAATTCCGTTACTATGAATTCAATGATCGCGACATCTTCATTAACTGTTGATAAACAATTCATCGAGTATAACAATGGTGAGTTTCGATATTACTTTCATGTTTTGCGTCAATTTTTATTCATTATCTTGATTAATTTGCGTCAATTTGTGTTCATGGTTTGCGTCAATTTTCATGTTGATATTGTTTTCATGGTCGTGTTATTCATCATAGATTCATATGCAAATCGTAGAACACACAAACGGTGAGTATATATGTTTTGTAATTTATACTGGAATCGCCATGAAAGTCATTAAGATGGTACTCAATTATTAGTTTTTACGCTTACAATATATTGAGTTATTGTAGTTCATATACTGCGTTACTTTAGTGTAGAGCATCTGTTACTTTAATGTCTACCATCTGTTACTTTATATGTCGTGTTACTTTAATACACTCCAGTTGTTACTTTAGTGTTTTTCATCTGTTATTGTAGTGCATTGTAGTGTCCTAAGAATTTTGGAAACTGCCATATTAAAAAAAAGAATAAAAAAAAAAAGATATTGTTTCCTATAATAATGGGACGTGATTGCCACCAAAATAGGAAACAATATCTCCTAAAATAACTCTCATGATTTTAGGAAACAATAACTCTCATAATCACAATCATTCCTCATTCATTCATTCATTCATTCACGTTACAGGTTCATTATCAAAACCTTAAAAAAAAAAAACGCTCTCATCGATCATCACGTTCATTCATTCAATCAAATCTGTGCTCGAAATTCCGTTACTATGAATTCAATGATCGCGACATCTTCATTAACTGTTGATAAACAATTCATCGAGTATAACAATGGTGAGTTTCGATATTGCTTTCATGTTTTGCGTCAATTTTTATTCATTATCTTGATTAATTTGCGTCAATTTGTGTTCATGGTTTGCGTCAATTTTCATGTTGATATTGTTTTCATGGTCGTGTTATTCATCATAGATTCATATGCAAATCGTAGAACACAGAAACGGTGAGTATATATGTTTTGTAATTTATACTGGAATCGCCATGAAAGTCATTAAGATGCTACTCAATTATTAGTTTTTACGTTTAAAATATATTGAGTTATTGTAGTTCATATACTGCGTTACTTTAGTGTAGAGCATCTGTTACTTTAATGTCTACCATCTGTTACTTTATATGTCGTGTTACTTTAATACACTCCAGTTGTTACTTTAGTGTTTTCATATGTTATTGTAGTGCATTGTAGTGTTTTAAGAATTTTGGAAACTGTCATATTAAAAAAAAAAATTAAAAAAAAGATATTGTTTCCTATAATAATGGGACGTGATTGCCACCAAAATAGGAAACAATATCAAAGAGTAACGCCATATAAAAAAAAGAAAAAAAAATACTACTTCCTATAATTATGAGACGTGATGACTTCAAAATAGGAAACAATATCAAATAGTAAGATACTGCGTCATACACTCATTTTTATCATTATATGAATTTTTTGCACTAACTTATATCTGGTGTTATTTTAATGAACATTATCTGTTACTTTAATTCATACTATCTGTTACTTTAATGTCTGACCTCTGTTACTTTATATCTGGTGTATAAGCATACTCTGTTAATTTAATTTAATGTTACTTCAATGCACTTCATCTGTTACTTTAACTCTTGTTATCTGTTACTTTAATCCACATGAATGATGTAGGGATGTGGGTGAGAGTTTTCTCCATTGTGCGGTGGTGAGATTAAATCAAAGCTTCTGAGATGATGATGAAAAAGATGAAAAAGAAGAAGACGGGGAGAACGAGAAGGATGAAGAAGAAGCAGAATTATAAGTAGAACATTATGAGTAACAAGTGTGAAATATTGGGAATTGTAATGGAGTTGATTTAGTTGGAATTTTATACCACTTTTTGTTTTGGAGTATCTTAATAAAAACAAACATTGTTCTTTTTGTTAATTGGAACTCCTGTTTTTGCAAGAGATTTCTATGCAACGTAACTGATTTTATGAGTTAAAGTAACATAGTTCATGAATTAAAGTAACACATCGTATGAGTTAGAGTAACAGTTTTTGCAAGAGACTATGCGACGAACAGATTTTATGAGTTAAAGTAACACAGTTCATGAATTAGAGTAACACATTGTATGAGTTAGAGTAATAGTTTTTGCAGGAGAATATATTAAACAACGTAACAGATTTTATGAGTTAAAGTAACGTAGTTCATGAATTAAAGTAACACGTTATATGAGTTAAATTAACATAGTTTATGGATTATGACAGTAACATAGTAACATACGTACAATGGCAGTAGGAAAATAATGATTTTTTTGTGAAAATGAAAAAAACTTAATTTTGAAAAAACTTGTTGTGTGAGAGAAAAAACATTTAAAAAGATTGATAAGAGAGATAAAAGATTTGCATTGAGATAATTAAGGAGGAGAGAGAGAGAAATGATATATTTACCAATTTGTTAGTTATTTCCTTAATTATGAGATTAAATCTTGTCCATTAATCTAATCTTGAATCAAGGGCTAAGATGGGGACTCACGGACTCAACATATATAAGTGGACTCACCTGATCCCACCTCTATATATATATAGAGGTAGGTTCAAATAAGGTCCACAATTTTTTTAAGTCTAGATTGAAGTTACAGATGACATACGCTAAAGTTGCATTTGTATATATATCAATTTTGAACAAATGCAACTTTAGC
This sequence comes from Agrostemma githago, assembly GCA_958450325.1. Taxonomy (NCBI): domain Eukaryota; kingdom Viridiplantae; phylum Streptophyta; class Magnoliopsida; order Caryophyllales; family Caryophyllaceae; genus Agrostemma; species Agrostemma githago. The sequence goes on along the minus strand of OY288260.1, from coordinate 17,435,815 downwards.
GTATGTCATCTGAAACTTCAATATAGACTTAAAAAAATTGTGGACCTTATTTGAACCTATATATATATATATATATATATATATATATATATTCTTTTACAAGGCCAAGTATTCATTAGGCCTTGTTAATCGAATGACCTACCTCGACCGATCACTGAACCGGGCCGAAGTTCGATAGCCATGCCCCCTGCATGTTTGACGCACACAGAAGAACTTATGTTTTATATAAAGATGAGTGTGCCTCAGGCCTTGCTGGCTCGGCTTTGCCGTCAGGCCTGTCCCTGGCTTCTAGTCGAAGTCCAGGGGGTCTGCCCCCTGCCTGACTGGAGGTGGGCTGAGGGGCTTATATATGTTTTTATACAAGGCTGAGTGTGCCTCAGGCCTTGCTGGTTCGGCTTTGTCGCCTGGCCTGACCCTGGCTTCTGGTCGAAGTCCAGGGGGACTGCCCCCTGCCTGTCCAGAGGTAAGTAGAGGGACTTGTGGTTCGGCTCATGGAGCCGGGCCTGACCCTGGCTTCTAGTCGAAGTCCAGAGGGTCTGCCCCCTGCCTGCCCAGAGGTAGGCAGAGGGACTTGTGGTTCGGCTCATGGGCCGGGCCTGACCCTGGCTTCTGGTCGAAGTCCAGGGGGCCTGCCCCCTGCCTACCCAGAAGTAGGCAGAGGGACTTGTGGTTCGGCGCATGGGGCCGTGCCTGACCCTGGCTTCTGGTCGAAATCCAGGGGGGCTGCCCCCTGCCTACCCAGAAGTAGGCAGAGGGACTTGTGGTTCGGCGCATGGGGCCGGGCCTGACCCTGGCTTCTGGTCGAAGTCCAGGGGGGCTGCCCGCTGCCTGCCCAGAGGTAGGCAGAGGGACTTGTGGTTTCGGCGCATGGGGCCGGGACTGACCCTGGCTTCTTGCCGAAGTCCAGGGGTCCTGCCCCTCTGGGGGGCCTGCCCAGAGGTAGGTAGAGGGACTTGTGGTTCGTACAAGGCTGAATGTGTATCAATCCTTGTTTTTTTTTTGTTGGGGGGTCTACTTTCTCTGGGTTCTACAACAGGGGCTCTTCCCCTATTGCCCCCTGCCCATTAGCTGTGAGAGTAATGAACAGGTGATGGGTAAATATTAATCTTGTCTTCGTAGAATTCCACATGGTGGTTGGCGGACCTAGGCGCTCTCTGCAGGCGTCGAGGTTGAGCCGTAAGTCATCTGGGCTACATCTTGGCCGAGCGGTAAATCGGCAGGGCCGAACCGTAAATCGGCGGGGCAGCTTCTTGGCCGAGCCGTAAGTTTGGTTGGGCCGAGCCGTAAATCGGCACGGCGAACCGTAAATCGGCGGGGCAGCATCTTGGTCGAGCCGTAAGTTTGGTTGGGCCGAACCGTAAATCGGCAGGGCAGCATCTTGGCCGTGCCGTAGGTCGGCTGGGCTGCATATCGGCTCAGCCGTGAGTCGGCTGAGCTGTATCTCGACCGAACCGTTGGTCGGCTGGGTCATGTTTCTGTCAAGCTACAAACTTTGAGCTCATTTGATACCCATTTTTGTGACTTATCTTCACCATTTTTCGGGTAAATTTTTGAGGAGTTTTTTTTTTTTTTTGGAAATTTATGTGATGGGGCGAAAAGTTGGGTCATTTTTTGTCTCACAACTTCGCCAGTTTTGTGGATAATTGGGCTTGACATTTTTCTGACCGACTCCTTTGGTGTATAAAGGCTAGACCCTTTTCTCTACATACTTCTGACCATGGGTCGTGATATAACATACGGACCATCTGTTTTTCTAATAGACAAATCAAGTGAGGGCAAAAACTTAGACGGAACTTCAGCCGGAATGGGATCATTTTGTTCAGACGACATATTCTAGTGGCCGAAGTTCCCTGTCCGAGCCCAGTATAAGGCTAACTTCTGACGCAATATCGGTCGATCACAAAATAAAATTGAGCATCAAAGTATTTGTATCACTTACTACAAAATAAAATTGAGCATCAAAGTATTTGTATCACTTACTTGCCCTTACTCTTGAATTGGGCATGTCGAGGTCGATTCGAGAGTTGACGCTACGGCACTAGGTTGGGTGGCCGACCAAAGTCCTTTGTACGTCGACTTATTAGGTGGCCGACCCAGTGGCCGAGCCTCCAACAGATGTCAAAGATGACAGATCTGGAGTGGTATCCACTCTTGCTCGAGGATGTAATCATGTCAATCGTGCAACCACCGAGGGTTGTTGTCGTTCCTGCTGATCAGAGCAGCTACATCAATGCTTACCCACCTTCGGTTAGTGGAGGCTATGGCTGGCATCAGGTTGCATCATCTCCTGACCATGTGCCCTATTCAGAGGGATGGGCCCCGCACTCACACCCGCACCCGCAAGTAGTCCCGATGTCAGCTGATTGCGATATGTGCCAAAAAGCTCTGCCTCATGCATACTCTGACACTCTTGTACAAGACCATAAGGATAATCACTCAGCCATGGGCATGGGATCCGATGCAAGCCCGGTCTATCATAGTCTTCGATTAGGCGATGTTTCGAGAATTCGCACTGTGGTTCCTCCTCCAGTGAATCATGGTGGTGATTTGGGGTTAGATCCCCTACGTTGCTGCAGTCACTCTTGAAGATGCTCTCCATAAGCATCCAATTGTTTCATCACAGCCAATTCAAGAAGTCTTGGGAGGCAAACCCGTCAATGGTGAGACCACTTCTCCTGTTGGTAAAGTATCTTACCAAATTCGTCCTTTTGGTAAATCTCAGGAAGCTCCCTTTTTTTGTGAGCAATTATAATTGTGTGTATATTAAAGTATAGTAGATCTTACTACCCAGAACCTTTTTAATAAAGTATAATAAAGTATAGTAGATCTTCATCTCGTAAAACATCCATTAGAGTTTGTGAAAAACCTTTTTTCCTCAACAGTCTCTCATCTCTTACTACCCAAAAGCATCAATCAAGAGAAATGTATCCCTTTTGTCTAACCCCAAAGTGCGAGATTAGATCAAAGCGGAAGATTAGTTTATCTTGAGTTAATTGATTTATGTGGATCTATCTCAAAGATGAAGATTAGATCTGGAAAAAATTGTATTTGGGAGTGGTTGATTTTTGTGGGTAATTCGTGAGCACAACCGTTCTCCCCACAGACGGCGCCAAATTGTTTCGGTATGGAAACGGGTCCCTGACCTTGAGCTTCGTGGTTCTCCTCGGCTCCGGATGCGTGCCGACGGTGACCCTGCAAGGTGAACTCCGGGCCCGGGGGGAACCCCCGGGGCGGAGCCTCCGACGCTCAAGTCAGTAAAATCTATGACTGAATATAGATATTCAGGGAGATAAGAGAGGTAGAGAGAGAATAGGGAGAAATATGTGTGGAAATCAATCCCCCTTTCCCCTCACCCTAAGTGGGGTATTTATAGGGGAAAGGATGTAGTAGAGTGATGTCACCCATGACATCAGCGTGGTGATCAGTAGAGAGGTCTCTCTGAGTCAGTTAATGACTACCCGTAAGGGGAGTCGTCTGATAGAGGGTTCGGCCTCAAGGGTCGGCTAGAACCCAGTTGGGCCTTCTCAGTCCCGGGAGTCGGGCCTATGCGTTTTGGGGGTTTTATCCCCCATCAATAATAATAATAATGATAATGATAATAATAATAATAATAATAATAATAATAATAACCTTGTCCGTGACACGCTATTGGATATTTGCTTCCGGACGGGGATCTCTGCAGGCAAGGAGGTGGAGATTGACCTTTGCGACGATAACGACAAGCCCTTGCGATCTGCCGATCTTCTGCTCTACTCGTGGGACAGGGGGCGTGATGTTTGTGTTGATCTGACCGGGTCCTCTCCTTTGACCCAGTCCGGCTTGACTCCTTTTGAGCCCGGACGGATCATTGCTGATGTTGCTCGTCGTAAGTGTGCCAAGTATCAGGCACGCTGCACGACTATTGGGTATGGTTTCCTTCCTTTCTCCTTCTCCTCTCTCGGTGAGCTCGACACGGAGGCTGTCTCTCTGCTCCAGCGGATTCGTAAATTCACTATGTCACAGGATGCTGGAGCGCGTGCCGCAGTTCATATTTTCAACGAGGGGACTGGGATCTTTGTAACAATTGCTTATGGTTACAATGAGGGGACTGATAGAATAGATATTTGGAAGGGGTTGAAGGAGAATTACACCAATGATAAATGGATTGTACTTGGTGATTTTAATATTGTTAGAACATACACCTAATGAGAAAATTGGAGGTCAAGCTCCAAATGAGGGAGATATGGATGATTTTAACCATTGTATTTTGGATAATGATTTGGGTGAGATGGCTGGTACGGGGTGTGAATATACCTGGACCAATAAACAAAATCCTACTGATAGAGTTTGGTCAAAATTAGATAGAGCTTTGGTTAATAGTGCTTGGATAAACTGCTTGCCAGACTCTACTGCTCAATTTTTACCTGTTGGTATCTTCGATCACTCTCCTGTTCTTGTTACTATTCAAGCTGGAACTAAGATAACTAAAAAGTTTAGTTTTCTGAACTGTTGGGCAAAGCACCCTAACTACTGTCAAGCAGTTCAGGAATCATGGGTGAGACCTGTTAATGGGACTGCTGGTTACAAACTATTTGGGAGGCTTAAGAATGTTAAGAATGCTCTCAAGATAATGCATAAGAGGAACTTTACTAATATTGGGCTAAGAATTAAAGAGATTAGATCTCAACTTGAGGACTGTCAAAAGAAACTACAAAATAACCCTTTTTTGATGAGGAACAAAGTCTTCTAGACTCTTATAAATAGTTGACTGGAGCTGAATTAAGCATTCTCAGACAAAGAGCAAAGATAGATAATGTAAAGTTTGGTGATGAAGCTACTGCATATTTTTATGCTAGAATTAAAGAAAGGAGGCAGCAGCAAATTATAGGTAGCATACAGGACTGCAAGGGGAATGCTAGGAATGGTTTGGATAGTGTGGGTCAAGTTTTTGTTGAATATTATGAAGATCTATTGGGTACTGAGCATCCAGTTCTGAAATTTAGGCAAAAAAGGGAAGATAGTCCAGCAGGGGGATTGGGATAATATCACCAGATGCCCAACAGTTTAGGAAATAAGAAGAGTGGTCTTCTTCATTGGGTCTGATAGGAGCCCTGGTCCAGATGGGTTCTCCTCAGAATTTTTCAAGACATCTTGGAGTATAATTAAGGAGGAGTTCTGTGCTGCAGTCTCTGAGTTTTTCAGGAAATCCAAGGTGGTTAAGCAAGCAAACACTACATTAATTACACTCATGCCGAAAAAGGATGTATGTAGCTCAGTTATGGATTTTAGGCCAATTTCTTGTTGTTCAGTTTTCTATAAAACCATAAGTAAAATTCTAACTCTCAGAATTCAAGGAGTTATTGGGGAGATTGTAGGAGGGGAGCAAGCTGCATTTGTTAGAGGGAGGAGCATCCATGAGAATATTGCTCTATCCCAAGCTCTGGTTAAGAACTATGATAGGAAGTATATTACACCTAGATGCTTATTGAAGGTGGATCTACGGAAAGCTTTTGATTCACTCCAATGGACCTTTATTCAAGACATGCTCATGGGTTTTAATTTTCCTCCAATCTCTATTAAATGGGTTATGGAGTGTATAACTGGCTCTTGGTTCTCTATCAAGGTGAATGGTTCTACTCATGGGTTCTTTAAGGGGAAAAGTGGGTTAAGGCAAGGTGACCCACTGTCACCTTATCTCTTTGTCCTTAGTATGGAAGTTTTATCTAGAATGCTTAGAGACATTACCTCTAAGCCTAATGTTTCTTACCATCCTAAGTGTTGTAAGCTTAAACTTACTCATATGGTGTTTGCTGATGACTTAGTTCTTTTTACTCGAGGGGATTTGCCTTCTGTAATTGCAGTAGATGATACTCTGGTGGATTTTGGTAAGCACTCAGGCTTACAGGTCAATCGAGATAAAACTAACATTTTCTTTGGTGGGGTAACTGATGGAGTTAGGAGTCTAATTTTGCAGCAGACTGGGTCTCAATTAGGGGACTTCCCGTGCAGGTATTTGGGAATGCCATTACATTCTGCTAATAACAGGAGGGCTCAATATGACACCTTGATCAGTAAGGTTCAGCTGAGAATCTCCCATTGGGCTACTCATCTCTTGACTTATGCAGGGCAACTTCAGCTTTTGAATTCAGTTATATTTGGTTTGAGTAACTATTGGTGTGCTAATGCAAGTTTTCCCATAAATGTAATTAATAGGCTGAATCGGTTGAGTATGCGATTCTTCTGGTCAGGGAAGGATGTTACTTGAATTTGCTATAAGAGTGGGAATGATATTTGTAAGCCTGTGAATGAGGGAGGTTTTAATGTTAAGCACTTAAGGAGTTGGAACAAAGCCATGATAGCCTATTGGCTTTGGAAGTTAGAATCAGGAATTGGAGGCATTTGGGCTCAATGGCATGCAATTTATATTCTTAAGGGCAAAAGCATTTGGGACATTGAGAAGAAGGAAAGATATACTGCCACCATCAATAGTATGTTGGGAGTAAGAGATGAGTTGACTGAAGTTACTGGCAGTTGGTAGGAAGCTGTTCAGCTGCTTCTTTCTTGGTCTAGTAATGGGATTATAATATTGGGAAAGCTTATGATTGGTTTAGACCAAAGGGAAGTTCTATGGTTTCGGCCAAACATCTTTGGCAGGGATCTAGCATTCCTAAGCACTGTGTTATAACTTGCCTTGTAGGACAGAATTCGTTAGCTACTCATGAACAGATGAAGAATTGGGGTCTGCAAATGGTCAGCAGATGCAGTTTATGTAACAATTCAGTGGAGGATGTGTCTCACTTGTTCTTTGAATGCTCGTTTTCATGTCATGTTTGGCAGCATCTATTGAATTGGATGCAAATTACTGGTAGAAGCAGAAATCTTGCAGTAGAGCTAAGATGGTGTGCAAGGAAGAAGAGGAAAAAACATTGGAAGAACGACTGGTTCTGTAGCAGTTTAGTAGCAGCAGTTCATGGCATTTGGAAGGAAAGAAACAACAGAATTTTTGATAACAAATTTTGTTCTCTTAGTAGTATTGTTGAGCATATTAAGTTTAGTGTTTTTACTCGTTTGAGAGTAAAGGGGTTTGATATTACGATTCATAGACTGAGTGGGTATTGCTAGGTTGCCTTGTATAGTGGTTTTATTCTTTGTAAGAATTTATCTTATTCTAATAATAAGATATACCATTTCTAGCAAAAAATAAAAAAATAAAAAAATAATATTAATAATAATAATAATAATAATAATACATTTGAGGATATGACCATATCGTCTGCTAATGGATTAGAGTCGTGTATAGTATGATTGTTAACTTCGTGGGAGTAAGGCATCCAGTAGGAAACCTATATCATCCTCGATAATTTTTGTACCTTACAAGTTTTGAGGACGAAACTTTTTGTTAGGGGGTAAGACTGTAACACCCCGTATTTTTAGCAATCTCTTATAAATTTTTCCTATTTTACGTTATATTTTGTCGTACTTTAGAAGTTACCAGACCCCCTTCCGTGGGATAGTAAAAAAAAATTCATATTTTTATTTTTCTGGAATTTTCTCATTTTAACCCTTTATTATAAAATTTTATTACGTCATTTTATTCATTTATTTTGTTTACTATTATGTATATTAAATTTAAACATATTAAGCGTATAATGCTTTTAAGCTCAGCTTAAGACAACTTAAGTCGACCTTAACTCTTTCATTAATTCTCATACTTGCACACCCCAATGTATATTTTGAAGATAAGGGTGAGTGCTACAACCTTGTAGAAGAAGTCAGAGACAGATTCAAGCAACTACTAGAAGAAATTAAGCTAAAACCCAAGGGTCTTAAATGAAAATACGAATTTCTAACTCGACATTATTGTTAGATATTTTATGAATACATTATTTAAAAACAATATATATATATATATATATATATATATATATATATATTATATGTTTTCCGTGTTTGAGTAAAATTTCAAGGACATTCTTAAAACATACTCCGTATTTTCTAACCAGTTGTTACGATATTTTATTTTAATAACCCTTCCAAGTACATTAGTAAATAAACGAGTTCAGAGTATGTCTAAAATGTCCATTATTTGTGTATAGTAATACATAATTACTATATTACACGAGTAATATCAAACCGTGATCGGAGATACATATATAACTATATTTGTCGGGTCTTCCAAATACACTACTCGTACGACAAATGCATTTTCACTTCTAAACTTTGTTTTAACTTTAGACTCTCAGTTTCAAACTTTGCTATCATATTAATCAAAAATTTCTATTGTCTTAAAAATCGAGTGGAATATGAAACGATAATTGAATCAGAAAGTAAGACCCATAATTGCGCCTTTTGACTCCTCCTACACCTAACTTAGACCATCCCCATCCAACCTCATGACCTAGGTCAAGTTGGATGGGGGTCATGCTAATGGGTAATTAGGAAACTCCAATCTAAATAATTAACATGACACTCACAAAAAAGTGCATGACCTCCACCTTTGGAGGCCCACTTCTGCCAATAGTACATGCTGTTTGTATTTTTTCAAAGCACTTCAATTCACACTCCAACGTCTATTTTTTTACACTGCCAATAGTACCTGCTGTTTCCTTACAACGTATACTTTTCCAACGTCTCTTTTTTTTACAACAACTATATTTTTCCTCTATAAATAATCATACACTCCTACAAAAAATATTACTCATAACCTTATTCTCATATTCTCATATTTAAATAATCTCATATTCTTCTATACTTCAAAAATAAATTTCTACTTATAATATGGATGTTAATAATTATTCTTCCCCAAATTTTGATGGCGACGATTACACATCATATGATGACATTCACGATTTCGATTTAAATCTAAGTAGTCAAAATTATATTCCTACTTTTACGGATTTAATTGCCGAAAGGCAAAATTACGAAAATGTTGATCGGTTTGATGACTCAATGTCATTGTCTCAGTTCTCAACTCAAGGTTTTGTTGAAAACACTCCAATTTCTTCTACAAAAACATCATCAAGGGTCCAAAAAAAACAATCTAAATCGAACCCCATTGAAAAATCAAATTGGAATGAAAAGAAAAATGTTGCGCATGTCGAGTTGGTGCTTGGCTAGCGAAGATCCAATTGTTGGTAAAAATCAAAACACATTAACAATGTGAAAAAAAATAAGTGAGTTATATGGGTGGAAAAAAATAGTACTCCCTCCATATCTATATGTTTGTCCACTATTTTTAATATATGAGTGGAGTATTATATTGAAAGTGGACAAACGAATGGAAGGGTAAGATTCCTTACCGTAATCACTGCACATTTTTTTAAATAAAAATAACATTACACAATCTCCATTAAAGGGATCAGACATAAAATTCTCATACCAAATAGCGTAAAATTCACATAAACTTCCACCAAACTATTAATCACAATTCACATAAAACACAGGCATATATACAAGCAGCTTTTTGATACAGTTATTTAGTAAGCGCATAACGATTTTTTAAAAAAACAAAAATAATGAAACATTACGTTTATTCATCCCTATATAACGTTTGTTATCCATTAGTTGTTTTTCGTTGATAATGCTCATCATCGAGAAACAGGCAACTTACCGTCTCCTTTAACCTTCATCTCACTAAGAGCATATTATTATGATTCAATGATCACATAAACACTACGATTAGGAGAGGGTAGGCGGTGTTGTAGTGTACGGTGTGTAACGATTGTATGAGAGTTGGCATGTAGGACCGTGACTAGAAATCTGAGGTGTACCATACGTGGCCACTGCAAATAAGTGAAAAATCCCCACAAAACGTAAGTGGCAGTGAAACTGGTGATAAATCTCAATTGTACCAATATTGTAGCAAAAATTAAACAACAGGATAAGAAACCAATCAATATATTATATATTAATAAAGCAAGACCTTTTCGAGCAATATGATTGGTCCAAAATTTTTAAATATATAAAGATTATAAAAATTTGTATATGAAAAAAAAATCCTACCCCAGCTCAGACTCGATTTTTTTTAAATTTAGATAAAAAAACATATGAATTTGTATAGAAAAAAAAAACAATCCTACTCCATTTAAGATTAAAAAATTATCACTATATTATCACCTCATAAGACAACAAAAGTTGGACCTCAAAAGATTATAAACTTAAGTAAAAATCTCTTCATCGAAAAATTATAATAAGGTGAAGAATTCTATATTACTCCTAAAATAAATAAGAGCAATCAATTATTTGAGTCTAAAAAAGGCTAAAATGTGATAAGCAGAAATAATAAAACTCTACATTATAAATAATAGTAATAATTTATTTATAGATATTAACAAACAATCTTTTGAGTCTTAAAAAAAAGTTCCTAAGATTATAAAGTTAAGTAAAAATTATCCACATCGAAAAATTATGATCTGATGGGTGATGAAATTCTGTATTATAAATAAGAACAATCACGTTCTTAGATATCAACCAACAATCTTTTGAGTCTTATATAAAAGTTTAAGATTAATCATTCGTCCTTAGATATCAACTAAAAATCTTTTGAATCTTAAAAAAAATGATCTTATATTATGAATATAGATATCAACTAAAAATCTTTTGAATCTTAAAAAAATGATCTTATATTATGAATATAAACTTAAATTAAATTGTCCCACATTGAAAAATTATACGAGTAATATAATGTAATAGAATTTTATTATATAAAGAAGAGTGGTACAAAACACTCAACTATTTAAATATACAATAGAATACATCAACTTAGATATGTAATTTAAAAGTGGTATAGTACATCAAGTTTTCTTAAAGGGTACAAACGTTTAAATGGTACACGTATCAACTCCAAATGTTACAATACATCTTCTAACATCTACATGGTACATGACTTGAATTTTATGGTACACTACATCTAAATGGTACACATATCAACTTAAAATAGTACAATATATCATCTAATAACGAAATGGTACAAGACTTTAAATTTATGAAACACTACATTCAAATGGTACCATCTTTCTAGTAAACTGCAGACTAGCGTTGCCATCTTTCTTCAGCTTTAGCTTGAATGAATGGTATAATTAGCTTAAGTCGAATATATGCGAGTTACATAATTAGCTTTTAAGAAGTTAAATACCACCTCAACAAAGTAACAGAATAACAAGCCTGAGATTGCCTTTTGTTGGATGCTGATGGGTTAAAAGAACCACTAAGCTCTTCCCACTCAAAAGCTCCTGGTTGAACTTAGTGACTAGGCTTCACAGTCCTAGTTTCCTAGTCCTTCATCAACTAAACAAAGTATGAACTATTATGCTCAGTAAAAACTTGAACTGACAACTTAACAAAGATCATATGACCTCACTTATATGGTCCTAATTGAGCCTAGAACTACAAGGATTTGAAACAAGGCAGCAAGTAAGTGCTTGGAAAAAAAATCTAAATCGCAATCAAAATCATAAAAATCCAAACAATTAAAATAAGCTACAAAATCAAATATTTCTGCAAAATCAATACAGAGTGCCTTTTTAATAAACTGCCAGTGACAATTTTTCGGCGATGGCGGCCAACGTGCGACTGAATAACATCCTTTCGTAATATGATCTTTAGCTGATCTCAAATGTGCAATAAATGGCTCTAATAATCTACTCGTATATGCTAACTTTTCATTCAATTTTCTAGCGAACATTACCACATCACATCTAAAACCGATTAAAATTGAACAACAAAGATCATGAATTAGAAGGCACTATAATCCCACTAGAAGGTACTTTATAGTGGCAGCTGTAAGACGAAATAAAGAAAATAGAGAAAGCGGAGAGAAACCGAGAAGATAAAGAAGGAGCAGAGGAGGGTGGCTGACAGGGCCGGTCCAGAATTTTTGGAGGCCCTAGGCAAAATATTATCACGGGCCCTCCAAAAAATTTCATAGTCGGTTGTTTTCATTATTTCATTGATGTAATTTAACGATTTCATTTGGGAACATGTTTAGAACAAATTTGTCAAAAAAATTGTAATTGTTATAATAATATAATTATTATATTGTTATATTATTCACGGGTACATGTTTATGATTTTCGTATATAATAATATAATTCCAGCACGGTAGTAACAATATTTAATGAATGAACCAAACTAGACCGTCAAATGATATTTGAAGGTCATGTACTCATGTACTCGTAGTAGTTATTACTATTGGGAGTGGAGGCCTTGTACTAATCTGAAGTTATTTACAATATTTTAGATATTATAAATATAACTCATAAATATTATACCCACTATCTACAATTTTTCAGATTTACGTCCCAAAAAAATCTCATTAATAATCACTATGTTCCTTACTTTTTTTTGAGAGGTTCTTTATAAAGTTAACAAATTAAACATCCGACAAATTTTACAAGTGAAACAATTTCTATGTTAAGATTCATATAACTACTTTTTTATTCTTTTATAGTAGTACATGACAATATTATAAAATATTGCAAGACATTTTAAAAAAATAATAAAGCCGATTTAAAAAGCGAAAAACAAAAAACAAACAAAAAGTTGTAAGAAATTCGAGAGTAAATGAACATAAAATAAAAAAACACACAAAAATATTTTAAAAATTTAAGTGGGACAAGATTTGAACCCTTGCCCTCCTCTACTGAAACTTGGAACTTGAAGGGGTCCTCTACAACCACTACACCAAAGTAGAATTAATGATCTATTATAAGCCCAAGTTTATATTATACTCTACATTGTATCATTTTTTTTGGGCCCCTTTAGAGCTTGGGCCCTGGGCCATTGCCCCTCCAGACTATGCCCAGGGCCGGCCCTGGTGGCTGATGCCTTATACCAAATCGAAAATGGAAGAAAGGTGGTCGAAGCAGGTGGATGGTGGTTCACGATGACGACTGGACTAGCACTAGAGCAAACAACGACGTAACGATGACGAAAGGACGGAAGCAGCAGCCAAAAACCCATCAACGACGACGAAAGTGGTGGTCGACGCACAGGCTGGAGGGAGAACGGTGGTTGGGTAGGAGCAACGACAGTGGTGCGCAGGGATAATTAATATAATAGATGAAGGTTCATGGTGAGGAGTTGAAGATGATAACTGATAAAGGAAAAATTAGGGTTTTGGATTTGAGTTAGAGAGTTATTTAGAGAAGAGAAGAGTCAGGTTTAATTTAGGTTTGTAAGAGTAAACTGCAATAAATATTATTACTTTGTATTAGTAACATTTATATCGCTTTAAGGAATAAAACGACCTCTCTGTCTATCATAGAGGTCGGTTTTCCTTCCCACCCGGTTTCTTACATAACAGAGTACGGTTATTTTGACCAACCGACCTCTTTGTTATGCATACGATCTCACTTTTCTAACCCAACCGTCCTAATTGTTAATTTTTTATCTAAAGCACGGTTCTGTGTGTGACCGTGCTCTAATAAGCGTCATGGTAGGCTAGCATTGTAGTAGTGAGAATACCAATAATCAACCAACTAGATCCAACTATCAAGAGTATGTCCATCAGGCCTTGTTTGATAAACTTCCTCTTTTTTCTTTTTGGGTTAAAAAAATGTCTTCTTCAAGTAATGCCTATATTGTCTCACACTTTTACCCGTGCGCTTGAGAATCCTTTGGTTGTAAGAATCACCATCAGGAATTACAAAATGGTCCTTAAATGGAAAAACAACAAATAAGTAACTTTATAATCTAAATAGATTTATAAGACCACCTGAAGGCTATTAAAAAAAACGTACCTGAATCAGCTTGATGATATCGGCTTTATATTTTGCATTAACACGATGCCAATTTGTTTCTCTAATGGGACAAATCTTTCCTTCTTAGCAACATCTCCAATAAACCGTACAAGAATATGGCCTCTTTTTTTATGAGGTTGATAAAACTCATTGAAGGTAACAAAATATTTCACCCCATTATCAATCCATACATCATGTGGTTGAATCAAATCATGAACCATGTTGTAATTTCCTTCTGCATCAGCCAAAGCATACATGTAAAACAAAATTAAGACAACTAATACATCACCCGCACACAAGGGTTATAAATAGTCATTCTATCCATTTTATTCTATCCATTCATCCTATCCAGGGGCTATAAACACGCATGAATAATACATCACCGGTTTTATCCCTACTAAATAACTTAACAGTTTACAAGTGACCTTGATTAAATTACTACGAATCATAATTACTTATCATTTGTATAAAACTGGAAACATTACCTATGGACAATACATTCTCCTTTTCATTGAATGCAACATCATCAGGCCAATCAGGTTTGTCGTACGCCACCTCAATTTGAAAGCTTTTGGTTCATTTTGACCAATTATTAGAGTGTCTTCATTGCAGACACTTTTTTTCTTGAGGATTTATGAATGATGTATTAACCTTTGCAGACATTGGCTTAGGAACATTGATTTTCGAGAAATCATTAACCATGTTGTACTTTCCTTCCGCATCTACCAAAGCATACATGTAAAACAAAATAAAAACAACTAATACATCACCAGCTTTATCTCTACTAGATAGATTAATAGTACAAGTGACCTTGATTAAATTACTGCGGGTCACAATTACTTAACATTTATATAAAACTAGAAACATTACCTACGGACAAAACATTATCCTTTTCATTAAATGCAGGCCAATCAGGTGTCGTCGTACCTCGCCTCAATTTGAAAGCTTTTGGATCATTTTGCCCAATTATTGGAGTGTCTTCATTGCAAGCACTTTTTTCTTGAGGATTTATGAATGATGTGTTAACCACTTAACCTTTGCAGACATTGGCTTACGAACATTGATTTTCGGGAAATTATTAACCATGTTGTATCCTTCCGCATCTGCCAAAGCATACATGTAAAACAAAATAAAAACAACTAATACATCACCAGCTTTATACCTACTAAATAACTTAACAGTACAAGTGACCTTGATTAAATTACTATAGATCGCAATTACTCAACATTTATATAATACTGGAGACATTTGAAGGAGTTATGTTCACTGTCCTACGGATTAACCCGCTTAAGTCTATGTATCTGATATGCCTTGCTATAAGTCGATGTCGGGTTGACATGTAAACGAGTTACGTGTCTGGTAGTCTTAAGTGGGCCCATTGGGTCACACACAATGTGTACAGGATATTATTAATATATATCGATATATTAAATATATCGGGTCAGTAGTAATACAGACTCAACTGCCTGCGTTGTTGGGTTATGGTAGATAGAGTTATAGTAATATTCTAATTATGGTAATTAGAGTTATGGTGATAACCTAATTCTAGTTTCTCGTCTCCTATATAAGGAGGTTCATATGATGAACCAATATATGAAATTAAGAGTATCGACTCATAATATATATATATATATATATATATATATATATACACACACACACACACACACGGAGTTTCTTCTTATAAAGAGTTATAAGCTAAGAGAGATCTAGAGAGAAGTTGTGAGACGGTCTCACAAACTCTTTTACTAGCATATACGTCGCAGTTCCGTACCCGTGTGGATACCAAAGGAGGCATCACGTTTGGGGTGCTTTATTCTATCCGTGGGAATTATTTATTCTGTCCGTGGAGATTATTTATTCTATCCGTGGAGAGATTATATATTTCTGGGTTTATTATACTTCTTATTAATACGTTGTTCCGCTGCAAATAAGGTATAATTGTTATCATCTACTTTTGTCTTTTCGGTTAATACTCGTAACAGGTCCTTAGGTTTAAGGGTTGTAACCCTACAGTGGTATCAGAGCCTCTGTTACGTAGTATTAATCAGATTGACGTGAATCTATGTCTCATAATTGGTTATGAGGGATTCCACCTACGTATTAATTTGATTATATTTTGTCCCAAGAATTGTTGTCACGTTTTTATCGATTAGTTTGCCGAATTGAATATGTGAGGGTCACTTATTTGATTTTAATGTGATAAAATTTTGTGTTGCCATACGTGACAATTTTTTTTGCATGGGTGTGCAAATAAGAATGAGTTATGCGACAAGTGTACTCTCGTTGTAAGCTTTGGCGAGGATGTTATGCGAAAATTTGTCAGAGAGTTCTCGACTTTACAGTTTCCTCTATTAAGAATAGTGGTGTATAAATTTGTGCAATTGTTCATCCAAACTACGATCCGTCTATTTTATTATCGGTTATAGACTGGTTAGGGTCTGTTTTAATTTGTGAATTTAAATTCTAAAATTGTTTCTTAAAATTAGTTTAAGATCTAATATTGATTATTTTAAATTTAATATTGTCCTAAATTGATCCACTATAATCCCAAATTTCTTTGTTGACGATATGACTAATTAGATTAGTCAAGATTCGATTGAAATTGAGAACATAACATTACTAGAAATTATTGTTGACGATGAGACCTAATATGATTAGGACAAGACTCGTTTTAATTATGGTGGAGACGGAACGAAACGAGGCCAACTCGGTTAACACGAGTATTGTAACACCCCTGATTTTATAAATTAAAATTATGTTCGTATTTTATTTTTACAATTTAACTCGTGATTCTTAAAATTATTATAAAACGAATTTATCGTTTAATCGTTTCAAACTCTTAAAATCCTATTTGACTCGGAAACTCTTTTTATATTTAAAACATATTTTTATTTCTATTTCGAGTCATTTTATACATTTAATTTAATTTATATCGAAAATCTATTTCGACGATTTAAATTCTAAATTCTTTTTATTTATTTATGTTTAAGCTCGAATTTTCTATTTTTCGCTCGAAGCTCATTTATTTTAAGTTTCGTCAAAATATTTATTTCCTTTCCTCGAGAAGTCAACTTAATTCACTTTATCGAAAATTTATTTATTTATCGGGAAATACTATTTCACCGTCTAATTGTTTCGAGTCATTTTATACATGTAATTAAATTTATATCGAAAATCTATTTCGACGATTTAAATTCTAAATTCTTTTTATTTATTTATGTTTAAGCTCGAATTTTCTATTTTTTGGCTCGAAGCTCATTTATTTCAAGTTTCGTCAAAATATTTATTTCCTTTCCTTGAGAAATCAACTTAATTCACTTTATCGAAAATATATTTATTTATCGGGAAATACTATTTCACCGTCTAATTATTTATTTCTATAAGTGTCATTTTCATCTCAAGTATTTTATTTACTCATTTTATTTGACGGCCCGATTATTTATTATTTTATCGAGTCGTTTTTTATTCAACTCGTGGGTCAGTCAACTTCGTTACGGAATTCGTTTCCTAACCCGATTCATGTAATTAATCCATATACTATGTATATCCCACTTGTTAGACTTTCTTTCCCTATCTTTTTGTTTTCCCTCATTTAACGTACACATCCCTTTTTGCCTATTACTATCATGCACCGCTTCACTCCCTCCATCACTTATCCCCTCATCCTTTTCATCCTCATCACTTTCAATCTTCCCGATCGATTTGTCTTGCGCATCTGCTTCGTTTTGTTATCCTTCATTCTCATTATTCTTCTCCCCTGTTCTGCTCGACTTTAATGTCGGAATTGTCGAACTCTGCTCACCATCTTGTATGCCTTCTATTGTGCTCATTTTGGCTGCCATAGACGTATCGTAATTTCTGTTGTTCGTGACTGCTGCTGTTGGTCGTTGTATCCAATTTGTTCGGTTTTCGATGTTGTTGTTTCGTGGTCTTCTCCTTTCAGTTGTTTTGATTTTTCCCGCTGCCTTTTTGTCGATAAATTCCGTCACTTGGTAATTCCTTTTCCCCTTCTTCTTTTCTCTTCCTTCTTGTGCGTTGCTTCTTCTCCTTCGTTTTGTCTGTTGCTGGTCCATTTTACCAGTTTCATTTTATTGCTGCGTGTTGTTCCTTTCTTCTTCTTCTTGTTTACCTCTTTTCGTTCCTGTTTCTGTTCGACTGCTGCTATCCGGCTGCTGCTGCGTGTTGATTGTTACGGAATGCGATTTATTTGATGTAACTATGCTGCTGTTACGTTCTGCTGATTCCTACCGCTCTTTTTTCCCTTTCTGCTGATGCGTTGGTTTTACTTTCGTTTTGTACCTGCTGCTGCTTTTCGATCCCCTTTCTTCTTCTTCTTCTTCTTCTTCTTCTTCTTCTTCTTCTTCTTCTTCTTCTTCTTCTTCTTCTTCTTCTTCTTTTCTCTTCATTTATATCCTGGTACTGCTGCTGTCGCTGTTGATGCTCGCCACTGTTTTGTGTGTTTCTGAGCTGTTCTCGGTTGTCCTGTGTAGGAGTCGTTTCTGTTAAAATTATGAAATATTGAGAATGAATTGTATGATTAATATTGATGTATAAGGGTCCTATACTCCTATTTATAGGAGGATTACAATTAGTACAAGTATAATATCACTAGGATATTCTAAGAGATACAGATTATCTAACATAAACATTCTAAGAGATATAATTAACTAAACTAAACTATATCACAATACAATAATATATTCTAGAGATATTATATTAATATTTCCAATATGCTCCCGCAAGATGGACAGCGGAACGGAAAGTCCAATCTTGGAGAAAATAAGAGGAACGAATATCGGGTGCGTAAACTCGCTAGTGTCGGGTGAGGGTGCGTAACTCGCCAGTCTAGGGTATGGAACGAATATCGGGTGCGTAAACTCGCCAGTCATGGGTGAGGGTGCGTAACTCGCCAGTCTAGGGTATGGAACTAATATCGGGTGCGTAAACTCGCCAGTCTCGAGTGCAGGTGCGTAACTCGCCAGTCTCGGGTGCAGGTGCGTAACTCGCCAGTCTCGGGTGATGATGCGTAACACGCCAGTCTAGGGTGATGATGCGTTACTCGCCAGTCTAGGGTGATGATGCGTAACTCGTCAGTCTAGGGTGCGTAAACTCGCCGGTAAGTTTGGAAGGGACCAAGAAATTTATGGTCAAATTGAATTTGAGAGAGGGTAGAAAATTTAATCACAGATTTGATTAAATAGGAGAAGATTAAACCACAAAAATTGGTTTGAGGGGTAAAAGATTAGATTTAGTGAGGGTGAAAGAAAAGTTTATGGGGGTGAGAGAGAAGGGAGAAATATTTTGATGCAATTCGACGGTAGGGCAGCGGAAGACGGGTAGGTACAGGCTGATTATATAGATCTAGGCTCTGATACCATGTTAGAATTATGAATTGCATAAATAATATTGATGAATAAAGGTCCTAAATTATATCATAATTTGAGAGAGGGTAGAAAATTTAATCACAGATTTGATTAAATAGGAGAAGATTAAACCACAAAAATTGGTTTGAGGGGTAAAAGATTAGATTTAGTGATTGTGAAAGAAAAGTTTATGGGGGTGAGAGAGAAGGGAGAAATATTTTGATGCAATTCGACGGTAGGGCAGCGGAAGACGGGTAGGTACAGGATGATTATATAGATCTAGGCTCTGATATCATGTTAAAATTATGAAAGATTGAGAATGAATTGTATGATTAATATTGATGTACAAGGGTCCTATACTCCTATAGGAGGATTACAATGAGTACAAGTATAATATCACTAGGATATTCTAAGAGATACAGATTATCTAACATAAACATTCTAAGAGATATAATTAACTAAACTAAACTATATCACAATACAATAATATATTCTAGAGATATTATATTAATATTTCCAATAGTTTCTGAGCTCTTTTGTGTCACGTTTTGCTATTATTCGCTGTATGGTGGTTGTGTTGGGTCACGTCTTTGCTCGTTGCTGCTGAATTGTTCCGCCATTACTGCTGTTGTTGTCGGTCGTGTTGCTGCTGCGGTTTGTTGTTGTTTTCGTTTTCCTGTTGTTGTTGATATGCTGCCCACTCCCCCTTGTTTTTCTTCTTCTTGTTCATTCCTCGCATTCCTGTAGCTACTGTCGTTTTCCTTGTCCCTATGTCTCCTCGTTCCGGGTTGAATATCGATTGACTCCATTCCAACCGTGTTGGTTTAGTTTTCCTCGCTATTTGAGTTTATCAAGTTTACTCGAATCCAACCTTTTCTCACTAACTTGTTTTGTCGACTCGATTTTCTCGGTGGAGCATTCGTAGAAGATTAAATATTCTACAACTCGGAGCTTAATTAAGGCGTACTATTGAAGATTTGAAACCGAACTACAAAAAGAAGACGTATATAAGAGGTTTAACAAGGTAACTTTAGTAAGTTACTCGATTTTATATCGTATGTTTTAGTAGTAGTATTTAGTAAATATTTCAACTTCGGTTTTCTAATTTTAGCTATTTATTATTTGCTAAAATTTTTTTTTTTTTAAATTGTGTACCTTATAAATATTTTACAACTTTCGATATCGTTTTATAAATCGTTAGTAATTTTATTATTTACGATCGTTGTAATATTTTGTTGGTTGTCGTGACACTAGTAACTAAATAATAACGATTTCATATTTTCTTCATATTTCGTTAATTTATAATTTTAACTCAAAATGTATTTTTATATTATAATCGAGGTTTGTATACTTGTTTAATGAATTAATTTTCGTTTTACGATTTATTCTAATAATGAGAAAAGAGTCGATTTTGTTGTAAATATATTTTTAGTCGAGACTATTTTCACTAATAATTTCCTAATTGTTTCCGATTGACAATTTTTATTAAAATCCGTATTATTTAGTAACAAAAGCTATTTGTTAAAAATAATTTGAAATCTTTGTAAATCTCAATTCATTTATAAAACTCGTTGACTCAATTAATTTTGATATCGTTTTTCTTAAAATATCTCTTTTCTAAAATTTAAACTCGATTTCCTAGTTATTTATAAAGTACTATTTATTGACTTATTATATTTTATTTATTTTTTGAGTAACGAATTTAAAAATATAATAAAGTTACGATAACATCGATAATAAAGTTTAATAAAATTAGTAAGTTTCTATTTATAGAAAGCTTCCCTTTTTATATAAAATGTTTATTCCTTTTATCCTCATAATGATTATATCTTTTGAATATTGATAATGGCTATTTTGGAGTTATGGAATAAAGACAAGTGTGGGGTTAGAGTAATATAGTCTGGGATGTACGTTTTTGCAATCAACTGTAAGGCTGGTGTGTCTTTATGGGGCACATTGGTTGTTGAACTGAGCATAGTTTGTGTTCAGGAGAGTGTGCATTGTGCCCTTATACTTAGATATCACATCGTGTACGTCGCGTCGGGTTGAACTGGATATGGTTTGTATCCAGGAGGGGTGTATACTACTTAAACCAGGACCTCGCTGCACGCAGTCCTGTTATAGTTGAGTTGCCTAGTTAGAGACTGGATTCTGTTATGAGTTAAGTCTACAGTTCTCGAAGCTAGTTTCCAGTATTATCCCTAGTGAAAGTCTAGCCTTGTGCACACTGATCGAATTTCCATAACATCCTTTTTGAATATGATTTGATGCGCGTATTTTATATACACTTTTTATGCTCTTATTACGTGCAATCCCGTGTTTATCGAGTAGTGTAAGCTACTATTTTGCCCCGAATTGGCTACTTTGTGGTATATTTTGTCTTTTTGCAGGAACGAAAGCCACATGAACTAAAACGAACCAAAACTGAGGCAAAACGAAGCTGGAAAGAGCTGATCGCTGTAAAGTGTCAAGAATAGCAGACAAACTATCAGAATAGCAGACAGACTATCAGAATAATAGACAAACTATCAGCATAGCAGAGAGACTATCAGAATAGTCGACCGACTATCAGAATAGTCGACCGACTATCAGAATAGTCGACCGACTACCAGAATAGTCGACCGACTATTTGGGTGACAGCAGAAGATCAAATTAGTTAAAATTAGTCGACCGACTATTACAATAGTCGGCCGACTATTTTCTGGGCCGCGGACAGTTTCGTGTTCAGCAAGCAGTTTCCAAATCAGTTTTAACTCTTTCTAAATTGTATAAATAGGGCTTTTTCAGCCACATTAGAATTCACTTTTACTACTTTTACCCTTTTTAGTTTTTACTTCTCCACTTCTCTACTTCTCGACTTTAGACTTTTACTCCTTCCCCTTAGACTTTTATCTCTTTTCCTTATTCTCTTAGGATTACTTTTAGTTTAATTTTCCTCTTTAAAAATCGTTTATTGTAAGACTCAAGATTCGAATCGCCTTTATTCCTCTTGGTAATTTAATTTAATATTTCTTCCTTCTTCTTCATTCTTGATTATTCTTAATCCTTGTTTTATGCTTGTCGTAATTTTATTATTATTATTCATCATATTTAATCTGGTAAAATTGTTTATTAATATTGTTGTTCTTAATTTAACGGAAATTTCTCATGGTACCCTCGAACTATGTCACATTACACATGGTACCCCTGAGTTTTATATTTTAGTTCCCGATTTGAACTTACCCAAATTTCTGTCATGACGCCGTTAAATTATGACCAAAATTAACAACTACTTTAAGAAAGGCGTTCTCATGGTACCCTTAAGTTTTCATAGTTGTTCCCATGGTACCCTTAGATTTTCATAGTTGTTCCCATGGTACCCCTGAAAGAAAAGCAATGACTCATAGAAGCTAAGCAACGATTAGTTTATTGAACTAATTGTTACACAAATGCTTATAAATTCAGTCTTCTTTCCATTTTAGCAGAAGAAGATCAAACAATCCACACTTACTCACTCAATCTTTTCACCTCCTTCTTCACTTGCACAAAAAAATGGAAAAACATCATCACCATAAGCTTGAAGCTCGATCGTCCGGAAACATCAATTTTTTCCATTTTTTTGTACAAGTGAAAAAAGAGGCGAAAAGGTTGAGTGAGTAAGTGTGGATTATTAGTTTTTTTTTCTGCCAAAATAGAAAGGGAAGTGAATTTGTAAGCACTTGTGTAACGGCTAGTTCAATAACTTAGTCGTTGCTTTGCTTCAATGAGTCGTTGCTTTCCTTTCAGGGTACCATGGGAGCAACTATGAAAAACTTAAAGGTACCATGAGAACAACTATGAAAACTTAAGGGTACCATGGGAACAACTATAATTAATTTTGGTTATAATTTAACGGCGTCATGACAGAAACTTAGGTAAGGTCAAATCGGGAACTAAACTATAAAACTCAGAGTTACCATGGTAACAAACTTAAAAGCAGGGGTACCATGTGTAATGTGACATAATTCGAGGGTACCATGGGGCTTTTCCCTTAATTTAATTATGAGTAGCTAATTTCCTTCGCTAGGATTTAGGGGATCTGCGAATTGAATGTGGTCACTAAATAATTTATAGATCTGTCAATGATATTGCGTCTGAGTTGTCAATTGTAGCATATAATCGCGACTATCAATTAATGTGCATGATTGATTAATTGAATTCGGTAAACTTGAACCTAAGAGGAAGCCTGATAAAAGTTAGACCTGCTACAACACATTAGTATGCCCTAATAAGATCGGAAGCCTTTAGATGCATGCTAGGGTGAATAGCGGACCGGAAGGACATTTTCACTACTCCTTAGACCAATATCTGCGATAGACCTGTGACTTAGGCCGTGACCATATGAGATTCGTAGTGAACCGACAATCCTAGTTTTCTCTCCTTATAAATTCGTCTTAATTCATCCTATTTATTTTAGTTATTCTTTCTCTTTTAAATTTTCTCTTCCTTCACTACTTTAGTTTAGTTAAACACAAAACCAATAAAAAACCCAATTAGTTACTTAGATAGACTTTAATTACGAGTATGATTTATTTGTCTCCATGTGAAATCGATCCCGACTTCCCTAGCTATATTTTTAGTTGGACCGTAGTTGGTTATTTCTGATAGGTACACGACTAGCTTATCAAATTTTGGCGCCGTTGCCGGGGAGACGGTGTATTTCTGCTTGTTATTTTAGTTTATCTTTTGTCTTAGGGAACTCCAGTTCCTTGAGACCGTTCTCACCATTTCCATGAGGATTATTATAGATTTTCCACAGGAACCCGATGAGACTTTTGGAGCTTATATGGAGAGGTTTTGCGATTGGCTTAGGCTCTCTCAAATCCGCTTGTTTCACTAATGAAAGACTTGTTCTTACAGTTATTAAAGGTATGACAGACTCTACAAAAGCCTATATATTTTCCACTTATAAGGATTTTGAAAACAAGTCCTATGAAGAGGTGATAGAGTACTTTGACTGGTTAGCTGAAGAAAGTGTGAAGCTCGGTTTTTCACTTTATTTGACTAATGATGAACCTGTTGGTGAGACTAGTAATGTGGTTATGTTTAAGGGACCTTGTTTTGACAATGAGATAGGTTGTGACGAAAGTTATGACACGAGTGCCTTGGTTCCATTTTGTGAGAATTCGCGTGATGAGCTTTATAAAGAAGCTTTTGATTCGAAAATCGAGGTTGGATAGGATGAGTATGAGCACGACATTGTAGATGAACCATTATTGGTTACTTTGCTCGTTATCCTCTCTCCTTCTAAAGTTCTGGGCTTAGTTCCCCCTATTCCACTCCTTTTTCCACATTTATGCTTATCGGCCCCACTGCTGCCAATTTTTGACCATTTTCCTACAACCACTAACACTTTGTTTCTTTATTTTAATTTTGATGCTCCATGTCTTACGGACGAGGAGATTAGTGCAGTACTTCATGTGGAAATTGGTCCTCCACCCCGTGATAAGATGTTTCATTCCATATTTTTGACATTTGATACTTATATCTTATCATGTGCGTATATTTGCTTTAATATTTCACATGCGCAGGAAAATGACATGCTACTTAGGGCGTTGATGTATTTTTTAAGTAAAATGACGAAGTTGGTATATTTTGATGCTTAGGAGCGGTTTGGGGAAGGTCTTCGTATGTATAGATCTTGTAAGTAGTTCGTTTTCTTTTTGCACTTCCATTATTTTGCATTTCTTCCCCGTATTTATTGTTGCCTCTTATTGTTTGTTGTACACAATGAGGGCATTGTGTGATTTGGTTTGGGGAGGGTATGCATCTGTCTGTTTTCATCCATCTACATTTTTCTTGCATTTCCGCGTGCATATAAAAAAACAAAAATATGTTTTTGCATTTAGTCGAGTCTTAGTTGAGTCGGAATGTTATGTAGCGATGATGATAATGCTTCTATGTCTTCATTTAGTTGCTTATGCTTGTGCGCCGTTAGAGTTTTTGTCCGCAATCACTTGTGATATTCTTGCATCTTTCTTTAACTATACTGAATGAATAAACTTGACTCATTGTTGGCAAACTACTAAGATTTGTAAGGAATTAGTGCCTTAAAGTGATGACATTCATGATCAGTTTCATTTTGGTTGAGAGTAGTACTCCTTATGAGGCATGTAATATCAAACTGCATAAGCATGACATTCGTCTCTTAGGTACATGTACGTTTTTGACTCATGGTTTTGACATGTGCGAAAGAGACAGATCCTCTCTTTTATCTGATTCCCATAATCCTCACATAGCCAAATTGACCTGTTTGACCCGTTTATTAACTACATGCCATAATTTGTCTACCCTAGTCAAGCTAGTTGATGAATTGGACGGAATTATTTTTTTTTTCGGGTTAATTTTGGTACCATGATGATTGAAAAAAGAAAAAAAAGGGGAATTGAGAAGAAAAATAAAAAAGAAAAAAAAAATAATGAAAGAAAAAAATTGAATGGAAAAAAAAGGAAAGAAGAAAAAAAATGAAGTGAAACTATAAGAAGAACGTGTTTTTGCTATGAGAAAAGAATTGATCTCTCTAATTTCATAGTTATTATCGGGAAGCAGTTTTTATAAGGCGCTTGTTGCTATGCATAATTTCTTCGACTGGAGTTTGGTGAGAACGGAATATTTATTATTGATGGGTGTAAGGAATACTAGCTTGGCTTTTACCTCCTCATATCCATATTGTTTTGCCCCTTCTTACCCGATTAACCTCACTTTATACTATATGTAAGTCCTTGGCACGTGTCTTTTCCCGATAGAATGCGTATGTACGGTTAGTAGAGATTGATTTCATGTTAGATTGCATGCATGTTCTTGTAGGTCGCAGTTTAGGTGAGTGCTTTGTCTTTTCGTTTTTACATAAACTCACAATATCACCCCTTTTGTGTCATGAGCGATCCGCGAGAGTCCGACATAGACGAGTCTTGCAAGGTTGAAGGTTCAGTATTGTTGCCATGGGTCAAACTTGTTGTATGTGGTTGTTCACATTGACATTAATTATTGTGCATTGGTTTGGGTAACTTTGGAGCCTATTCCGCTATGAGTTATATACATTCCATTAGGATTGAGTTCGTCGTTTTGTGCTTGCTTGAGGACAAGCAAGGGTTTGGTTTGGGGAGATTTGATGCGCGTATTTTATATACACTTTTTATGCTCTTATTACGTGCATTCCCGTGTTTATCGAGTAGTGTAAGCTACTATTTTGCCCCGAATTGGCTACTTTGTGGTATATTTTGTCTTTTTGTAGGAACGGAAGCCATATGAGCTAAAACGAACCAAAACCGAGGCAAAACGAAGCTGGAAAGAGTTGATCACTGTAAAGTGTCAAGAATAGCAGACAAACTATCAGAATAGCAGACAGACTATCAGAATAGCAGACAAACTATCAGCATAGCAGACAGACTATCAGAATAGTCGACCGACTATCAGAATAGTCGACCGACTATTTGGGTGACAACAGAAGATCAAATTAGTTAAAATTAGTCGACCGACTATTACAATAGTCGGCCGACTATTTTCTGGGCCGCGGACAGTTTCGTGTTCAGCAAGCAGTTTCCAAATCAGTTTTAACTCTTTGTAAATTGTATAAACAGGGTTTTTTCAGCCACATTAGAATTCACTTTTACTACTTTTACTCTTTTTACTTTTTACTTCTCCACTTCTCTACTTTTCAACTTTAGACTTTTAATCCTTCTCCTTAGACTTTTATCCTTTTTCCTTATTCTCTTAGGATTACTTTTAGTTTAATTTTTCTCTTTAAAACTTGGTTATTGTAAGACTCAAGATTCGAATCGCCTTTATTCCTCATGGTAATTTAATCTAATATTTCTTCCTTCTTCTTCGTTCTTGATTATTCTTAATCCTTGTTTTATGTTTGTCGTAATTTTATTATTATTATTCATCATATTTAATCTAGTAAAATTGTTTATTAATATTCTTGTTCTTAATTTAATTATGAGTAGGTAATTTCCTTCGCTAGGATTTAGGGGATCTGCGTGTTGAATGTGGTCACTAAATAATTTATAGATCTGTCAATGATATTGCGTCTGAGTTGTCAATTGTAGCATATAATCGCGACTAGTCAGTTAATGCGCAGGATTGATTAATTGAATTCGGTAAACTTGAACCTAAGATCAGAAGCCTGATAGAAGTTAGACCTGCTACAACACATTAGTATGCCCTAATAATATCGGAAGCCTTTAGACGCATGCTAGGGTGAATAGCGGACCGGAAGGACATTTTCACTACCCCTTAGACCAATATCTGCGATAGACCTGTGACTTAGACCATGACCATATGAGATTCGTAGTGAACCGACAATCCTAGTTTTCTCTCCTTATAAATTCGTCTTAATTCATCCTATTTATTATTCTTTCTCTTTTAAATTTTCTCTTCCTTCACTACTTTAGTTTAGTTAAACACAAAACCAAAAAAAAACTCAATTAGTTACTTAGATAGACTTTAATTGCGAGTAGGATTTATTTGTCTCCTTGTGAAATCGATCCCGACTTCCCTAGCTATATTTTTAGTTGGACTGTAGTTGGTTCCTTTTGATAGGTACACGACTAGCTTATCAATTATTATTATCGATTGGTTTGATTTGCAGGTTGGCAAATGTTTTAAGTTTCCTCCGAGAACTTATTTTATTATATCGTTTTTAATGTTTTCTCATTTTAAGTATATTGATATAACAATACTATTATTTTTCCATATGATATAATTTGGCTGGGAGAAACGCTCGAGTTACTCCCCACTAACGTGGCTGTTATGTTTATAACATGACAGGTATTTGCTGCTGGGTTTTGGGTGTGAGCTAGCGAGTAGCGTGGATCCTACTATTTCTTTATTCATGTAATTTATGGATTTGTATAACCCGTTTGGTGAATTTTCGCGTTAGCCCTTTTGTAAAAAGAGGCCTTTGTATTGACTTACCATTTCTTTTAATAAGATATAGTTTCTCGGTGTGTTTCAATCCCAACTCTACAGTGTTTCCGCCACTGTATTGCGTTAGATTTTCTAGGGGATTACAAGTATGACTCGGATGGCACGAGTGTGACTCGCTCGACACAGGTATGTCCCGGTTGGAACGGGATGACCCGAGCGGGACAAGTTTGACCAAGACGACACAATATTTATTCGGACGACATGGTGTCAGGTCGGACAACGCTTTTAAGAAAAGACATTTTCTTGCGCCTGTGTGTTGATTATGAATCAAACATGAATTATACTTTTATTTTTTCCGAATCATTGAAAAATTAGTTTTCTAAATCGGCTAAATAATTTTATGCATTGTAATCATCATGTTATCATAAATGGGTCGAGAAAATAGTTTCTTGAGTCCTATTTGATTTTGATGAAATGTTCATCTATATGATAATTATAAGTTGCATACCGATTGTGAATCGAGTTTTGTATATCCGTTCAATTTTTTCGGGTGGGAAATTGTTCCTCATAGTTAGAAAAATGAAACAGATTGGTGAAATTGGTCAAACAAATAGCAATTGTGAATTGTGATATGATTATGAATCAAAATATGAGATCTTTTAACTAGTTTCATGCACATATCACTAATAACAATTAAATTATTATGTCATACGATGCATGAATTTTATTGTTTGAGACTTGTGACTTGTGTGCTTAGAACTGATAGGCCGCCTTGTAAGTTGACCTAGTGGCATGGTTATGACCCATATGCAATTTAATCTCTCGCACAAATATTAAGTATTGTCTTTCCAGAATTAACCGCTACAACAATTTCATATCATTGGTTGAAGTGACTGCCTAAGCGGTGCTTTGCCGATGTGTGTGGACTGAGTAGGTAGGTAACGGTTACCCACAGGTTCAGTCTGGTTTGCTTAACATTGCTATCAAGTCGAACTTGGACTTTGAGGCAAATAGTTGGTGTCATATGATGACTAATTCCGACGAACCAAAAATTACAAATTGATGTTATTGACAATGTTGTTGTCTACCTTCAGTTTTGGAGCTTGAGCAGTGAGCCCAAGTTCACTTGAGTGACAAAAGGTTTAGGATCTTGGAATATTATGCGAACTTGAGGGTAGTTTTGATGATTTTATCTTAAAATTGTTTATGATTATTTATATTACTTATCGTTTTACTTTGCATATACATATAGTTGCAACTTAGTCACTGTTATCACATTTGTTAAAGACGAGTTTGAATTGTTCAACCATGTCGATTGGTATCTTGAGAATTGTTCTCAAAATTAGAGATACATATTTTGTCCTTGTAAAGGATAATTTCGACAGATTACAACCAATGCTAATGTGCAGTCTGAACTATATAATTTAGAGTCATGAAGATGACTATAAGTACCAAAATCAATTGTTTCAATAAAAGGGAACAGTTTCCATTAAGTGAGAAAATGTTGAAGATGATCTAATTAATCCATATGTCATACGATGACGTGATTATATTGATAATCAGGAAATTTTGGATGCTTCTTTCTAAAGAATTAGGAATTGAAATCGTTTCAATTAGTCCTAAGCTTAAGCCGGTGACTTAATAAGTTTTCTCATCTTTTAGTATGAGATGTTAAAAGACGGTTGAACATTGTATTAAGAAGACAAATAATACTAATGTTCTATGAGTTCATTAAGAAAATTCTTTGAGATAATGATTAATGAATCCAAGACGTTGGTTAAAGTAAGGGAAGGATAATTGTTGTCATACCCAAACTTGTTCCCAAGTTTAGATTAGGTACGAAATTATTTATCATTAATGTAGTGATTCAGTCGTTAATGTCATGATAAATATATGGCATTGGCAGATAACTTTCTAGTAGTGTCTAGAAAATCTACAAATCAATTGAAGTATGACTTCAGGTGTATGTTACTGGAGTAATTGTTACTTGCATTCTATTGTTTTGGTATAAGATACCAAATGCAACTATTACATTGTGGATGTGATGGCTCAAAGAGGGTGGGAATAATGGAATATAAGTGAATTGTTTTATGATTGAAATGAACAAACGTTGTTGTTTCATATATAAAAGGAAAATCACTTAACTTTACCATAAAGCTAAATACTAGAATTGAATAATTGTTATTCTTGTACTAGTCATAAGTAAGGACATTGAATCTGTTTTATGTATGGGCATGAAAAGTTTTGATAAAAGTAGAACAATTGTTGCTCTATACCTTGCAAGAATATGAGGTATAGTAAGGCTAACATGATTGTTCCAGCTCTACATTCCTAGTAGTGAATGCTTTTACTTATAACATAACGACCAAAAGGTTCAAGTCTCACCACTCAAGTTTTATTTATTATGGCATTGTCCTTAATCCATGAGACAAGAAACATAAGAATAAGTTTCATACATAATGATGAAATTATTAATCTTATTGATAAGGATCAACCGAGGTAAATGAATCTTGTTTAGATGGATAAATGACATTAAAAGTGACTCCTATTAATTGTAGTAGGAGTGTCTTAGACTTGTTGGATCAAACTTATACAGATATGTGTGATTTTAACTAGTGATGTTGCAAAAATGGGTAACACGTATGATTTTGATCATTTGATGAAATTTAAATCTGAATGCTTTGAATTGTTTAAGGAAATTCAAATAAAAATACAAGATGAACTTGATAAGTTGGTACAAGTCGTTCGATATGATTGAAACAGGGAGAATTAAACTAAAAGATTGTGATCATCTTAGAAGTAGTGAAAAGTGTTTCAAACTACATCGAACCATATTTGATATGATTTGGTCTATGATGAGTTATATGCAGATTTTATTGACGCTTTAGAAAGTTATGCACTATAAAAGTCTTTGTACAAATGTTGATGAGATTGTCCATGTAAGTCGGAGAATAGACACCATATAAGATATGGATTGAAAATGTTCTAAAAAGTATTTTCTTAATTATCAAGTCTTAAAGTTTAGAGAAAATTGTTTTCTAGAACTTAGACTCAATTATGACATGTGTTTTATTAGGGGTATTATGTTAATTCTACAAACCATCCAAAGAACAAAACTGTTTTGTTTCATGGAGTGGTATCTTTCTTTTAAAGAGATATAATTTCTAATAGAAACAGTGGGAGTAGAGTCGATCTTGAAATGTTCAAGATTAACAGGAATTCTCTACAACTGTTGAAGAGGATATTGATGCATCCATGAAAAGTCATGATCATCTTAGCTGTAAAATATTACCCTACATAGGTTTGACCTATGATGAAACAATAATGGGAAAAGACTCCAAAAGTCACATAAAATCTAATAGATTCTATATATCATAACTACCAAGTATAGACTTTGGTTAAATGGGTCTTATAGTAAAGAATAGTCTTCAATATAAAGACGATGTCGATTGATATAAGAGTATCTATGAAGCATGGTTGGTAGTTAAGGATTAATCTCATAGTAATGACTATGGAAAAACCTTTTTACAACATTATGCTTAAGTCTATTAAGATCGATTTAGCATTTTTGAATGTCATCACTCATTTGATGAGTTTTGGACATATATGTGTGAAATACATTTATTGAGAGAGATGTAATATGATGTGTGTGCGACTCATCGTATGAATTTCTTATTATCAAAATTGATAGACAAATGTGAATGATCCAATTTGATTGGAGCAAGTATTACGGAGTAATATCTTCGTTCTTAATGTGGTAATTCAAAGATGTTTGTTTTCCTTTGAGACAAAGAGAGACACAGTGTGTGCAAAAGGCTAGTGGGAGTGCATTTATCGTTATGATTTGGTATGTACGTGACATACTTCTCTAACTAATTAAACGACATTTGGTTGCTTTAGTCTATGAGACTTGGCAAGAAAGTTGTTTATTATGTGCTTATGTGACGAGTAGATACTAATCTGGTGAGTGTCACTAGAATGTTATCTAAGAATTGTTCTTAAGCGCTTAAGAAGCAAAAATGGTAATTATTCAAGAGATGCCTAATGTGAGAAGAAAATTGTTGTAAACAAGTTACAAAGATTCATATTTCCAAATGGACAAAGATGACGTGAGATTGTAATCTCAGTAAATTTTGTTTTGGATGAGAAGTTGTGTGTTGGAACGGTTCCAAATGACAACTTTGTGACTAGTATTATGACTAGAGTGAGTGTTCTATTGTTTTTGAAGCAAAGAGAGAAACGTTGGATTACGAATCAAGCACACGCTCAACTTTAAAGTTTATGAAGCAATTTGTTGCTTATGAAACTAATAGTTTGTCTTAATT
The DNA here is from genome assembly GCA_958450325.1 of Agrostemma githago. NCBI lineage: Eukaryota > Viridiplantae > Streptophyta > Magnoliopsida > Caryophyllales > Caryophyllaceae > Agrostemma > Agrostemma githago. Next base: position 17,403,517 of record OY288260.1, on the reverse strand, counting down.
GAGGGAAGGTAGATTGATCATATGCTTGTAAATAACCAATACAAATGTTATATGTCCCCAAACCTCTTCTCCATAAGGATCATATTGTTATGATTGGTATAAGACGCATGGCCGAGTGGTCTTAGTACTTTTAGGGGTGTTTGGTTTAGTGGGAGTTATTTCGATAATTGATATATGTATGACATATTGTCATTTGGTTAATGTAACCGAGTTTTGTCCTTAATAATTTACATTGATGAAATAGATTACTACGTACGTGACTTAGTCTTGGAACTCTATTTGGATGATGTAATTATTTGTCTCTAGTCAGGGTATTGTGTTGGGACATTTGAATACCCTTAAATGACTAGTGTGAGTTGGTTGATTACTAAGTTTCTTGAGTCATAGGTATTGAGATACTAAACCACGCACACAGGTGTATGTTGAGAACATGCATTAGACGACATACCCGCCGACAAGGATTTTGCTAAGATTTCGCTTAGTGTCAGTAAAGTTCTTTACAAGTTATGACCTTGTATGGTCTTTAGACCTGAGTCTTTGAATATTTTGTACATGTGATGTGTATGCTTTGATACTATTCCTCGTCATCTGTGAAAGGGGGCTATGGATGGTTATTGGGCATGCATGGATCATGTGATAGGATGTGGTTGGACAAGAGGGGATTTTTTCTTCCTTTATTTAAGGGAATTTATTGTTTCTTGGCCACTCGAAGAGTGTGACTTGTGCAAATGCGTGGCCGCGCTCAGATGGGATGAATGTCATACATCTGCTCTTTTAACAAGTCAACTTAAAGATTCGAGTAAAAGATTGAGGCATGCGAGGATGACACTTCTTCTTACCTCATTCTCAATTGGAGACAATAGTATCAAAGAGACTTAACGTTGTTTGTGAGAGAACATGTACATGTGGGAGACTGAATGAGTTATGTCCACTGTCCTACGGATTAACCCGCTTAAGTCTATGTATCCGATATGCCTTGCTAGAGGTCGATGTCGGGTTGACATGTAAATGAGTTACGTGTCTGGTAGTCTTTAGTGGGCCCATTGGGTCACACACAATGTGTACGGGATATGATTAATATATATCGGGTCAGTAGTAATACGGACTCAACGGCGTTGTTGGGTTATGGTAATTAGAGTTGTAGTAATAATCTAATTATGATAATTAGAGTTATGGTGATAACCTAATTCTAGTTTCTCGTCTCCTATATAAGGAGATTCATATGATGAACCAATATATGAAATTAAGAGTATTGACTCACAATATATATACAGAGTATTCTTCTTATAAAGAGTTATAAGAGAGATCTAGAGAGAAGTTGTGAGACGGTCTCACAAACCCTTATACTAGCATATACGTCGCAGTACCATACCCGTGTGGATACCAAAGGAGGCATCATGTTTGGGGTGTTTTATTCTGTCCGTGGAAATTATTTATTCTGTCCATGGAGATTATTTATTCTCACCGTGGAGATTATATATATTTATGGGTTTATTATAATTCTTATTAATACGTTGTTCCGCTGCAAATAAGGTATAATTGTTATCCTCTATTTTTGTCTTTTCGGTTAATACTCGTAATAGGTCCTTGGGTTTAAGGGTTGTAACCCTACAACATTACCTACGGACAAAACATTCTCCTTTTCATTAAATGCAGCATGATCAGGCTTTAAATTGGTGGCCACAGTTGAGGAAGATGATGTTCTATGAAACATTCTAGGTGAAGATGTGGACTTCAAATTAGTGGTCACGACTAAAGAAGATGGTGTTTTGTGAAACACTGTAGGACGCCTTATCATTAAAAAGGTAGTTGGAGGGTTTGTCCATATGCCATCAAATTCTTCATCTTTTGAAACAGAAGCTTGTTGGTTTTTCATGGTAGGTTGGTGGGTTTTAGGTACAGTGGGTTGGGATCTTGAGGTAGGAAGTATACGACCTTTCCGAGCAAAAGGGGCTTGAGTTTTTCCGAGGGAGGTTGATGTGATATTGGAGCAGGAGGTTGTTGCACTTTCTGGGTGGGAAGTTGTTAACCCTTTATGATGGGAGGTTGTTGGTTAAGTTTAGGACGAAATGGTCCCCATCTTTCAGTAGTAGAAACCTCGCAAGATGTTACATTTTTTTCAAAACCGGTCGACCTCTTCAATGTTGGTCTTGTACCAGTTTCTAAATTTTCCACCATCTCCGCAGAGGCATGTTTGCTTCAATAAGTCATCCTGACACCAGTTATAATATAATGTGATCGAATTCATTATATAAAGAAGAGTAATCATTCATTCTTAGATATTAACCAAAAATCTTTTGAGTCTTAAAAAATCTCTTTAGACTATAAAGTTAAGTAAAGTTATATCACATGTACAAATTATATGATTTCAACTTCGTTCATAAATTGTACTACTATAAATAAACAAGGGTATGCAGGGGCGAATGCAGGATTTTGGTATAGGGTAGGCACCTGATTTTTTCATCCGATAAATTATCCACCATATTAAAATGTTTTTTTAAACAAATTTGTATAATAATAATAATAAATACATATGGAAGGAGCGTAATAAGAGGATTTTCACAGATAAGAAATCTACGGTAGCTAATTTAGTCTCCCAAGTCCAATTTTTGGTTATTGCTAGATTCTTTAGTAACAAAACTTGTCCTAAATTTCGTAGGATTATAGAGTCATTCTTGGTAATATAGGAGAGATCCTATAGTGTGATAGTTTTTTTGCAAGCTTGTAATTTCTTTCACAATGAAATGAAATGATAACTTTCCTGCAAAAAAAATAATAATAATAATACATATGAAAAAAAATTATAAAATACAAGTACTTTTGTATGAATTTTTTAATCACCATTTTTTTTTTTTTTGAATTTTAGTGCAAAAAGTTTCTAATTTAAATAACATAGGAGTACTACGAGTACTATTTTAGAGATATTTTTTTTGATGAAATGTGAGAGTAGTATTACTTCAAATGGGACAATTTACAGGCATATACATGGAGGGAAAAAAACAAAAATATAACATGAGAAAAAAGGAAACCGTCACTACATAAGAGTAATCAGTTCCTTTCTCATATCACTATCCATTTTATTGTTTCTTGTTTTTGCTTGAATGTGCCTCCTAATCTCGTCCGTTATATCTTTCACTATCATCTTAGGACGTCGAACATATCCTTCAAACAAGGCTTGGTTTCGAGTTCTCCAAATCCAATAGCAGTAGGCGGCTAAAATCATTATATTCGTCTTCATTTTGGCATCCAATTGTAGCTGAGAGTGGAGATTATAATTAAACATTTTTTGTTTTGTCCATAGCTCCAACTCCCTCTTAATCTGATTACTGGTCTCACATTCCATGAAAATGTGATTCACGTCTTCCTTCTGCTGCCCACATAGGAAGCATTCTTCCTCATTACAAACCCCGAATCTGTACAGCTTTTCTCTAGTTTTCAGTCCTTCATTCATCACCATCCAAAGGGTCATAGCATGCTTTGGAATGTTAATGTCATTCCAGACCATCCTATGCCAAGATTTTTCAGGTTCCTCTCCCCCAAGCCACCGGTAGCCCCCCCTGATTGTGTATCCATGCGGTTCAGGCTGCTAGATGTTATTCTGGTATCCTATCTTTAGTTTCTCCTTAGCCTTACATATAGTGCGCCAGGTCCAGGACGAGTCTTTTGGAGGTGTATATGAGTTCCAATCCTGCCCACGAAGGTAATTCACCTCCACCCATCTAACCCAGATTCTATCTTCCTTTTCGTATATCCAGATGACTAGCTTGCCTACCGCTGCAACGTTCCAGGTTCCTGGTTTTTTTATGTTAAGCCCCCCCCCCCCCCCCCACTCTTTGTTCTAGTGATTTTGTCCCATATGAGACAAGCGGCACCCTTCTATACTCAGCCTCTCCATCCCACAAGAAATTGCGGCAAATTGCTTCTATGCGATCAATCACGCCTTTTGAGAGGAGAAACATGGAAGCCCAGTAATTATGCATAGTATTGAGGACCGAGTTTATTATAATGACTCTACCCGCATACGAAATATTTTTGGCACGCACACTTCTAATTTTGTCCACAATTTTTTCAGCTAGGATCTGGCTATCCTTTTTGTCGATCTTCTTAGCTTGCATAGGAACTCCTAGATAAGAGAACGACAACTTCCCTTCTGCAAAATGTGTAGCATATAGGATGTCGTCTTTTAATTCACGAGACATCCCATTAAAGTAGATTGCAGATTTGCTGCTATTCAGGGTAAGGCCCGACGCTCGTGAAAACGAGGAAAGAGCCCGGATCAGAAGCATGATAGATTGACCATTCCCCTTACAGAAAAACATAAGATCGTCCGCGAAAATAAGATGGGTAAGCTTCATTTGCCCACATTTAGGATGATATTGAAAGGGCCATTTTCGAACTGCATATTTGATCATACGAGTAAGATATTCCATACACAGGGTAAACACAAGGGGAGATAACAGATCCCCTTGTCTAAGACCCCTCTTTCCTTGAAAGTACCCAAAATTATGGCCATTAAGAACGAGTGTATACTTGGGGGTAGTAATACAGCTCATGATCAGTCTTCTTAAGTTGTCGGGGAACTTCATTTGAGACAGAAGCTCTTCCACAAAAAACCACTCTACGGAATCGTATGATTTTTAGAGATCAATCTTCATAAGACATCGGGGACTACACTTCTTCCTATTATATTGTTGGAGGATGTCTTAGCTGATGAGAATGTTTTCAATTATAGACCTCCCTTGGATAAAGGCTCCTTGATTGGCTTGAACAAGGTCCGGCAACACCAAAGCCATTCTATTACAAATGAGCTTGGATATGATCTTATATAGCACATTAAAACAGGCGATCGGTCTAAAATGCTTGACAGTTTCAGGTCTGTCCAATTTGGGGATCAGGATAATGTTTGTTGCATTCAGTTGTGTCAAGATGTTACCTGTGATAAAGCATTCCTTAATAGCTGTGCAAATGAGGGGGGCCAACGGTATCCTATGAGCTTTTGAAAAATCCACTTGTGTACCCATCAGGCCCAGGGCTTCGGTCATTAGGGATTGAGAAAAGAGCTTTTTTAATTTCCTCATCCTCCACGAGTGCTTTCAGCATAATTCGGTGGGAATCCGTACAGATCTGACCCTGTTGCATAATCACCTGCCGAACCCTTTCAGTATTAGCGCGATTACCCAGAAGAAATTGATAATAGTCCAGAAAGGCTTTCTGAATCTGATGATGATCAGTTTGTAACTGGCCCGTCATGTCCTGAATCTTAATCACTCTGTTTCTTGTATATTGTTTCCTGATGCTAGCGTGAAATAGTCTAGTATTGGAGTCTCCTTTCTCAGCCCATCTAGCCAGCTTTTTGTCTAAGGAAATCGTAATGAGCGTGTGATAAAATTCTGAGATTTTCCGCAGCTTTAAACTCTTTCTCAATCAGCATTGCATTCATATTATCCTGTACAAGTTGCAATTGAATATCTTCTAACTCTTTAGCAGCAGCTGCAGTTCGAGCTTCAATTTCAGAGTAACCAGTAGCATTGATTTGTTTCAGATCTTTTTTTAAGCCTTTTAATTTCTTCACTATCTGAAACATTGATTTTCCCTCTATCTCTTTATCCCAACCCTTCTTGACAGTCTCCTTATACTGAGGGTGATTCACCCACATATCAAAAAATTTGAACTGTTGTTGCGTCTATTCATGCCATCAGAGTTTGATATCACACACGGGGTGTGGTCAAGAAGACCTTCAGGATAGTAATGGGCTTTCATCTGTGAGTAGTTCTTATGCCATTTATCATTTCCCATTATCCTGTCCAATCTACTATATATGCTGTAGACACCCACATTTTGACCGCTAGGTGTCTATAGCAGTTTCCAAAAAACACCCGATGATGATCGGACGCAAACATGACTTAATACACTCGATTTTCGGACTCGGAATCAATAGTAGTTGGCACGAGCTTTTAGCGGAGTAAAAATCTCACAAAACAGACCTCAAATCCAGGCCCAGTGGGTCGTTTCCAGTCAAATGAGACTAATTTGGGTCAAAACCGACACCAAGGGCAAAACCGTCTTTTAGCAACTGGGTCAAACCCCGGTCAAAGACATTTCCGAGACATAAAAATCTGTCACGCCACTTCAAAAATCTGACTCGAAGTCAAATACTACACAAATATCAGCTACAAAGTAGGAATCATTTCCTATCCAAAGTTGGAATCCTACTCCATCTAAACCGGGTGTTTCTTCCAATGCAAGTAACCTTTTCCTATCCAAAGACGGAATTCCACTTCATCTCAACCGGTTGTTTTCTTCCTTTGCAAGATATCAATCTCCTATCCCAAGTCGGTATTTCATCCTATAAATACCCCACCCTTGCTCACACAATTCCCGACATCAATTACAACATCAACACACATCATCAAAATTACAACCCGGAATTCCAGCAATACTAGGTATATTATATTCTGATCTTCCCTCTAGAAATCCTATAGGATTCCCGACCATTCACAACCCGAATTTCTAGGCAATTTTAGGCAAACCATATACAAACCCGAGAGCAAAACTCGCCAAATCCCCTCCCTAACCATACACACCATAACTCACCTATATACATCTTAACGCTCCCGCGCCTAGGCCACTACTACAAGTCCGTTTTCAAGATAATCAAGCATGTAGGTTGAGGGTGTTACAAATCCCGACTTCTCCCTTTTCTTCTCTTTCTCTCGTTCGTTCGTCTTTTTATACGGGTCGTCGTCATGTCTTTTCTTTTTTATTTTCTCGTTCCTAATATCGATATTATTGTACTATTTTCAATAAAGAGTCGTCCCTAAGGATTCGATATCGACTCTATAGTTGAATATCGGATCTAAAGGAATCAATCATCAAATCATGTTAAGCATAATACCGTTGAAGCCGAGTAATTATGATATTACAACGTGGAGGAATTATCTCGTCTTAACAACATTCAAAACGATTTTCTAAACAATGTTTTTTACTCCACTCTAAATATCCGATATTGATTCTATAATCAAGCATCGAATATTACGAGTATCAATATTTAAGTCGAGTATAAATTGCACCATATTTTTACACGACTTAACCAAATCATCGATTTCCAAAACCAAATACAATTTTTTCATCTTATCATATATACATCTTCTAACTCGTTTGCTCCTTTATTATCGCGATTGTTGTATTGTATCGTTGGTTGCATTGTATTTTCGGGTCGTATGCCGCTCGTATATTGTAATCTTTTGTCGCTTTTATTTCGTTGTTTGTTTTATTGTACTAAAATGAACCTCGCATGCTAAAAAAACTTTGACATTAATTTAGATGCATTTAAACGACATAGATCAAACATAATTCACATGTTTAGTCGAAAATACTGTTTGCATATCATTCATCGAATTACTAACGCGCGTATTTCAAAATCAAACGATATCTTAGTAAAGGCCGCTAAGTGCGGGCGGGGTTGGGTGTTCTTTGTGAACTTCCCAACACGTACCCTCACTCCTTACTCAGAACCGTTGTTTCCGGATGTCCGAAACCATTGGCACACGAGAGTCATTCAATACACGGTATCCGATAATGTCGGTATCGGTATCAAATGCAAAGGGACGAACCCAATAAACTCTGACATCCGAATGGGTCGTATTTTGTACACGGCCCACTACGACATAGAGTGGGTTCGAACGGGCCCGAACTCCCACAAAATTCGGTGGCGACTCCAACTTCGATTTAAATTTCAATTCGACCCATCTCATATGGAGATTCATTCGCCTCCCCAAACGCGCGCGTGGCCGCGTCGGGGTGGACCTATGTCATGTCCACATATGCTCCTCGGAGCGAGCTGTTTATTATTCCAAGTGTAATATGCCCCCGAGGCTGGAAGGTTCATCAACTCACAATCAGTTACACAATCTTGAAAATCCTCCATGTCCTCCATTTTAGTTGCCCCACCCAATCGTTCTGATGGATGGAGAACAGTGTTAAAATCACCCGCAATAGCCCAAGGGATGGTATCAGTCTTGATCTCACTAAGGTGAGACCATAAATTTTTCCTCCTTAGACCATCATTGTAAGCATAAATAATCGTAAACATGAAGGTCTCTCCACCGCCTTTAGGGGCTATTTTTGTATGAATAAGTTGGTCAGTAGTCTTCAACACCCATATAGTGAAGAGTTGGGGATTCCAAATCAACCAAATCCTCCCCCCTTTATGGTGACTTTGGTTAGTGACCACACTCCAGTTAGGACACACATTTTGAACCACTTCCGAGACTTTATTACTCTTTATTTTGGTTTCCAGTAGGCCCAACATACCCACTTCCTTATTATGCAAAAATTCATTAATAAGATACTGCCTATTTACCTTATTCATGCCACGCACATTCCATGATCCTATGTTAGACTGCATCATCATTATTTTGTGGGGAAATTTCAACCAATTGAACATTTTCCAGAGGTGTTTCCGCAGCCACCTCTGCAAAGGTCTTTGGGGACAGACTAGGGATCAAGCTGGAGTCATGGTTTATGTTGGTCCTCTGCATATTTATTCTTGCTATCCCGCCATTTTTGGGTGGCTTAGACACCACCTTCCACACTTGTGCTATTGGTTTCTTAGCAGGGACTCCTGTTTTCCCTAACATTATCTTTCTACATTTGATAGTTTCATGGCCAAGCCCTTGACATTTGTGACATTTTATTGGTTTCCAATCATACTCTATTTTCACAGTTATGGTGTTACCTAGATGGTCTTTGAATTGAGCCTTGTCCTTGCATTGTTGTCCAACTCTCAACTCAACAAGAACCTGGGCAAAACCTAATCTTCTCTTTTCTTGAGTAGGTTGATCCGCTCTAACAAACTTCCCTATCAATCCTGCAATTGAGGGTAAGCACTTACCCCAATAGAGGAGAGGTAGATCATGAATTCTGATCCATGAGGGGACAACCTGTATATCTTCCTTTAAAAAGTTTGTGTCCGGACTCCAATCTTTGACGACAAGAGGCTTGTTATCGAACATGTAATACTGCTCCGTCAGGACTTCATCCTTCGCTTTCTCTTCTTTGAAACGAACTAGGAATATACCATTAGGCATTAAGGAAATATTTTCTATCCCCATTTTCCCCCACACTCGATGTATGTACCCTTTAAGGATTTCCCAAGGAGGATTTGCACCTACGACATAGCCATAGATAGCGGTGTTCCAGTATTGAATTTCCTCTTGGACATCCTCCATAGAAAATTGTAGCAGACTTTGTTCCATCTCATTTTGTGCAGGTTCCTTTATCTCCACGCTAGGGCTTTGAGTTTCATATTTCGAGAGATCCTCCATCGTGCTTTTTCTCTGATTTTTCCTTCCAAATTTCTTCTTACCTCTCTGTGTTATCCACAAAGAGTCCTCAAGCAGATCATCATCGTCAAAATCGAGTCCTGGTATGCCAACTATTTCGTGCATGGATTTTGTACGTATCACTTCTGTTTCAGACGGCCCTTTCTTCATAGTAGGACTCATTGATTTATTGTTCATCCTATTTTTTTTTTGAACGAAAAGAATAATTCATTAATAGAACGCCAAACGGCACTTACAGAGAATACCTATAATCGCAAGCAAATCTATTAAAAGCCAAAGAATACAATTTCTCTTGGAAACTAGGGATCTCAAGACATGATTTGAAAATTCGGCATGACCTCGTATCGCTATCTTCTTGCAGCTTTTGATGAGGGGATCCTTCGTTTGATTTATAAGGGGAGAAAACTTACATTCTGTTGGCAAAGATCGTTGACAAATTACTTGTATCCATTGAAGAGACAAGCGACGAACCATCAACAAATTAATCCTGTCGATTAACATTAAACTAAGTCCTATACTAATGTAAAGGACCAAAACCTTAAAAATAAGGAGGGAAACCTTGAAATAAAGGACGAAACTCTCATAAAAAGAGAGACATTTATTGAATAAGAGATTGAATTTTATACTAGGAATTGAAAATTGAACAATTTTTGGGGCTTACCATCGATTAATTATCGATGGAAGCCCCGAAGGAAGAAGGAATGTAGGGGTTTTTTGGAGGAGGCAGGAGGGAAGTTTTAGGGTTTTTTCAAGTGTTCATCCTATTTTTTTTTAGGAGATCTAGTTTGCTTCTTTGTTTGTTTTTCCTTTTACTGGATGAATTTCTGGCCATGGCCCCGACCACCGGCTCCCCGAAAACCGCCGCAGTTCTCTAATTCATCGTCTCTCTATCTCTCTAGGTTTTTTTCGCCTCCCTGTTTCACTATTTTAGAGATATATTCCTTCTATTTTCTTCCATTTTTTGAGGGTCGAAGTTAAATATGTTGGAGAATAAAAATTATTTATACATAAAAGAAGAAAACTTACATTTATTATCAAATTATCTTCATAAAATATAATTTTCGATAAGAAAACAATTTCATTTATGTGTTGAAAAATGCAGTCAAACTATTATCTTGGGGCTGAAAAAACAAATTGGAAGAAAAAAAAACAGAGGGTCGCCCGGGAACAATTAAGGAAGAGTCGCCCAGCAGGGTCGACCTGCAACAGACTGGTGAAAATACTCAAAGGCTTGTGCCTGCTCGGCAGGGCCTTGCTGTCAGCCGAGCAGGGCTACCAAGCCCCCCCTGCATGCTGGTTTCCAGGATGTCCCGATCCCCAGTACGAGCAGGGGGAACCGAGGGCCCATCCGTCATTCCGCCTCAGGTAAGGGAAAATGGGTGAATGAGGTGAGGCCACGTGTCGTCCTTATATCCACCCATTTTCACGCTCTTTTCCCTCTCCTCTCTCCCTCTAGTGGGAAGGTATATATACCCGTCCATTTCCCACTTGAAGGGGGTTGGATTTTCTCTCTCTAGACTCTCACTCTAAAAACGCCACCTAGCTCCTCACGAACTAGGTTCATCAAGGCATTCACAGACTGACTTAGGCATCGGAGAGGGTTCCCTCGGACAACCTCCGAGGCCCTGTGCGTTCACTGTGCAGGGAGCAGGCTCAATCCGCTGGGAAAAGTCTGACCACCGGAGTGGGAGAAAGGAGAGGCTGAAGGAAGTCGAACGATTCATAGTTCATCAACATTCCAATTAGACGACCCGAATCCTAAGTCGGGTTGATTGTTTCCTTGACCGGAACATGTTGGCGCCGTCTGTGGGGACGAATACGGTTGTACCCACGAAATTACCCACAAAATCAACCATTCTCAAACACAAACTTAACCAATTACAATCAAAACATGCCTGAAATTTTTGACACCAGCTCCGTGGCAAATCCACCCAATGCTCCCCGATATGGCATGCCGCTGGAAGTAACACCCGCCGCCACAATTCCAGGCGTGGGGCGAGCTAGTCTCCAGGGAGCACCGGGTCAAGGGATAGCTGCCATGGCAGAGCAGGGGGCACATCCGAGGCAGACTCTAAACCTCACCCCTGCCCAGATGGCGCAGACTGCGGCGTTCTTCTCAGCAATGCTGAATCAGGAATTCACTCCGGACGATCTGGTAGGCAGGGTCGCCACGACCCCCAGGTTGCTCCACTTTGAAAGTGGAGAAGGAACCGGGGGCTCAAAGCGGACCGCCGCCAGAAACGTCCAGAGAAAGGCCAGGAAGACAGCTCAGGTGTATGCACAAGTGCAAAGGCGGGTCGCAGGAGCTCGTCAGGAGCCGCCTGCGCAACAAGAGGCTGCTGGTCCTGAAGAGGCATTCTCCATTCATACCACGGAATCTACGGCTGCCCGCGAAAGAAGGGGCTTATCCCAAGACCTGAAGAATCGCATGAGGCATAAGGAGCCTGTGTCCAAACGCCTGGGGGAGAAACAGGGAGATGTGTTCTCCAGGCTGACACCAGTTGGAGAATCTCAGCCTGCACCAGGACTGTCCCAGAGCCTGCAGTCTTGGCTCAACAATGGCCAGCCTCTGAAGTCAAGGCACCGCCAGGGCGATAACCTTGAGCCGGCTCAGAAGAAGCGCTCGCGGTATCATTCCCCTCCCAAGGACGACGAAGCGATAAGCAGGCGCCCGCCTAGGTACCGCTCCCCTGAAAGTAGGAGACCGACCCCTGACAGAAGGGACGACCACGGTCACTACTCGGGCACGAGCATGTCAAGAATGGTGGGCAAGCCAACCAAGACCCCGCTTCACCCTGAGGTACAGGCATATCCTATCCCAAAGATTAAAATGCCCTCTGTTAAGTTTGACGGTACGACTGATCCGGAGGATCACTTGGCGGCGTACGAGAGTCATATGGGCATGTATGACGCCGACGACGCGGTGTGGTGCAAAATTTTCCCGACCACCTTGGTCGGCCTAGCCCAGGGTTGGTTTAGAGATTTGCCTCAGGAGTCAATCTGTTTCTTCATCGAGTTGGCTGAGGCTTTCCTTGACCAGTATGCGGGAAACAAGAGACGACGTCTTACTCGGTTCGATCTAACGACTCTCAGGCAGAAGAAAGGTGAGTCTGTCAGGGAGTACCTGAAGAGGTTTGACTTGTCCTTCCAACAAGTCAAGGAGATAGACGATGCGACAGGGACGTACGCACTGACTAACTCCCTACTCCCTGGGGAAATGAAGAACCAGTTGATCAGGGCCCAGCCAGAGACTCTGGCCAAGGCCAGGAAAATCGCAGAGGGGTTTATGCTACAAGAGGAGTTCCACAGCCTGCCGGATACCCCCGCAGGCCCTACCAGACAGCAGGGGGGACCGCAGGGTGGACGTGGCAGAAACGAATCCGGAAAGCAGAGAGCTGAAGAAGGGGATACCCCTAAAAAGGAGCGCACAGTCTACCAACCTAGATTCGACAGCTATACCGCCCTCAACAAGTCCAGGGCAGAAATCTTCGAACTAGAAAAGGAGACTGCCAAGTGGAACCGCCCGAGCAAACCACGCAGCCCAAAGGGGGACCCCAAGAAGTTCTGCACCTTCCATGATTGCGTAGGCCATACTACCGAGGAATGCCGCCACCTGAAGGACGAGATCGAGAAGTTAATCAGGAATGGCTGGCTGGCCAACTACGCAGCAAGGAATAAATCACAGAAAGAAACGCTTGAAAAGCCTGAAGGCTCAGCACAGAACCGCCTGATAATCCATGTGATATCAGGTGATGCAGAGGGCCAGACCAGCAGAAGAGGTCAGAAGACGCAGATTCGTGAGCTAAGAAACCAGATCTGTTATGCCGAAAGGGCAGGGAGCCCGAAGGGAATGACGCTAAGCATCACCCCTGAGTATGCAGGGCGGGTGGTGTATCCTCATACCGATCCCTTGGTGCTATCCCTAGAAATCATCAATCACATTGTGCGGAGATGCATGGTGGATACCGGTGCATACACGAACCTGCTCTACAAAGATACCTTCGATAAAATGGGCCTGGAAAAAAGGCACCTGCGACCAGCCCCTGGATCATTGTACGGGTTCAGCGGGGCAGGCATACTGCCCATGGGAATCATAGACCTGCCTGTAACATTCGGGGAGGGGGCCACTGCCAGAAATGTAAGGGCGTCGTTAGTTGTAGTAGATGCAAGGTCTGCTTACAACGCCCTAATCGGCAGGGCCACCTTAGACGAGATTGAGGCGACCATATCAATCAGGGCTCTCACTATAGCCTATGTTACAGATTTTGGCCTTGAAGGTAAAGTGCATGGGGACCAGGAGTCAGCCAGGCAGTGCTACTCCGTGGCCCTGCAAACCCATGAAAATGAAAGAAAAGGAAAGAGAAAAGTTGACAGTTCCCCCAGCAGGGAAGGCGAGATTCCAGCCGGTAATCAGGCATCAGACCACCTGGAACCTGGGGGAAAGAGCATGCTGGTGGACCTGGAGCCAGGGAGACAGGTCCTTATAGGAGCTGACCTGGAAGAGTCCTACCAGGCTGAGCTGATCAAATTGCTAAAAGATAACAAGGATGTATTCGCCTACTCGGCGGACGAGATGCCAGGGGTTGATCCGACATGTATCGTTCACAGGCTGAACGTAAACGCGGACGCCCGCCCTGTAAAATAGAAGAAGCAAAATATGTCCGCAGAGAAGGACGTGGCGATTAAGGAGGAAATTGAAAAACTTCTGAAGGCGGATTTTATTGAGGTTTGTGACTACCCGGAATGGTTAGCGAATGTAGTCATGGTTAAGAAATCGTCAGGCGCATGGAGAATGTGCGTGGACTTTACAAACCTTAACAAGGCCTGCCCGAAAGACTGCTACCCACTCCCCAGGATTGACAAACTGGTAGACGCTACCAGTGGATATACTATGCTGAGCTTCCTGGACGCCTTCTCAGGGTATCATCAAGTGTACTTATGGCAGCCGGACAGGGTGAAATGTGCCTTCATCACCAGTTCAGGCACCTACATGTACAAAATGATGCCATTTGGGCTTAAAAATGCAGGGGCCACGTACCAACGCCTGGTCGACAAGGTGTTCGAATGTCAAAAAGGCAGAAACATAGAAGCCTATGTCGATGACGCCATTGTGAAAAGCAAAGGAGACAATGAGCACCTGGCAGATCTGCAGGAGACCTTCTCCTCCCTGCGCGCCTACAAAATGAAACTCAATCCAAAGAAGTGTACGTTCGGGGTTCGCTCTGGCAAGTTCTTGGGTTTTCTGGTCAGCTCTCGAGGGATAGACGCTAACCCCGAGAAAGTTCAGGCTGTTCTAGACCTTCCTGAACCCATAACCATCAGGGACATCCAACGTCTGACAGGCCGCATGGCCGCCCTGGCACGCTTTATTGCCAGGTCAGCAGACAAGTCAACCTCATTCTTCAGAATATTGAAAGGCAACAAGCAATTTAAGTGGGAGGATGAGCAAAAAGAAGCCTTCGAACAGTTAAAGGAACACTTAAAGAAGCTCCCCACCCTGGCAAGGCCAGTGGCAGGGGAAAAACTCTTCCTCTACATCGCAGTGACTAATGTGACAGTCAGCGCAGTCATCTTGAGAGAAGAAGCAGGCGCTCAGCAGCCTATATACTTTGTGAGCCATGCCCTGGGGGCAGCAGAAAAGAATTATCCTATGGTCGAAAAAGCAGCTTATGCAGTTGTCATCGCAGCCAGGAAACTAAGGCCATACTTCGACGCACACCCTGTCGTGGTGCTGACAGACCAGCCCTTAGAAAAAGTATTGGAGAAATTCGAAAAGTCAGGCAGGCTGCTAAAATGGGCCATTGAGCTGAGCGGACTGGGGATAACATACCAATCCAGAATAGCCATCAAAGCCCAAGCCCTGGCCGACTTCCTAGCAGAATGCTCCCACTCTGAGGAGGATAGTCCAACTGCCGGCGAATGGGTGGTATACACCGACGGGTCCTCCACGGCTAATGGTGCAGGGGCCGGAGTCGTGTTGACCAGCCCAAAAGGGACTGACTTTGAACACGCACTTAGATTCGTCTTCTCCGCGTCAAACAACGAAGCTGAATACGAAGCAGTGCTCGCAGGCGTTAACTTAGCCAAAGCCGCAGGCGCAGAGCGGATTGTCCTGGCGACAGACTCCCAGCTCATCGCCAACCAAAGTAATGGAGAATATGAGGCCAGGGACCAAACGATGGCCGCATACCTGGAAATGGTGAAGAGAGAGTTGTCAGGCCTGAAGTCGTATGAAATCAGGCAGATCCCTCGGTCCCAGAACAATCGGGCAGATGCCCTGTCCAAACTGGCTAGTTCCAGCCTGCAGGATATAAAGAGGTCAGTATGGGTAGACGTCATCCAAGAAAAATCTACCATCCCCTGCCAAATAGTTGGCGCTGTAGAGGAGACAGGGTCTGAGAATTGGATGACCCCCATCATCTTGTTCAAGAAACATGGAATTTTACCGTCTGACCCCGTGCAAAAAAGAAAGATGCCGACGAGAGCTGCATGGTTCATATTAATCGGGGAAGACTTGTACAAAAAATCGTTCTCATCTCCCCTGCTCAAATGTCTGGGGGCAGAGCAGGCGGCGGAGGTCTTGGATGACATCCACTCCAGGATATGTGGCCATCACATAGGAGGAAAGTCGTTGGCACACAAGGCCTTAAGGGCGGGATACTACTGGCCGACGCAAAAGACTTGACTCAAAAATGCAGGAAATGTCAACTTTTTGCCCCATCCATCCATGCCCCGGCCCAAGAGCTCAGGCCAATCCTATCCCCCATCCCCTTCGCTCAGTGGGGGATGGACATACTAGGCCCTTTTGCAGTGGCAACCGGGGGCAGAAAATTCCTAATCGTGGCAATCGACTACTTCACCAAGTGGGTGGAGGCTGAGGCAGTACCTAACATCACTGAGCCTGCAGTCAGGAAGGTGATATGGAGGAATATCATCACTAGATTTGGCTTACCAAAGATGTTAGTATTTGATCATGGAAGGCAGTTTGATAACGACCCTCTGAGGATCTGGTTGGAAGGCCATGGCGTCACAGTTGCCTACTCTGCCGTCTGCCACCCTCAGACCAACGGACAGGCAGAGGCAGCCAACAAGCAGATCCTGAATGGTCTTAAGAATATGGTAGATGACCTCAAGGGCAGATGGGCGGACGAGCTACCCAGCATACTCTGGTCGATCAGGACCACTCGAAAGGAGTCTACAGGTCAGACCCCGTTCGGCCTGGTATACGGAGCAGAAGCCCTGTTGCCCATCGAGGCCAGAATCCCCTCCCTGCATTCCCTGCAATACGACCAGGCGGAGAATGAAGTAGCAATGACTGAAGCCCTGGACCTGGTCAGTGAGGTAATAAGGGAGGAGGCCAGTGCCAATATCGTCGCCTACCAGCAACGGATGAGGAAGGCGTACAACAAAAGAGTACATGAGAGAAATTTTCAGATGGGTGACCTGCTTCTCAGAAAAACGCAGGCTGTTGGAAGGTCAAGGGAGCACGGTAAACTAAGTGCCAACTGGGAAGGTCCATACCAAGTAACTCGAATTTTGGGGCCAGGCACATATAAAATCGCCAATCTTGAAGGCCAAGAGTTGAATGCGCACTGGAATGCCGACACCTTGAAGAAGTACTATGTTTAGCAAGTTTTTTTAAGTTTCGTTTTCAAGAAGACTGGCGGAGAATGGTCAAGAATGTCGACGGCTCCGACCATACTTATGTTAAGCCTTTTAACAAAGAAATGAGAAGAATTTCGAATCCATACTCGTTGTCTGTTCAAACTCGCATCTTCACAAACAAACGAGCAGGGGGCAATAGGGGGAGGCCCCCCTGTTGCCAGAACTAAAGAAAATAGACACCCCAACAAAATTCTAAGTCCCCCTGCTTACCTCTGAGCAAGCAGGGGGCAGGCCCCCTGGACTTCGATCAAAAGCCAGGGCCAGGCCAGGCCCCACGCGCCAAATGAACAAGGATTGGGGGCAGGCTCCCCAACCTTATATAAAAAACAAAAAGCCTCCCTGCCTACATCTAGGCAGGCAGGGGGCAGGCCCCCTGGACTTTGATCAAGAGCCAGGGCCGGGCCAGCCCCACGCGCCGAATGAACAAGGACTGGGGGCAGGCTCCCCAACCTTGTATAAAAAACACAAAAAAACCTCCCTGCCTACCTCTGGGCAGGCAGGGGGCAGGCCCCCTGGACTTTGATCAAAAGTCCAGGGTCAGGCCGGGCCCTACGTGCCGATTAAACAAGACTGGGGGCAAGCTCCCCAGCCTTGTATAAAAAACCGACCCCCCCCCCTTCCTACCTCTAAGTAGGCAGGGGGCAGGCCATACCCTAAGGAAGGCGAAACAAGCAGAAATAAAGAGCGAATATTCATGAGTCGATTCACGAAAAAGTAACATTGTTTAAAAGCACTACCAAAACAAAAGATCCAGGGAAACCAGAATATTACAAACAAGCTAGCCACACCAAGGCTCAGCACAAAAGTCAGAATTATCATCGGAAAAACCTAAGCATTAGGAGCACCCTGGCTGGGACCACCAATCTCCTCAGGGGGTCTAGCCACCCGAGCTTCATTCTTGGCAGAATAGAGGTTCCGAAAAGCATCCTCGTCAAAGACAGGGAACATTTCCTTGATCACCTCCATAACAAGCTCCAGGGAGGAATTAGCTCCATTCTCAAAGCTCAGGTCCACTGCAGCTTCAGCCTCCTTCAGAATAGCATCTTTGTCATCTTGCCATGCACTCTGAGCCTGCTTGAAATCTGAGTGGGCCTTGGACAAACTCTCCTCCAAATCAGCTGCTTTCTTCTTGAAAGGCTCTATCTCAGCCAGGGATTTTGTAGCACGTTCCATCGCCAGGCGGCTCTCCTTCAGTTCCACCTCCAACTTGGACGCCTCCCTTACAGCCTTCTCCCCTTGGAGTTTCCACTGATTGGCCTGTCCCCTCACCTCCTCCAGCTCATTCCCCTGCTTCGCCAGCTTGTCCTTCAAGTTGTTGATCATAACGACGTCCCTCTCGACCATAGCCAGGCGGTCAGGAAGGGAGGTCCCAGGGGTGGCAGCCAGCTCTTCGTCGCTCAGGCGGCTGAGAGCCGCCAGCTCGGCAGAAGCCTGCAGCACCTTGGAGGTGCGCTGGATGTATTGAATCACCTGGGCGGAGGTAGAGGTTATGGATTTGGTGAGACGATCCGCCAGAACGACGCCGGAGTCTGAGAGCAGGCCCGACACATCAACACTATCACCGGCAGCATAGTGAAACTCAGTATTCTCCTCTGAGAAAAGAGTGCCTGGAACGTCGCGGGCAGGGAGCTTGGCCTCAGGAGTCTCCACATCAGCTTCCAGGTCAACCATGGGTACAGCCTCGGAAGTTTCCCTAGTCCTTTTCCCCCTGCGTGCCAGGGGAACGCTCTCACCCGTCCCTTCAGAGTCAGCAGGGTGTGACCCCTGAGAAATATGAGTCCCGGCAGGAGAGTCGCCCTGCCTGCAAGCGGAGGGGGTGGCCTCTGAGGTAACCTCAGCCTCCCCATCCTGGGTACTTGGGGGGATCGCCGGCTTTAGCCGCGGAGGAAGAGGGAGTCGTCGGCCGGAAGAGAGATCCTTCACAAACCTCATTAAGTTCTTCTCTCCCTTCTTGAAATTAGGGGGAAGAGGGGGGCGCTTCGAAATAACGACAAACTTCTCAGACAGGCCAAGCCTCCTCACCTGCTTCCTTGTGCAGAGGCGAGAAGCAGAACCTGCAGGGCGAATAAAAAGCCAAGTTAGGGAAACAGAGGGATAGAAACCTCTAGGAAAATCAGGCCGGTTAAAACCCCTAAACTACCTTCAAGGCCAAGAATCAGGCCCAATGGGAGCAGATATTCATCTGTAGCAATGAGTTCTGCGTGAGGGAGCCAGAAAGCAGGGCCACTTTCGCCAGGCTCATCAGTGACCTCAAACTTCTCGACTAAACTCTCATTTGCCTTGCTCAATTTCACTTTCAGATCTTTTCCCCCGACGCCCAGATGGTACTCTGCACGAGTTTCCATACGGGTATGCACATGGTTCCTAAAATGCCTAGGGATCCGCCACCCTGAGGCACTATGTACGTACAAAAAATTGTTCTTCCAATCTTTCAGGCTGTTTAAAGCTGGCCAAACCAGAGCGTACTTCTTCAACCTTGAAAGAGACCAATACCAGGGGAGCCATCTCCCTCTGATGAAGACATCATTTGCAGCCAGGTCATGGGGCGCAAGGCGTCGATAGAAGGCCCTTCCCCATGAAAGAGGCAAGTCCAAGTATAGGCCACCAGTGACCTAATCGCCGAGGCAGTCAACTGAGCTATGGCCACATTCATCCTCCTGAAGGCCTCCTCCAGGAAGGGGTGTAGAGGAAATCGCAGGCCGAATTCCAGGCTCTTATGATAAACGGCCACGCAGCCGTCAGGGGAGCAGCACACCGTGTCTTTCTCCCCGGGAATTATAACTGTGTATCCCTCCCCGAAGTGATAGAACTTCTCAATTTCCTCAGCAGCATTGCTCTCCAAAATCAGGTCTCGGTTCTTGGTTTCGGGGTAGGTTTTCAAAGGGATCAGGTATTTGTTCTTATCCAAGAAGTATGTTTTCCCCCTCTCCCTGGGAATAAGGGGGGCAGCAATTGTAAAAGGGTCTATCTCCAATGCATCGTCATCGGAGTCGACGACATCGAAGGGAGCAAGTTCGGGAGAGTTGGCACCCCCGTCTTCCTCGAGGCGGTTCCCCCCGCCGGGCCTAACCCCGGAGGAAGAGGCTAAGTCAGATCTCCCCCCTCTCCTACCCTCCGTCTCTCCGGACGACGGACTAAATGAAAGAGCGCGAGCGCGAGACATACTATTTTGAGAAGAAGTATGAGGAAAAGGAAGAAAAACGAAGAGTTGGAATCAAGATTCTAACCTAGAATGATGACCGTCGCTGAGAAAATCCGAGGTAGGCGCTCCTTAAGTCTTGAAAATATTCTCAGCAGCAAGGAGAATGAAGAAATATGAAGGGTTTTGAGTTTTGAAAATGTGGAAGAGGAAAATGGAGGGAAGAGAAAGGGCTTATATAGGTCTGGGCAGCTCCTTTTTGCAGAAACCTTCCCCGCAAATTCCCTCCACGTGTCACGCTTCTAACAACCAACCCTCTCTTCCCAAGAAAAGCCTCGAAAAGATAAAAGGCGTCAGAGGATTAACTCCCCCAGTGACGTCATTCCCTTTCAAAAAAAAAAACAACGCAAACAAACGATAATAATAAGCCGCCTGATCTTTTCATTAAAAAGCCCAAAAAGGGGCAAGTTACAAAGCATGGCCAAATTACAAAAAGAGCCAAGGAGCCTGGCTCAACCCGCCTGCCTAACAGGGGCAGGCCTAGTCATCATCAAAACCTGGGGAATAGTCCCCAGATCTATTGTACCCCCCTGCGTCGGAGCCCCAGTCCCAGTCTTCGGAGTCTCTGAAGGGGTCCGCAGACCCATCATCCTCATTCCAGCCGGAGGAGTAACCCTGGCCGTCGCTGTCTCCGGAGTCACGACTACTAACTTCCCAGTCCCTGCCGTAAGGGACTGTTCGAGCATCATCACAGGAACCACAGCCGACTTTCCTCATTAATGGAGAAGAAGGGCCTGACTCCGGAGACGAAGTCAGCTCGAAGCAGTTAGGGTCGAACTGCTCAAGGTGCAGCCAGGGGAAACATTCATGACATCCCCTGTCAAAGCAGCCCCCTGCCTGGGGGCAACGCTTGAACTTAGAAGCAGCTGGCGAAGCCTTCTTGAGACGCTTACCCGCCCTGACGTGTGCCTTCCTCCTGAGTCTCCTACGAAGTCGAGTGCGGAGTTGCCGGCTACGGCGAAGGGCGAGGAAGGACACCCTGTGGTACCTCAATCTCCAGCATCCCTTCCAGCGGCGGGTAACCACCCGGGCCCCGCGACAAAAGAGAATTTTCGTAATCCATGACATGTTTTCTTTGGGGTAGAAGAAAGCTAAAAATGAATTATGAAGAATGGCAAAAGGAACGAAATTTATACAAAAAGCTAAGGCGGTGTATTAATGGCGCTCCAACCACCCCTGTAAGAGGAGCGACCAATCATAAGATCTGCGCACCACCCGAGAACCCACTTTGTAAGAAGTACTCATTACAAGAAGAACATTCTAACCTTCCTTGCTATAGCCAATGTGCTTGGATTTCCTGCCTCGGGAACAAGCAACGCATTAAATGCAAGGGAGTCCAAAGGTCAACTACATCCCATCCTGAAAGACGCCTGCCAAGAGGGAGACCATGTTTCCCCCTGGCCGACGTTGGCCAATTGATGGGAGTTGACTAAGTTCCATGGGTCGCCCGCCCATGTCACCCGGGAACAATTAAGGAAGAGTCGCCCAGCAGGGTCGAACTGCAACAGACTGGTGAAAATACTCAAAGGCTTGTGCCTGCTCGGCAGGGCCTTGCTGTCAGCCGAGCAGGGCTACCAAGCCCCCCCTGCATGCTGGTTTCCAGGATGTCCCGATCCCCAGTGCGAGCAGGGGGAACCGAGGGCCCATCCGTCATTCCGCCTCAGGTAAGGGAAAATGGGTGAATGAGGTGAGGCCACGTGTCGTCCTTATATCCACCCATTTTCCCGCTCTTTTCCCTCTCCTCTCTCCCTCTAGTGGGAAGGTATATATACCCGTCCATTTCTCACTTGAAGGGGGTTGGATTTTCTCTCTCTAGACTATCACTCTAAAAACGCCACCTAGCTCCTCAGGAACTAGGTTCATCAAGGCATTCACAGACTGACTTAGGCATCGGAGAGGGTTCCCTCGGACAACCTCCGAGGCCCTGTGCGTTCACTGTGCAGGGAGCAGGCTCAATCCGCCGGGAAAAGTCTGACCACTGGAGTGGGAGAAAGAAGAGGCTGAAGGAAGTCGAACGATCCATAGCTCATCAACATTCCAATTACACGACCCGAATCCTAAGTCGGGTTGATTGTTTCCTTGACCGGAACATGTTTCATTGTTGTTAAATGTAATACGTTCCCATAGAGGTGATCAAACATCTCAGGCCCATAAGCCCAACCCGGACCAACCCTATATTTAAGAGGGCTTGGGCTATGATTTTAGGCCCATAAAAGCCCAAAGCCGGCCCCAAAGTCCCATGCTAAAAATTGGGCTGGATATGGGTCGTGTTTAAGGCCCTAAGGCCCATCCGAGATTCGTATTTAATTATTATAATTTATTGGAATATGGTAAGGAGAAGTCAAATTGCTACTTTACTTATTAGTTTTTCAAATAACTTGTTAATACTTGTTACTCTATTAATTTGTATGGTACCGAGAGTGATAGACGAGAAATCAAATTGTTACTTTACCAGTGGGCACACGTTAATAAGCTAAATAAAGCAACGTTTAGACGATGGTAAATAAAACATAATATTTCAATTTATCATGATAATATCCATGTTAACGTTGCTTTAATTAGCTTATTAACGTGTGCCCAGTGGGCACACGTTAGAAAAACCATATTATAAATTTGTATTTTTGGTAAAAAAATCTAACAATATGCCTAAGCAAATAACATGACCCAAAAGCCCATTTGGCCCATTAAAAGCCCTCTAGGACCGGGTATGGGCTCCTTAAGAAGGCCTAATCAAATGGGCCGGCCCAGCCCAGCCCATGTGCTTGGGCTGTTTTTTTACTTCAAGCCCGGCCCAGCCCAGCCCATGATCACCTCTACGTTCCTATTTTACCCAGTGAATATTTATATCTACGTATATTTATGTACGAAATACTCTAATTAGTCTTTCATCATAATTACAATGCACTATATATAATGCCTACTCCCTCCCATCCATTCAATTCTTTACGTGGGGATCGTTTTTGTGAGGAAAAATGATTGACCTATGTAAAGAATTGAATGGATGAGAGAGAGTATAATTTAATTTGAGGTTTACCGCATATATTTTCTCTGATCCCTTGAAACACATTCACGTATGTGCATAATATTCATTTACTATTTTTTTTTTTTGAGAACCCGAGTAGCGGGATTACATAATATAACTAGCTTCTAAATCGACCAAGATCGCTAAGCTTTCCGGTAAATTGTCAGCCCAAAGCTTTGATCCTGCACGCCCAAAGAAATATCTTGCCATTTCATGAGCAACTACATTGCATTTCCTTGACACATGTGACCAGTGTACCTCCTCGAACTCCATGCTTATGTCCTTGATCTCCTCCAAAAGTCGGTAGAACTCGTTTCTTCCCCGAACGCCTTTCTTCATGGTTTCCACTACTTCTCGACAGTCCGTCTCCATGATGAGTCTACGATGTCCTCTTCTGCGAGCCTCCTGCAATCCAGCGAGTACAGCCTCTGCCTCGACTTCTCTGATTTCCCGACCACCTTTCCTCCCCACACTCCCTCCCCAAGTAAGATTTCCCTCCTCATTCCTGCAGGCGTATCCCAAACCGGAACCTACTTCCCATAGGCTAGCATCACAGCTTATTTTAACGTACCCCTCACCCGGTCTATTCCACCCAACCACTCCTGCACCCTCTCTTCTATCCACCGAATTCCCCCCCGACACCCTGTCCTCATCCTCCATCTCTCTCCCCTCCTTCAAGATGTCGTTAACTCTCCTTACCACCCGATCGCTTCCCACCCGTACTCCCTCAAAAACCCATTTGTTCCTCGCTTCCCACATAGCCCAACACCCCGTCATTACCTTCCCTCGCTCCTCGCCCTCCATCTCCCTCCAAATATCCTCCACCCACTCCCTCACCCTCTCATGCCCCACATCCTTCTTTGTCTCCACCCCCAACCCATCCCAAACCCCTCCCCCCCCCCCCCCCACCAACACCCATTTATAAGGTGGAGACTAGTCTCCTCTTCACAAAGGCAAATTGGATAAATCGGGTTTCCTTGCGGTAAACGCCTGGCGAGGTTTCTGTTTGTGGGCAGTGCGTCCAAACATAATTGCCAAAAGAAAGTTTTAATTCGGGGTAAGACATTAGCCTGCCAAATGGTCCTCCGTAGGCACTTACCCTTCGAATTTTCAGATGGCCCCTATTCGTCCAAAATGCTAGCACAAATAATATGATAGGCTGATTTGACAGTATAAAACCCAAATTTTTCGGCATCCCAACACCACCTATCCTCCTTTGGGTTATCACTGAGACGTACCTGTAAAATTGCCTCTTGCTCAGAAGGAATAAAGAGTTGTCGTATTTTGGTCTCGTTCCACGACCTCCCTCCTGAATTCATCAGCTCCCAAACCTGCATACTTCGGTTCGCCTCCGAATGAGGTGATATAAGCTTCCTGTTTGAATCCCCTCGGACCCACGGCACCTCCCAAACATTCGTGCTTAGCCCGTCCCCAACACACTTTCTCGCCCCTTTTAATACAACCGTCTTAGCCTCCCAAATTCCTTTCCAGGTATAACTCGGGTTATTCCCCAGATTGGACTGCAAGAAAGACCGCCCATTGTAATATTTCGCCCGCAGCAGCCTGGCCAGTAGCGAACCCGGTTCTACTGTCAGATTCCAGGCGTGTTTTCCGAGTAAGGCAAGATTGAATTTTTGAAAATCACGAAAGCCCATACCCCCTTGATCCTTCGGTCTACATAAATTATGCCACGCCACCCACGAAATCTTCCTCCTCCCATCCTTCGACCCTCACCAGAATTTCGAGACAATAGATCTCAACTCCTCACAAAAGCTCGCAGGCAGTTTAAACAGGCTCATCGCATAAGTAGAAATAGATTGGGCTACTGCCTTTATCATTATTTCTCTACCTGTCTTGGATAAAAACGTGCCTCTCCACCCATTAAGTTTTTTGTTCAGCTTATCCCTCAGGAGACTAGTAAGAGCATGTTTAGACTTCCCGAGCACCATAGGTAAGCCCAAATAGTTACCCGGGCAATTAACTCTTGTCACCCCTAGTTCACTCGCCACCTCCTCGCTAAGATTTGGTGGGGTGCATTTGCTGAAAGAAACCGTTGTCTTTTCGAAGTTTACCCTTTGACCCGAGGCTTCCTCATACTCCTTAAGCACTAGCTTAACCTTTCTTGCATCATCGATACTAGCTCGACAAAAGAAAAGGCTATCGTCCGCGAAAAGTAGGTGGGAAATAGTCGGCGCGTCTCTCGCGATGCGGATACCATGGATGAGGATGCGGATAATATTCATTTACTATTAAGCATACTCTTAAGCAGGCCCGTCAGACCCCGTGGTCACCCAGTTTTTGGAACCGGGGCCCAATTCTTAAAGGGGCCTCCTCAGGCTAAAGCCCAGTACATATATAATATGTGGCCAAAAAAGGCGCCAATAGTTGTAGTAGTCCAATGGTAACTAGTAGAAACAAAAGACTCTCTTTGTCCTGGGGATTTGGGGGTTCGAACCCCTATTTAATATAGTTATCTATTGTTAATTATAATTTGAGAATGTTTTATTAATTTATACTAACGTACATTTTTTAAAATCGAAAGAATCCTTGTAAATAAATGTTGTATCATACTATGAGATTTACGACCCATAGAAACATTTATTTTTAAATTACCTATAGCTAATTCTCTATCTATGGATCGTAACTCGTACATCTCAAATTTTGGATAACTACCTAACTAGAGGTGGCAATCGGATGGGGCGGATCGGGTTCGAGTCGAGCTGTCTCGGGTTCGGATTATCAAATTATCGGATTTTTTCGGCTCATTTGAATTAGCGGGTCGATTCGGATTCGGTCGGGTAGTTTCGAGTCATGATATTGTACGGATATCGGGTTAGAACGGCTAAGTCTTGGTCGGGTTGCGGTTGTTTTAGGAACGGGTTCGTTCGGATAATATGTCATGTAGTAGTTTATGTCAAATGGGCACGAAATTCAAATTAATCTTAACCGAGTTAACCCGATATCAAATAAAAATACTCCGTATACACATATAATAAATTACTAGCTTAGTTTCGTATAACTCCATGTAAGTAAACTTTATATGTTTTATAAAACATACGAAATCATACAAGCCGCCTGTTAGTTACTTAAGTATACTAAACATGACAATCCCACCTTCACCCCATGTTCCCATGTTTGTATATTTGACTTCCAATTTGCATGTATTAAATGAATGAAGTATAAATCTATTTTACTCGTACTCCGTACATAGGAATTCATTATGGGTCACCTGATTGGTTATATCGGTTACCTATTTTTGGATAATTTTTTTATCTTTGAGTTGGATTTGGATCGGATATTTTCGGCTACGTATATTTTAGGTAATTTTCGGTTATTCGAGTCAGATTTGGGTCGGGTATTTTCTTGTCGAGTTTAATCGACTCGGTTGTTACCGAATTCGGAATCTATCGGTTGTCGGATATAATCAGGTATCGGATTGAGTCAGATCAAACCAGGTCGGTTTCGGTCACTAAGATATTTCAGTATTGTCGATTGTCGAACGGGTCCGATCTCGGGTGACCCGGATCGGTTTTGTCGACTCGGATCTGGTTTTGCCAGGTCTATACCTAACTATTATAAATAATACTCCATAATACTCTGTAATATGTGGATCATGACACTCTAATATATTTAAAAATTTGAAACTTAATTTCAATTTGAGAATCTATTTATAAAATGTACGAGTACTGTTTTTCGTAATAGCTTAAAAAATATGGTAGACGATATTTGCTAAAGAGCCTCCTAAAAATATTCGACACAGGGCCACCAAATATCATTTGATCGACGGCCCTGCTCTTAAGTTCGACTGACTCTCTACTGTTGTGCAGTCTCACCAATTTATGGAATCATCCAACTTTGTATCCTTATCAACGTCAGTAACATGCGGCCCCTGCATCGCACGAGCTTTCCAAATAATAATAATAATAATAATAATAATAATAATAAGTTTTCGATAACACGGGATGTCGGAGCACGCGCTGCTCCTTTTATTTTTACTAGACTTAGCTTTGCTATGGCTAAGGGGGTTGGGACCCAGATTGTATCTCGGCTGCCCACCAATTTTTTGTAAACTTCATTTTGATTCATTAATAATAATAATAATAATAATAATAATAATAATAATAATAATAATAATAATAATAATAATAATATCTCGGCTACCCACTAACTTCTTGTAATTTGTTTCATTATTAATGCAAGCTCCAGTTTGATAAAAAAAAAATAAAAAAAAATAATAATAATAATAATAATAATAATAATAATAATAAATTAATTAATTAATTAATTAAGATTTTAAAAAGTACAAAATGTAATCATATTTATTAATTTTACATTTTAAATGGATCAAAATATATTAACAATATTATATAATTTTTTCAATGAAAATGATAAAATAAAAAATGTAAAAGTTTCTAAATTTCGCTTAACTTGATTAAGGTTAAAAATTAACCAAAGGTGTAAAATTACTAACCTAACCCTAAACTAATCACCCTAGGTTAACAAAAACTCGACACATGGAGCGATATGATTGGTCGTGTATGAAATTCTCATACACGCCGTGTACGTGTAGCTTTTTCCAGATTCCAAACCCCTTGCGATATTTTCTTCATGATCTCCGTGTCACTACTTCTCTGAAAAGGCTACACTTACCCGCGGTGTATGGGAATTCCATATACAGCGAATTATATCGCGCCACGTGTCAACTTTTTGTTAATCTAGAGTGATTAGTTGAGGGTTAGGTTGATAATTTTACACTTTTAGTTAATTTATTTAAGTCAACTTTAGAAACTTTTTAAATTTGTTTTTGTATTTTCGTTTTCTTGAAATAATTATATAATATTGTTAATATATTTTTGATTCATTTAAAATGTAAAATTAATTAATATGATTACATTTTGTAGTTTTTTAAAATCTTAATCTATTATTCTGTAAATATATAAAAGGTAAATATATTAAAATAAATAATTAATAATTATAATTTTCGAAAAATAATACTCTATTACAAAACATATTAAAATTTTCGAAAAGGTAAATATATTAAAATTTTCAAAAAGGTAAATAATATGATTACTAACCATATTAAACATATGATTACTCTATATAAAAGGTAAATATATAAAAGTTAACCAATCAAAGTAATTACAATATGAACACATATAGAATATTCTTAATTAATATTTCATTTCATTCCATTCCAATCCATTATACAGTATATTTCTATACATATTCTACATATTTTCGTATTTTGGACATGACGTAGGTCCACCCCGACGCGGCCACGCGCGGGTTTGGGTAGGCGAATGCACCTCCATATGAGAATGGATTTGAAATTTAAGTCGAAATGGAGTCGCCACCGAATTTTATGGTTATTCGGAACTGTTCGAGCCCACTCTATATCGCTATGGACCATACACAAAGTATGACCCATTTCGGTTTTAGAGTTTATTGGGCTCGTCCCTTTGCATTGCGGTACCGATACCATCTATACCGGTAATCGTGTAAAGAATGACTCTCGTGCGCCAACGGTTCCGGGCATCCGGAAACCGGGGTTCTGAGTAAGGAGTGAGGGTACGTGTTGGGAAGCCCACTAAGGACACCCAACCCCGCCCGCACATAGCGGCCTCTACTAAGACATCGTTTGACTTTCTAATATGCGCGTTAGTGATTCGGTGAAATGATATGCAAACAGCGTTTTAGCTAAGCATGCGAATTAAATGTGAGCTACGTCATTTTAATGCATCTAATTTATTGTCGAAGTGATTTAGCATGCGAGGGTTCATTTATAAACGGTAAAACGTAAATAAATAAAGCAAAGCAATAATAAATCGGTTACAAATTACACGGGCGGAATACAACCCGGAATTCACAATACAACGAGCAATAAAAGTAGAATAATCGAAATATATATAGCCAAAATGATAAGCAATAGTTAGAAACAGACCCGTATATAAACTAGACCATGAATCGTGTAAATGGACAAACTACAATTAAATACATATTATTTTATGTATTAATCGAAGGACGAAGATATAGGACCTAGGCGTGGTGCTAGCCCGATCCCAAATCCCGATGCCTTGTCCCAACTTATCATGTCGAGAAATTGGAGTCTAAATTAATAATACGTCGGATACAACTAAGGAGTTGTCAACGCGTGATTAAAAGAGAGACCGTCGATCAAAGTTGTTTACGTGCAATGATATGCATGTATTTTGAAAAAGGAAATCACGTGATTGGCTTTACACGTGTCGACTAAGTCGTAAAAAAAAGCGAGGCTCAAATGTTGCATTAAAGCTCTCGGATTTCTGGGCTATAGGACCCACTCGGTCGAGGCATGGCATGACTCGGTCGAGTGTGTCTTTAAATTAGCTACTGCCCGTTTTTTAAGGTGCTACTCGATCGAGTAGCTTATGTACTCGGTCGAGTGGCATCTGTGCGAGGTATAACTCGTCTTGTTTTATGTGTTTTAAAATCGATAATAAATCAAATCACATATAAATATGGCACGATTTATATGCAATTCGATCTTAGGTACTCATAATGTGTATATTATGATTACGAGACCATTATCGGAGATTTTAGAAAAGATGACATAAAAATCATTTATAATTGGACCGGGACAAATTTAATTCCCTCCGCGTTACGTCATCTTTAATAATCCTTACGGATTATGCGATGCTCGATTTAGCGTCAACGGGTTTTGTACCAATCCTTTGAAATGGAATTAAGCCCATTCAACTACGTACTATCACGATCGCGTTATGCTCTTGAGTGCATAGGGCGGTGCTCCTCGAAAGGGCGCCACCACTATTGCGTCTCGTAAAGGGATTAAACGGACTTTTGGCAATAGTCGTAGTTAAACGAGTTAAATCCGAATTTTGATAATACGTAAATATATATATATATATATATATATATATATATATATATATATATATATAGAAGTCGGTTCAAATAAGGTCCACAATTTTTTTAAGTCTATATTGAAGTTACAAATGACATACGCTAAAGTTGCGTTTGTTCAAAATTGATATATATACAAATGCAACTTTAGCGTATGTTATCTGTAACTTCAATATAGACTTAAAAAATTTGTGGACCTTATTTGAACCTACCTCTATATATATATATATATATATATATATATATATATATATATATATATATATATATATATATATATATATATATATATATACACGCGGTAGTGATATTATGACAAAATGTAAATAACGAAAATTAAATGTTAGATTGTTAGATGCGATAAATAAA
The DNA here is from genome assembly GCA_958450325.1 of Agrostemma githago. Lineage (NCBI taxonomy): Eukaryota > Viridiplantae > Streptophyta > Magnoliopsida > Caryophyllales > Caryophyllaceae > Agrostemma > Agrostemma githago. The sequence goes on along the minus strand of OY288260.1, from coordinate 17,373,018 downwards.
TGGTAGCGGTTAGATGTTAGTGTACGATAAGTAAATGTTAGATGTTAGTAGTCATGTCGTTATTATCGACTAATTATAATACATAGACATAAACGTAAATGTACATAAAAGAATGAAAAGAAAGGGAAGAAGGAGAAGGCGGTGTTGAATTGTTACACCCTCAACCTACATGCTCTTGCTTCTCGGGATACGGTTCGTCAAATGGCGGCAATGGCGCGGGAATCGTCGAGATACGTAGGAGGAGTTGATGGTGTGTGTGTATGAGGTTTTGTATGGAGACGGATTTTAACGAGTTTTGCTCTCGAAGTGTGTATAAGCGTGACGATGCATGAGGATTGGATTATGGCTGAAAATGAGAGGGTTTGGATGTGTAAAGTTGGCTGAAATTATGATTGAAAAAGTTGTGTAAAGGTTGATGAATGCTTAGGAAGAAGTTTGTGAAGGAAAAAGTTTGTGAAAAAAGTTGTTTTAATGTTGAGGATTGATGGGGTTTATATAGAAAAACCCACGACATAGGGTCACTCGACCGAGTGGCCCTAGTGCACTCGGTCGAGTGCCTTTGAGAATGAATCTGGTCCGGATTTTGAGGCTCCACTCGATCGAGTGGGTCAATCAACTCGACCGAGTGGATCAATTAGGATGAGCTATTTTAGGAATGATTGACTCTTGATTATTTTTGAATTTTGTACTTGGGCGCAATTTTCTAGAAATGTACCTGGTTGACCTTTTGTGGAGGATTCGTCCTTGACCGGGTTTTTGGCCCGGTCGCTAAAAGACGGGTTTTATTTTTGGTGTCGGTTTTGGCTCAAATTAGTCTTATTTTGCTCGGAACGACCCACTGGGCCTGATTTTGAGGTTGGTTTTGTGAAATTTGTATCCCGTTAAAAGCCCATGCCGGACATTACTGATTTTGAGCCCGTATCCGAGCGCGTTAGAGCACGTTAGCGTCCGATCATCATCGGGTGTTTCTTGGAAACTACTATAGACATCTGGCGGTCAAAATTTGGGTGTCTACAGAGCCCCCACTCTGACTGAGGCTTGCACAAGGCGAAAGTCAAAGTAGCTACCAAGTCAAATAAGACCTGGTAGACTTCCGGTCGGGTCGTTTATAGTCCATTAGACTTGCGTGAAAGGGCTCGCCAGCCATAGGATAGAAATCATACCTGGGTTGATGATAATAACTCCGTGGGGAATCGGACTTGTCGCATAAGTCCTGGGTGCGCCTATATGTGGGCCCATCTCGTACCATTCCGGGGAAAATGTCGCCTCGGGCTTTCCGCTGGGGAGATGTGTGAGCTGCGCGGTCTCGAATTGTACCTGTATAAGTTACTTAAAATTTTGCATGCAACACGTAGGTGAAACAAATATGACTCGCGCTGGGGAAAAATGTTTTTTGAATTTTTGAAAGTTTTGAAATTTTTGAACTTTGAAATCGAAATCCTGAAAACAATTCACATGCTAGGTTTTCAAAATGAAAGGGGTAGAAATGAAATTTGCAATTTAAATAGACCGAAATTTGACCTTGTCGAAAAGGATTTTCTCAAATGGCTAAGTTTTGCAAATTTTAAAATGGGAATTTGAAGAGAGAGGTATACTGACAGACTCGACTCTGGACGTGACCGGACGAGCTGACAGACACGACTGAACTCTCGAGGGGTTGGACCGTGACTCGGTAGGGGGGTGGGCCACCTAACAAGACTCTTAGGTTGCGCTATTCCGTAGCCTAGGCGAGTGGCAACATGGTCGAATCCTCGGAATGGGAAGGATGCGTTATCGGGGAATTGCACTAGTCTGTAGTGAGACTGCAACTGCACAACAGGGCTTAGCAATGTTGTTGTCTAGTACTCATGAATTCTTGGTTTCGAGGTATAGGCCCGAAGTGGGCGTTGTCTCGAGTCCTGACAGATTCTTGTCTTCGACTGAGCCGAGTACTAGGACACACTATAGAAAGGAGGCTAATTTTTGAAAGTATTTGGATTATGTGAGTGGATGGAGAACTTCTGCCTAGGAGAAGCCCCCGGGACAACAAAGCTAGCTGTTGAGAACATGACAGTGTCGTGATAGGAATGATGGCGCTTTTTGAATTTGTGTCAATGTGGGTGGTTGTGCATGTGTTGAAAGGCTGCCTACGTATTCACGTGTAGTGAAATCAAACCATGCCGTAGTTCAGTGGATTGAAAGATATATTATGGTGCCTAAGCTAATAGGACTTTGTGTGTAACTAGCCATAGCGATGGTGTAGGCTAGGTTCATTCCCAATGATGTCTTGATCAAAGGGCTAGAATGGTTAGGATCTTGATCCTGTGACTGTGAGCATTCTCCGGGGTAGCCCCCGGAGGTGGTGTGAATTATTTGGGCATGTTCTATGCCGACCGCAGGTTGAGCTCCCGTGTTCGGGGTTGGCAACTGGTTTGGATAAGAAGAATTGGGATGGGATTTAACGAGTTCTGCTCTCGGGGATTTGATGAGTTTTGCTCTCGGGGATTTGATGAGTTTTGCTCTCAGGGAATTTGATGAGTTTTGCTCTCAGGGAATTTGATGAGTTGTGATCTCGGGTCTTTGGTGATTTTTGATCTCGGGTCTTTGATGAGTTTTGATCTTGGGTCTTTGGTGAGTTTTGATCTCGGGGATTTGACGAGTTTTGTTCTCGGGATTTTAACGAGTTTTGTTCTCGGGATTTTAGCGAGTTTTGTTCTCGGGATTTTAGCGAGTTTTGTTCTCGGGATTTTAGCGAGTTTTGTTCTCGGGTTTGTGTATGGTGATTGTGAATTCTGTTATGTAAAGGGAAAGTCGAGTAAAATGGCTCGAACTTCGATTGGGATAGGTTTTGATAATGTGGGATCTAGTTTCCATGTCTGGCCCTAATGGTTAGGGTATCCTATGGAGCTTGGATCCTCGAAATTCCGGGCTGTCTCTGTCCTGGGTTTCGGGAAGGTCTTGAGGGTTGTAATGTGGGAAGGCTGAGTGTGGTGTTAGCTGACCAGCTTGATTGTCACTCCCCTATTGGACGGTATGGGTCTTGATAATTTTGAATTGACCGTTTCACTTGAATTGAAAGTTAAGTTCGGTCATGGGTTTCTTGGATATTTTTAGTTGGTTGACTCCTTAGCCCCGGTCATGGAATTCTTCATTTGGATTGACCACTTTTACCTCAGTGATGGGTGCCTCTTTTTTTTTGACAATGGCCTCTTTTTTTTGGTTTTGGCCTTTTGCTTCTTTCCTGGACTTTTGATTTTTTTGTCCAGTTTTTTTTATTTTTATTTTTTTTTTTTTTCGGTTATCCCCCGATGGTGTTGTGGGTGGATATGGGGGTGGCTCCATCGGTTGGATTAGGCTTGTGGAGCTAAACCTTTGTAAGGTGTAAGCCTAGTTGGTGTTTATGTGAGTGCAACTCGCGATGGAGTACTCTACGATAAGCATGGTGATTTGGATCTCGGTATTGTCATCATAATTCCGAACATGCTTGGTGGGAGTATCGTCCCGAGTTGGGTATTTTTGGCATCAAGTCTATAGAGTCACGATGCTTCTTTTTTTCTTTTTTTTGCTTCTGGTCAGACTAAACGCCTAATGTAGGGATTGGTTAGTCTTATTGGAGGGGTGTTTATTGTGGGGAGATGGGCTTGCCTCCCGTCTTGAACCCAAACTAGGAGACTACCTAGATTTGTCATAGGATTTGATACCGCTCCTGCTAAGGGAAGTTATGTGGCTGTCTATGCCAGACATGGAACAGGTAAAGGAAAACACGGGTCTCAGTTCCTACAGTCATTATAGATGTGCCTATAATAGTCACGTGCATGTGCTCACAGTGTATGATGGTGTTCATCATGTTCTCGGAAACACATAAGGAAGTATATATGAGAAAGAATATTGAAAGCTGATTTTATTGAATTTTGGAAAGAGGACAGAATACAACTGACTCTGACTCCGACTTTGACTTTGACTTTGACTTTGAAAGAAATAGTACATCCTAGACTCGGACTCAGACTCGGACTTAAATCAAATCCGGACTCCTGGATGCGTGGGAGGTAGATTGGATGTTTTGGTCATCGGGCCCTGTGTAGTCCATGAGGGGCTTTGCAAGTGATAATGTTTCCAAAACGGGGGTCCTCCCGGCATCGAGGGAATCTTGGATGAGGTGTTTCAGTTTCCAACACTGCTCTGTATCGTGTCCCCTTCCTCTATGGAATTTGCAGTAATGATCGGCGTTCCATGCTTTGGAGCGTTTCTCCACAGGTGGGTCGGCTGTTGGGCCTATTGGTAATATTAGGCCCTTCGAAACCAACCTCTGGAAAGCGACGGTGTAGGACATATCCAAGTGGGTAAATGTCCTTACTTCTGACTGGTTCTTGATTTTCGGAGAGGTGACTTGAGGGTTACCTCTTTCGGTCTTGCCATCTTGAGGGTATCGGACAGTTTCGTTAGAATGTTCACCCTTCAAATGGCTCAGTTGGGTGATCGGCTGGCTTACCCGCTCTAGCTGTGTTAGACGAGATCGGGTTCTTACAAGGTCTTCTTCGATGGTGGTCACCCTGACATTTAGGTTATCTACGGCGGTATTGATTTTTGAGAAGATATTGTTAATGGAGCAAGACAGCATAAGCATACTCCCCTGGATATCCCCTTTCTCGACGGCGCGGGATTTGTTGTGGTTTGGTAACGCCTCATTCATAGGGTCCCTGATCGGAGGAAAAGACAGGTGTTAGAACTCGTCTAGGCTCGATTTTGCGTACATGCAAGAGGATGAGTCAAACTAGACACGGCCCGGGGTGACGGAAATGACTAAGACTCTCGGATCGGGAAACCCGGACGTTGACCTAGACAAAGTGGCGACCGCGAATCAGACTTAAGCTGCAGAAGGGTGAATCCGAAAACGGGGCGACCGTGTTTGACCGTGCCACGTGCTCGGACCAACCGTGGTGACCTAACCCTAGGTGACTCGAGTATTGGACGAGTGACCCTTAGACGTAAGGATCACGAACCTTTTGTTATAGGGCTATGCCTTGTAAAAGGTTGACTCGGCCTCGAGGAAAGGCAGACGGGGTAAGGGAAGAAACTTGCGATGTAAGATCGATAGAGTTTCGACGCTAGAGACCCTTAACTCGATCCGAATAAAGACGGCCTTGTGATTAGGGTAGACCCTTATGTTAAAGGAGTTTGAATTGGGACGACTCGACTAACGGATTGAAAGACGGGCGAAACTCCCTTAGGAAAGATCGTGGGGACCGTCTTATTAGAGGGAGAGGTCGCGTGAGACTTTCTAGCTAGGACTCGAGTGTGTAAACGGGCTTTCCTTGGTAGGAGTATGTCCTACGTAGGTGGGCCTTGCCTTAGTCAAATAAGGCGGACGGGGATAGGGAGGAAACCCGTGATGTAAGATCAACGGAGTTTCGACGCTAAAGACCTTCGACGACTTATGACAAGACCCGACACTGCTAAATACGGGAAGTCCTAAGAAGAGGAAGGTTTTGAAAATGAATTTTTTGGAAAATCCGAGAGAACTCGGGGAAGGGCCCGATTTTTTCAAAAAAAATCGAAAAGTGCATCGGGCCCCAAATTTGAAAGTTCGAAAATATTTTCGAGTTTTGAAATGGGCAGAATACCGGCTAGAAATAGGCTATTTTGAGTAAAATCATAAGTCCTAAATTCGGTATGTGTCCCGGGTTTTGAAAATTGGATATCTTGAAATTTAAAAATTTGAATGTTGGAAAAAAGAATTTCCGACGATTTGAAAATTGAAGATGAAATCCCGAAGATTTGAAAATCGAAAACGGCATCTCGAAGATTTGAAAGTTGAAAATGGCATCACGAGGATTTGAAAATCGAAATTGAATTTTGAAAATTCGAAAATCGAATGGTGGATCGGAAGTTCGAATTTTGAAATGGGCGGCATGCCGGCTAGAAAATAGGTTTGTTTTGAGTCAAATCTTAAGTCTAAATTTCGGCAGCTTTCCGAGTTTTTTGAAAATTGGATATTTTTTGAAAAGATGCATTTTTGGAATTTCGGAATTTTGAATATCCAAAATGTATTTCCGAAGATTTGAAAATCGAAAGAGGATCCCGACTTTTAAATTTGGCGAAAATGCCGAGAGGCTCGAATATTTTGAAAAGTCGAATTTTTTTGAATTTTTGAATAGCATACCGGCTAAAAATAGGCTTGTTTTGAGTTAAATCGTAAGTCCTAATTTCGGTAGCACTCCGGTTTTTGAAAATTTGAATATTTTTGTAAAGATGCACTTTTTGAAATGACGGTTTTTGAAAAACGACACGGAAACCAAGTAGCACATAGTCACGCAAGCATTATAACGACGCCATGTATGCTTTACACTAAGTTTCGGTCGGTCTATAGAGGGTCTATACCAGTGCTCATAGTCTAGACGAGAAACGGGACGGACTTCCTAAGTCGAGTTGAGCTTAGAACATGCCGCAAAATTCATACGAATCGACTATGAACACCTTCAACGTATCCAAGGCGGAATACATCGTGGTATAGTGGGACGTCGGTCACCAGTACCGGCCCGGGAAAATAGGGGTTATGCATGAACCGTAAAACTAAAACGCATATTGTATTTGTCAAACGATTTCTATTCGAGTCTCACCCTGAGGATGCCGATGGTTAGGCACTCATCGGTTAATCCCCAGCGGAGTCGCCAAATTGTGGACATGACGTAGGTCCACCCCGACGCGGCCACGCGCGGGTTTGGGTAGGCGAATGCACCTCCATAAAAGAATGGATCGAATTGAAATTTAAGTCGAAATGGAGTCGCCACAGAATTTTATGGTTATTCGGAACCGTTCGAGCCCACTCTATATCGCTATGGACCATACACAAAGTATGGCCCATTTCGGTTTTAGAGTTTATTGGGCTCGTCCCTTTGCATTGCGGTACCGATACCATCTATACCGGTAATCGTGTAAAGAATGACTCTCGTCCGCCAACGGTTTCGGGCATCCGGAAACCGAGGTTCTGAGTAAGGGGTGAGGGTACGTGTTGGGAAGCCCACTAAGGACACCCAACCCCGCCCGCACATAGCGGCCTCTACTAAGACATCGTTTGACTTTCTAATATGCGCGTTAGTGATTCGGTGAAATGATATGCAAACAGCGTTTTAGCTAAGCATGCGAATTAAATGTGAGCTACGTCATTTTAATGCATCTAATTTATTGTCGAAGTGATTTAGCATGCGAGGGTTCATTTATAAACGGTAAAACGTAAATAAATAAAGCAAAGCAATAATAAATCAGTTACAAATTACACGGGCGGAATACAACTCGGAATTCACAATACAACGAGCAATAAAAGTAGAATAATCGAAATATATATAGCCAAAATGATAAGCAATAGTTAGAAATAGACCCGTATATAAACTAGACCATGAATCGTGTAAATGGACAAACTACAATTAAATACATATTATTTTATGTATTAATCGAAGGACGGAGATATAGGACCTAGGCGTGGTGCTAGCCCGATCCCAAATCCCGATGCCTTGTCCCAACTTATCATGTCGAGAAATTGGAGTCTAAATTAATCATACGTCGGATACAACTAAGGAGTTGTCAACGCGTGATTAAAAGTGAGACCGTCGATCAAAGTTGTTTACGTGCAATGATATGCATGTATTTTGAAAAAGGAAATCACGTGATTGGCTTTACACGTGTCGACTAAGTCGTAAAAAAAAACGAGGCTCGAATGTTGCATTAAAGCTCTCGGATTTCTGGGTTATAGGACCCACTCGGTCGAGTCATGGCATGACTCGGTCGAGTGTGTCTTTAAATTAGCTACTGCCCGTTTTTTAAGGTGCTACTCGATCGAGTAGCTTATGTACTCGGTCGAGTGACATCTGTGCGAGGTATAACTCGTCTTGTTTTATGTGTTTTAAAATCGATAATAAATCAAATCACATATAAATATGGCACGATTTATATGCAATTCGATCTTAGGTACTCATAATGTGTATATTATGATTACGAGACCATTATCGGAGATTTTAGAAAAGATGACATAAAAATCGTTTTAAATTGGACCGGGACAAAATTAATTCCCTCCGCGTTACGTCATCTTTAATAATCCTTACGGATTATGCGATGCTCGATTTAGCGTCAACGGGTTTTGTACCAATCCTTTGAAATGAAATTAAGCCCATTCAACTACGTACTATCACGATCACGTTATACTCTTGAGTGCGTAGGGCGGTGCTCCTCGAAAGGGCGCCACCACTATTGCGTCTCGTAAAGGGATTAAACGGATTTTGGGCAATAGTCGTAGTTAAACGAGTTAAATCCGAATTTTGATAATACGTAATATATATATATATATATATATATATATATATATATATATATATATATATATATATATATAGAGAGAGAGAGAGAGAGAGAGAGAGAGAGAGAGGTAGGTTCAAATAAGGTCCACAATTTTTTTAAGTCTATATTGAAGTTACAGATGACATACGCTAAAGTTGCATTTGTATATATATCAATTTTGAACAAATGCAACTTTAGCGTATGTCATATGTAATTTCAATATAGACTTAAAAAAATTGTGGACCTTATTTGAACCTACCTCTATATATATATATATATATATATATATATATATATATATATATATATATATATATATACGCGGTAGTGATATTATGACTAAATGTAAATAACGAAAATTAAATGTTAGATTGTTAGATGCGATAAATAAATGGTAGCGGTTAGATGTTAGTGTACGATAAGTAAATGTTAGATGTTAGTAGTCATGTCGTTATTATCGACTAATTATAATACATAGACATAAACGTAAATGTACATAAAAGAACGAAAAGAAAGGGAAGAAGGAGAAGGCGGTGTTGAATTGTTACACCCTCAACCTACATGCTCTTGCTTCTCGGGATACGGTTCGTCAAATGGCGGCAATGGCGCGGGAATCGTCGAGATACGTAGGAGGAGTTGATGGTGTGTGTGTGTATGAGGTTTTGTATGGAGACGGATTTTAACGAGTTTTGCTCTCGAAGTGTGTATAAGCGTGACGATGCATGAGGATTGGATTATGGCTGAAAATGAGAGGGTTTGGATGTGTAAAGTTGGCTGAAATTATGATTGAAAAAGTTGTGTAAAAGTTGATGAATGCTTAGGAAGAAGTTTGTGAAGGAAAAAGTTTGTGAAAAAAGTTGTTTTAATGTTGAGGATTGATGGGGTTTATATAGAAAAACCCACGACATAGGGTCACTCGACCGAGTGGCCCTAGTGCACTCGGTCGAGTGCCTTTGAGAATGAATCTGGTCCGGATTTTGAGGCTCCACTCGATCGAGTGGGTCAATCCACTCGACCGAGTGGATCAATTAGGATGAACTATTTTAGGAATGATTGACTCTTGATTATTTTTGAATTTTGTACTTGGGCGCAATTTTCTAGAAATGTACCTGGTTGACCTTTTGTGGAGGATTCGTCCTTGACCGGGTTTTTGGCCCGGTCGCTAAAAGACGGGTTTTATTTTTGGTGTCGGTTTTGGCCCAAATTAGTCTTATTTTGCTCGGAACGACCCACTGGGCCTGATTTTGAGGTTGGATTTGTGAAATTTGTATCCCGTTAAAAGCCCATGCCGGACATTACTGATTTTGAGCCCGTATCCGAGCGCGTTAGAGCACGTTAGCGTCCGATCATCATCGGGTGTTTCTTGGAAACTGCTATAGACACTTGGCGGTCAAAATTTGGGTGTCTACACGTATAATCTTTTTACGACGTGGACATATATATATATATAATAAATAATTTTATATAATAATTTTTTTTATAATTATAAAAAACGTGAATATATTCATGAAAATTTTATTTAAATTTTTTAACACGATATTTTTAGTATATTAATAATTGAAATATACTAAAACTATCGTATTAAAAAAATTAAATAAAATTTTCATGAATTTACTTTAAAAATTTTGAAAATTTTAATTATTAATTATTTATTTTAATATATTTACCTGTTATTCATATAATTATAATACGTACTAATAAATTAAGATTTTGAAAAACAACAAAATGTAATCATTTTAATTAATTTTACATTTGAAATTAATCGAAAATATATTAACAATATTATATGATTATTTTACGAAATCGAAAATTGTAAAATAAAAACAATATACAAAAGTTTCTAAAATTGACTTAACTAATTAAGGTTAATAATTAATTAAAGATGTAAAATTACTAACTTAACCCTAGCCTAATCATCTACGTGGCGCGATGTGGTTCGTTATGTATTAAATTCTCATACACCGCGTGTATCATCTTCCCTATTTCTCCGTATCATTTCTATGTTTAACGCATCTTTTTCATTTTCCCTTTATTTGGATTTAATTCAATCATTATAACCCATGACTCCCTAACTTTTTTTTTTTAGGTTTTAACCAAAAATGTACGTTAGGAATTAGGAGTTGTTGGATTTGAATGGAGTGTTAGAGTATTATTAACATGACATAAATCCCATAATCTTTGAACAACATGAAAGTCACAAAAGATTAATTAAGAGAGATCAAGACATACCTCCTGACATTGCGGAATAAGTCGAGATCTAATACGAACGATATTAGATCTCTATAAGACGTCTTCAAATAATAATAAGATAACCCCAAATAATAATAATAATAATAAGACGACTTCAAATAATCTTCAATCTTCAAATAATAATAGGTCGGTTTCTCTCTCTTTTCCTATAATAATAAGTGTTGTGTTTCTTAATTTTGTATGGAGTTTCTGATGGGGAAGACTCCTTTATATAGGCAGAGAGAGGACCAATTTCCTATTAGGGTTTTAGATACTGTAATCTCGACCTTCCATCAAGGTTGAGTAAATATGGAAAGACTCCTTATTTAGTCCGATATTATTGTGATAGCATATCTCTATAGGATCCCGATTTCCAATAAGACCATAATTATGAGGAAGAAATATTACCATAATAATAAGGAAGATATATTACATATCCCGTAATATTATTATAGTATAAAATATTCTTACAGTCTCCCACTTGGTCGATTGGAACATCTATAATGTTCGTTAGAGAATATATAAGTTGTGCATACTATGCTAAAACATATATTTTAAATCGGTGTCCATAAGCACCTTGACTGATGCAATCGTTAAAGAGAGTCATGGCGTGCATATGTCAATCTGCAACATGTTTACTTCCATGTACCACTACATCAACGATTGAAACAGTTAGGCCATAAGTGGAGTTTAACGTAATGGTCCCATAATGTCTAAAAAGACTATCTGTTATCATTAATCCAATAATAAGTGTGTACACAATGGAAAAACAGAAATAATATTATATAGCAAGTGTAGAAATTGTTAAGAGATCTCAATAAATGTCTTACATAAGAACATAGATAAAAAATGGTACAGACTAGTAATCAATGACTGTCTTCAAGACCCATACTAAGAGTATGTCCTTGAAAAACTTTCGGAGACAGTCCTTTTGTAAAGATGTCTGCAACCATAAGATTTGTTCCTACATGTGTAATGACAAATTTCTGTAATCTAACATCTTGCTTCAGTGAGAGGTATTTAAGGTCCATGTGTTTTGATCCCTTAGATATCCTATCATGCTTGGAGAAAAAGATTGCAGCTTCATTATCACAGTAAAGAGAAATTGGCTTAGAGATGAAATTCAAAAGCCCAAACTCCGAGATAAAATTACGCAACCATGCTCCTTGAATTGAAGCCTCATAACAAGCCACATATTCAGCTTCCATGGTGGAAGTATAAAGCAACTGTGATTTCTGGCTTTTCCATGATATTGCACCTCCACACAAGAGGTAAACAAATCCAAGAGTACAGTGCCTTGTGTCAGAACATCCCCCAAAATCTGAATCAGAATAACAAGTCACCTGTAGGTGATCTGATTTTCTATATGTGAGCATGAAATTCCTTGTTCCCTTCAGATATCTCAGCACTTTCTTTCCAGCTTTCCAATGAGCGATTCCTGGGTTACTCTGAAATCTACCCAACATACCAACTGCATGACTAATGTCAGGTCGAGTGCAAACCTGAGCATACATTAAACTCCCAACCAGAGAAGCATAAGGATATTTAGCCATTTCAGTACGTTCTAACTCGTTCTGTGGACACTGCGTGAGATCAAGTTTATCTCCTTTCTGCAGTGGTACAGGACTAGAAGAACATGTCAGCATACCAAATCTTTCTAAAACTCTATCGATATATGCTTTCTGAGACAGACCCAAAATCCCTAAGGACCTGTCACGAAATATTTCTATTCCAATGACATAGGTTGCCTCACCCATATCTTTCATTTCAAAGTTTTTAGAGAGATAGGTCTTGGTTGCATGTAATAAACCAAGGTCGCTGCTGGCTAATAAAATATCATCAACATACAGAATCAAAAATATGAACTTACTCCCACTGATCTTGAGATATATGCAAGGATCAACGATATTTTCTTTGAAACCGAAATTAGTAATGATTTCATCGAACTTTAAGTACCATTGTCTCGATGCTTGTTTCAGTCCATATAATGATTTCTTAAGTTTGCAGACCATGTCTTCCTGACCTTCAATAATGAAACCTTCAGGTTGACGCATGTAGACTTCTTCTTTTAAGTCTCCATTAAGAAAGGCAGTTTTCACATCCATTTGATGTAACTCGAGGTCATAATGAGCTACTAGAGCCATGATAATTCTAAGAGAATCCTTTCTTGACACGGGAGAAAAGGTCTCAGTGTAATCAATACCTTCTTTCTGAGTGAAACCTTTGGCAACAAGTTTGGCTTTATGTCGTTCAATATTGCCTTGAGAGTCGCACTTAGTCTTAAAGACCCATTTACAGCCGACTGTTTTGTGTCCTTGAGGCAAATGAACTACGTCCCAAACTTCATTTTTAGCCATAGATTTCAGCTCCTCTTTCATGGCATCGATCCACTTACTAGAATTAACATCTTTAATGGCTTGTGAATAAGTGACCGGATCCTTTATTTTCCCTTGATCAGATTCTACTTGATAAAGATAATAATCATCATTAGAAATGAGCGTTGAAGGCCTTCTATCTCTAGAAGATCTTCGTAATGTCGCTTCTTCTGATAATTGTTCATTTTCATCTACGATGTTTTCATTAGGTGGTTCTTGATCATCCAGTAATATCTCCTCATTAGGTTGCTCAACAACGGGAGTAGTTTCACTAGCATTCGAAATAAAAGGCATGGGGATATTTGCCCTTATTTCATTTATGATCACATCTTTAAATTTATGACTCCCACTAACATCGTCATTCTCGTAGAATCTAGCATTACCGGTTTCAACAATTCTCGTAGTATGGTTAGGACAATAAATTCTATATCCTTTGGACTTCGCGGGATAACCAATAAAATACCCACTTATCGTTCTTGAGTCCAATTTCTTTTCATTTGGATTATAAATCCTTGCCTCAGCTGGACATCCCCAAATTTGGAGATGTTTTAAACTGGGTTTCCAGCCTTTCCACATTTCAAAAGGGGTTTTTTGAACTGCTTTGCTGGGAACTCGATTTAATATATAAACAGCTGTGCGAAGAGCATCCATCCATAATGATATAGGTAAATTTGCATAACTCATCATTGATCTAACCATTTCTATATAAGTACGATTACGCCTTTCAGCTACACCATTCTGCCAGGGCGAACCAGGCGTTGTGTATTGAGCTACAATTCCAAACTTTTGGAGAAGTTTTGCAAAAGGTCCAGGATGTTGTCCTGTTTCATCATACCTTCCATAAAACTCACCACCTCTATCTGACCTTACGATTTTCACTTTCTTGTCTAATTGTCTTTCAACTTCAGTAATAAACACTTGTAAAGCATCTACAGACTGAGATTTTTCATGCAATAAGTACAAGTAACAATAACGTGAATAATCATCGATAAAGGTGATAAAATACTTTTCTCCGCCAAAAGATGGAACATCAAAAGGTCCACAAATATCTGTATGTATAATTTCAAGAAGCTGTGTACTTCTTGTGGCTCCTTTCTTTGTGTGCTTTGTTGTTTTACCCTTAATACAATCTACACATGCTTTATTATCAGTAAAATTTAGAGTCGGAAGGATTCCATCTTTTACTAATCTTTTAATTCTTTCACTGGATATATGACCCAGCCTTTTATGCCACAAGAAATATGAGTCGTTTTTAGACGACTGTCGTTTTGTTTCAATATTAACATGCAAAGCAAGGCGATTTTTAGCAAACTGTTTATCAAGACTAAGCTTGTAAAAACCATCAATTAAAATTCCAGAACCAATAGGACTAAAATTCTTAAATAAACTAAAATTGCCTTTGCCGAATTCAAACGAATATCCAACTTTATCAAGTTCACTAACGGAAATCAAATTACGAGAAACAGACGGTACATAAAGAGTTTGACATAGGTCTAACTGAAAACCGCTATCTAAAATAAGACGAAAAGTTCCAATAGCTTTCACTGGAGCCTTGACTTTATTTCCCATAATAAGAAAGTTACTGCTTGGGTTTGTGATTTGGGTCATAAGGAATCCCTGCATGGAATTTGAAACATGGACATTAGCACCGGTATCAATCCACCAATCATTAGAGGAAACATAACTGAGATTTGATTCAAAATGACTTACGAAACCCATTGGGTTACCTTTCTTTTCGAACCATTCTCGACGTTTAGTGCAATCCTTCTGGAAGTGTCCAGATTTCTTACAGAACTTGCAGTTTGTTTTCCTTTTCTTATTGGGTTGTTGGTCAGCCTCAATAATCTTGGATGGTTCCCTTTTCGGTCCTTTGTGGTGCTTTTTTCCAGCATTAGATCCAGCTCCTTGAATGAAATGAGCTGCTTTAATACCTTGTTGATTCAGTCTAGCCTCTTCTTGAACCAATTTGTGGGCTAATTCATTAGAGCTCCACTTTTCAGTGAGAGTGTTATAATTCACATGAAAAGGTCCGTATGCAGGAGAGGATGATAAACTATTTAGGATAAATTGGACAAGAAAAGAATCGTCCATCTTCATTCCTAAACTCGTTAGTTTGGCCGCAAGGTTGGTCATTTCAAGAACATGATCATGCATAGTGCGAGTACCATCGAACTTCATGGTTGTAAGTTCTGCCATTAATTTTCCAGCAAGGGATTTATCAGCAGTCTTAAACCGTTCTTCAATATCCTCAAGGTACTTCTTTGCACTTTCAGCTTTAGGTAGGGAGGTCTTAATGTTGGTTGCAATGGTCCAACGCAAGAATAAAATGCATAGTCTGTCAGATCTCTCCCAAGCTTCATGGAGAGATATTTGAGCAGCGGTACTTTCAGAAGTTATGGCAGCTGGCTTGTCTTTGCGAAGACAAGTATCCAGTTCCATTAACCCTAAGGTGAACTCAACTTGCTCTTTCCATTCAGAGTAGTTAGTTCCATTAAGCTGAACAACAGAGTTAGCATATGATTGAACTTGATGATTAGGTACTTTAGCTGTGATTTAAAACAAGATAAAATAAATAATAAGGCCTCAATTTGAAACAACACATATTTATTAGTGCTCCTGTGGGTAGTCACTAAAAGATTAAATAAAGTGTTACACAAGTCAATATAATCTACCTGTAGGTAAATATATATTTTATATGTGTAAACGATAAATATATAATGATTATATTAAACTTAAGTTGTAAATTCACTGTGGTGAAATTTAACCATAAAATTTCATATTAACATTATCTAAAACCAAAAAATATGAAATTATATTTTATCATAAATCATTATTTGTCAGATGACTAAATTATATCCAAATTATAAGACATTATTGTCATAATATAATGTTCCCGCAACATAATATTCTAATAATAAGATTAATAAAACCAAACAATTCTCCACGTACTAACATGCTCGACAAAATTACGGTATATGTTTAGATCATTATGCAAGTTGTATCTAAAATAGGAAAATTAAATTTAAGAAAGGCAGCATGTAGTGAATTTAGGAGTGCAGTTTGTTGAATTATGCTCATCTACTTGTTCGTTTTGCGAGAAATATTATTAATATGTAAACAAAACTTGAGCAACGACATACGGAGTAATGAACCAAGTAAATACGTGAGCGAAATCCTCCAAGTAATATAATATCCGTATTAAAGACAATTCCTTTAATTAGTTTGACAATGATAAACATATTCAATTATTATGTATACGTTGTCCGTGAGTTAAATTAATTTACGGAAAATATACTACGGAGTACATTCAATTATGATATAGTAATAATCTTAATGAAAGGACAATCATGAGTTCAATAACCTAAGCTCTGATACCACATGTTAGAGTATTATTAACATGACATAAATCCCATAATCTTTGAACAACATGAAAGTCACAAAAGATTAATTAAGAGAGATCAAGACATACCTCCTGACATTGCGGAATAAGTCGAGATCTAATACGAACGATATTAGATCTCTATAAGACGTCTTCAAATAATAATAAGATAACCCCAAATAATAATAATAAGACGACTTCAAATAATCTTCAATCTTCAAATAATAATAGGTCGGTTTCTCTCTCTTTTCCTATAATAATAAGTGTTGTGTTTCTTAATTTTGTATGGAGTTTCTGATGGGGAAGACTCCTTTATATAGGCAGAGAGAGGACCAATTTCCTATTAGGGTTTTAGATACTGTAATCTCGACCTTCCATCAAGGTTGAGTAAATATGGAAAGACTCCTTATTTAGTCCGATATTATTGTGATAGCATATCTCTATAGGATCCCGATTTCCAATAAGACCATAATTATGAGGAAGAAATATTACCATAATAATAAGGAAGATATATTACATATCTCGTAATATTATTATAGTATAAAATATTCTTACATGGAGAAGTATCTTTTGGGGACAAGATGGATAATTTAGCAGTGACACGAGACGAAAATCGACACGAACCCGACACGTGATTTAATTGGGTCGGGTATGGGTTGAGGTCCCAAAACACGAACCTGACATGAATAACCCATTTATTAAATTAGTCAAAATATTTTTAATCATTTTTAACGTAAATATATTAATACTTTCAAAATATGGACATAACACGAAAACCCGACACGAAACCGACACGAAATAAATTGGTTTGGGTTGAGCCTTAATGATCCATTTATATATGTGGGTCAACACGAACACGGCAGGAAACTTAAATTAATCGATTTAGGTTAAAAGGTTCGTGACCCGTTTACCAATGACACGAATACGACACGAGCCCGATCTGTTTGTCAGGTCTAACTTCGAGGGTTTGGTTCTTGGTTGCCTTCCATTCATTTTCATAGGAGTAGTATATAAGCATCAAGTTTTCTCCACCAACCCAATATTTTTTCCTGGGGAAAGCAAAGGCTTACTTAGCCACCTTATCACAATCTTCTTCTTTTTCTTCCCCATTTACCCACTTTCCCTTTCTTATTTTTCCTAGATTTCTTTATCATATTTTTTTTTCGTTTTTCTTTCAAAGTTTGGGTCCTTCATATCATAAACTTCATTCCATCTATTCTTGAGGCAAAATTGTTGACGTTATAGGATTTGTTGAGGTTATAGGAAGGGGGAGATGGAGGCTGTTCTGCAAACAAGGGGGCTTCTATCTCTACCTTCAAACCCCAAATTAAGGGTCTTTAAATCAGCTCAAAGCAGTAGCCTTAAGCATAGGATTGTTTCCACAAATGCCCTCAAACCCAAACCCCAACCCCAACCCCAACCCCTTCAAGGGTTTTCCATTTCTTCAAATGGGTTCCAAAAGTTTCATGAAGTTTCTTCAAATTTCAATTGTAATTTCGGTCCGAAGTTGAGAAACTTGCCCATTTGTAAGGCTGAAGCTGCTGGTGCTGGTGCTGGTGCTTCAGCTGACGGGCAGCCTTCATTTGGTGAACAAGTTGCATCCCCTAAGTTTCTAGGCATTGAACTTACTACCCTTAAGAAAATTATACCTCTTGGATTGATGTTCTTCTGTATCCTTTTTAATTACACGATTCTGAGGGATACCAAAGATGTGTTGGTTGTAACAGCGAAAGGGTCAAGTGCTGAAATTATACCATTTCTGAAAACATGGGTTAATTTGCCTATGGCTGTTGGTTTTATGGTCCTGTACACCAAATTGGCTGACGTTTTGCCCACAAAAGCTTTGTTTTATACTGTGATTTTACCCTTCATTGCATTTTTTGGGGCATTTGGCTTTGTATTGTATCCTATGAGTAATTATTTCCACCCTACTGCTCTTGCTGATAAGCTTCTTGCTACCCTTGGACCGCGGTTTCTTGGCCCGCTTGCAATTCTGAGGATCTGGAGCTTCTGTTTATTCTATGTCATGGCTGAACTTTGGGGCAGTGTGGTCATTTCTGTGCTCTTTTGGGGTTTTGCTAATCAGGTCATTATCTTTTTCTTTATGTCAATTTTTTTTTTCATTGTGTGTCCTATCAGAGCATGGTTGGACGAATTTATTAGGTTGCCTTCGAGAATAAACTGATTATTAATGCCCTCGGTTTGTTTAATAACAGTAAGTTTGTGCCCTCTTTTGAACTCAGCCTCTCTAATTTATCATGTAACCAAACTTGTACTTATATATGTGATTAGTGTCTTTCAACTATTATTCATTTTCGTTTTACTAGCTTAATAGATTGAGCTCCACAAGAAATCCATTCCGTAAGTTTGTACGAGGAATAATTGTTTCATGTTTGAATTTTTGGTGTCGTAGGAGCTACTAAAGACAAATTAATGTGGGTACGGAGATTTAACCTTCGACCTATTGTGGACATCACTTTCATGTTACTCACCGGGCTAAAACATCTTTGGCAGTCATTAATGTTTGGAATACAATCTGAATGTATACAGCTTTCGCCATATCGAAGGCTTCAGTGTTCTTTTATCCTCTTATTAGTGTAATTGTAGACAAATGGTTGCGTTTCGATTAGATTATGATTTAATTGTGTGGTGTTGTAATATGGGTTATTATCACTTGCAGATCACCACTATCGATGAGGCTAAACGTTTCTATCCTCTGTTTGGCCTAGGAGCTAATGTTGCCCTCATTTTCTCTGGGCGAACAGTGAAATACTTCTCCCAAATGAGACAAAACTTGGGACCTGGGGTTGATGGTTGGGCCCTTTCTCTGAAGGGGATGATGAGCATTGTGGTGCTTATGGGTTTTGCTATTTGTTTTCTATATTGGTGGGTTAATGCTTATGTTCCACTTCCTACCCGCAGCAGCAGCAAGAAAAAGAAGGTAAAGAACTTCACCTGTAAACAGTTCAGTTTTGTGTTGAACTTGTCTTAAACTATTGCCTTCTGTGATTTCTTCTCTATTTATAATATCAACAACTCTACTATGAGTCTGGCCTATGGCATTAGACAGGCCCAATCGAAGAGTGGCTCAGCTTGTTAAAAGAGTAAAACAAGGAACATCATGATATTATTCGACTTCCAATACAGTATTAATTTGAAACATGACATCCTTATGATATAATGTAGCTAAGTCCGAGAATTACCAATGAAGTATGTTGTCAAAGCAAAACTGGTATACATTTCACAGTGTTTTAATATTTGGCCTTTTTGTTAGCAAGGTAAGATGGCTCATCCCATTGATGTGACTTTACCACATACTCCCTCCATTCCAATCAGTTGTATGGATTTGATTAAAATATAACTGACATGTATTCCACAAATGTGTCTAATATATAATGCACTAATAAAAATGAACTTATCTTTAGGATTTTCTCTAATCTGTCATTGCGTTGATATCATGCATCCTCTTCACAGGAGAAGGTCAAGATGGGGACAATGGAGAGCCTAAAATTCTTAGTTTCCCAACGGTACATCAGAGATCTTGCCACTGTTGTGGTTGCATATGGTATCAGTATCAACCTTGTCGAGGTTACATGGAAATCAAAACTCAAAGCACAGGTAGGCTCTCGTTTACATTTTTCAGTGAAATTTTGTTCTGTAAATTTGTTAGTATTCAATACCCGACTTTTTGCTTAGGAATAAAAAAAAACTGACGTTTTCGTATTCATTAATGCAGTTCCCAAGCCCAAATGATTACTCTTCTTTCATGGGCGATTTCTCTACAGCAACCGGGATAGCGACCTTTACAATGATGCTTCTAAGCCAGTTCATATTTGATAAGTTCGGGTGGGGAGTTGCAGCAGCAATTACCCCTACTGTTCTTCTTCTTTCAGGAGTCGGGTTCTTTTCATTGATTTTGTTTGGTGGACCCATTGCACCAGCACTTGCAAGTTTCGGTATTACTCCTCTTTTAGCGGCCGTCTATGTGGGTGCCCTCCAGAATATCTTCAGCAAGAGTGCTAAGTACAGTTTGTTTGATCCTTGCAAAGAAATGGCGTATATTCCATTGGACGAGGACACTAAGGTTTGTGCTCCTGCAATCTCTTTACTTTGACGTGTCTTTTGTCCGGGAATAGATTCGGCCTTTGTGATTTGTAAATTAAAGACAAATTTGTTTGATTGGGATGAGAATCAGAGATAATATGGAGGTAGAGTTTATCTAATTTACCATTCGAGACCATTCAGACTTCAGATCATCTAACAAACATCTAAATAAAAGGAAAATTGTGTTGAGGGTTACTTTACTTTTACTTCCTAGGAAATGGGAGCCATATTGTGTCCTTCATCCAGGTGATTGATATGTTGGATGGAATTGTCGACATTTCTCCTTAATTCTCCTCAGTCCCAAACGAATTTTATAACACCGTATCACACACTTATGCAGATCAAGGGGAAGGCAGCAATTGATGTTGTTTGCAACCCACTTGGAAAATCTGGAGGAGCTTTGATCCAACAATTCATGATTTTAACTTTCGGGTCACTTGCAAACTCAACACCTTACCTGGGTGGAATACTGCTCCTGATAGTGACAGCGTGGCTAGCAGCTGCACGATCTTTGGACAAACAATTCACATCATTGCGCAAGGAGGAAGAGCTCGAGAAAGAGATGGAGAGAGCATCAGTTAAGATACCAATTGTCCCCGACAACGGTACTCTCAACGGAGGGTCCACGTTGGACCCGTCGCTCGGTGACTCTCCAAGCAGTTCATCAGAGAGGCTCAAATCCCAGTAAAAGTTTGATTTCTAGGAATTTGAATGTTGGAATCTATAATAAAACTACCAGCTGGAGTGCTGAGACGCCAAAGGTGCTTGTATGTTTCATTGTTCTGTAGTTATAGATTATACCACAAGATAGTTTAGCTTTTGTGTATTGTTTTAAAACCGTTCATTAATTATATCTTAGGTAATATTGCCGGGATTAGTCAGGAGAAGCATGTGAAACCTGATTATTTTTGTTAAACAGTTATTATTATTTTTTATCACATTTTTGTTATTTATCTGAGTATTTTTTGTTTGATATTACCTTTTATTTATGGTGTTTTTTGAGCAATTTTCTTTTATTTGCATTTTTTTATATAAAAATTACTTAAACCTAAAATGAAATAATTATCACTTCAAAAAAAAAAAAAATGAAATAATTATCGTTTCGAGTCGGGATCAAAACTAATTGTCAAAATGGTGTCTATGTAGGATTGCACTAATCCAAACCAAAAACTAAACCAATGACATCACCCCAAACCATCTCTCATCCTTCAACCCAACAAACACCAACTCATTACCCCACCCACCAACCACCACCACTTCACCACCTCCTCACTCTGAATTCGTCGGAGCTCCGCCCACCGAAACAACTTTCCCCTGTCGACTGCTCGAGCAACAACTCCGATCCGTCGAACCACCATACTCCTTATGATCTTCTCCTCTCACTCCCAAGCTCCATCCCGTATCACTTCTCCAATTCGACCTCCGGCATAGGTAGTTGAACACGGCTCAAATCTCGAGGAGAGAAATGAATTATGTGGGTCAAATCTCGAGCGGTGTGTTAGAAATAATGCAAAGACAATAGATTGATCATTGTTGCATTGTAAGGGTATCTCCCATTAAGTAGCACATTGACACCAATATTCATGATGGTTATGAATATCATTATCTTTATAGTAATGACAATTCATTACCATCATGAATAGCCTTGGATACCCTTTGATATTAGTCTCATACTCTCATGTAGTCTTATATAAGGTGATATAAGAGAATGAGAATGGGGAAGAGACATACATCAAATACTTCCTCATCCAAATATCTTGATAAATTCTGAGTATGCCATCGAGTTCCAACTCCTAATGGTTGAGTACACAATCTTTTAGGAGTGTTGTGTGACCTTGGGGGACGACGCCCATTCCGATTTGTACCGTAGTCGGGGCGATTTCGTTTCTCATTCAGTGGCCTTCATACCACGACACAACGTGTATTTACTAGTTATATATCGCCCCTATAGTGACCCTATATTTCCAACAATTGAGAAACGAAATTATGTCACTACTATTGTGGTTGTGTTCATCACTTGTCATTGGAATTGTTTCAATTGGCTATCTTGTTTCGTTGGTAAGATTCATCTCGTTGAGGGTGAGACAACAGTTCGGTATTATGGCAATAACTCCGTCTCTAGACCTCTGATTGGGACGTGTAATATGGCGTTAGAAAGCTAAGAAGAAGGGCTACAACTCTTTAGTTAAAGTCGTGAGCTTATTCTGCCATTTACCCTTCGGAAAACGGGACACAATGTCGTGGTAGTATGCTGAAATTTTTGAAGGTTTATGAGTGGATGGTATTATCTTATTTTATTATCAATATTCATCCTTGAGAATGAGGTATGGTATCTATGTGTTTTGTTCTTGTCTTCTTGTGATTCATGATGGTAAAATAATTATGTTTGGTAGATGAGTATTATTTATCGTCATTGATTGGAAGACAAATTATCTGATAAAAGTAAGATGTTAATGTTGTTTCTGAACATATGTTGAATGTGTTAGTCTCAATATTTCATGATGGATGATGAATTTGCACACATGTTTGTATTAGTATACAACTAAAAGGTGAATGTTTTCCTGTGTTAATGGAAAATATTATATGCTTACGATCAAAATAATTAATATGGTTATTAGTGGAGTAATAATTAATTATTAATGATTTTGTGCAAATTATGTTGTCTTGAGATACCATGTGGAGATTATTGATGGTAGGGATTCGTCACGTCCCCACCGTCAATAATACAACCGGCTAAACCTAACGGTAGTTAGGGTAAGTCGGGTCGTGTCTACGGAGACGGTGTTGCGAAGTTTAGACTACGTCTACCTAAAACGAGACTAAATTACCAACAAACACGAAGAAGCGATAAATGGAAAACTATTAAGGAGGAGGAATAAGAACTAGACTAACAATGCTAAACAATGCTAATGATCGATCTAACTAATAAACTAGAGTAAACGATGTGTAACTAGAAGATGACTCAAATATGGAAAGAAGTAGGGTAGGTCGGGTTCATAGAGGTAGAAGGGTAATTGGGGTGATCAAGGGTAAAGGTGTCTCCTAATCGCTAGAGTCGGTCCGGGCTCTCGCAACTTAGACCGATGTCAAGGTGAGTCCGGGCTCTCGCAACTTAGACCCTAGTCGGCATTCTCGTGACTATGACTATTCTCAACATTTCCACAAAATAAGCAATCAATGAGAAGATGAACACAAGCATGGGAAGCATGGCCACTACAACTCACACAAGCATATCAACAAACACATAGAGTGCTTACAATGTGACTAACAACAAAGATACAACCTTTTCCCCTTAATCAACCCTAATCATCCATATTCTACCCCTAATCCCCCTACTAACCCCACAAGAAGACTACTCACTCATTATCCAGAATAAAACAACTATAACAAGAGAAAATATTATCACCAAACAAACATCCATAATGATTGACAAGAACAATGATACTAACAATATAAAAAGATTCAAACAAGATTAAATAAACAAGCTTAAGAGTAAGAAAGATTATACCAACACTAAGGAGATGAAAAGATGAAATCTTGTATAAATAAGAACCCAAATAAAACCCAAGGTTGTCAATCTTGGAGAATTCTTCAAGTATCCTCTTAATACAAGAACTAATTACAATAATTAACTAAGGATTAACTAAGATTAAGGGAAAATTAAAGCTAATGAGTGAGAGTAAATCTAGGGTTTCGGAGGCTTAAACTAATGTAGGGTAACATAAGATGTCTTAAAATTACAAGAAGGGAGTATATATATGGGTACAAGAATGAAGGAGAAGAAAAGAAGAATGCGGGTGAGCTGTAGCCCATCCCGACCGGGACGGATCATCCCGATCGGGAAGGGTTCTGCCATCCCG
Organism: Agrostemma githago; assembly: GCA_958450325.1. Lineage (NCBI taxonomy): Eukaryota > Viridiplantae > Streptophyta > Magnoliopsida > Caryophyllales > Caryophyllaceae > Agrostemma > Agrostemma githago. The sequence continues at coordinate 17,348,764 of OY288260.1, read as the reverse complement.
ATCGGGAAGGGCTCAACCCGACCGGGAAGGACCCACAGTGGCGCTTCTAAATGTGCCTCCCTTCCCGATCGGGAAGGCTATTATCCCGACCGGGAAGGGTCTTGTATGCCTTCAATAAGAGCTCTAGGGTCCCTCCTTGTAGCTTATGGGCTTCCCGTCGATTCTCGGGACTCGGGATTTGAACCCAAGGTCTCGGGTACGATTCCAAGGCCTCGAGTCATCGTTCCTTTATCTCGTTGGCTCCAAAATGTGCATGCATTGAGTCGGAATCACTCCAACTCTTCCAAATCGGGCTCGGGAACCTGAAACGGACTAAAGGAAGCATAAGAAGCCCATGAATCGCTCCCAAGGAGCGATTCCACAAGGAAATGGGACCAAAACACTACGAAATAGGCACTACAAATGACACTTATCAACTCTCCCACACTTAACCCTTACTCGCCCTCGAGTAAGCACATACTAACTACTAAACTAGCCGAATGGGTATTAGCGCACCCTACGCCCCTTCAACTGACGCGAGTGCACTTAGAGAAAAAGTGCACTCCGCAAGGCAAGTTGGGTCTTGCGACAAAACTGTGGATGCAACCGGACACAAAACACATAAACAAACAAACACACAAACAAACACATAATCGGTTGCACCCGAAACAAAAGAAATACCGCTTCCCTCTAAAAGCGGTGAACAAAACACCGGTTTAGGACTCGAGGTAAGCGACAACGTTCCCAAGCTAGCAATACGAACCAAGATGGACTAAACCCTAATAGTATGACGATAAAGCAACAAAAACGTTGGTAACTTACCTAGGTCCTCCTAACTTTCTAAAAACGTACTACGGGACGATCGGCGGAGTGGAAAGTGAAGAACCACGGTGTTAGTCGACACTGTAGGTAAGTGAGACCCCGCCCCCTTTAGCGTGAGCCAAGAGGGTCGTCCCGTGTCCAAGACCGCCTAACTAGTCCAAGTAAAAAGGTGGAAAACATGCAAAATGAGGGAAGACCGACTAATGCCGCTATCATCCTTCCTAGGGACTCGGTCCTTTGGTAGGCTCTTCACGGAAAAAGTCGGAAAAATGCTTATTTTGAGAGGATATCTTTTTGTGAGACGGGTTTTCTTTTGGCATTTTCTTTCCTTTTGATGTTTTTGCTTTGTTTGTTGCCATGCCATTTCTTTTTCTTCTTTTCTATTTTCTTTTTGGCTTTTGTGCCTTTTCTTTTTCTTCATTCTTTTCTTTCTTTCATTTTTTTTTTCTTTCTTTTCTTTGCCCCTTTTGGCAAGATTTGGCATTTTTGGCAATTCTTTGGGTGATGAGAAAGAGAGAACTCAACAAATCGCATTTTATTGTGTGGATATGCGTAGGAGGTAGGGTAATGGGTATGTCGGGACGACGTCTTCCTTTCATACTCACAAAAAGGGGAGAACTTGGACTAATCAAACAACCCTAAACACGGTCACCTAGGGGACGAGACTCGGTAACCAAGGCCTTTTCACACCGTGGGTGGTCATAATGGTCAAAAGTGCAAATCCCGTAGTAAATTCCTAGTAAGCTAGGTGGACTCGAGGTAAAGGACCAACGAATTCATCGATTTAGGGTCATTCTACTAGGCTAAAGTCCAAGACTCGATTTACACTACTAAAAAGGGAAAGTACACACTCACACACTAACCTCTAAACCGGGTTTTCGAAAACCATTTACACACAAGACACACAACACACACAAAATGAAGACATGACGAAAACAAAAGAAAAAGGAACAAAAGCAACAAAAACAAAACAAGGCAAAACAAAACACATAGACAAAACAACCACCACCCCTATATTCCATACAAGACACCAAATCATCCACCATTATGCACAAAGCTCCACCCGAGCACACCTCAACACAACCTTCTCCAAACATCACAAGGAATAAAGGAGAAAAAGAGATAAGGTGTTACCGGAAGTCTTTAGAGCTTTCCAAAGTCATTGGCGAATAAAGCAACCTATAAGAACAAAGGGAGGCAAAACACGCGCACAAACAAATATACGACACAAAGACACAAAATGAAAACAAAAAAGAGAAAATCTTTTTGATTTTTGTGAAATTTTTTCAATTTTTAGGATTTTTAAAGGTTTTTCGGAAAACTATGAAAATAAAACTAACTACGATAGAATATCGCTCCCCCACACTTAAATCGAGCAATGTTCTCATATGCTCAATCGTAGTGTGCGGAGAGACAAAAGAAAAGAAAATAAACTACGAAAATAAAGCTAAAAATCAAAGAATAAGGTGAAGAAAACGGTAGAAGGTGTCCGGCCGGGGTGTAGTGAAGTCACCATGGGCCGAGACGAGAAAAAGATATGGAAGGAGGAAGAAAAATAAAAAGAAGGAAATAAAAGGAAATGGGAGGGGAGGGCTAGGTGTAATCAAGTCACCTAGCCCGGATTCCGTCCAAATCCGACTAACTCCTAAAAAGGGGTGAAAATCTTGTAAATTGGATTAATCGACTGACTCTCGACGTAATCACGTCGTCGGGAGTCGGGAGCAACCATACTACAGCCTCGAAGGCCACTAAGACACCGTGACTCAAGGGAAGGGGGTAAACAATGAAAAAGAAGCGATAAAAAGACGGAAAAGTAAGGATAGTTACCCAAACCGAGCGGCTAGTAACTCACTTGCTCCATCGTCTCGTTGATCGTTAGAGGCTCGTCGCTTATTTTCTCGGTTGCCATCTCGCTTCACACTTGAAGAGAACTCACGGTATAGGTAGTAATGGTAGGGGGTGGGATTTGATGTGAGAGTTGGTGTAAAGCGGATATGAAATGGAGTGAGGGCATGACAATGAAGTACAAGGGGCATATGATAAGGCTAGGGTAGTTAGGGAGGTTGGGAGGGGGCATAAAACGGTTGGGTGGACTCGATTTGCGAAGAAGAATCACAAAGGGGGAGCAGAGGACCTTCCCGGTCGGGACGCCCTCATCCCGATCGGGACGAGCCCACAGTAAGCTCGAAATGTGGTGCGCCCTTCCCGATCGGGAAGGCTTACCCTTCCCGGTCGGGACGCCTCATCCCGGCCGGGATGGGTCTTCTTCGACCTCCACGATCCCAAAAACTTGTTCCAAGTTTCAAAAACCCGATCCTCGTGCCTATAATCCAAGGTATACCAAAGCCAATCTCCTCTAGGAGCATTTTCACTTCACCTATCAATCAATACTCAAACATGCATCAAACTCTCTCCCTCACAACGCTCTTCAATCAATCCAAATAACAAGAATTCACAAAAATTCCAACAAACTACAAGAAAGAGATATATACAATGAGACGGTTCTTGTGGAACACCGTCAAACCAAGGTGGTGCTTTCTTCAATCTTTTTCAAAAACCTTGAACAATTCCATCTCCATCAAGGGCACGTAACAACAAGTCGAAGGCCCTAGAGAAGTCTTCAATCAAGCTCGAGATATAACCGACCACATCCCGAGGCTCTTCAAGGCCTTGCCTCGACGTTCCCGGGGCATCCCGATCTACTAAGTTCAATGGTTTGAACTTGTACTTGCGATCCTTCGGGATATACCCAAACGTCCAACGATCCTCATGTGGCCCCAAGGGAGGCTCATCTTTGTCCTTGCTTTGCAACTTGTCGTCAAGCCCATGATTCGGGCACTCATCTCCCTCCAAATCGGAGTCATCATCCTCAAGTACATAAGAGTACTCCTTCAAGCTTTGTTCCAATCCTTCCCCTAGATCGATGTCTTCCGTGGCATGGATCATATTACATGTCTCGGTCATAGGCGAAGTGTTGCCTTGGAGGTCAAACACTAACTCCTCGTCGCCTAGTTGAAAAGTGATCCTACCCTTCTTCACATCGATCACGGCACCGGCGGTGTGTAAAAATGGGCGTCCAAGGATGATGGGAGTGTTAGCATCCTCCGGCATGTCAACCACAATGAAGTCGAACGGAATGAAGAACTTCCCTATTTGTACTGGCACATCCTCTAACATTCCCAATGGTCGGTTAAGAGACTTATCGGCCATTTGGGGTGTAATGGACGTACACTTCAACTCCGTCATCCCTAATCGCTCACAAATGGTGTAGGGAATAATGCTCACACTCGCGCCCAAATCGCACATAGCTCTCTTGATCTTGTAGTTGCCGATGGTGCATGGGATAGAGAAACTACCCGGGTCCTTCAACTTCGGAAGCGTGGAACCTTGAATAAGCTCGCTCACCACCCTAGTGAACGCTACCGTCTCTTCCTTGTCGATGGACCTCTTCCTAGCCAAGATTTCTTTCATGAATTTACCATATGCCGGGATTTGGGTAAGTAACTCGGTAAACGGGACACTAACATCCAATTTCTTCACGATATTAAGGAACTTGTCGAATTGAGTGTCCACCTTTGTCTTCATTTGCCTAGATGGGTAGGGCAACTTGATTTGGTACTTGTTTTGATCACTAAGGGTGGACTCTTCAAAGGACACTTTCCTTTTTACTTTGTCTTTCTCTTGAAGAGGGGGAGGGTTGTCTTCTTGGGGTTTCTCGACCTCCCGTAAAACTTGCTCCTCAATTGGATTATTAAAGCTTGACTCTTCTTGATTTTGAGATGCCAATTCCATTCTCGGTTCTTGCATTGGCTCTTGCTCACTAGGATATGGAGGGGGGGGGGGGGGGGTCATAGGATGTACCTCTCCTTGTGGTGATAGCATTTACATGCTCAAATGTCGGTGTTTCACCTTGAGAAGGTAGTTGCCCCTTTTGCCTTGAGGAGCTCCCCGAAGCGAGTTGAGATACTTGAGTCTCAAGTATCTTCATACGGGTGTCTCTTATCGCGTTTTCCCCTTGAATATAAGTGAAGAGCTCATGATGGTTTCTTGATATGTCCATTTGACCTTGTTGCATGTCCATCAAAGTCTTTTGAATGTCGAAATCCCGAGGTGGGGAGGATGGATTATGTGGAGTGTCGGTGATGGCGAGGGGAATGCCATAATCATGAGTAGGAGACCGGCTCCTAGGCTTGCTTTGTTGTTGTTGATTTTGAGTTGCTTGTTGACGGTTCCCTTGGAACCCATGAGAATTACCTTGTTGATGGCCTTGATTGTTGCCATGGTTGCGGTTTTGATACCCTTGAAAATTTTGGTTTCCATGGAAACCACCTTGATTGAAGTTCCCTTGTTGGAACCCTTGCTTGTTGTTGAAGTTGCCTTGGTTATTTTGCTTGAAATTATTGAAGGGTCTTTGATTTCCCACATAACTTTGGTAACTCTCATTGTTGTCCCGTAAGGGAGGTGGAACATAGGGACGATGTTGTTGTTGATGTTGAAGTGCTTGTTGTTGAGGGACTTGATTGGAAGCTTGGTATTGATTAGAGAAGGAGACACCTTGCTTGAACGCTTGAAATGCGTTCACTTGCTCAATACTCCCTCTACAATGCATAGGATCATGACCAACGATTCCACAAGTATCACACATTCCAAAATAAGGCAAAGGAGGTGCAAACTCCAAAGCATTTACATCATGGATCGAGTGTTGGTTGGAGGAGCTAGAGCTTTGAACTTGGTTGAGGTGGCTTTGGAGCTTTTTGTCAATGGTCTCCATGTGAGTTCTTAGTTGAGCCCCAAGATCGATGCTCAATTGTGTAATGGCATCAACCTCATGCCTACCTCCCCGATTTGCCTTCCTAGGCCTTGAGTATTGTGAATTATGCATCGCCATCTCTTCAATCCTTGACCAAGTTTGGTCATCCTCCACTTCGGTAAACCTACCGTTAGATCCCATGTTGAGTATGGCCCTCGAGTCTTCATATAGCCCATTCCAAAATTGTTGCACAAGGAACCATTGTGATAAGCCATGGTGTGGACAAGAACGAATCAAGGCTTTGAATCTTTCCCACGATTCGTAGAGGCTTTCATCATCGCGTTGTTGGAAACCCGTGATAGAGGCTCTCAATAGATTTGTCTTCTCCGGGGGATAGAATTGTTGGTAGAAGGCTAAGGCTAGCTTCTTCCAAGTGTCAATGCCAAGTCTTGCTTTATCCAACCCCTTTAACCATTGCTTCGCCTTACCGATAAGAGAGAAAGGAAATAATACCCACCGGATTTGGTCTTGAGTTATTCCCGTTTGTGAAATAGCGTCACAATAGTCCGAAAAGGTTTCCATGTGTTGATGAGGATCTTCGGTTGGTAACCCGCTAAATTGACTTCTCTCGACCAATTGGATAAATTGCGTCTTCACCACAAAATTCCCGGTATATGCCTCCGGTAAAGTGGATGGACCCGGCAAAACGTCTTCCGTAAAGGTTGAGTGAGAAGAGAACTTAGGCATGATTGGATATAAGGGAGACGATGGTGGTGTAGACGGTGTTGATGTAGAAGAGGAGGGGGAACTAGGAGAAGAATCACCGAAGGGATTGATGAAGGTCCCCCCCGGCCGTCTCTCGAGGTGAGTTGCTCAAGTCGGCTCCTTGGGCTTGCCCTTGATGAGCGGTGCTTGCACTTGGTTGAGAGATCCTAACCCGATTAATCGTCCGTTGGCGAAAGACTCGAAAGAGTCTCTCCGGCTCTGGATTAAAGAGGTAGAAGTCGACTCCCCTCCTAGGCATACACTACACACTAGAACAAACGTGAGAACACCTAGTGCTTTATGGGCACTAGGTAACGACAATAACAAACACAACTAGAGACAAAGAGAAAAAGAAGAAAAACTAGAGAATATTCACAAGAGAAGATGGGAGAGCACAAAGAAGGGTAACTAAGTCTAGAAATAAGCAAACTAAGTCTAAACAATGCACCGTCCCCGGCAACGGCGCCAAATTGATGGTAGGGATTCGTCACGTCCCCACCGTCAATAATACAACCGGCTAAACCTAACGGTAGTTAGGGTAAGTCGGGTCGTGTCCACGGAGACGATGTTGCGAAGTTTAGACTAGGTCTACCTAAAACGAGACTAAATTACCAACAAACACGAAGAAGCGATAAATGGAAAACTATTAAGGAGGAGGAATAAGAACTAGACTAACAATGCTAAACAATGCTAATGATCGATCTAACTAATAAACTAGAGTAAACGATGTGTAACTAGAAGATGACTCAAATATGGAAAGAAGTGGGGTAGGTCGGGTTCATAGAGGTAGAAGGGTAATTGGGGTGATCAAGGGTAAAGGTGTCTCCTAATCGCTAGAGTCGGTCCGAGCTCTCGCAACTTAGACCGATGTCAAGGTGAGTCCGGGCTCTCGCAACTTAGACCCTAGTCGGCACTCTCGTGACTATGACTATTCTCAACATTTCCACAAAATAAGCAATCAATGAGAAGATGAACACAAGCATGGGAAGCATGGCCACTACAACTCACACAAGCATATCAACAAACACATATAGTGCTTACAATGTGACTAACAACAAAGATACAACCTTTTCCCCTTAATCAACCCTAATCATCCATATTCTACCCCTAATCCCCCTACTAACCCCACAAGAAGACTACTCACTCATTATCCAGAATAAAACAACTATAACAAGAGAAAATATTATCACCAAACAAACATCCATAATGATTGACAAGAACAATGATACTAACAATATAAAAAGATTCAAACAAGATTAAATAAACAAGCTTAAGAGTAAGAAAGATTATACCAACACTAAGGAGATGAAAAGATGAAATCTTGTATAAATAAGAACCCAAATAAAACCCAAGGTTGTCAATCTTGGAGAATTCTTCAAGTATCCTCTTAATACAAGAACTAATTACAATAATTAACTAAGGATTAACTAAGATTAAGGGAAAATTAAAGCTAATGAGTGAGAGTAAATCTAGGGTTTCGGAGGCTTAAACTAATGTAGGGTAACATAAGATGTCTTAAAATTACAAGAAGGGAGTATATATATGGGTACAAGAATGAAGGAGAAGAAAAGAAGAATGCGGGTGAGCTGTAGCCCATCCCGACCGGGACGGATCATCCCGATCGGGAAGGGTTCTGCCATCCCGATCGGGAAGGGCTCAACCCGACCGGGAAGGACCCACAGTGGCGCTTCTAAATGTGCCTCCCTTCCCGATCGGGAAGGCTATTATCCCGACCGGGAAGGGTCTTGTATGCCTTCAATAAGAGCTCTAGGGTCCCTCCTTGTAGCTTATGGGCTTCCCGTCGATTCTCGGGACTCGGGATCGGGTCTCGGAGGCTCGGGATTTGGACCCAAGGTCTCGGGTACGATTCCAAGGCCTCGAGTCATCGTTCCTTTATCTCGTTGGCTCCAAAATGTGCATGCATTGAGTCGGAATCACTCCAACTCTTCCAAATCGGGCTCGGGAACCTGAAACGGACTAAAGGAAGCATAAGAAGCCCATGAATCGCTCCCAAGGAGCGATTCCACAAGGAAATAGGACCAAAACACTACGAAATAGGTACTACAAATGACACTTATCAACTATATGCTCTTATGAGTAATGAGAGCAATATTATAAATTTATTATATAGCCGTTATAAATTTATTATATAGCCGTTATAAATTTATTCTATGCACTTAATATATATGATATTGAATATTATTCATTAATCAATTTAAGAACATTATGTATGTTTTGCTTGAGAAAATTGAATATGTATAATATATGTTGAGATTATATATTAGTGTGACTTTTCGTATCCTTAGTAATGTTTTGAAAAGACACGTGTGTACTTGTCTTGTAAATTATTTTGGATACATTTGGAAGGAGAATTTAACTTCACACTAGAGACGCATCAATGCTCACTTGAGTAAAATAAGCTATATGTGGGGGTTAAATATTTTATTTTTATTGACATGCATAATCTTGATCAAGTATGTATTAAATAATTGGATGAATTATTTGATAAATTACTCTAAGAATAGATTATGGAATAGATAAATTGTCAGGCATAATTATTTGATATCTAAAAGTTGGGATGATTAATGAATGAATAATTTGTATATTTTGTTTGAACGATTATGTTTGTCACTATTTCGTGGTGTGACAACATGTGGGGGAAGTCATTCAACTTATTTGATAAAATTATTCATGAATCAATTTTTGAGTTGATATCTTATAATTTGTGAAGAGTATGTATATCTCTAATTGTGGGGGAAGGTGATGATCGATAACATGTTTTATACATGAATAATTGAACCAAATGTAAGAGTTTTAATTTGTTGACTAAGTCAATAAATAATGGTTGTGTAAGGTCCATTTATTTATGTTATACATTTGGTTTACACCACACTATATGAGATTATGATGATTGATTTTATGTGAGTAAAGGATATATATTTTAATTTGTGGATTTGCAAAAAGAAAATATAAGTGAAACAATCATCGAGATCGTTGTTCTCTAATATAAGAATGATGGTGTATACATGGTGCAATATTGAGAATTGCAACATGTTCGATATTTATAAAGATGTTGGATCACAAGGTGAGATGCACAATGATCATGAGTAAAGTTTCATCTTTATAATAATTTTATTATAAGTCTATTGAGAAGACTGTTATAATTTTATGTATTATGTATGCGTATTATTTTGCTCTTTTAACCTTATCGGAGTAATGCATGGTAATTGTGAGCTTAATATTTATTGCATAATTGTGGGGGCATCAATTGCTATGCAATGTTTGATGCTGATTTCAGCTTCATATTGCTAAAAATGCTGTGTAGTGAATTACACACATGTATTATGTAGATTTGAGGGAGTTGAAATCATCAAATATAATTTGGTGTATTTGAAAGGTTGAGCATATAGCTCTTAATGGTATTATAGCCCAAATTTGGGTGGTCCTTGTGAGACGGACTTGATGAGATCACCGTAATGATAGAGGTTGAGCATATAGCTCTTAATGATCTTATAGCCCAAATTTGGGTGGTCCTTGTGAGAACGGACTTGATGAGATCACCGTAATGATAGAGGTTGAGATATTTCTCTTAATGAATCTATATCCCTATGTTTGGGTGGTCCTGTTGTGAAGGACTTGATGGATTCACCGTAGTATTGAGAGGTTGAGCTTTAGAGCTCTTAATGATTCTATAGCTCATAAGTGAGTGGGTTATGTGGAGATATCCTTGATAGAATCATCTAAGTGGGTGTGAGGGTTGGCCTCCTTCTATGAGAGATTGAGTTATCTTTCTAGAGCACTCATCAAAATCCCAAGGTTCATTTGACCATAAATTTGTTGAATCGTATTGCGGAACTCGTGTGGAACTTAAGGTATGATATGTGTTGTGAGGGTAATTCAACCGAAGTTCAATAAGGAATTCAAATCGAAAGATATTCTCTTGTTGTAAGTAAGTTGTTGACTCATTTCACTAATACGTTAATTCAAATCGAAAGATATTAACGTCTAAGTGTCAACCTTTTCATATGCTCATAATATTTGTTATTGGTTGTCATTTGCATTAGTGGGGGATTGTTAGAAATAATGCAAAGACAATAGATTGATCATTGTTGCATTGTAAGGGTATCTCCCATTAACTAGCACATTGACACCAATATTCATGATGGTTATGAATATCATTATCTTTATAGTAATGACAATTCATTACCATCATGAATAGCCTTGGATACCCTTTGATATTAGTCTCATTGTAGACACCCACATTTTGACCGCCAGGTGTCTATAGTAGGTCCCGCCAAACACCCGATGATGATAGGACGCAAACATGCTTTAATGGGTTCGGATATGGGCTCGAAATCATGGACATTTGGTTTAGGCTTATTACGGAGTACAAATCTCACAAAATGGACCTCAAATCCAGGCCCAGTGGGTCGTTTCGAGTCAAATAAGACTAATTTGGGTCGATTCTGACACCGGGGGTAAAACCGTCTTTTAGCGACCGAGTCAAACCCGGTCAAAGATATTTTTTCCCGAGTCACACGATCTGGCCGTGTCATTACGCATCCATTTCGGACTCAATCACTACAAAAATCAGCCTTCAATAATATTAAACAAATTCGTTTAAGGATAGAATTCGATCTCAAGTAGGAATTCTATCCGGAAACCGAAACGAAGTATCACCCGAGCTCAGATACTCGGCTGAAACAGCCGAGATACCTCCCCACCAGCCGAGATTCTTGGCTTATTCACCAAGAAACGAGAAGTTTATTTCCTTACAAACTCTCGTGTTTCCTATCCAAACCGGTGTTTCTTGTCACACAAGCAAGACCACCTCGATTCCTATAAATAGGACCTCATATTCAACACAAAAGATACATTCATTATCGATCAATACACTACAACTTTTCAGCAACTCATACACAATTATTATAGCAAAAACAATCTCGAAATCCACATCCGAAGGAATACCGAAATAGCGTCTAAAAACCGACGAATCCGTCCCGTCACCCGGCCGAATCCACGCCTCACACACACACAAAAAAAACACTCCAAAAACCGACACCTTAACTCATCCACATCATCTCGACGCTCACGTGCCTAAGCCACCGTCCGACGAGCCTTTTACCGAGAACAAAAAGCATGTAGGTTGAGAGTGTAAATCAAACCCGACTCTTTTCCTTTCTCTCTCCCTATCTCACGTTTTTATTACCTTTTTTCGTCCGTCTTTCTTTTTTTTATTTCGGGTCATCGATCGTCTCAAATTTATTACGGGTCATTCGTTGCATCATATTTTAATTTATTCTCGTTAATAAAAACTTTTTTATAACGTTCTTAAAATACGATATCGATTCTCTAATCGTATATCGTATCTACAAGAACTAAATTAAATTTATTCTCGTTGATGCTAACAAAATCATTACCTTTTTTTTAACAAAATTCGATGATTTTTTAACGCGGAGAGAATTAACACCTTTTTTCGTTCAAAATTCTTTTTTTCAATTTTCGTTCAAAAACAAGTTTTTCAAAACTTTTTATAAAATCATTCCGACTATTCGATATCGATTTCATAATCGAATATCGAATACGACGAATATCGAAAATATAAATCGAGTATAAATTAATCCATATTTGTACGCGATTTATAAAGAGTTAACGGTTTTCGACAAAATAAAAAAACCCGGACAGACCACCACGCGAGTCGCGCGCCATCCAGGCGGCTCGCGCGGCGGCCTGATTCGGCCGAGTTCCTTTTTCTTCGTTTCTTCGCTTTTCTATTTTTAATTCTTTTCGAACCTTATATTAAAATGCGGCTTTCGCGACATATTTTAATAAATACTTTTTTTTTCGACCTCGGTCAACACATGTTAATCAATCACGTGTCATCAAATCTTTTCTAAAATCATGCATATTATTTATTTGCATCTTTTTCAATTTATTCACCGTTACTAACTCGTTTTCTCGTGTTTGTAGCTTTTTATTTGTTTTTTATCGTTTTATTAGACTAAAACGAACTCACATGCTAAAATAACTTTGACGTTATTAGTTTAATATGCATTAAACGACTTAGCAACCCATTTATTTATTTTTCTCACATGCTTAGGAAAATAATGTTTGCATATCATTCAATCATCGAACTAACCCGTGTACACCAAAAACGAACGATATCTTAGTAAAGGCCGCTAAGTGCGGGCGGGGTTGGGTGTTCTTAGTGAACTTCCCAACACGTACCCTCACCCCTTACTCAGAACCATGGTTTCCGGATGTCCGAATCCATTGGCTACGAGAGTCATTCAATATACGATTAACCGCCCAGTCGGCATCGGTATCGATATGCAAAGGGACGAGCCCAATAAACTCTGACATCGGAAATGGGCCGTATTTTGTATACGGCCCACTACGACATAGAGTGGGCTCGAACGGTTCCGAATAACCACAAAATTCGGTGGCGACTCCTACTTCGATTTAAATTACAATTTGACCATCTCATATGGGGATTCATTCGCCTCCCCAAACCCGTGCGTGGCCGCGTCGGGGTGGACCTATGTCATGTCCACAGTTTGGCGACTCCGCTGGGGTTACCAGGCACGAGTAAGGGATCTCGAGAAACAATTCCAAAAGGTAGAATACATATACCTACCTCGGGAAGAAAATCAGTTCGCAGACGCACTTTCAAAATTGGCATCCTTACTAAATATTCCCGATCATATGACCAGCATGTCGATTTGTGTCGAAAGACGATCCGAGCCGGCATATATCCATGACATCGAGGATATCGAAATACCGGATCCCGAGCCATGGTACAAGGCGATCCAGACGTATTTGACAACCGGGGAGTATCCACCCGGGACCGACAATAGAGCCAAAAAGGCCTTGCGTAGGCTAGCAACCCAGTTCGTCCGTACCGATGACGGGCAACTCTACAAAAAGACACCACAGGGGGCTCTCCTTTTATGTGTCGACAAGGGTAATGCTGAAAAGGTCATGGCCGAAGTACATGACGGCGAGTGTGGTCCTCACATGAACGCCCAGATGCTAGTCCGGAAGATCATGAGACTCGGATATTACTGGAACAGCATGGAAACCGATTGCCAGCTATATGTCAGACATTGCCATAATTGCCAGATTTTCGCTAATGTACAACACATGCCACCATCCCTGCTGTATACCATGACATCACCCTGGCCATTTTCAACATGGGGAATCGATATAATCGGAAAGATAAACCCCTCGGGAACCGGAGGACACTGTTTCATTTTGGTAGCAATCGACTATTTCACCAAATGGGTCGAAGCGGAATCCTACCGTATTCTCAACGCCAGCCACGTTGCCAAATTTATCCAAAACAAGATAATATGCCGATATGGGATCCCTCATGAATTCATCAGTGACCACGGGACCCACTTTCAGGCTGAGACGGCAACCTTGTTAGCCAAATACAAGATCCAAAGACATACGTCTTCACCCTACCGACCCCAAACCAATGGAGCGGTAGAAGCAGCTAACAAAACCATTGTCACCATACTCAAAAAGATGGCTGACAATTACCGAGACTGGCCTGATAAGATACCATTTGCCCTTTGGGGATATCGAACCTCAATTCGTACTGCGACCGGGGCAACACCGTATTACCTTACATACGGGATGGAAGCGGTCCAACCTGTCGAGCTGGAGGTACCGTCACTCAGAATCCTACTCGAAAGTCATGTACCAGAAGCCGATTGGGTTCGGGCACGATATGACTCGTTAGTACTTCTAGACGAACGACGATCTCGGGCCCTTAATAACATACAGATCTACCAGAAAAGAATCCAACGGGCTTTCAACAAATGGGTAAGGCCCAGGAACATCAAAGAGGGAGATCTGGTTCTCAAATCCGTACGAGCTTTATTACCATAGACCCAAGGGGAAAATTCAAACCTAACTGGGCCGGGCCTTATTTGGTAAAGAAGATTCTATCGGGCGGAGCGGTAATGCTAACAGATCTGGACGGGAATGAGTTTATCAACCCAACTAACCTGGACCAGCTGAAACGTTATTACCCTTAAACCCGTTTCTCTCAGTGTCATTTGCAAAAGTTTATTAAAAACATCTTTTCAAAATAAACTTTTTAAGACAAGTCAAAAGCTAGAATTACTTATTCTACTGTTATAAACATCATGAACCAATAGTCTTGGTGTATTTCGAAATTGCAATTTAAAGTCTAAACTACGTTTGGTTTGATTCCGCTATTTGTGGATACGTAGGCAGCCCCTCAAAAGGGCACAACCACTGCAATCGAAAAGAAACAGGAACGGTTTCTAATAAACTTTCTTTATTTATCTCAAAAAAAATTCAATTACAAAAAATCCAAAAAAAAACAAACACACAAATAGTACTAATATTAAATAATAAAAAATCTAAGGCATTTTTCCCTTTCCCTTGTCCTTAGTCTTTTTTTCGGCCCACCAATGTCGACGTGGAGGTGAACGCTCCCGAATCACCAAGGGAATCTCCTTAACCCGGGCTCGTTTCTTCGAACTTGATTCCCCGGTCACCTCGGTCGGTCCTAGCCGGACCCGTGCCCTCTCGGGTATCCGTTCCCGCGGCCCAAGCCTGTCTCGGACCGCTAGCTTAGGTCCGAGCCTTCTCTCTAAGTCACTAGCACCAGTCTCTTTAGCTCGAGTCTTAGTCTTTGACTTAGAACCTGACTCCGGCCCGACAAAGGTAGTTGGAGTTTCTTCTTCAAAGAACCATCTGTTGTCCTTCACTGATTCTCTACGGGCTAAATCAAAAGCCTCATCGGTCTTTAAAGCTTCACGGGCCTCTTTAGATTCTTCAGAAGCCCATTTAAGATATGATTCAGAAACCCAAGCGGTCTGGCAAGGACGAGGTATAGTCCACATCACACGAGTAAACCAGCGTTGTAACCATGTGTCACACATAGCGTCCGTCAATTGGACCGAAACGCTAGTAATTGCTTCAGTTTCGGGGATCTGCTGAAATGAACCAAACTGCCTTAGAAGACAATCTGGGTAAATATGGACGGTCCAGTCCAAGGACAAAATCACCAGGTAACGGGCTTTATCTCTTTTAGCTAGGCCCGTCATCTTCGAGAGGAACCACCAGATCACGTTCCACCTAATCAGGGGCCCGCCATGGAATTTTAACTCCTCATCCCAGTACTTCCGATTTATATGATGATTGGAGCTGATTCGTCGAGACCGTGAGCCTATCTGACAGCTTCGATACCTGGATATGCTCGTCGGGGGCTCTATAATTGACAGGCGCTCGGATAACCAAATCTGCAAAGATTTTCGAAAAGTCAAAAACTTTCGAAAAAATCAAAAAAAATTCCGAAAAAAAAAAATTCAAAATTTTTTTTTCGAAAAATTAAAAATTTTCGGAAATTCAAAAAAAAACAAAAAAAAAAATCGGAAATTCGAAAAATCAAAAAATTTCGGAAATTCGAAAAAAAAAAGTTTGGAAATTAAAAAAAAAAAAATTCGGAAAAATTTTCGAAGAAAAAAAAGGGGTCAAATACCTGCAGAAGACGAATCCCGCCCGTTAATTGCCGATTTGGATCAAGTCTCCTCGCATCAAGGCCCATGATGGTCTCCCCAGTTATCAGCCAGGCTGGGCTATAACCTG
The DNA here is from genome assembly GCA_958450325.1 of Agrostemma githago. Lineage (NCBI taxonomy): Eukaryota > Viridiplantae > Streptophyta > Magnoliopsida > Caryophyllales > Caryophyllaceae > Agrostemma > Agrostemma githago. The sequence goes on along the minus strand of OY288260.1, from coordinate 17,332,821 downwards.
CCTCCATTTGATCCACTATGCTGATTAGCCTGATCTCGCCTAAACATGAGTCAGCATCCATCCGACCTTCGAAAGCGTATCGATGCAGCATACAGAAGGCAAAGGCCCTACGCCTGTGGATAGGAGAAATTCTGGGACCATTGGGATCCATAAATTTATCAGCTAGGTCGAACAGGGAAACAGAATTTCCCTTCACCATACGGGAAGTCTCAGCATGAGACAACCCAAGAAAGTCTCTCAGCCTCCTCCTTGGATCAGGGTAAAAAGGAGGAATAGCAGGATGAGCATTGGGGCACCAACCCCCTACAGCAGCAATCTCTTCGGGAAGGGGACATATTTCTCCCCGGGAAAAAGCGAAAACATGATGGGTAGAATCCCAGAAGGTCAAGCAAGCATCTAGAAAATGGGTATCCACCTTAAGTCGCTGGAGCGGGAACAAAGCTACAATTCCCATCTGAGTTAGCTGGACCTTATCTCCATCTCGAAAATCTTAGGCCCACGCGTGAAGCATCGCGGTCAGATGTTCGATTCCCATAGCAGAAAGTTTTTATTTTATCTAAAAAGTCTAAAGGGATTTTTTAAGATGAGAAGGAAATATTTCAGGTTGGAATATGAGAAGATTAAGGTCAAGAACTCTCTATTTATAATAGAGAAATCTCCTCTCCTAGTCACCCCTGGAATAGGGATTATTTTTGCAGTATTCCCTGCTTCACTTAGGCATACAGGCCTAACCAGATTTTTTTGGGAATCCGTGTCAGAATCAGCTCAGGAATCAAGTCATCCCAAACATTCCTTTTCTTCCAAATTTTTCGAAAAATTTTCCGCCATTTTCGAAATCTTTTTCGGTTTTTTCCAAAAAAAAATCAATCAAAAATCATTTTCTTCCCCAGCAAGAGTCGATGTTTTATCTGTATGTTGCATGCAAAACAGACAGGTATCCCAAGACTCCTGGAGAATTATCAAAGTTCTCAGTGAAAATTCAAGCAACATTTTCGCTGAGGAATCGGATGCATCAGTAAAAGGTACATCCGCAGCTTCTAATAGAGGCTCCCGCGCAATTCAAAGATGGGACGTATCAATAAGCGGTACACCCATAGCCTCCAAGGCAAGCTCACACGCAATTCCAAGATGGATGTGTTTATAAACAGACACGCCCAAGACTTTTGAGTAGAAGTCCCCATGCCATTACTCACACCTACCCAGGTATGATCTTTATCTTATGGCTGGCGAGCCCTTCACGCAAGTCTAATGGACTCTAAACGACCCGATCGGAAGGCTGCCAGGTCTTAATCCTCGATTGGCCTGGTAGCTACTCTGACTTTCGCCTTGTCCAAGCCTCAGTCAGAGTGGGGGCTATGTAGACACCCACATTTTGACCGCCAGGTGTCTATAGTAGGTCCCGCCAAACACCCGATGATGATAGGACGCAAACATGCTTTAATGGGTTCGGATATGGGCTCGAAATCATGGACATTTGGTTTAGGCTTATTACGGAGTACAAATCTCACAAAATAGACCTCAAATCAAGGCCCAGTGGGTCGTTTCGAGTCAAATAAGACTAATTTGGGTCGATTCTGACACCGGAGGTAAAACCGTCTTTTAGCGACCGAGTCAAACCCGGTCAAAGATATTTTTTCCCGAGTCACACGATCTGGCCGTGTCATTACGCATCCAGTTCGGACTCAATCACTATAAAAATCAGCCTTCAATAATATTAAACAAATTCGTTTAAGGATAGAATTCGATCTCAAGTAGGAATTCTATCCGGAAATCGAAACGAAGTATCACCCGAGCTCAGATACTCGGCTGAAACAGCTGAGATACCACCCCGCCAGCCGAGATTCTTGGCTTATTCACCAAGAAACGAGAAGTTTATTTCCTTACAAACTCTCGTGTTTCCTATCCAAACCGGTGTTTCTTGTCACACAAGCAAGACCACCTCGATTCCTATAAATAGGACCTCATATTCAACACAAAAGATACATTCATTATCGATCAATACACTACAACTTTTCAGCAACTCATACACGATTATCATAGCAAAAACAATCTCGAAATCCACATCCGAAGGAATACCGAAATAGTGTCCAAAAACCGACGAATCCATCCCGTCACCCGGCCGAACCCACGCCTCACACACACACAAAAACGCTCCAAAAACCGACACCTTAACTCACCCGCATCATCTCGACGCTCCCGTGCCTAAGCCACTGTCCGACGAGCCTTATACCGAGAACGCAAAGCATGTAGGTTGAGGGTGTAAATCAAACCCGGTTCTTCTCCTCTCTTTTCGTCCGTCCTTTTTTATTTTCTTTTACGGGTCATCGATCGTTTCGCATTATTAATATGGGTCGTTTGTCGCATCATATTTTTATTTATTTTCGATAATAAATTTTTTTATAACGTTCTTAAGATATGATATCGATTCTCTAATCGAATATCATATCTAACAAGAACTAAATTAAATTAATTTTCGTTGATGCTAATAAAATCACTACTTTTTTTAAACAAAATTCGATGATTTTTTTAACGCGGAGAAAATTAACATCTTTTTTCGTTCAAAATTCTTTTTTTCAATTTTTCGTTCAAAAAACGAGTTTTTCAAAACCTTTTTCTAAAATCATTCCGGCTATTTGATATCGATTTCATAATCAAATATCGAATACGAAGAATATCGAAAATATGAATCGAGTATAAATTAATCCATATTTGTACGCGATTTATAAAAATTAACGATTTTTCGAACAAAACAAAAAAAAACCCGAACAGGCTGTCACGCGAGTCGCGCGTCTGTTAGGCGACTCGCGCCACAGCCTGCTCGGCCGAGTCCTTTTTTCTTCGTTTCTTCGCTTTTCTATTTTTAATTTTTTTCGAACCTTATATTAAAATGCGACTTTCGCGACATATTTTAATAAATACTTTTTTTCGACCTCGGTCAACACGTGTTAATCAATCACGTGTCATCAAATCTTTTCTAAACTCATGCATATTATTTATTTACATCTTTTTCAATTTATTCATCGTTACTAACTCGTTTTCTCGTGTTTGTAGCTTTTTATTTGTTTTTATCGTTTTATTAGACTAAAACGAACTCACATGCTAAAATAACTTTGACGATATTAGTTTAATATGCATTAAACGACTTAGCAACCCATTTATTTATTTTTCTCACATGCTTAGGAAAATAATGTTTGCATATCATTCAACCGTCGAACTAACCCGTGTACATAAAAAACGAACGATATCTTAGTAAAGGCCGCTAAGTGCGGGCGGGGTTGGGTGTTCTTAGTGAACTTCTCAACACGTACCCTCACCCCTTACTCAGAACCGTGGTTTCCGGATGTCCGAAACCATTGGCAACGAGAGTCATTCAATATACGATTAACTGCCCAGTCGGCATCGGTATCGATATGCAAAGGGACGAGCCCAATAAACTCTGACATCGGAAATGGGCCGTATTTTGTATACGGCTCACTACGACATAGAGTGGGCTCGAACGGTTCCGAATAACCACAAAATTCGGTGGCGACTCCTACTTCGATTTAAATTTCAATTTGACCATCTCATATGGAGATTCATTCGCCTCCCCAAACCCGCGTGTGGCCGCGTCGGGGTGGACCTATGTCATGTCCACAATTTGGCTGTGGACATGACATAGGTCCACCCCGACGCGGCCACGCGCGGGTTTGGGGAGGCGAATGAATCTCCATATGAGATGGTCAAATTGAAATTTAAATCGAAGTAGGAGTTGCCACCGAATTTTATGGTTATTCGGAACCGTTCGAGCCCACTCTATGTCGTAGTGGGTCGTATACAAAATACGGCCCATTTCCGATGTCAGAGTTTATTGGGCTCGTCCCTTTGCATATCGATACCGATGCCGACTGGGTGGTTAATCGTATATTGAATGACTCTCGTAGCCAATGGATTCGGACATCCGGAAACCATGGTTCTGAGTAAGGGGTGAGGGTACGTGTTGGGAAGTTCACTAAGAACACCCAACCCCGCCCGCACTTAGCGGCCTTTACTAAGATATCGTTCGTTTTTTATGTACACGGGTTAGTTCGACGGTTGAATGATATGCAAAGGGACGAGCCCAATAAACTCTGACATCGGAAATGGGCCGTATTTTGTATACGACCCACTACGACATAGAGTGGGCTCGAACGGTTCCGATAACCATAAAATTCGGTGGCGACTCCTACTTCGATTTAAATTTCAATTTGACCATCTCATATGGAGATTCATTCGCCTCCCCAAACCCGCGCGTGGCCGCGTCGGGGTGGACCTATGTCATGTCCACAATTTGGCGACTCCGCTGGGGATCGAACTGATGAGTCACTTACCATCGGCATCCCTAGGGTGAGACTCGAAAAGAAATCGTTCGAATAGTAATGTACACGTTTTAGTTCAATGGGCCATGCATAACCCAATCTTTCCCGGGCCGGTTACTTGTGACCGACGTCCCACTATACCACGGTGCGTTCCCACTTGGACCCACTAAAGACATCAATGGTGGAACTCGTTTAGGTTTTGCGGCATGTCCTAAGACCCACTCGGCTTAGGGAGTCCGTCCTCAGTACGAGAAAGCCATCGTTGTTGGTATAGACCCTATTAGACCGACCGAGAATTAGACTAAGAGCATACATGGTGTCGTTATACTGTTTCCGTGACTACATGCTACTTGGTCCGTGTCTCATCCTTTTTTTCAAAAAAACCGTGTTTTCAAAAAAAAAACTTGCATCTTTTTTCGAAAACCATCCATTTTTCAAAACCCGGAAAGCTGCCGAATTTAGGACTTATGATTTTGACTCAAAATAGCCTATTTTTAGCCGGTATGCTGTCCAAACCTTTTCAAAAATTCAAAACTCGGCCCGATAAACCTTTTTTCCGATTTTCAAAAAAAGATTGGGCCGTCCAACCCGACTTTGCTCGGTTTTCAAATTCAAATCCTCTTTTCAAACCTTCTTCTTCTTAGGACTTCCCGTATTTAGCAGTGTCGGGTCTTGTCGTAAGTAGCAAGAGTCTATAGCGTCGAAACTCCGTCGATCTTACATCACGGGTTTCCACCCCATCCCAAGTCCGCCTTACTAGTCAAGGCACGGCCCACCTACGTAGGACAAACTCCTACAAAGGGAAGCCCACTTACACAATCGAGTCCAAAGTCTGGGGATTAGCTTACACGTAGGCCTTTCTTCGAACGGGACTAGGCCCACTATGCCGAAATCCTAAAGAAAGCCCACCGTCCATGAGTCACCCGTCTAGGAGTCGGTTTTTAGTCCGTTTCCAAGTCTAGTTATTTTTCTCGGGATGCACCTTTCGATCTGGGTCCGATTCTGATTACACGGTGTTCTTACAGACAGGCCACCTCACACCCGAACCATGACTAAGGACGCTATTGATCAACTGAACAATTCATTGGCCAAGATCCAAGAACAACTCGACCGAATTAGGGGTGATCAGATCGCCATTGTTACCCGGGTTAGCGCCATCGAACAGGACAAGCCCAAGGACGGGGATGAAGCTCATGGGCCATTAGCCGAATTGACTAGCGCAGTCCTCAAACTGCAAGAGCGGGTCCATTTGACGACCCACAACTCGATCTATACGGAGAATGCTCGAAGTTACTCTCCCTTGACCGACCAATTGCCCGCCAATCTCAATTTGACAGGCCTCCTGATGTTTGACGGAACAGAAGACCCGGTATTACATATCCGGGCCTTCAAAGAGTTTATGGCCCTAAAAGGAGTCAAGTCAGACATGTTCAAGCATCTGTTTGCCTCCTCGCTAGAGAAACACCCGAGAGCCTGGTTCTATAGGCTCGATTCCAAGAAATACAAGTCTTGGGAAGACGTAGCAACGGAATTCGCCCGGAACTACGCTGACAATACGGAGATCCAAACCACCATGCGCACCCTGGAAGTGTCAAACTGGTCGATAAGCCCAGTGAAAAAGTCCTAGTTGAAGCCTTTGTCAAGAATCTCCTGCCCGCCTACCGGATCCATCTCCGGTACGCTATCATACCTAGCTTCGCGGTCCTAACCGAAATGGGAACGAGAATCGAGGATGATCTAAGGATGGAAAGCCTCACTAAGGCCTCCACCAAAGGATACCAAGGGGCCAGCTCATCAACAAGCAAGCCCGCATCCGCCGCTGCCACTCGTAGCATTTTTGACGAGGTAAATCTACTAGATAAACCGTCCAAGAAGAATACGCCACCCCGAGTATTCACCGACATAGGTACTACCTATGCGAATGCCTTACAAAGGCTCTCATCCAAAGGCCTCATCACCCCGATAGGCCCAACACCCGATCCTCCAGCTGAGCGTCGCTCCAAGTTCTATGATGCCCAAGCCTACTGCAAATACCACCAGGGTAAGGGACACGACACCGAGAAATGCTGGGAACTGAAACATCTGATCCAGGATCTCATTGAAAGCGGGAAAATTCCCCTACCTGGAGGTAAGCCCAACAATAAGGACAACCCGTTGGCCACCCACGCTATCTTTTCCGAGGAAGTCATAGACTGCTCACACCTCATTTCCCCGTTTACCCCACAAATTAACGGGATCTGGTGTGACGATGAAGACGACGTCTATCTCACTAAAGGAGAAGCAGTCCCTATCACGTCCGAGGAGATCCAGAAGGTTAAGTCTAAAGCCTTAACCAACAGTCAGGCCCTCATCATCACCGAACCATCACCCAAAACGGAGATTGTCCCGGAAGAGCCGCCAACTACTGAAAAGGCTCTGGTAAAGCAGCTGAGCAAGACTCGAGTTGACCTCTCTATATGGCAACTCCTAGTTAGCTCTCAAGAACATCGAGAGGCACTCACTAAGGCCCTCGATCAAGTCAAGATCGACTCTATGGCTACTCCAGCTGAAATGGTAGCCACAGTTCTGCCCCACCTAAAGGGGAAAGCAAAAGAAGAAGGCCCGCTCATCACCTTCTCCAATGCTGATGTGACATCATTTGGGCCAGCCCACAACATGGCCCTCTACATCACGGTAATCTGCCGTGAAAAATATCTGCCCATGACCCTTATTGACGATGGGTCCGCAGTCAACGTCCTTCCCTTAAGGACCGCCAAAGCCCTCGGTATCACCGAGGCCGACTACATTCCTACAACCCAAACTATCCAGGTTTTCGAAGGGAGTCCAAAGTCCGTAGCCGGGGCCGTAAAACTCACTATCATAACAGGCCCGATAGAGAAAGAACTGGAGTTTCAAGTGATTGACGTGACCTCTTCCTTTAACCTTCTTCTAGGAAGACCTTGGATCCACTCGACCAGGGCTGTGTGCTCTACTCTGCATCGGAAGATCAAGCTACCTTTGCACGATACCGTCATCACCCTAGAAGCCACGCCTATGACTGTGGCCAACTGCAACACCTCGGGCCGCACCGATCTTTGGGGGTTCGACTTCATAGGGACCATCGAAGAAGAATACCTTTTCCGACCCTACTTTACTGTTAGCATGGACCGGATGTTACAAAATCTGGGCTTTTTACCAGGGGTCACATCAAGGCCCGATCTCCCTGCAGGAAAAATCCTTGAAGTCCTCGACAACGGGAGAGTTCAAACCGGTCTGGGCTACACTTTGACCCCGGAAAATATGGGCCAAACCGGAACCGGTAAAGTCATCTTCGTCACGCCGGTGTTCGAGTCCGTCCAAACAGGCCTATATCGGCCTCCAACCACGCACCCTGGGACCCACTTGGCCCAGGTTTGCAACTACATACCCGATGACATCTTCGCCCTCGTCCAGTCCGAAGATGCTAAGAATGCTGAGCCCGCGCTGGGGCTACTTTTCGGGGAGGAGCTCGCGACCCCGACGCCAAAGGAGGAGCTAGTCAGCCTCATTCTCCGCAGCCGCACCTTCGATCCATCCAAACTGATCTCGGATGTTGGACCCGGGACAGGTAAGAGAGCCTGGAGAAAGACTGTCAAGTGGACTGACAGTCAAGGAAGGACTTTCAAGCTTATCACAGGGGAAGGAGAAATGCCAGAATCTGAGTCTGAGTCTGAGTCAGAGTCCGAGTCAGAGTCTGAGATTGAGTCTAGTGAGTCCGGTGCTAGGGTCAGTCCTGTAACTCCCCCTCTCCCTTTAGCTTTTCCTGGTGCTTCGGGGTCTGTCCCGGGCACACTGCCTATCCCGCCACTGACTAGCGATCAGATGACAGCTCTTTTCGAGCTTTTCTCTCAATTTATGAATAATAACAACCGTTCTGCTTACGACTTGTCTCATTTTCAAAAATTCCTAAAATTTCAAAATATTCTGTGCAATGAAATTGAGAAACCCGACGAACAGGTATCCTTACCTCCACATCTGATCGAGCAACTAGAGCAGAGAGAATCCCGCAATCCGGTAATCGAAGAAACCGAATCTATCAACGTGGGAACAACCTTAGAACCTCAGATGCTTAAGATAGGGTTATCTCTAGATCCCAGGGAGAAACAACAATTCATAGATCTCCTTCAAGAATTCAAAGACGTCTTCGCATGGTCCTACAAGGACATGCCGGGGATAGACCGCGAAATAGCCGAGCACCATATACCGATCAAGGAAGGGTTCAAACCGGTTAAGCAGAAACTCCGACGTATGAGGCCCGAATGGTCCCTCAAAGTCAAGGAGGAAGTCGATAAGCAATTCAAGGCTGGGTTCATACGAGTCTCCGAGTATCCAGATTGGGTTGCAAACATTGTACCGGTCCCTAAAAAAGACGGTAAAGTACGTGTCTGCGTGGACTTTCGGGATCTTAACAAGGCGAGCCCGAAAGACGATTTCCCATTACCACACATCGATATACTGGTGGATAATACAGCTGATCATGCCCTTCTATCATTCATGGACGGATATGCCGGGTACAATCAAATAAAAATTGCAGAGGAAGATATGGATAAGACCACCTTCATTACACCTTGGGGTACTTATTGCTATACCGTCATGCCATTTGGTCTCATTAATGCCGGGGCCACCTATCAACGAACCGCCACAACTTTATTACATGACATGATGCATAAAGAAGTGGAAGTTTACGTGGACGATATGATCGCAATCCAAGCACAGGGACGGTCACATCACCGCCCTGAGAAGATTTTTCACCCGATTACGCAAATACAACATGAGACTAAACCCTCAGAAATGCAGTTTCGGGGTAACTTCTGGCAAATTACTGGGTCACATCGTCAGCCAACGCGGTATCGAAGTCGATCCAGCTAAGATTAAGGCCATCACCGAGATGCGGCCTCCTAAGACCGAAAGGAGATAAGAGGTTTTCTCGGAAAGGTCCAATACATCAGCAGGTTCATTTCAAAACTAACCATGGTATGTGAACCGATCTTCAAGAAGCTGAAAATAGGGGAACGGTTACTATGGGACGACAAGTGTCAAGCAGCCTTCGACAGAATCAAGGAAATCTTGTCTTCACCGCCGGTCCTGATGCCACCTCAGCACGGTTTACCTTTGTCGTTGTACCTAACCACGACAGAGACAGCCATGGGGGCTATGTTAGCTCAAACGGTCAACTCCGAAGAACGAGCAATATACTACATCAGCAAAAAGTTTTTAGAGTACGAGTGTAAGTACACCATGCTCGAAAAGACGTGTTTAGCACTGGTCTGGGCCACTAAAAAGCTCCGACATTACATGCTCAGCCACGAGGTACAGGTACTGTCAAGGATGGATCCAATCAAATATCTTTTCGAAAAGCCCATTCTCAACGGCAGAATATCAAGATGGACCCTAATGTTGGCAGAATTCGATCTAAAATTCGTACCACTGAAAGCCATCAAGGGCCGAGTAGTAGCCGAATTTCTCGCTGACAGTCCCGCAACCGAAGAAGGACACACCGACACTTGGTCATTCCCAGATGAAGATATTTTCCATACTGACACCGAGACGTGGGATTTATACTTCGACGGGGCATCCAACTTCCGAGGATTTGGAGTCGGAATCCTCCTAATCTCGCCAAGAGGGGAACATACTCCCGTATCTATCAAACTGGACTTTGACGTCACCAATAACGCCGCTGAGTATGAAGCATGCATCCACGGGCTACAAGCCGCCACCGATTTAGGGGTCACAAACCTCCGGGTACACGGCGACTCATCACTGGTCATTAACCAAGCGCTCCAAAAATGGAAAACCCGAAATGCCAATCTCGTGGCCTACCAGGCACGAGTAAGGGATCTCGAGAAACAATTCCAAAAGGTAGAATACATATACCTACCTCGGGAAGAAAATCAGTTCGCAGACGCACTTTCAAAATTGGCATCCTTACTAAATATTCCCGATCATATGACCAGCATGCCGATTTGTGTCGAAAGACGATCCGAGCCGGCATATATCCATGACATCGAGGATATCGAAATACCGGATCCCGAGCCATGGTACAAGGCGATCCAGACGTATTTGACAACCGGGGAGTATCCACCCGGGACCGACAATAGAGCCAAAAAGGCCTTGCGTAGGCTAGCAACCCAGTTCGTCCGTACCGATGACGGGCAACTCTACAAAAAGACACCACAGGGGGCTCTCCTTTTATGTGTCGACAAGGGTAATGCTGAAAAGGTCATGGCCGAAGTACATGACGGCGAGTGTGGTCCTCACATGAACGCCCAGATGCTAGTCCGGAAGATCATGAGACTCGGATATTACTGGAACAGCATGGAAACCGATTGCCAGCTATATGTCAGACATTGCCATAATTGCCAGATTTTCGCTAATGTACAGCACATGCCACCATCCCTGCTGTATACCATGACATCACCCTGGCCATTTTCAACATGGGGAATCGATATAATCGGAAAGATAAACCCCTCGGGAACCGGAGGACACTGTTTCATTTTGGTAGCAATCGACTATTTCACCAAATGGGTCGAAGCGGAATCCTACCGTATTCTCAACGCCAGCCACGTTGCCAAATTTATCCAAAACAAGATAATATGCCGATATGGGATCCCTCATGAATTCATCAGTGACCACGGCACCCACTTTCAGGCTGAGACGGCAACCTTGTTAGCCAAATACAAGATCCAAATACATACGTCTTCACCCTACCGACCCCAAACCAATGGAGCGGTAGAAGCAGCTAACAAAACCATTGTCACCATACTCAAAAAGATGGCTGACAATTACCGAGACTGGCCTGATAAGATACCATTTGCCCTTTGGGGATATCGAACCTCGATTCGTACTGCGACTGGGGCAACACCGTATTACCTTACATACGGGATGGAAGCGATCCAACCTGTCGAGCTGGAGGTACCGTCACTCAGAATCCTACTCGAAAGTCAAGTACCAGAAGCCGATTGGGTTCGGGCACGATATGACTCGTTAGTACTTCTAGACGAACGACGATCTCGGGCCCTTAATAACATACAGATCTACCAGAAAAGAATCCAACGGGCTTTCAACAAAAGGGTAAGGCCCAGGAACATCAAAGAGGGAGATCTGGTTCTCAAATCCGTACGAGCTTTATTACCAGTAGACCCAAGGGGAAAATTCAAACCTAACTGGGCCGGGCCTTATTTGGTAAAGAAGATTCTATCGGGCGGAGCGGTAATGCTAACAGATCTGGACGGGAATGAGTTTATCAACCCAACTAACCTGGACCAGCTAAAACGTTATTACCCTTAAACCCGTTTCTCTCAGTGTCATTTGCAAAAGTTTATTAAAAACATCTTTTCAAAATAAACTTTTTAAGACAAGTCAAAAGCTAGAATTACTTATTCTACTGTTATAAACATCATGAACCAATAGTCTTGGTGTATTTCGAAATTGCAATTTAAAGTCTGAACTACGTTTGGTTTGATTCCGCTATTTGTGGATACGTAGGCAGCCCCTCAAAAGAGCACAACCACTGCAATCGAAAAGAAACAGGAACGGTTTCTAATAAACTTTCTTTATTTATCTCAAAAAAAATTCAATTACAAAAAATCCAAAAAAAAAACAAACACACAAATAGTACTAATATTAAATAATAAAAAATCTAAGGCATTTTTCCCTTTCCCTTGTCCTTAGTCTCTTTTTCGGCCCACCAACGTCGACGTGGAGGTGAACGCTCCCGAATCACCAAGGGAATCTCCTTAACCCGGGCTCGTTTCTTCGAACTTGATTCCCCGGTCACCTCGGTCGGTCCTAGCCGGACCCGTGCCCTCTCGGGTATCCGTTCCCGCGGCCCAAGCCTGTCTCGGACCGCTAGCTTAGGTCCGAGCCTTCTCTCTAAGTCACTAGCACCAGTCTCTTTAGCTCGAGTCTTAGTCTTTGACTTAGAACCTGACTCCGGCCCGACAAAGGTAGTTGGAGTTTCTTCTTCAAAGAACCATCTGTTGTCCTTCACTGATTCTCTACGGGCTAAATCAAAAGCCTCATCAGTCTTTAAAGCTTCACGGGCCTCTTTAGATTCTTCAGAAGCCCATTTAAGATATGATTCAGAAACCCAAGCGGTCTGGCAAGGACGAGGTATAGTCCACATCACACGAGTAAACCAGCGTTGTAACCATGTGTCACACATAGCGTCCGTCAATTGGACCGAAACGCTAGTAATTGCTTCAGTTTCGGGGATCTGCTGAAATGAACCAAACTGCCTTAGAAGACAATCTGGGTAAATATGGACGGTCCAGTCCAAGGACAAAATCACCAGGTAACGGGCTTTATCTCTTTTAGCTAGGCCCGTCATCTTCGAGAGGAACCACCAGATCACGTTCCACCTAATCAGGGGCCCGCCATGGAATTTTAACTCCTCATCCCAGTACTTCCGATTTATATGATGATTGGAGCTGATTCGTCGAGACCGTGAGCCTATCTGACAGCTTCGATACCTGGATATGCTCGTCGGGGGCTCTATAATTGACAGGCGCTCGGATAACCAAATCTGCAAAGATTTTCGAAAAGTCAAAAACTTTCGAAAAAATCAAAAAAAAATTCCGAAAAAAAAAAATTCAAAATTTTTTTTTCGAAAAATAAAAAATTTTCGGAAATTCAAAAAAAAACAAAAAAAAAAATCGGAAATTCGAAAAATCAAAAAATTTCGGAAATTCGAAAAAAAAAAGTTTGGAAATTAAAAAAAAAAAATTTTCGGAAAAATTTTCGAAGAAAAAAAAGGGGTCAAATACCTGCAGAAGACGAATCCCGCCCGTTAATTGCCGATTTGGATCAAGTCTCCTCGCATCAAGGCCCATGATGGTCTCCCCAGTTATCAGCCAGGCTGGGCTATAACCTGCCTCCATTTGATCCACTATGCTGATTAGCCTGATCTCGCCTAAACATGAGTCAGCATCCATCCGACCTTCGAAAGCGTATCGATGCAGCATACAGAAGGCAAAGGCCCTACGCCTGTGGATAGGAGAAATTCTGGGACCATTGGGATCCATAAATTTATCAGCTAGGTCGAACAGGGAAACAGAATTTTCCTTCACCATACGGGAAGTCTCAGCATGAGACAACCCAAGAAAGTCTCTCAGCCTCCTCTTTGGATCAGGGTAAAAAGGAGGAATAGCAGGATGAGCATTGGGGCACCAACCCCCTACAGCAGCAATCTCTTCGGGAAGGGGACATATTTCTCCCCGGGAAAAAGCGAAAACATGATGGGTAGAATCCCAGAAGGTCAAGCAAGCATCTAGAAAATGGGTATCCACCTTAAGTCGCTGGAGCGGGAACAAAGCTACAATTCCCATCTGAGTTAGCTGGACCTTATCTCCATCTCGAAAATCTTGGGCCCACGCGTGAAGCATCGCGGTCAGATGTTCGATTCCCATAGCAGAAAGTTTTTATTTTATCTAAAAAGTCTAAAGGGATTTTTTAAGATGAGAAGGAAATATTTCAGGTTGGAATATGAGAAGATTAAGGGCAAGAACTCTCTATTTATAATAGAGAAATCTCCTCTCCTAGTCACCCCTGGAATAGGGATTATTTTTGCAGTATTCCCTGCTTCACTTAGGCATACAGGCCTAACCAGATTTTTTTGGGAATCCGTGTCAGAATCAGCTCAGGAATCAAGTCATCCCAAACATTCCTTTTCTTCCAAATTTTTCGAAAAATTTTCCGCCATTTTCGAAATCTTTTTCGGTTTTTTCCAAAAAAAAATCAATCAAAAATCATTTTCTTCCCCAGCAAGAGTCGATGTTTTATCTGTATGTTGCATGCAAAACAGACAGGTATCCCAAGACTCCTGGAGAATTATCAAAGTTCTCAGTGAAAATTCAAGCAACATTTTCGCTGAGGAATCGGATGCATCAGTAAAAGGTACATCCGCAGCTTCTAATAGAGGCTCCCGCGCAATTCAAAGATGGGACGTATCAATAAGCGGTACACCCATAGCCTCCAAGGCAAGCTCACACGCAATTCCAAGATGGATGTGTTTATAAACAGACACGCCCAAGACTTTTGAGTAGAAGTCCCCATGCCATTACTCACACCTACCCAGGTATGATCTTTATCTTATGGCTGGCGAGCCCTTCACGCAAGTCTAATGGACTCTAAACGACCCGATCGGAAGGCTGCCAGGTCTTAATCCTCGATTGGCCTGGTAGCTACTCTGACTTTCGCCTTGTCCAAGCCTCAGTCAGAGTGGGGGCTCTGTAGACACCCACATTTTGACCGCCAGGTGTCTATAGTAGGTCCCGCCAAACACCCGATGATGATAGGACGCAAACATGCTTTAATGGGTTCGGATATGGGCTCGAAATCATGGACATTTGGTTTAGGCTTATTACGGAGTACAAATCTCACAAAATGGACCTCAAATCCAGGCCCAGTGGGTCGTTTCGAGTCAAATAAGACTAATTTGGGTCGATTCTGACACCGGGGGTAAAACCGTCTTTTAGCGACCGAGTCAAACCCGGTCAAAGATATTTTTTCCCGAGTCACACGATCTGGCCGTGTCATTACGCATCCAGTTCGGACTCAATCACTACAAAAATCAGCCTTCAATAATATTAAACAAATTCGTTTAAGGATAGAATTCGATCTCAAGTAGGAATTCTATCCGGAAACCGAAACGAAGTATCACCCGAGCTCAGATACTCGGCTGAAACAGCCGAGATACCTCCCCACCAGCCGAGATTCTTGGCTTATTCACCAAGAAACGAGAAGTTTATTTCGTTACAAACTCTCGTGTTTCCTATCCAAACCGGTGTTTCTTGTCACACAAGCAAGACCATCTCGATTCCTATAAATAGGACCTCATATTCAACACAAAAGATACATTCATTATCGATCAATACACTACAACTTTTCAGCAACTCATACACAATTATTATAGCAAAAACAATCTCGAAATCCACATCCGAAGGAATACCGAAATAGCGTCTAAAAACCGACGAATCCGTCCCGTCACCCGGCCGAATCCACGCCTCACACACACACAAAAAAAACACTCCAAAAACCGACACCTTAACTCATCCACATCATCTCGACGCTCACGTGCCTAAGCCACCGTCCGACGAGCCTTTTACCGAGAACAAAAAGCATGTAGGTTGAGAGTGTAAATCAAACCCGACTCTTTTCCTTTCTCTCTCCCTATCTCACGTTTTTATTACCTTTTTTCGTCCGTCTTTCTTTTTTTTATTTCGGGTCATCGATCGTCTCAAATTTATTACGGGTCATTCGTTGCATCATATTTTTATTTATTCTCGTTAATAAAAACTTTTTTATAACGTTCTTAAAATACGATATCGATTCTCTAATCGTATATCGTATCTACAAGAACTAAATTAAATTTATTCTCGTTGATGCTAACAAAATCATTACCTTTTTTTTAACAAAATTCGATGATTTTTTAACGCGGAGAGAATTAACACCTTTTTTCGTTCAAAATTCTTTTTTTTAATTTTCGTTCAAAAACAAGTTTTTCAAAACTTTTTATAAAATCATTCCGACTATTCGATATCGATTTCATAATCGAATATCGAATACGACGAATATCGAAAATATAAATCGAGTATAAATTAATACGGGTCATTCCTTGCATCATATTTTTATTTATTCTCGTTAATAATAACTTTTTTATAACGTTCTTAAAATACGATATCGATTCTCTAATCGTATATCGTATCTACAAGAACTAAATTAAATTTATTCTCGTTGATGCTAACAAAATCATTACCTTTTTTTTAACAAAATTCGATGATTTTTTAACGCGGAGAGAATTAACACCTTTTTTCGTTCAAAATTCTTTTTTTCAATTTTCGTTCAAAAACAAGTTTTTCAAAACTTTTTATAAAATCATTCCGACTATTCGATATCGATTTCATAATCGAATATCGAATACGACGAATATCGAAAATATAAATCGAGTATAAATTAATCCATATTTGTACGCGATTTATAAAGAATTAACGGTTTTCGACAAAATAAAAAAACCCGGACAGACCACCACGCGAGTCGCGCGCCATCCAGGCGGCTCGCGCGGCGGCCTGATTCGGCCGAGTCCCTTTTTCTTCGTTTCTTCGCTTTTCTATTTTTAATTCTTTTCGAACCTTATATTAAAATGCGGCTTTCGCGACATATTTTAATAAATACTTTTTTTTTCGACCTCGGTCAACACGTGTTAATCAATCACGTGTCATCAAATCTTTTCTAAAATCATGCATATTATTTATTTGCATCTTTTTCAATTTATTCACCGTTACTAACTCGTTTTCTCGTGTTTGTAGCTTTTTATTTGTTTTTTATCGTTTTATTAGACTAAAACGAACTCACATGCTAAAATAACTTTGACGTTATTTGTTTAATATGCATTAAACGACTTAGCAACCCATTTATTTATTTTTCTCACATGCTTAGGAAAATAATGTTTGCATATCATTCAACCGTCGAACTAACCCGTGTACACCAAAAACGAACGATATCTTAGTAAAGGCCGCTAAGTGCGGGCGGGGTTGGGTGTTCTTAGTGAACTTCCCAACACGTACCCTCACCCCTTACTCAGAACCATGGTTTCCGGATGTCCGAATCCATTGGCTACGAGAGTCATTCAATATACGATTAACCGCCCAGTCGGCATCGGTATCGATATGCAAAGGGACGAGCCCAATAAACTCTGACATCGGAAATGGGCCGTATTTTGTATACGGCCCACTACGACATAGAGTGGGCTCGAACGGTTCCGAATAACCACAAAATTCGGTGGCGACTCCTACTTCGATTTAAATTTCAATTTGACCATCTCATATGGAGATTCATTCGCCTCTCCAAACCCGCGCGTGGCCGCGTCGGGGTGGACCTATGTCCTGTCCACACTCATACTCTCATGTACTCTTATATAAGGTGATATAAGAGAATGAGAATGGGGAAGAGACATACATCAAATACTTTCTCATCCAAATATCTTGATAAATTCTGAGTATACCATCGATTTCCAACTCCTAATGGTTGAGTACACAATCTTTTAGGAGTGTTGTGTGACCTTGGGGGACGACGCCCATTCCGATTTGTACCGTAGTCGGGGCGATTTCGTTTCTCATTCAGTGGCCTTCATACCACGACACAACAACGTGTATTTACTAGTTATATATCGCCCCTATAGTGACCCTATACTTCCAACACGGTGGACAGAGGAAAGTTGCTCCGATGGGCGGAGCTCCGGCGAATTAGGAATGTGGTGGTGATGTGGTGCCGTGGTGGTGGTCGGTGGGTGGGGTTATGGGTGGGTGGTTGTTGGGTTGAAGGATTAGAGGTGGTTTGGAGTGATGTTAGTGGTTTAGTTTTTGGTTTGGATTAGTCCAATCCTACATGGACGGACAATTAGTTTTGATCTCGACCCGAAACGATAATTATTTTATTTTTGTACATTATTTTGATAAAAAATTCTTTGATATTACCTTTTATTTATGGTATTTTTTGAGCAATTTTCTTTTATTTTATTTTTGGCTTTAAACTACCCTTTATTTGCATTTTTTTTTGATAAAAACTACTTAAACCTTATTTCCGACGTTTCTAATAAACATGAAGTTTTTGTTTTTGTTTTTAGGGTTATTCAACGATAATACCAACTACAGGGCGTTTTTCCCAAAAAAAATATCAATTTTAATAAATCTGAGAATAATACGTATTATTGGAGTAGTAGTTAAAATCAGAGTAGTATAGGTGATCGGTTACCTGCAGAATCCATCCACCTTCCTTTTTCACCTTTATTTTTATTTTACGGCAATAATACCTACTATAGAGCTTCTTCCGAAAATAATTCCAATTTTAATAAATCTGAGAATAAAACGTATTTTTGAAGTAGATAAACTGGAATAGTATAGGTGACCAGCTACGGTAGAACCCATTCACCTTTCTTTTTCGCTTTTTATTTATTTCATATTATTTCACTCCTTTTGACTTACTTAGTGTACGGAGCATTAAACGTCATTAATATCACCCACCTTTCTCTTCCTTCAACCTCACTAAATGTAGCTAATAACACAATCCTACACCAAAACCAACACGTTAATCCAAACGAAACGTATAGAAAAAACTGAAGAAGGATGGAGGTGATGGAAAGAGAGGTTGAAGGAGAGAAGTAAGGGGGAGTAGCCGAGTAGACCTTGCAAAACTGACCCGACTCGACACCCGAACTGAAGACCTATTTTTGACCCGTAATCTGAATTGACCCGAGCTAACCCGAAACTGACTCGACTATTATTATAGAAAATAAGTCTATATCCCTAAAAAAAAGTTGAAAGCAGCAAACCCGAGAATGACCCGAACCCGAAAGTATCCGACCCGACCCGAAGTCCACCCGATTATTATAACACGAAAGTAGCCCGACCTGAAGTTGACCTGGACCAAACCTGACTCGGTTCACCCTCTAAGGAGGAGGAGGATGAAGGATAAGTAGCGGGTTAAATATTAATTAGGTCATCTGATGTAGCATGTTATAAAGTTACTTGACTATTCTGGTTTAACTACTCCAACAATACGTATTATTTTCAGATTTATTGAAATTGGTATTATTTTGAAAAGACACCCTATAGTTGGTATTATTGTCGCTAAATAACTCTTGCTTTTATTGTTTTTTGAGCGACTATTTTTTTAAAAAAACTTTCATATTTCAGACAAATCATATCAAACTAATACATCTAAGTACTCCCTCCTTGAATAAGTCCCAAATTTCTCTTTGGGCCTTTATTTGGGTGAATGAGCCTCATATTCTTTTTTGGGTCTTTCTTTCGGTAGAGCTGATCAAATGGCCCAAGCCCGACGGCCCAACCTGACCCAGCCCGATTTTTTCAAGGGCTTGGGCCATCGTGTTGGCCCAAAAAAGTCCGAAGCCCGACCCGATCTTAGCCCGATATAAATTTTGGGTCGGGTATGGGCCGACCTTAAAGCCCGAATTTTGGCCCGGCCCGACCCGAATTTTTTTAAAAAAAATATAACATGATTTATGTTTTTAAACTTCTTTTATGTGGAAATTCATGTGTTTTTTATCACAATATTTTTTAACAAAAAAAAGTCGTGCAATTTTTGTATGGAAGTTTATGTTTTTTATGTGTTCATAGTTATTATACACGGACACTAATACCGTATATATGTGTGTGCGTGTGCGCGTGTGTGTATTTGTACTGTGATATGTTAGTGTGACACATATTAATACGAAAAATTGTCCAACACCAAAACTATGTGTGAAATGTCTAATCGAGGACTCGAGGCAAACTTTGTTCATATTTCTTAATACGGAGTATTAATATATCATTATGTACTCTAGTCGTCTGATTAATTTCGAGTAAGTTTTAGTAAAAAAGGGTTTGTTTATTAGTCGGGTCGACTGTGAGCAAAAAACTCGATTAAATGTCGGTTAATTTGTGCTAATAAATATTTTTTTTAAGGTGACGTAAAAAAAAAATTTAACTTAATCCCGAACAATCATTGTGACCCGATTGGGCCCGAAAAGCCCGCAAGCCCGAAAAAGCCCGAACGGGTTGGGCCTTACAAATTGGCCCGTTTTGGGGGGGGGGACCCGCTAGATGGGCTGTAATTTTATGGCAAAGCCCTACCCAAACCCGGCCCAACCCGGCCCATGATCACCTCTATCTTTGGGCTAGCCCCATTTCTCAATAAGGTAAAGTTTTAATTTATTTTTTACTATTTTACCCTCATGTAATTTCTCATATCCTCTTACATTCAGTCATTTAACTACCCACCTTTTTTTTTAAAAAGACATCAAATGCGTCCACCTTTTTCCATTTCCTTGGTATTCGTGTCCAAACCCAATGAGACTTATTTGAGAAGAAAGAGAGAACAATATTCTTTTTTAGGGTTATTCTCTATTGCACTCCTGAACTTTTCACATTTCTATATCGTACATCTACTCTTTTTATGTGTATACATGATACCCTTGAACTTTACGACTCCCTCTGATTCTTTGGAATTGCCACATATTTCTTTTAGTGTACTTTCCCTACAATTGTCACATTTCTATAATGAGTATTTTTTGTTGGTGATGGATGTTTGACATTATTTGTGAGACCCACCATCCACACTCACAACCTTATTCCATGTACAAAAATCAAATATTGCAATTCCAAAGAATCAGAGGAGTATAATTTAATTGGTACCTCTTAAATTTTTTTTATCAAGTTTTGTCGTTAAGTTATGTTTTTAGCTTTGATTAAGATTTCAATACCATTTAAGTTAAATAATTAACAAGTAATTGAACTTAAATTAAGTGTTACCATTTAATTTGGCAATATGACGCCAAAAATATATATACTCATTTTAGATTTGGTGCATAATTGCAAAAACGTACAAGAATGTTAGTTTTAAGTTCAATTAATTAGTTAATTAGGCATGCAAATGACGTTTTAAGTTTTAATTTTGAAAAAAAAAAAGTAGTTTAGTGCTAAAGCTTGACAGAATTTTTTTTTAGGGGTACCAATAAAGTAATAATAAAGTTTAGAGGTACCAACGAAGTTTTATGGTAAAGTACAAGGGTATTATGTAGACATGTAAAATGGTAAGGGTACAATGTAGAAAACTTAAAAGTTCAGGGGTACCACGTAGAAAAACTTTTTTTTTTTTATGAAATGTGTGGACATGGCAAAGTCCACCCCGACGCGGCCACGCGTGGGTTTTGGTAGGCGAATGAATCTCGTGGTAAGATTGTTCTCGGCTCGAAATTTAAATCGAAGTTGGAGTCGCCACCAAACTTTGTGGGAGTTCGGACCCGTTCGAACCCACTCTATACCTAGGCATATCGTGCACAAAACATGGCCCACTTTAGTACTACAGCTATGGGGTTCGCCCCTTTGCATAACGATACCGATGCCGAGTTATCGGGTATCGTGTATCGGATAATGATTCTCGTTCGCCAATGGCTTCGGGCATCCGGAAACCAAAGAATCTGAGTAAGGGGTGAGGGTACGTGTTGGGATGCCCACGAAGGACACCCAACCCCACCCCACTTAGCGGCGTCTCCTAGAAGATGATTACGTGATCGATTTAGCACGCATCGACTTAGAGTCGTAAACATGACTCGACGGAGCTTTGTATCGTCTTTCGATCCTCATTGGAGACCAATAAGCTAAGGGTCACTTGACCGAGTCATTGAGGGGACTAGATCGAGTGCCCTGGACGAGGACCTCCTGCCCATTTTTGAGGGGGTCACTCGATCGAGGGCCCTCTATAACGGGTGACAACTCGTTTTGCAATGACCCATTTTTTGAACTTATGATTCGAATCGAGACGTGGTCGAGCTAAATATAAACATTATGCAATTTATACTAGTTCAACCCTTGATGACTCGCTATGCGCGATGCTCGGTTACGAAACCGATATCAAGGATGTAGAGTGCAACTTGTGAAATCGAAATTAATTGAACTAGAACGAATATCGATTCCCTCCGCATCACGATGTCGTTAATGATCCTTACGGACCATGTGACGATCGATTCGGGGTCAACAGGTTTCATACTAATTCAATTGTCGATAACTCTTTTATGCGTGATGTTCGACTACGGAGTCGACATTGTGCCTTTAGAGTGATATTTTGAAAATGACATCGAATATGCTCGATAATAAATTACCGCGATCACGTTTAAACTCCGATGGTTATACGTACGCCATAAGGCGCCGTAACCTTTAAGTGTCTAGGGCAGCACGCCTCGAAGGGCGCCACCTCCAAAACTACTTGTTCGGGAGATTATACAGACTTTAGACAGAATTTGCTATCGAACACACTCGATTGAAAACTCGATTTGTCATCGCAAATGTTAGATCCTTTGCATTTCGATATCGTAATTCGGCTTGAGGCCTACGATAATCAATTTAGCATCATCGGATATTTGCTTGAATCGATTTGAAAATAGTTTTCGTTAAGTTATATTATATACGCGGTATTAATATATACCGGATATTCGGATCGGATCAAGATAGTAAAATTTCTGAATTTTAAAACCGGATATCCGATCCGGTTTCGCAAACCGGATCGGATATCCAGTTTTGCTCACCCCTAGAAATAAGAGATATAGCAAATAGCAAGATAGCATACAAAAAATGCAGTTAAGCATCCATAGGCTGGCTTGTGTCGGGGAAAAGGATTTTTGCTTCATTTTGAAATCGAAGTCCTGATAGTAGCTGAAGTGCTAGGAGATAGGTTTTCAAAATTTGAAGGCTTAGAAAATGCTCGCAGTATTAATACACTAAAGTTTGACCTTGTCGAAAAGGATTTTTTTTCAAATGGCTAAGTTTTTCAAATTCTGAAGTAAGAATTTGAAGAGAGAGGCATACCAATAGACTCGACTCTGGACGCGACAGGACGAGTTGACAGACACGACTTGGACTCTCGAAGGGTCTGACCGTTACTCGGTTGGGGGGTGGGCCATCTAAGATGACAAGACTCTTAAGTTGCGCTATTCCATAGCCTAGGCGAGTTGCAACACGGTCGAACATTGAATTGGGAAAGATATGTTATAGGGGATTGCAGTAGTCTGTAATGAGACTGTTTCTGCACGACAGGACTTAGCAGTAGCAATGATGTAGTCTAGTGCTGTTTTGAATTTTTGGTTTTGGGGTACCTCCATAAAGTAAGTGTTTCTTCGAGTCCCTGAGAGATTCTTGTCTTCGACTGTGCCGAGTACTAGGACACACTGTAGAAAGGTGGCTAGTTTTTGAAAAATCTGGATTTTGTGAGTGGATGAAGAACTTATGCTCAAGACAAGCCCCAGGACGACAAAGCTAACTGCTAAGAACATGACAGTGTCGTGATAGGAATGACGGTGCTTTTTGAATGTGTGTCAATGTGGGTGGTTGTGCCCTTGACGAAGGGCTGCCTACTTATTCAGGTGTATTGAAATCAAACCAAACCGTAGTTCAGGAGATTGAAAGATATGTTATGGTGTATACTAAAACTCCGCTGTATGTATTTCCTATGTACTCGTATATAACAAAAAATAAAATTTGTCCCACGTCTCTTATGAAGTTGCTGAAATACAATCTCAAAAAGCAATACTGTGGACATGACATAGGTCCACCCCGACGCGGCCACGCGCGGGTTTGGGTAGGCGAATGAATCTCCATATGAGAATGGATCGAATTGAAATTTAGGTCTATGTGGAGTCGCCACCGAATTTTATGGTTACTCGGAACCATTCGAGCCCACTCTATGTCGTAGTGGGCCGTATACAAAATACGGCCCATTTCCGATGTCAGAGTTTATTGGGCTCGTCCCTTTGCATTTGATACCGATACCGACATTATCGGATATCGTGTATTGAATGACTCTCGTGCGCCAACGGTTTCGGGCATCCGGAAACCGAGGTTCTGAGTAAGTGGTGAGGGTACGTGTTCGGAAGCCCACAAAGGACACCCAACCCCGCCCGCACATTAGCGGCCTCTACTAAGAATTCGAATGACTTTCCAACACGCGTGTTAGTAAAACGGGAAAATGATATGTAAAGATTATTTTCCCTATACATGTGAATGGAATTGAAAATGGTTTCTATGTCAATTTAATGCAATTAATTCTACGTCAAAGTGGAATTTTAGCATGCGGGTTCATTTAGTAAAATAGAACGAACAAGAATTAAATTGACAAAAGAAATAACAAACGCGTTAGTAACGATGTAACGATATAACGAATAATAACGGTTTGTGCAAATATGAGATGAGATGAAAAGATGCAAATATGAGATGCATGGTTTGAAAAGATAGTAAATACATGTGATTAATTAAGCACGTGTTGACCTAAGTCGTAAAATACTATCGAATTTGAAAGTAGAAGAATGTACGACTCGTTGTGTTAGTCGTTATGAGGTCACTCGATCGAGTGGTCGAGGGACTCGATCGAGTGGACCTGTAGAGGATGATTCTGTTTCGCGTTTTAGACCGTACTCGGCCGAGTTATTGACCAACTCGGTTGAGTACGTAGCCACTCGATCGAGTCACTTTGAGACTTGACCGAGTGGTGGTCGTAAAAACATTTTGATCAATAAATTATGATGTCACTCGATCGAGTGGCCAAGGCACTCGGTCGAGTGGCACCTGTACGAACTTGGTTTGTTTGCAATTTAATTATTGATTTTGAAATTGCTTTTGATTTTTGATAGTTCGACGATTTTACCGAATCGGACATAAATATTGCACAATTTATGTTCGACTTGGTTTTTTTTATAAATCGCGAATTTTGTTGAACCGAATATAAATATTGTTGAATTTATACGCGATTCTAATTTTGAATACTCATTGTATCCCATATTCGATTATTTGAATCGATATGGGATATTAGAGTGAAATAGAAAAAAAAAGATTAATTTTAGTCGTCTTAAATTAATTATCGTGATATGAACAAATCACGTTAATTAATTTATGTGACTTGATCGTTAGATTCGATATCCAATTATGGAATTGGTATCGAATCTAAAATCGACGCTTTACTTGAATAAAAAAACTTGATTCCCTCGACTTCTCCGACATCGAAATAAATCCCTAGGGATTGTGATGTCGGATCCGTGTCAACGGGTTTCGACCCTTATTAAAATTGATTTTAAAAATTGATGGATGCAAGATGGATGATGATGACTACAAAAATAAAATCGAATTATTGTTTAAGTTAACTTATTTCAATAATCAAACGATCGGGGTGATGGGATAAGCGACCGACGACGCGTGTGCAGTACACTTGTATATGCGGTTTTCCTTATCCCACCATCACTCACATTCAACACAAATCAATAAGTATTTTAATGTTTTTCTATTAATAATATTATCGATATTATGAATGCAATGAACGAAATAATATAAAAAAGTAGAAAAAGATGCGAAAAAAGAGAAGAAGACGACGAGAA
This sequence comes from Agrostemma githago, assembly GCA_958450325.1. Classification (NCBI taxonomy): domain Eukaryota; kingdom Viridiplantae; phylum Streptophyta; class Magnoliopsida; order Caryophyllales; family Caryophyllaceae; genus Agrostemma; species Agrostemma githago. The sequence continues at coordinate 17,307,555 of OY288260.1, read as the reverse complement.
GAAGAGAAGAAGGAGAGAAAGGGTTTTGACACCCTCAACCTACATGTTCTTGTCTCGGAACGGACTCGTAACCGTGGCTTTAACACAAGAGTCTTCGAGGTTTTATGGAGGTTAAGTTGTGGTGGCTCGGGATTGATTCCTAAAACTAGGTTTAGGGTTTGAATTTGATCTTGATTAGGGCTGAATTTTGATGTTGATTAGGGTTTGATCTTGATTAGGGTTGAACTTGATGTTGATTAGGGTTTTGAAAGTGTGTGGAAGTTGATTAGGGTTGTGTAGAGGTGTGTAAAAGATGTGTAATGTGTTGCATGGGGTTGCTTATATAGGCAAGGCTAGGGCACCCGGTTTAGGGTTACTCGACCGAGTAGGTGGTCAACTCGGTCGAGTGGCCCGTTATGCCAGCCTTCGGGCTCGAAATAGACCCACTCGATCGAGTGGGTGGGTCACTCGATCGAGTGGGTGGGTCACTCGATCGCGTGGCCCAGCTGGGTCGCGCAAGTCAGTCTTTTGGACCTTGACTTTGGATGCTTTGATGGGTTTTGTGTTTGACTTGGACTTTTGATGGTTGTATGGCTGTTTTTGTGTGTCTCGGAAACGACTTTGACCGGGGTTGACCCAATCGCAAAAAGTCGGTTTTAATTCCGGTGTCGGTTTCGACCCAATTTAGTCTTGTTTGACTCGGAATGATCCACTGGGCCTGGATTCGAGGTTGATTTTGTGTGATTTGTACTCCATAAGTGCTTAAGCCAACGACTAATGGATTTGAGCCCATATCCGAGCGCGTATAAACATGTTAGCGTCCGATCATCATTGGGTGTTTTTTTGGAAACTACCATAGACACCTGGCAGTCAAAATGCGGGTGTCTACAAATACACTTCAGTCATCTTCACCATTTTTACCATTCATATTTGATTCTCAACTCGATCACCATTTTTATCATTGTGGGTGACCATCAAATTATACAGTACAGTACCGACGAGATGATTATTAATCAAGCAATCGGTATCGCCCTTTCAGGTTTGCTTCCCGCGCTAAATTTTCTTCTCCATGAATCACCTACACCCGCTTGGATAGAAAACACGCTGCCCGATTATAATCTCACCAAACTCTAATTGGATCCCCCATTTTGTAGCTTGTTCGTTGCTTTGATTGATTGAACCGCTATTTGATTTTTGTTTGCTTGACTAGTGAAATTCTGTACAATTTTATTTTCGATTGATTTTTGTTTTGATTGATTATGTTTGATTTAGGATTTTTTTTTATTTTGGTTTTGATTTCATGATTCACTTGGGCTAAAGAAGCATGTCAATAGCCTAGTAGGCAGGCTCGGCCATGTCAACAACGGTTTGAACGAGGGGGCTATATATAGGATTCCCGGTACTGCCATGGATGACATATAATACTAGTATGAAGTTAAATCTGTTATAAACTTCATCAGGGAATTAACTTGTTTACAATTGCAGTTTTTGGATTAAGTCTAGCAGATCTTTCAATCGAGTCAAGGGCTGTCTGGTTGCGAGATTCGGAAATGTAGACTTGGCAGCATAGAAGCATATAATGCAAGAGGTTCTATCAATTATATACTCATGTGCTTTACGGATAATTAGATAGTATATTTGTAGTATATTGGTATGCCAGTGTACAAGCATCGAAAACTACTACAACGATTATTAGCCTTATTGGTATTTCAGTATATTGACATTGCTTATGTTTACTAGAATTGGAAGGTTCAGCCACAGTTTTGGTTAAATAGTCGGTTGGATATCCAGATTTTAGAGTCCATAATTGCCTTAATCATGCTCTATTAACGTGTTTGCACACCCATTTATTACGTTGCAGAGCAATTGCAATGTGTAGATGTATGTCTCTTTGATATGCCACATATTTTACTGCTTGTAATTGATTAATTTGATTCATCAATGTCTGTGCAATGAAATATTGTGTTGCTGGAAATGGCAGACAAACAGCCTCATTACTCAACCTGTGGTGTAATCATGGGAGAACCAACACGACCAAGCAGAGCTCAACCCCCGCCACCAACTATGAGGTGACCACTAAGGGAAACTACTATGACAATACAAGCGCCAGCTATGTACGTGAAACGTTCAAGCAGTCATACTCAAGTGGTGACTACTCAAACCATGGCAGATTTGGATACAAGGACGAGTACAAGGCAAGCTGAACTGTTGGTGACCTTCTAGTCCTTTGCTTTAGTCTGCTTTGTTTTTGTTAATGGATTTTGCTCTGTTAATCAATGGGTTTCCCATAGTTTATTATTGAATTGCTATGATTTTTTATGCGTGATCCAAAGAGGGTTCAATTTCCTATTTTCAGGAACTCCCAAATTGAAGGTGTAACGGAGTTTATCGTACCTGAATAGCTATATCGTCTGTATGCTACTAAATCATGGGCATTGGGTATTTCAGTAAGTTACCAAACTCAAAGATTTTATGTTTGAATTTCATTTGCTAGCTTAGTGTTTGATCTATTTACATTTAAAAGTTAAGTTAGTAACTCTTGTAAAGGTAGCTCATAACGTATAGGAAATTACTGATGCTCTAGGTTACTTGTCCCCCTTAGTTCTGATCATACAGAGTACTTGCTTAGTTTTAAAAAGCGCGTTTCGAATGAGGCACTAGCTAAAACGCCTATACATTTTAGGTGTGCCTTTTCGACAAGTCTTACTCTTAAGAAGACTCGTCTTTTGTTTCTTCTTCACTTTTTTTTTTAATTATTGCTACAAATTTTTAAGGTTAACTTTTTTTACCCTGTTTAATTTTTTGGTGCTAATTAATTCACTTATGCCATTTTGATTTACTTGTTTTTTCAGTTTGGCTCCATCAGCTAATGTACCTATTACCTACATGTGAGTATACAGGGACTATGAAAAATGGATTGGAAGACGTTGTTCCAGAGATTACCGACTCGCAGCTAATATACCCGACAGAGACTAAAATAGTAATGGATTAAAGACGTGGTTTCTTGGACTAGGTAGTATTGGCTTAGAAGTTGTAATATTGATTTGATAAGAGGGTGGTGATGATATAAATTCGTAATAATTGTTACGTAATTTTTTGTAAACTTTTAATGATTGTTAGTTTTTGTAAAATTTTAATTATTGTAAATTTTAGTAATAATTTTAATATGATTAACTGTGTGATATTTTTTTTTTGTTTTTACTTCAAATTTAAGAGACCGGTTAAGGTCATTAACAAGTTTCTAAGTTAAGATCAAGGAGACCGGTTTCTTTGAAAAACCGGTCTCTTAGAAAACTCAAAGAGACCGGTTATAGGTATCATCTAGTCTTTTAAGTATACATCAAAGAGACCAGTTTTTGTTAATAACAACTCTCTTAACTTCACCAAAGAGACCACCTCCCTCAACCGGTTTCTTAGGCTAAGACACCTGTGAGGTGGAGACCGGTTGCAAACCGGTTTCTTATGCCATTTTTAACCGGTCTCTTTTGCCTTTTTTGTAGTAGTGCTAGTTTATTAGGGCTTTGTGTGTAGCTAGCCATAGTGATGGTGTAGGCTAGGTGCATTACCAATGATGTCTTGATCAAAGGGCTAGAACAGTTAGGATGTTGATCCTGTGACTGTGAGCGTTCTCCGGGTTAGTCCCTAGAGGTGGTGTGAATTATTTGGGAATGTTCTATGCCGACCGCAGGTTGAGTTCCCGTGTTTGGGGCTGGTAACTGGTTTGGATGTTTTTGGAAATGTGGTGGTAGGCAGTAAGTGGCTTTGATGATTTGACATCTTGAGCTCGATTTTTGTGGAGCTAAAGCTTCGAGGGTAAGGTATTGTAATGTGGTAGGAAAGGGGAAGTCGAGTAAAAATGACCTGAACTTCGATTGGGTAGGATTGATAATGCGGAATCTGATTTCCATGTCCGGACCTAATGGTTAGGGGGTATCCTATAGAGCTTGAATCCTCAAAAATTCCGGGCTGTCTCTTAGCCTAGGTCTCGAGAAGGTCTTGAGGGTTATAATGTGGGAAGGCTAGATAGGGCGTTAGCTGACCAACTTGGTTGTCATTCTTTTATTTGATGGTAATTCTTGATTTGATTGTACCCCGGTCAAGGGATTCTTCACTTGATTTGACCGTACCCCGGTTAAGGGATTCTTCACTTGGTTTGACCGTACCCCGGTCAACAGATTCTCTCTTTTTTTGGGTAGACCGTTAGCCACGGTCAGGGGCTATTGACCGTTAGCCACACGATTAGGGGCTTTTGACTGTTAGCCACAGTTATGGGTTGACCTCTTAACCCCGGTCATGGGATTTTGACCGTTAGCCACGACTATTCCCTCTTGTGGTGTTGGCAATAAGTAAGGGTATTCCCGAATCTGTGGGCGGATCTAGGGATGGGCCTATCGGTTGGATTAGGCTTATGGAGCTAAACCTTTTTAAGGTGTAAGCATAGTTGTGTAGACATCCAGATTTGGACCTGGTGGCTGCAGAAGTGTCCAACAAACACCCGACGACGATAGGACTGCAACGCGATGCGGGTTCGCGGTGTTCTAGGTAGTTTTTCTATAGAACGGATCAAATAAATTATTCGGGCAAATTAAACTAACATGATGGCAGCCTTAGTCGTGTCGTTACGATCGCATAGACACTAATTAGAGTCAATTCTGACACCGGGACCCCGAGTCGGTCCCGAAACTTGAATCTAGTCAACACCGCGGCAAGCGAGCCTCGGGATGAACACCCGAGGCCCACTAAACCCACGGCGCTAGGTTAAGCCACGGGGATCCTTAAGCCCTAAGCTTAGCGTTATACACCCGTTTCACGGTTTTGGAAAGTATCAAAATCGTATCTTCAAAACTCCAACCGCACCAGCTGACGCACCTGGGTCTCCCCACGCCCGGACCCAGGCGCCTGAGTCTTAGTCCGCCCTAGCTCAGGCGCCTATGTAGGCGACGAGGGCCGAAAACACCTATAAATACCCCCCTTCACGCCCTCATTTCGACACACAATACAATTATCTCTTCTCCCTCTAAAACTCTCGCTAAGGGCTCGCACTCCGACACCCGAGGCAAACGATACACTCGATTGTATTTTTGATAATAAAAGCGACATCGACGCTACTCCTCACGTTCGAGCACTCCACTCGATACCGAGGTGCCTGTGATCGACTAGCTCAAAACTAGTACCCAGATTCTGTCGGATTAGCCGCAGAACTAGTCCTTAGCAACGAAACTCTGCCGGAGTAGCCGCGGGAAGGTCAAACGGTAACGGAACTCTGTCGGAATAACTGGTCAAGCTAGGAGGATCCGCCTGTCGAAGTCGTATCGTCGCTAGGTTGCCATCTAAACAAAACTTTCCATATTTGCACTTTCTATTATTATGCACTACGACTACACTAGACGTGGGCACTAGGCCCACAAACATCTACTAAAATACGTAACGTCCCAACCTCAATCGCAAACACTAAAACACACTAAATAGACCCGAGTAATTCCGTGATCCGTTCTCAAAACTATCTATGCATCGTGTCTCAAAACTACTTACATTCGCATTTACAGTTTTTCGTATGATTTATTGCTTTTATGACCTTATAATCGCATGCTAAATCACCTAACACGGAATTCAAAACGTAAAACAACTAAAACTGAACAAAGCGATGGTCGGGTTCCGTATTAGTCCCGGTGCTCGCCTTATTAGGTTCGACGCATCTCTATTAATACCGAGCCGACGCATCTTAAGCAGAATACCAGGTAAGGTATACCACGAGAATGACTAATATCCGTATTATCGCGTTAAAACTGATTTGCTAATACGTATAATACTAATACTCTCTACTCTTTGATAAGTAATATTTTGATAGTGATTTACCCTGACTTTTACCCGTTATTTAGTCCGATTTTGTGTTCTATAATTATCATATAACTCATTTTATGGTATTAATTATTAATTAGTCGTCTTAGTTATACTTATCGTAATAATTGTTATTTTCCGAGGATGTGGTACTGCTTTGTCTCGTTTATATTTTATAGATACCGTTCGGGAGTAACCGAGTAAAGACGAGTCAAGATGAGTTAAGAAACAACGAAAATGAAGCCAAACACGATGAGATATAGGTCCAATAAACCCAAATTCAATTCAGTCTCAAAACGGACGGACCTAATACTGACCCACGATCAGCATAAAAAAGAAACGAGGGTGCCGCATAATATGGGGAGACGGGCAGGTCTTCAGGCTCATACACTTTGTATCTTATTCTTGTAATTAGAAAATGGAGGAGATTAGAGGAGAGTGGTTAGTTTAGATATGGAAGAGGCCGCACAACCGAACGAGGAGACCGGAGGCTATTTTCTTTGTTCACTCTTCATCTTTTAATTGTTTTTCTTAGTTTTAATCTAGAATCGATTACATTGTATTAGTTTAATTAGTTTGATTATCTTTGTGCATTCATTTATGCAATTTGCCTCTCTTCAAGTTTGATTTAATCTCTTCCCCTCTTATTTAGATTAAAGTTTCACTCTTTATCGTACAATTATGTTTATAGAGTAGTAATTTCTAGGGTTAGGGCTAGCACGGTTCGTGGTTTTGTCGCGAGTCTGTTAAATTGTTGATTAATTCTTCGTAATCTCTTTTTGAACGTTATATTTGTATGATTTCTTGTCCTGGCCAGATTAGTTAATCAGTTTAGTTGACCTGAACTTAAGATCGAGAGCCGAGTTTAGGTTAGACTTACATTCATTGGGGTGGGTCGACCTAGTAAGTAGCGAGAGCCCGCTAGGACCGTTCTATGGTAGATAGAGACTCGAGCTAGAGAGCCTATCTTTGGCCTATTACTGACCTTAATCGACTATTTTATGACTCCGACAACTCCCCTGAGACTACCTCGTTAACCTTGACCCTAGTCCCTTTTATTATACAGTATTTGTTACCGTTTTTCATTATCGTTTGTTTTCTTCATTAGTTTTGATATCTCAACCGAAAACCCGTTGTTTCGACTAAAACTTTAACTAGACCGAGACTTTTCATTTAGCTCACCATCCCTGTGGATTCGATACCTGACTTACCCTAACTACCTAGTTAGTAGAGTTAGGTTTTTGTTTGATTGTGGGGATCCACGACAAATTCCTGCGTTTGATTGTGGGGATCCACGACAAATTCCTGCGTCAAAATGGCGCCGTTGCCGGGGACGGTGCTTAGTTAGATATTAGTCTTTATTTGGTTTTAGTATTAGTCGTTATACTTTTTATTTATATATATTTATTTTGACAAAAATAAAAAAAAGAAAAAAAAACTTATGTTTTATGTTTCCTGTACGTTCATGTTATTGTTGTTATAATTATTATTATTATTATTATTATTATTATTATTATTATTATTATTATTATTATTATTACTATTATTATTATTTTTTATTTTTTTATTTTTTTTTATAAACTGGAGCTTGCATTAATAACGAAACAAATTACAAGAAGTTAGTAGGTAACCGAGATACTATCAAGGCACCCACTCCCTTAGCGATAGAAAAACTAAGACGAGTAAAAATAAAAGCAGCTGCGCGGGCTCCCGCGTCCTGGGAAATAGAGAATTTCTGAATCCGCTTGAGTAAAGCAGCTGCCTCCGCGTCAAGCTCCCCTAGAGAAGAGAAAGAGAAAGGTAGGAACCCGTACCCAGTCTTGGTGCACAAATCTCCATACTTGGCGCACTTGCGCTGAGCAGCATCAGCGACCGCGCGACCAGGCAGAAAATCAGACATCGCGGACTGAGTCAAAGGGGACGACCCAGTCAGATCGACACACACATCGCGCCCCCTATCCCAGGAATACAGAAGTAAATCCGCCGGGCGAAGGGGCTAGTCGTGCCCATCAATCAAACCGATAATTACCTCCTTACCGGCCGAAGTAACCCCTATTATTATTATTATTACTATTATTATTATTATTATTATTATTATTATTATTATTATTATTATTATTATTATTATTATTATTATTATTATTACTATTATTATTATTTTTTATTTTTTTATTTTTTTTTTATAAACTGGAACTTGCATTAATAACGAAACAAATTACAAGAAGTTAGTAGGTAACCGAGATACTATCAAGGCACCCACTCCCTTAGCGATAGAAAAACTAAGACGAGTAAAAATAAAAGCAGCTGCGCGGGCTCCCGCGTCCTGGGAAATAGAGAATTTCTGAATCCGCTTGAGTAAAGCAGCTGCCTCCGCGTCAAGCTCCCCTAGAGAAGAGAAAGAGAAAGGTAGGAACCCGTACCCAGTCTTGGTGCACAAATCTCGCACTTGCGCTGAGCAGCATCAGCGACCGCGCGGCCAGGCAGAAAATCAGACATCGCGGACTGAGTCAAAGGGGACGACCCAGTCAGATCGACACACACATCGCGCCCCCTATCCCAGGAATACAGAAGTAAATCCGCCGGGCGAAGGGGCTAGTCGTGCCCATCAATCAAACCGATAATTACCTCCTTACCGGCCGAAGTAACCCCTATTATTATTATTATTATTATTATTATTATTGTTATTATTATTATTATTATTGTTATTATTATTATTATTATTATTATTATTATTATTATTATTATTATTATTATTATTATATTATTATTATTATTATTATTATTATTATTATTATTATTATTATTATTATTATTATTATTATTATTATTATTATTATTATTATTATTATTATTATTATTATTATTATTATTATTATTATTATTATTATTATTATTATTATTATTATTATTATTATTATTATTATTATTATTATTATTATTATTATTATTATTATTATTATTATTATTATTATTATTATTATTATTATTATTATTATTATTATTATTATTATTATTATTATTATTATTATTATTATTATTATTATTATTATTATTATTATTATTATTATTATTATTATTATTATTATTATTATTATTATTATTATTATTATTATTATTATTATTATTATTATTATTATTATTATTATTATTATTATTATTATTATTAATATTATTATTATTATTATTATTATTATTATTATTATTATTATTATTATTATTATTATTATTATTATTATTATTATTATAGTAGTAGTGGTAGTATTTTATTTTAATTTTAATTTTTTCTTTGCTTGATTTTGTTTCTTCTTCTCATCTTTTTCTTGACTGTTGTATATATCTCTCTTCTTCTTGTTCTCACCAAAATCCGCCGAGATGTTTGCTTCACCTATTAATCTTGGAAATTTGGAGGGTCTAGACTTCTATGTTGACCCGGGATTTATTGAGTTGGTGGAGCAGAATGCCTTTCACGGGTTTGACAGTGAAGATGTGTTTAAATTTCTTCAGAGGTTTGTGGATTATTGTAGTTTTGTGAGGAGGGGTGATTTACCCATTGAGACGATATTTCTCATGCTTTTTCCCTTTTTCCTTAAAGGCGAAGCTTGGGAATGGTTATACTTACACCCTCCGAACACTTTCTTCTCCTGGGAACCATTAGCTCTAGCCTTTCTTAGGAATTACTTTCCTCCTGCTAAAAATGCCAAGTTTAGACAAGGCATTCTTAACTTTAGATAGGGCGAGTTTGAGAGTGTGAGTGATTCTTGGAGTAGGTTCAGGAGCTTATTGAGAGCTTGTCCCCATCATGGCATCCCACTTTGGCTTACCACATTGACATTGTTTGACAACTTGCTTCCTTTTGATAGAGATTTGATACTTGTAGCATTAACTGGTATTTCTATGATTTGAAAGTAGAAGAAGCACATGCATTGATTGTGAAAATAGCCATTGGCCATGACCATCGTGCATTTGGGAGAGGACCACAACCTAGAGATGACCCACATATTCCTTCTTTGTTAAACCAGGGGGTTGATTCCTACTCTCTTAGTGATGTATATGATGCTAGTTTATGTCATGTTTCTCCTCCCTGTGTTAATGTGAATGTTATGCGTGATATTCCATCTTCCCCACCCCTTGTGACCATAATTGATGATGAAGATGACGATTATGTGTATAATTTTCAATCTCATCATGTTGACGTTGAAAATGAAGTGCAGGAATTCTCATTGGGTAATTGTTTTGAAAATCCCGTGTTTGAGGATATAATTAATGTAGAAATGATACAGAATCCTCTTTTTTACTTCATGGTAGTAGAAGGGGTAAGTGATGATAATGATGTTCTTCTTGATTCCGTACACTTTGACACTTCTCCTTATGAATATGTGCTTTACGATACATGGGATTGTGATGGTTTCTTCGAGAAATCTATTTTAGAGAAATTTGTTGAGGATGAATCTCTTTCACCTATTGATTGTCTAGACCTTGACCTTATTTCTCCTAGTCCTTCGTTTGAGCTTATGATAAGTGAGGAGGACTGTGACAGTTCTTTCCAGGAGATCGGTTTGATTTTAGATCTGTCTCTTATGGATACTGTGATGGAGAGCAATGAAGACGGAGACATTAACACCTCTCGTAAGGAGAGTGACAGTGGTAAGATTGGTTTTTTGAGTGGTTTTGGGGTATTAGACCCCATTCTTGTGCAACTTAAATTTTATGACGAGCCTTCTGATAAAATTGAGATAATCGGTATGCACATCTGTAGACACCCACATTTCGCTGCCAGGTGTCTATAGAAGTTTCCGACAATCACCCGATGATGATCGGACGCAAACATGCTTTAACGTACTCGAATATGGGCTCGAAATCATTGGCATTTGGCTTGAGCTTTTTACGGAGTACAAATCTCACAAAACCGACCTCAAATTCAGGCCCAGTGGGTCATTTCGATTCAAATAAGACTAATTTGGGTCGAATCTGACACCAAGGGCAAAACCGTCTTTTAGCGACCGAGTCAAAACCCGGTCAAAGATATTTTCCGAGACGTAGAAACCAGCCGTATCACCCCACAAGTCCGGTTTGAGCTTAAACACTACAAAAATCAGCTGAAAAAAAATATTAAACAATTCTGTTATAGATAGAATTCGATCTCCAGGAGGAATTCTACCCGAGCACTCGACCGAGTACCAAGCATACTCGGCCGAGCACCCCAATTCCTGCCGGGTTCGTGCCTTCCCCACCAGAAACAGAATTCTCGTTCCTCTCAAATTGCTTACCTTTCCTATCCTAACCGGTATTTCTTATCACCCAAGCAAGATTACCTCTCCTAGCTTCAATCGAGGAACTCTCCTATAAATAGGACCCTCTCACACATCGATATAGAACATCGACAATTCCTGATAATTGTCGTTTGTAGTGCCTATTCTGTAGTGTTTTGGTCCCATTTTCCTTGTGGAACCGCTCCTTTGGAGCGGTTTATGGGCTTCTTATGTTTCCTTTAGCTCGTTTCAGGTTCCCGAGACCGTTCATGAAGAGTTGGAGTGATTCCGACTCAATACATATGCATTTTGGAGCCAACGACCCCGAGACCTTGGGACCCAATCCCGAGCCTCCGAGACCCGATCCCGAGTCCCGGGAATCGACGAGAAGGCCATGAGAACCAAGGAGGGACCGAAAAGTTCATATTGGAGGCCTACAAGACTATTCCCGATCGGGTATGGCCTCATCCCGATCGGGAATAAAGAGGAAAGCAAGGAGCGACTACTGTGGGGTGTTCCCGATCGGGAACATAAAATCCCGATCGGGATTCTGCACTTTCCCGATCGGGATTTCCTTTCCCGATCGGGATTTTCCCAGTTCAGCCCGTGTTCATTTCCTTTCAATTCCTTTCATTCTTAAACCCTTTATATACCCTTCTCTTGTAAGAAGACGAGGACTTATCATACCCTAGACTAGTTTAAGCCTCAAAAAAACCCTAGATTGATTCTCACTCATTAGCTTTAATCTTCTCTTAATTTTAGTTAATCTTTAGTTAATCCTTTGTAATTAGTGCTTGTATTAAGGGATTCTTGGAGATTGTCTCAAGCTTGACAACCTTGGGATTGTATTTGGGTTTCTCATTAATGCAAGATTGTTCATTTTCTTCATCTAGTGTTGGTATAATCCTTTCTCATCCTTGTTCTTTGTTATTTATACAAGTTTGAATCTTTTCTTAGTGTTATTGTTATTGTTCTTGTTTGGATTTGTCATTATGGATGTTTGGATGTTTGTCTTAGTTTCTCTTTTGATTGTTATTCTTCCTTTCATCATGAGTGAGTAGTCTTCTTGTGGGGTTAGTGGGGGGATTAGGGGTAGATTATGGATAATTAGGGTTGATTAAGGGGAAAGGGTGAATCTTTGTTGCTAGTCACATTGTGAGCACTCTAGGTGTTTGTTGTTATGCTTGTATGAGTAGTAGTGGCCAATGCTCCTTGTGCATGTGTTCATGAATCCATTGTTTGCCTATGATGTGGGAATGTAGAGAATAATCGTAGTTGCGAGAGCACGGATTAGGGTCTAAGTTGCGAGAGCCCGGACCCACCTTGACATCGGTTTAAGTTGCGAAAGCCCGGACCGACTCTAGACACTAGGAGGCATCCATACCCTTGATCACCCCAATTACCCTTCTACCTCTATGAACCCGACCTACCCCACTTCTTTCCATATTTGAGTCATCTTCTAGTTAGACATCGTTTACTCTAGTTTTCTAGTTAGACCGATCATTAGCATTGTTTAGCATCATTAGTCTAGTTCTTACTCCTCCTCCCCAATTGTTTCCTTTTATAGCTTTCTTTGTGTTTGTTCGTGTGACTTAGCCTAGTTTTAGTGGACCTAGTCTAGACCTTACTCTACCGTCCCTGTGGATATCGACCCTACTTGCCCTAGCTACCCACTAGGAATAGTCGGTTTATTATTGACGGTTGGACTCACGGCAAATCCTTACCATCAATTTGGCGCCGTTGCCGGGGACGGTGCATTGTTTAGACTTAGTTTGCTTATTTCTAGACTTAGTTACCCCTCTTTGTGTTCTCCCATCTTCTCTTGTGTATATTCTCTTGATTTTTCTTCTTTCTTTAGCGTTACCTCTTCTTTTTCTCTTTGTCTCTAGTTGTGCTTGTTATTGTCGTTGCCTAGTGCCCATAAAGCACTAGGTGTTCTTACGTTTGTTCTAGTGTGTAGTGTATGCCTAGGAGGGGAGGCGACTTCTATCTCTTTAATCCAGAGCCGGAGAGACTCTTTCGAGCCTTTCACCAACGGACGATTAATCGGGTTAGGATCTCTCAACCAAGTGCAAGCACCACTCATCAAGGGCAAGCCCAAAGAGCCGACTTGAGCATTTCACCTCGAGAGACGGCCGGAGGGACCTTCATCAATCCCTTCGGTGATTCTTCTCCTAATTCTCCTTCTTCATCTACATCAACACTCTCTACACCCCCATCCTCTCCCTTACATCCAAGAATGCCTAAGTTCTCCTCTCACTCCACATTCACCGAGGATGTCTTGCCGGGACCGAGTGCATTACCGGAAGCTTATACCGGAAATTTTGTGGCAAAGACTCAATTCATCCAACTTGTGGAGAGGAGCCCATTTAGTGGTTTGCCCACCGAAGACCCGCATCAACATATGGAGACCTTCTCCGATTATTGTGACGCTATATCTCAAACCGGGGTTACTCAAGACCAAATTCGTTGGGTACTCTTCCCGTTTTCTCTTATTGGAAAAGCGAAGCAATGGATTAAGAGTCTCGATAGGGCAACCATGGGTATCGACACTTGGAAAAAGCTTGCCTTGGCGTTCTACCAAAAGTTTTACCCTCCGGAAAAGACCAATATGCTTAGGGCCTCCATCACCGGTTTCCAACAAAGGGACGAGGAGAGTCTATATGAAGCTTGGGAGCGGTTTAAGTCTTTGGTAAGATCGTGCCCTCATCATGGACTCTCACAATGGTTCTTAGAACAACAATTTTGGAATGGACTTTATGAGGATTCGAGAGCCATTCTCAACATGGGCTCCAATGGTAGGTTTACCGAGGTCGATGACGACCAAACATGGACGAGAATCGAAGAGATGGCGGTGCATAATTCGCAATACTCTAGGCCTAGGAAGGCAAATCAGGGAGGTAGGCACGAGGTTGATGCTATCACTCAATTGAGCATTGACCTTGGAGCCCAACTAAAAACGCACATGGAGACTATTGACAAGAAGCTCCAAAGCCACCTCAACCAAGTCCAAGGCTCTAGTTCATCCCACCATCAACCGATTCAAGAAGTGAATGCTTTGGGGTTCGCACCTCCTACACCTTACTTTGGGATGTGTGACACTTGTGGAATCGTTGGCCATGACCCTATGAGTTGTAGAGGGAGTATTGAGCAAGTGAACGCCTTTCAAGCGTTCAAGCAAGGTGCTTCTTTCTCTAATCAATACCAAGCTTCCCAACAAGTCCCCCAACAACAAGCGTTTCACCATCAACAACAACATCGTCCCTATGTTCCACCTCCCTTAAGGGACAACGATCAAAGTTACCAAGGTTATGTGGGTAACCAAAGACCCTTCAACAATTTCAAGCAAAATAACCAAGGCAACTTCAACAATAAGCAAGGTTTCCAACAAGGGAACTTCAATCAAGGATATCAAAACCACAACCAAGGGTTTCAAAATCACAATCAAGGAAATTCTCATGGGTTCCAAGGGAACCGTCAACAAGCAACTCACAATCAACAACAACAAAGCAAGCCTAGGAGCCGGTCTCCTATCCACGATTACGGTACCCCATTAGCCCTCACCGATACTCCGCATAATCCATCATCTCCACCACGTGATTTTGACATACAAAAGACTATGATGGATTTGCAAAAGAGCAATCAAGAAGTGAAGAACAATCAAATGGACATGTCAAGAAACCATCAAGAGCTCTTTACTTATGTTCGAGGGGAAAACGCTATGAGAGATACCCGGATGACGATACTCGAGAATCAAATAGCTCAACTTTCATCGGGAAGACTTTCATCGGGAAGTTCCTCAAGGCAAAAGGGACAATTACCTTCTCAAGGCCAAGCACCGTCATATGAGCATGTAAATGCCATCACCACAAGGAGAGGTACATCCTATGACCCCCCTCCATTCCCTAATGATCAAGAGCCAATGCATGAACCAACAAAGAAATTGGCATCTCCAAGTCAAGAAGACTCAAGCTTTGATCGTCCAATTGAGGAACAAGTCTTATGGGAGGTCGAGAAGCCCCAAAAAGACAACCCTCCACCACCTCAAGAGAAAGAAAAAGGCAAAGGGAAAGTGTCGTTTGAGAAGTCTATCCCCATGGAGCAAAACAAGTACCAAGTGCAATTGCCTTACCCATCAAGGCAAATGAAGAGTAAGGAGGACTCTCAATATGACAAATTCCTTAATATCATGAAGAAGTTGGATGTCAATGTCCCATTCACCGAGTTACTTACCCAAATCCCGGCATACGGAAAATTCATGCGGGAAATCCTAGCAAGGAAAAGATCTATCGACAAGGAAGAGACGGTAGCGTTCACGAGGGTGGTGAGCGAGCTCATTCAAGGGTCCACGCTTCCGAAGTTGAAAGATCCGGGTAGTTTCTCAATCCCTTGCACCATTGGCAATTTTATGATCAACAATGCATTATGTGACTTGGGTGCGAGTGTGAGCGTCATTCCCTACACTATTTGTTGCCGACTCGGGATGAAGGAGTTGAAATGCACATCCATTACGCTCCGAATGGCCGACAAGTCTATTAACCGACCATTGGGAATGCTTGAGGATGTGCCGGTGCGAATAGGTAAATTCTTCATTCCGGTCGACTTCATTGTGCTCGATATGCCGGAAGATGCAAGCACTCCCATTATTCTTGGGCGCCCATTTCTACACTCCGCCGGTGCCATGATCGATGTGAAGAGGGGTAAGATCACATTTGAGTTGGGCGAGGAAAAGATAGTGTTCGACCTCCAAGGCAACACTCCACCCACTAGTGATGAAACGTGTAAAATGATCCATACCACGGAAGACATCGATCGAGGGAGAGACCCGGGACAGAGCTTGAAGAAGTACTCATATGTACTTGAGGATTCCGATAGTGAGGAAGATGAGTGACCGAATCATGGGCTTGATGACAAGTTGCAAAGCGAGGAAAAGAATGATGAGCCGCCCTTGGGGCCGCATGAGGACCGGTGGACATTTGGGTACATCCCAAAAGACCGAAAGTACAAGTTCAAGCCATTGAACTTGGAAGATCGGGATGCCCCGGGAACGTCTAGGCAAGGCCATGAGGAGCCTTGGTTTGTGGATGGCTATATTTCGAGCATGATTGAAGACATCTCTAGGGCCTTCGACTTGTTCTTACGTGCCCTTGATGGAGATGGAGCCGGTTGGAGAGTTGATGAAAAAGAATGAAGATTTGCACCACCTTGGTTTGACGGAGTTCCACAAGAACCGTCGCATTGTGTATATTTCTTACTCTTAGTTAGTTTGATTTTGGTGATATTCTTGTTGTTTAGACTATTTGATGAGAGTTGTGAGGGAGAGAATTTTATGTGTGCTTGAGTTTTCTTGATAGGTGAAGTTGATTTGAGCCCTAGAAAGGGTGGATTGTTGATAAGGCTTGGTTTGTGAGCGAGGAAGTCGGTTTTTGAAGCTTGTATCAAGCTTTTGGGTTCATGGAAGGTGAAGATGAAGAATCCCGATCGGGAAAGCCTTATCCCGATCGGGAATGTTGATGCCAAGAATTCGGACTCACTGGAAGGTGATCCCGATCGGGAACACAAAATCCCGATCGGGAATTCACATACTCCCGATCGGGAATTCCCTTCCCGACCGGGAAAGTCCTCTTCCCCATTTTGAGTCTTTTTCCTAGGCATTTGATTCCACCCATCCATAATACCCCCTCCCAACCTCCCTACTCCACTCTACTCCTATCATATGACCATACACCTCACCTTACATCGAAACCCACACACCCCTTACACCATTACTACCCCGACCGTGAGCTCTTGAATATGAAGCGAGATGGCAACTATGGAGACAAGCAACAAGGCCCTCATGATCATCGAGACGATGGAGCAAGTGAGTTACTAGCCGCTCGGTTTGGGTAACTATCCTTCCTTTTCCGTCTATTATCGCTTGCCTTTCCTTGTTTGCCCCCTTCCCTCGAGTCATGGAGTCTTAGTGGCCTTCGAGGCCCTAGTATGGTTGCTCCCGACTCTCGACGACGTGATTACATCGAGAGTCCATCGAAAAATCCAAATTTACAAGATTTTCACCGCTTTTTAGGAATTAGACGGATTTAGGCGGAATCCGGGCTAGGTGACTTGATTAAACCTAGCCCTCCCCTCCCATTTCCTTTTATTTCCTTCTTTTTATTTTCTTCCCCCATCCATATCTTTTTCTTGTCTCGGCCCATGGTGACTTGATTACACCCCGGCCGGACACCTTCTACCTTTTCTCCACTTTATTTTTGATTCCTAGCTTTATATTCGTAGTTTCTCTTCTTTTTCTTTTGTCTCTCCGACACTACGATTGAGCATATGAGGACATTGCTCGATTTAAGTGTGGGGGAGCGATATTCTATCGTAGCTTGTTTTATTTTCTTATTTTATCGAAAAATCTTGAAAAAATCCTAAAAATTTGAAAAATTTTCACAAAATCCAAAAAGATTTCTCCTTTTGTATGTTTTACTTTTGGGTCTTTGTGTAGTATATTTGTTTTGTGCGTGTGCTTTGCCTCCCTTTTCTCTTTTAGGTTGCCTAATCGCCGCCAACTTTGGAGAGCTTGCAAGAATCCCGGTAACCTCTATCCCTTTTTCTTCCTTATCTCTTACGGAGTTTTGGAGGAGATTGTAATGTTGTGTGCTCGGGTGGAGCTTTGTAAAGTTGTGGGTGATTTGGTGGCTTGTTTGGATGATCGGGGTGGTGTTTATGTTGATTATGTGTTTGTGTTGTTTTGTTTTGTTTGTTGTTTCCTTCTTCTTTCTTTCTTTCTTGTTGAGTCTTTGTTTTGTGGTATTTGTGTCTTGTGTGTAAACGGTTTTCGAAAACCCGGTTTAGAGGCTAGTGTGTAAGTGTCTATTTTCCCTTCGTAGTAGTATAAATCAAGTCTTGGACTTTAATCTAGTAGAATGACCCTAAATCAATGAGTTCGTTGGTCCCTTACCTTGAGTCCACCTTTCTTACTAGGGATTTACTGCGGGATTTGCACCTTTGACCATTATGACCACCCACGGTGTGAATAGGCCTTGGTTACCGAGTCTCGTCCCTTAGGTGACCATGTTTGAAATTTACTAAATTAGTCCAAGTTTCCTCCACTTTTTGTGGGTTTGAAGAGGGAATGCGCACCCTCGACTCACCCATTTCCCTACCTCCTACACATATCGCACAATAAATTGCAATTTGTTGATTCTCTCTTTCTTAATTGTCAATAAATGCCAAAAAGCCAAATCTTGCCAAAAAAGAGCAAAGAAAAGAAAAAGAAAGAAAAAAAAGTGAAAGAAAGAAAAGAATGAAGAAAAAGAAAAGGCACAAAAGCAAAAAAAAGAAAAAAAATAGAAAAGAAGAAAAAGAAAGGCATGGCAAAAACGAAGCAAAAATGCAAAAGAAAAGAATGCCAAAAGAAAACCCGTCTCACAAAAAGAAAAGCACAAAATAAGCCTTTTCCCGACTTTTGCCGTGAAGAGCCTACCAAAGGACCGAGTCCCGAGGAAGGATGATAGCGGCATTAGTCGGTCTTCCCTCATTTTGCATATTTCCACCTTTTTACTTGGACTAGTTAGGCGGTTTTAGACATGGGAAGACCCTCTTGGCCCACGCTAAAGGGGGCGGGGTCTCACTTACCTACAGTGTCGACTAACACCGTGGTTCATCACTTTCCATCTCCGCCGATCGTCCCGTAGTAAGTTTTTAGAAAGTTAGGAGGACCTAGGTAAGTTACCAACGTTTTTATTGCTTTGTCGTCATGCTATTAGGGTTTAGTTCACCTTGGTTTGTATGTCTAGCTTGGGAACGTTGTCGCTTACCTCGAGTCCTAAACCGGTGTTTCATTCACCGCTTTTAGAGGGAAGCGGTATTTGTTTTTCCTTTGGGTGCAACCTTTTGTTTGTTTGTTTGTTTGTTGTTTATATGCTTGTTTGTTTTTGTGTTTTGTGTCCGGTTGCACCCACGATTTTGTCGCAAGACCCCACTTGCCTTGCGGAGTGCACTTCTCCTCTAAGTGCACTCGCTTGAGTTGAAAGGGCGTAGGGTGCGCTAATACCCGCTCGGTTAGATTAGTATTTAGTTTGTGCTTACTCGAGGGCGAGTAAGGGTTTAGTGTGGGGGAGTTGATAATTGTCGTTTGTAGTGCCTATTCTGTAGTGTTTTGGTCCCATTTTCCTTGTGGAACCGCTCCTTTGGAGCGGTTTATGGGCTTCTTATGTTTCCTTTAGCTCGTTTCAGGTTCCCGAGACCGTTCATGAAGAGTTGGAGTGATTCCGACTCAATACATATGCATTTTGGAGCCAACGAAGCTAAGGAACGACGACCCCGAGACCTTGGGACCCAATCCCGAGCCTCCGAGACCCGATCCCGAGTCCCGGGAATCGACGAGAAGGCCATGAGAACCAAGGAGGGACCGAAAAGTTCATATTGGAGGCCTACAAGACTATTCCCGATCGGGTATGGCCTCATCCCGATCGGGAATAAAGAGGAAAGCAAGGAGCGACTACTGTGGGGTGTTCCCGATCGGGAACATAAAATCCCGATCGGGATTCTGCACTTTCCCGATCGGGATTTCCTTTCCCGATCGGGATTTTCCCAGTTCAGCCCGTGTTCATTTCCTTTCAATTCCTTTCATTCTTAAACCCTTTATATACCCTTCTCTTGTAAGAAGACGAGGACTTATCATACCCTAGACTAGTTTAAGCCTCAAAAAAATCCTAGATTGATTCTCACTCATTAGCTTTAATCTTCTCTTAATTTTAGTTAATCTTTAGTTAATCCTTTGTAATTAGTGCATGTATTAAGGGATTCTTGGAGATTGTCTCAAGCTTGACAACCTTGGGATTGTATTTGGGTTTCTCATTAATGCAAGATTGTTCATTTTCTTCATCTAGTGTTGGTATAATCCTTTCTCATCCTTGTTCTTTGTTATTTATACAAGTTTGAATCTTTTCTTAGTGTTATTGTTATTGTTCTTGTTTGGATTTGTCATTATGGATGTTTGGATGTTTGTCTTAGTTTCTCTTTTGATTGTTATTCTTCCTTTCATCATGAGTGAGTAGTCTTCTTGTGGGGTTAGTAGGGGGATTAGGGGTAGATTATGGATAATTAGGGTTGATTAAGGGGAAAGGGTGAATCTTTGTTGCTAGTCACATTGTGAGCACTCTAGGTGTTTGTTGTTATGCTTGTATGAGTAGTAGTGGCCAATGCTCCTTGTGCATGTGTTCATGAATCCATTGTTTGCCTATGATGTGGGAATGTTGAGAATAATCGTAGTTGCGAGAGCACGGATTAGGGTCTAAGTTGCGAGAGCCCGGACCCACCTTGACATCGGTTTAAGTTGCGAAAGCCCGGACCGACTCTAGACACTAGGAGGCATCCATACCCTTGATCACCCCAATTACCCTTCTACCTCTATGAACCCGACCTACCCCACTTCTTTCCATATTTGAGTCATCTTCTAGTTAGACATCGTTTACTCTAGTTTTCTAGTTAGACCGATCATTAGCATTGTTTAGCATCATTAGTCTAGTTCTTACTCCTCTTCCCCAATTGTTTCCTTTTATAGCTTTCTTTGTGTTTGTTCGTGTGACTTAGCCTAGTTTTAGTGAACCTAGTCTAGACCTTACTCTACCGTCCCTGTGGATATCGACCCTACTTGCCCTAGCTACCCACTAGGAATAGTCGGTTTATTATTGACGGTTGGACTCACGGCAAATCCTTACCATCAATTCCCGACGAGATTCATACACATCTACATCCCATATAGCAACAATACACACATAGCATCGAATAACCGATATTAGATCACGCCGCCTAGACCCGAAGAAACCGGCCACCTCACCCGACACCCTACACGTCCAAAACCACCATAACTCACCGACATTATCTCGACGGTCCCGTGTCTAAACCACATTCCGACGAACCCCGTTCCGAGTATACAAAGCATGTAGGTTGAGGGTGTAAAATCAAACCCGTTCTCTCCTTTCTCTTTCTCCTTCTCTCTTCTTTTCTTCGTCGTTGCGTCGTCGGTCCATTTTTTTTATGGGTTATCGTCACGTTTTTTTTTCTTCCTTTTTTTCTTATATCGATACTACAATCTATTTTTAGATAAAACAAACATTCTTAAAATACGATATTTACTCTATAGTCAAATATCGTATCTACAAATAACTAAATCAATCTCGTTGTTGATGCTAAAAAATCGTCACGTGGTCTAGAAAACAAAATACAACGATTTTAACGCGGAGAGAATCAACATCGTTTTTTTAGTTCAATTTTTGCAAAACCTTTTTTTTATCCTTTCTAAAAAATCATTCCGAATATTGGATATCGATTTCATAATCGAATATCGAATATAACGAATATCGAAAATTTAAGTCGAGTATAAATTATATTATATTTGTACGCGATTTAGCAAAATTATCAATTTTTTGAAAAATAACCTCGAGATCAGGCTGCCATGCGAGTCGCACGAGTCTTGTGCGAGTCGCATGGCCACGCGAGTCGCTCCTCTCTCGCGCGGGTCGCGTAGGCTCCTGAAAACCGTAATGCAAAAGAGCTATTTCGTCTTATTTCTTCAAACGTCTTTTCTTTAATAAAACGACGGGCTTTGCGGTATTTTTTCATGTTTCGATAAATATTTTCTTGACCTCGGTCAACGCGTGTTTAATCCATCACGTGTCATAAACTTTTTAAAATCATGCATGTCATCGTATCTATATTTTTCATTCGATTTACAAACCGTTACGAACCCGTTTGTTCTTTATCTTAAGCATCAATTTATTTTCATCATTTGTTTATTATACTAAACGAACCTCGCATGCTAAAACAACTTTGATGTAAATTTTAGATGCATTAAACCGACTTAGCAACCCATTCAATTATTCGCATGTTTAGGCAAAACAATGTTTGCATATCATTCATCGTATTACTAACGCGCGTATTCCAGAGTCAAACGATATCCTAGTAGAGGCCGCGAAAGTGCGAGCAGGATTGGGTGTTCTTTGTGAACTTCCCAACACGTACCCTCACCCCTTACTCAGAACCGTGGTTTCCGGATGTCCGAAATCATTGGCACACGAGAGTCATTCAATACACGGTATCCGATAATGTCGGTATCGGTATCAAATGCAAAGGGACGAACCCAATAAACTCTGAAATCGGAATTGGCCGTATTTTGTACACGGCCCACTACGACATAGAGTGGGTTCGAACGGGCCCGAACTCCCACAAAGTTCGGTGGCGACTCCACTTCGATTTAAATTTCAATTCGATCCATTCTCATATGGAGATTCATTCGCCTCCCCAAACCCGCGCGTGGCCGCGTCGGGGTGGACCTATGTCATGTCCACAATTTGGCGACTCCGCTGGGGATTAACTGATGTGTGACTTACCATCGACATCCTCATGGTGAGACTCGAATAGAAATCGTTTGACTAGTACAATACGCGTTTTAGTTTTACGGTTCATGCATAACCCCATCTTTTCCCGGGCCGGTACTGGTGACCGACGTCCCACTATACTATTGATGTAGTCCAAATTGGATATATCAAAGGTGTCCATAGTCGATTCGTATGGGTTTTACGGCATGTTCTAAGCTCAACTCGACTTAGGAAGTCCGCCCCGATTCTCGGATAGGCTATGTACACTGGTATAGACCCCTTATAGACCGACCGAGACTTAGTATAGAGCATACATGGTGTCGTTATAATGCTTGCGTGACTATGTGCTACTTGGTTTCTAAGGTCGTTTTTCAAAAACAGTCATTTTCAAAAATTGCATCCTTTTCAAAATAACCAATTTTGAAACCCGGGACATATACCGAATTTAGGATTTACGATTTTACTCAAAATAGCCTATTTCTAGCCGGTATTCTGCCCATTTCAAAACTCGAAATTACTTTCGAACTTTCAAAACCGTCACCCGACTCGCCTTTCCTTTTTTTTTCGAAACAAAAAAGCCGGGCTTCCCCCCGAATTTTTCGGGCTCTCAAAAAAAATTTCTATTTCAAAAGCTTCCTCTTCTTAGGACTTCTCGTATTTAGCAGTGTCGGGTCGTGTCATAAGTCATCGAGGTCTTTAGCGTCGAAACTCCGTCGATCTTATATCACGAGTTTCCTCCCTATCCCAGTCCGCCTTATTTAACTAAGGCAAGACCCACCTACGTAGGACATACTCCTACAAAGGAGAGCCCGTTACACAATCGAGTCCAAAGTCTGGGGAATTTCTCACGTGAACCTCCTTTTAAACTGGACCCGGCCCACACAGCTGGATCCTAAAGGAGGCCCACCATTCACAAGTCACTCGTCTAAGTGTCTTTTTCGAGTCGTTTCCTTCCTAGTCTTCTTTTCCCTTGCTCAGGATGTACTTTTGTTCTAGGATTCAAGTTTAGTTGCTGATTACGCGGTATTCTTACAGACAGGCCGCCTTTCACCCGAACCATGACGAAAGAAGCCATTGATGAGTTGACAGCCTCGTTGGTTAAGCTAGAGGAACAATTGACGAGGATGAGGGAGGACCAGATCGCCATCCTTACCTGCGTGAGCGAAGTCGAACAAGGAACTCCTAACAGTGGAGTCGAGACTACCGGGCCGTTAGCTGAACTGGCCAGCACGGTCCGCAAGCTGCAGGAGTAGGTCAACTTGACAACCAACAATACCATCCACACGGAGAATGCCCGTGCATATTCGCCCCTGACTGATGAATTTCCCGCCAATCTCAACTTGACGGGCCTGCCAATGTTTGATGTGACTGAAGACCCGGTACTCCATATCCGGGCTTTCAAAGAATTTATGGCGGTTAAGGGGGTCAAGTCGACAATGTTCAAGCATCTCTTTGCTTCTTCCCTTGAGAAGCACCCGAAAGCCTGGTATTACAGGCTTGATTCCAAGAAATACAAAGCTTGGGACGATGTGGCAACAGAATTCGCCCGGAACTACGCAGATAACACTGAGATCCAGACTACTATGCGTACTCTGGAGGTCATGGCCCAAGAGCCTAAGGAAGGTTTCACCAAATACATTCAAAGGTGGAGGGCTGAAAGCGTGAAGCTGGTTGACAAGCCCAGCGAAAAAGTTTTAGTGGAGGCCTTTGTTAAGAACCTCCTCCCTTCTTACCGGGTTCATCTCCGGTACGCCGTCATACCCAATTTCGCCACTTTAACCGAAATGGGTACAAGAATCGAAGATGACTTGAGGTTAGAGAGTCTTACTAAGGCCTCTGCCAAAGGATATCAAGGGGCCAGTTCGTCCTCCAGCAAGCCCGCAACTACAACTGCGGCCCGTAGCATCTTTGACGAGGTCAATCTACTAGATACCTCGACCAAAAAGAATACTCCGACTCGGGTATTCACTGACATAGGGACTAACTATACTCATGCCTTACAAAGGATGTCTTCAAAAGGCCTAATCCAACCGATAGGCCCAACTCCGGAAGTTCCGGCGAAAAACGATCCAAGAGCTATAACATTCAGGTCTACTGCCAGTATCACCGAGGTAATGGGCACGACACTGAAAAATGCTGGAAATTGAAGCATCTCATTCAGGATCTAATCGAAAGCGAGAAAATACCATTGCCCGGAGACAAACCGAGCAATAAGGGAAACCCGTTCAGCGCTCACGCCATCTTTTCCGAAGACATAATCGACTGTTCGCATCTAATCTCACCTTTCGTCCCACAAATTAACGGGATATGGAATGATGATGAAGACGATGTGTACCTACCCAAAGGGGAAGCTGTCCCTATCACCCCTGAGGAAGTCCGGAAGGCTAAATCCAGAGCTTTGGCCATCAACCACCATGTTACCGCCGGCCGGTCCACCTCGGTAACCGTCACTGAACCTGCCAGGACGGAACCTACACTCGAGGAACCAAACGCTGACACGGCCCTAGTCAAACAACTAAAGAGGGTCCGAACCGATCTTACTATATGGCAGCTTTTGGTTAGTTCTCAAGAGCATCGGGCATCACTCACTAAGGCTCTCGATGAAATCAAGGTTGACTCGTTGGTTACCCCCATTGAAATGGTAGCCACTATTTTGCCCCACCTTAAAGGCAAATCCAAGGAAGAAGGCCCACTTATCACCTTCTCCGAATCCGACCTCCCACCGTTCGGGGCCACCCATAACTTGGCCTTATACATCACGGTGATCTGCCGGGGCAAATATCTCCCCATGACCCTGATTGATGATGGTCCGCTGTAAATGTCCTTCCCTTAAGGACTGCTAAGGTCCTTGGCGTTACAGAGGCTGATTACCTTCCGACCACACAAACTATCCAGGCTTTCGACGGAAGCCAAAAATCAGTTGCTGGGACTGTTAAGCTAACAATCATAACAGGCCCGATCGAGAATGAGCTAGAATTCCAAGTGATTGATGTCACCTCATCCTTCAATACTACTTGGAAGGCTCTGGATCCACGCGGTCAAAGCCGTATCCTCCACCCTCCACAGGAAGGTCAAGTTACCTCTACAAGACGGGGTCATCACTCTCGAAGCTAACCCCATAACTGTGGCAAGTTGCAACACCGCGGGCCAGACCGACCCACAAGGTTTCAATTTCGTAGGAATGATCGAGGAAGAATATCTCTTCCGGCCCTACCACACTACTAGCATCGTCAGGATGCTGCAAAACTTGGGCTACCTACCGGGGGCTACTTCGAGGCCCGACCTTCCGGCTGACAAGGTCATCGAGGTCCTAAACAATGAGGAGTCAAAATTTGGCTTGGGGTATGCTATAACCCCGGAAAACGTACTTCGGGCCGCTATTCAGAAGGCCACCAACATCTTCAAGGGTACCTACTTGGGCCCTTACAGCCCAAGACTGACCTATTACTTTGTCACTCCAGTGTTCGGGGCTGTTCAAGTAGGCCTTTACAAACCCACTATCACATATCGGGAATGCAACTATATCCCCGATGACATATTTGCCCTCGTTCAAGCTGAATCTAAAGAAGGCACTGACGGTACTGAGCCCATGCTGGGGCTCCTATTCGGGGAGGACAAGGTCGTCCCCACTCCCAAAGGAGAGCTAGTGAACCTGATCCTCTGCAGTAGCAGGTTCGATCCAACCAAGCTGATCTCCGAAGTTGGTGCTGACACAGGAAAAAGGGCTTGGAAAAAGACTATCAAGTGGACCGACAGCCAGGGTCAAATCTACAAGCTGACTACCAGTGAAGGGGATATGCCCGACACTGAGTCTGAGTCCGAGTCAGAGTCAGACTCAGAGTCGGAGTCTGAGTCCAAGTCTAGAGGGTCCAGTACTAGAATCGAGTCTGTAACCCCCCTTTCTTTAGTCACACCTATGGGAGTCTCGGAGTCTGTCCCGAGAGCACTCCCTATCCCGCCTCTGACCAACGATCAGACGGCCGTTCTCTTTGAGCTATTTTCAAAATTCACTATCAATAATAACGATAACCGTTCTGATTAACACTTGTCTTATTTTCAAAACATTTTCAAAAATTTTACTTGCAATGACATTGAGAAACCCGACGAACAGGTACCATTGCCTCCGCATCTAATCAAGCAACTCGAACAAAGGGAGTCCCGAGATCCGGTAATTGAGGAAACCGATTCCATCAATGTTGGAACCCCTTTAGAGCCTCAGATGCTTAAGTTAGGTTTATCCCTAGATCCCGAGGAGAGACAACAATTCACGAACCTCCTCCAGGAGTTCAAAGATGTCTTCGCATGGTCCTACAAGGACTTGCCGGGAATAGATCGGGAGATAGCTGAACATCGTTTACCCATCAAAAACGGGTGTAAGCCGGTAAAACAGATACTCCGAAGGATGAGGCCCGAATGGTCTTTCAAAGTCAAAGAGGAAGTCGACAAGCAATTCAAAGTAGGCTTTATTCAATTATCTGAATATCCAGATTGGGTTGCAAACATCGTGCCGGTACCCAAGAAAGACGGTAAGGTACGGGTATGTGTAGACTTCCGGGACCTTAACAAGGCCAGCCCAAAAGACGATTTCCCGTTACCACACATCGATATACTGGTGGATAACACGACCGATCATGCCCTTCTATCCTTTATGGACGGGTATGCCGGGTACAACCAAATCAAAATAGCGGAAGAAGATATGAGTAAGACCACCTTCACTACATCTTGGGATACTTACTGCTACACCGTCATGCCATTTGGGCTTATCAATGCCGGGGCCACTTATCAACGAACCGCCACTACCTTATTACACGATATGATGCATAAGGAAGTAGAGGTTTACGTGGACGACATGATCGTTACGTCCAAAGACTGAAACAGGCACATTCCGGCCCTAAGAAAATTCTTTACCCGATTACGCAAGTACAACATGAGGCTAAACCCTCAAAAATGCAGTTTCGGGGTAACATCGGGCAAATTACTAGGCCATATCGTTAGCCAACACGGCATCGAGGTTGACCCAGCCAAGATCAAAGCCATTACCGAGATGCAACCACCCAAAACCGAAAAAGAGATAAGGGTGTTTCTCGGGAAAGTCCAATATATCAGCCGGTTCATTTCGAAGCTAACCATGGTATGTGAGCCCATTTTCAAGAAACTGAAAATAGGAGAACGGGTACTGTGGGACGATAAGTGCCAAGTGGCTTTCGATAAAATCAAGGAGATTCTGTCTGCTCCGCCGGTATTAATGCCACCTCAACCCGGTCTACCTTTGTCGTTATATCTAACAACGACCGAGACAGCCATGGGGGCTATGCTGGCTCAAACAGTCGATTCAGAAGAACATGCTATTTACTACATCAGTAAAAAGTTCTTGGAATACGAGTGCAAGTATACGATGCTCGAAAAGACGTGCCTAGCTGTAGTTAGGGCCACTAAAAAGCTCCGACATTATATGCTCAGTCACGAGGTACATGTTCTATCCAAAATGGATCCTATCATGTACTTGTTCGAGAAGCCCATCCTTAACGGCCGCATATCCAGATGGACTTTGATGCTAGCAGAGTTTGACCTCAAGTTCGTACCACTAAAGGCCATCAAAGGCTGAATAGTAGCAGAATTTCTCGCCGATAGTCCGGTAACCGAAGAAGGACACACTGATACTTGGGCCTTCCCAGATGAAGATATATTCCATACTGATACCTAAACATGTGATTTATATTTTGATGGGGCATCCAACTTCCGAGGATTTGGTGTCGGGATTTTACTGATCTCACCGCAAGGGGAGCACACCCCGTTATCCATTAAGCTAGATATCGACGTTACTAACAACGCAGCCGAATATGAAGCAGCCGTATTTAGCAGTGTCGGGTCGTGTCATAAGTCATCGAGGTCTTTAGCGTCGAAACTCCGTCGATCTTATATCACGAGTTTCCTCCCTATCCCAGTCCGCCTTATTTAACTAACGCAAGACCCACCTACGTAGGACATACTCCTACAAAGGAGAGCCCGTTACACAATCGAGTCCAAAGTCTGGGGAATTTCTCACGTGAACCTCCTTTTAAACTGGACCCGGCCCACACAGCTGGATCCTAAAGGAGGCCCACCATTCACAAGTCACTCGTCTAAGTGTCTTTTTCGAGTCGTTTCCTTCCTAGTCTTCTTTTCCCTTGCTCAGGATGTACTTTTGTTCTAGGATTCAAGTTTAGTTGCTGATTACGCGGTATTCTTACAGACAGGCCGCCTTTCACCCGAACCATGACGAAAGAAGCCATTGATGAGTTGACAGCCTCGTTGGTTAAGCTAGAGGAACAATTGACGAGGATGAGGGAGGACCAGATCGCCATCCTTACCTGCGTGAGCGAAGTCGAACAAGGAACTCCTAACAGTGGAGTCGAGACTACCGGGCCGTTAGCTGAACTGGCCAGCACGGTCCGCAAGCTGCAGGAGTAGGTCAACTTGACAACCAACAATACCATCCACACGGAGAATGCCCGTGCATATTCGCCCCTGACTGATGAATTTCCCGCCAATCTCAACTTGACGGGCCTGCCAATGTTTGATGTGACTGAAGACCCGGTACTCCATATCCGGGCTTTCAAAGAATTTATGGCGGTTAAGGGGGTCAAGTCGACAATGTTCAAGCATCTCTTTGCTTCTTCCCTTGAGAAGCACCCGAAAGCCTGGTATTACAGGCTTGATTCCAAGAAATACAAAGCTTGGGACGATGTGGCGACAGAATTCGCCCGGAACTACGCAGATAACACTGAGATCCAGACTACTATGCGTACTCTGGAGGTCATGGCCCAAGAGCCTAAGGAAGGTTTCACCAAATACATTCAAAGGTGGAGGGCTGAAAGCGTGAAGCTGGTTGACAAGCCCAGCGAAAAAGTTTTAGTGGAGGCCTTTGTTAAG
The DNA here is from genome assembly GCA_958450325.1 of Agrostemma githago. Taxonomy (NCBI): domain Eukaryota; kingdom Viridiplantae; phylum Streptophyta; class Magnoliopsida; order Caryophyllales; family Caryophyllaceae; genus Agrostemma; species Agrostemma githago. Next base: position 17,278,208 of record OY288260.1, on the reverse strand, counting down.
AACCTCCTCCCTTCTTACCGGGTTCATCTCCGGTACGCCGTCATACCCAATTTCGCCACTTTAACCGAAATGGGTACAAGAATCGAAGATGACTTGAGGTTAGAGAGTCTTACTAAGGCCTCTGCCAAAGGATATCAAGGGGCCAGTTCGTCCTCCAGCAAGCCCGCAACTACAACTGCGGCCCGTAGCATCTTTGACGAGGTCAATCTACTAGATACCTCGACCAAAAAGAATACTCCGACTCGGGTATTCACTGACATAGGGACTAACTATACTCATGCCTTACAAAGGATGTCTTCAAAAGGCCTAATCCAACCGATAGGCCCAACTCCGGAAGTTCCGGCGAAAAACGATCCAAGAGCTATAACATTCAGGTCTACTGCCAGTATCACCGAGGTAATGGGCACGACACTGAAAAATGCTGGAAATTGAAGCATCTCATTCAGGATCTAATCGAAAGCGAGAAAATACCATTGCCCGGAGACAAACCGAGCAATAAGGGAAACCCGTTCAGCGCTCACGCCATCTTTTCCGAAGACATAATCGACTGTTCGCATCTAATCTCACCTTTCGTCCCACAAATTAACGGGATATGGAATGATGATGAAGACGATGTGTACCTACCCAAAGGGGAAGCTGTCCCTATCACCCCTGAGGAAGTCCGGAAGGCTAAATCCAGAGCTTTGGCCATCAACCACCATGTTACCGCCGGCCGGTCCACCTCGGTAACCGTCACTGAACCTGCCAGGACGGAACCTACACTCGAGGAACCAAACGCTGACACGGCCCTAGTCAAACAACTAAAGAGGGTCCGAACCGATCTTACTATATGGCAGCTTTTGGTTAGTTCTCAAGAGCATCGGGCATCACTCACTAAGGCTCTCGATGAAATCAAGGTTGACTCGTTGGTTACCCCCATTGAAATGGTAGCCACTATTTTGCCCCACCTTAAAGGCAAATCCAAGGAAGAAGGCCCACTTATCACCTTCTCCGAATCCGACCTCCCACCGTTCGGGGCCACCCATAACTTGGCCTTATACATCACGGTGATCTGCCGGGGCAAATATCTCCCCATGACCCTGATTGATGATGGTCCGCTGTAAATGTCCTTCCCTTAAGGACTGCTAAGGTCCTTGGCGTTACAGAGGCTGATTACCTTCCGACCACACAAACTATCCAGGCTTTCGACGGAAGCCAAAAATCAGTTGCTGGGACTGTTAAGCTAACAATCATAACAGGCCCGATCGAGAATGAGCTAGAATTCCAAGTGATTGATGTCACCTCATCCTTCAATACTACTTGGAAGGCTCTGGATCCACGCGGTCAAAGCCGTATCCTCCACCCTCCACAGGAAGGTCAAGTTACCTCTACAAGACGGGGTCATCACTCTCGAAGCTAACCCCATAACTGTGGCAAGTTGCAACACCGCGGGCCAGACCGACCCACAAGGTTTCAATTTCGTAGGAATGATCGAGGAAGAATATCTCTTCCGGCCCTACCACACTACTAGCATCGTCAGGATGCTGCAAAACTTGGGCTACCTACCGGGGGCTACTTCGAGGCCCGACCTTCCGGCTGACAAGGTCATCGAGGTCCTAAACAATGAGGAGTCAAAATTTGGCTTGGGGTATGCTATAACCCCGGAAAACGTACTTCGGGCCGCTATTCAGAAGGCCACCAACATCTTCAAGGGTACCTACTTGGGCCCTTACAGCCCAAGACTGACCTATTACTTTGTCACTCCAGTGTTCGGGGCTGTTCAAGTAGGCCTTTACAAACCCACTATCACATATCGGGAATGCAACTATATCCCCGATGACATATTTGCCCTCGTTCAAGCTGAATCTAAAGAAGGCACTGACGGTACTGAGCCCATGCTGGGGCTCCTATTCGGGGAGGACAAGGTCGTCCCCACTCCCAAAGGAGAGCTAGTGAACCTGATCCTCTGCAGTAGCAGGTTCGATCCAACCAAGCTGATCTCCGAAGTTGGTGCTGACACAGGAAAAAGGGCTTGGAAAAAGACTATCAAGTGGACCGACAGCCAGGGTCAAATCTACAAGCTGACTACCAGTGAAGGGGATATGCCCGACACTGAGTCTGAGTCCGAGTCAGAGTCAGACTCAGAGTCGGAGTCTGAGTCCAAGTCTAGAGGGTCCAGTACTAGAATCGAGTCTGTAACCCCCCTTTCTTTAGTCACACCTATGGGAGTCTCGGAGTCTGTCCCGAGAGCACTCCCTATCCCGCCTCTGACCAACGATCAGACGGCCGTTCTCTTTGAGCTATTTTCAAAATTCACTATCAATAATAACGATAACCGTTCTGATTAACACTTGTCTTATTTTCAAAACATTTTCAAAAATTTTACTTGCAATGACATTGAGAAACCCGACGAACAGGTACCATTGCCTCCGCATCTAATCAAGCAACTCGAACAAAGGGAGTCCCGAGATCCGGTAATTGAGGAAACCGATTCCATCAATGTTGGAACCCCTTTAGAGCCTCAGATGCTTAAGTTAGGTTTATCCCTAGATCCCGAGGAGAGACAACAATTCACGAACCTCCTCCAGGAGTTCAAAGATGTCTTCGCATGGTCCTACAAGGACTTGCCGGGAATAGATCGGGAGATAGCTGAACATCGTTTACCCATCAAAAACGGGTGTAAGCCGGTAAAACAGATACTCCGAAGGATGAGGCCCGAATGGTCTTTCAAAGTCAAAGAGGAAGTCGACAAGCAATTCAAAGTAGGCTTTATTCAATTATCTGAATATCCAGATTGGGTTGCAAACATCGTGCCGGTACCCAAGAAAGACGGTAAGGTACGGGTATGTGTAGACTTCCGGGACCTTAACAAGGCCAGCCCAAAAGACGATTTCCCGTTACCACACATCGATATACTGGTGGATAACACGACCGATCATGCCCTTCTATCCTTTATGGACGGGTATGCCGGGTACAACCAAATCAAAATAGCGGAAGAAGATATGAGTAAGACCACCTTCACTACATCTTGGGATACTTACTGCTACACCGTCATGCCATTTGGGCTTATCAATGCCGGGGCCACTTATCAACGAACCGCCACTACCTTATTACACGATATGATGCATAAGGAAGTAGAGGTTTACGTGGACGACATGATCGTTACGTCCAAAGACTGAAACAGGCACATTCCGGCCCTAAGAAAATTCTTTACCCGATTACGCAAGTACAACATGAGGCTAAACCCTCAAAAATGCAGTTTCGGGGTAACATCGGGCAAATTACTAGGCCATATCGTTAGCCAACACGGCATCGAGGTTGACCCAGCCAAGATCAAAGCCATTACCGAGATGCAACCACCCAAAACCGAAAAAGAGATAAGGGTGTTTCTCGGGAAAGTCCAATATATCAGCCGGTTCATTTCGAAGCTAACCATGGTATGTGAGCCCATTTTCAAGAAACTGAAAATAGGAGAACGGGTACTGTGGGACGATAAGTGCCAAGTGGCTTTCGATAAAATCAAGGAGATTCTGTCTGCTCCGCCGGTATTAATGCCACCTCAACCCGGTCTACCTTTGTCGTTATATCTAACAACGACCGAGACAGCCATGGGGGCTATGCTGGCTCAAACAGTCGATTCAGAAGAACATGCTATTTACTACATCAGTAAAAAGTTCTTGGAATACGAGTGCAAGTATACGATGCTCGAAAAGACGTGCCTAGCTGTAGTTAGGGCCACTAAAAAGCTCCGACATTATATGCTCAGTCACGAGGTACATGTTCTATCCAAAATGGATCCTATCATGTACTTGTTCGAGAAGCCCATCCTTAACGGCCGCATATCCAGATGGACTTTGATGCTAGCAGAGTTTGACCTCAAGTTCGTACCACTAAAGGCCATCAAAGGCTGAATAGTAGCAGAATTTCTCGCCGATAGTCCGGTAACCGAAGAAGGACACACTGATACTTGGGCCTTCCCAGATGAAGATATATTCCATACTGATACCTAAACATGTGATTTATATTTTGATGGGGCATCCAACTTCCGAGGATTTGGTGTCGGGATTTTACTGATCTCACCGCAAGGGGAGCACACCCCGTTATCCATTAAGCTAGATATCGACGTTACTAACAACGCAGCCGAATATGAAGCAGCCGTATTTAGCAGTGTCGGGTCGTGTCATAAGTCATCGAGGTCTTTAGCGTCGAAACTCCGTCGATCTTATATCACGAGTTTCCTCCCTATCCCAGTCCGCCTTATTTAACTAAGGCAAGACCCACCTACGTAGGACATACTCCTACAAAGGAGAGCCCGTTACACAATCGAGTCCAAAGTCTGGGGAATTTCTCACGTGAACCTCCTTTTAAACTGGACCCGGCCCACACAGCTGGATCCTAAAGGAGGCCCACCATTCACAAGTCACTCGTCTAAGTGTCTTTTTCGAGTCGTTTCCTTCCTAGTCTTCTTTTCCCTTGCTCAGGATGTACTTTTGTTCTAGGATTCAAGTTTAGTTGCTGATTACGCGGTATTCTTACAGACAGGCCGCCTTTCACCCGAACCATGACGAAAGAAGCCATTGATGAGTTGACAGCCTCGTTGGTTAAGCTAGAGGAACAATTGACGAGGATGAGGGAGGACCAGATCGCCATCCTTACCTGCGTGAGCGAAGTCGAACAAGGAACTCCTAACAGTGGAGTCGAGACTACCGGGCCGTTAGCTGAACTGGCCAGCACGGTCCGCAAGCTGCAGGAGTAGGTCAACTTGACAACCAACAATACCATCCACACGGAGAATGCCCGTGCATATTCGCCCCTGACTGATGAATTTCCCGCCAATCTCAACTTGACGGGCCTGCCAATGTTTGATGTGACTGAAGACCCGGTACTCCATATCCGGGCTTTCAAAGAATTTATGGCGGTTAAGGGGGTCAAGTCGACAATGTTCAAGCATCTCTTTGCTTCTTCCCTTGAGAAGCACCCGAAAGCCTGGTATTACAGGCTTGATTCCAAGAAATACAAAGCTTGGGACGATGTGGCGACAGAATTCGCCCGGAACTACGCAGATAACACTGAGATCCAGACTACTATGCGTACTCTGGAGGTCATGGCCCAAGAGCCTAAGGAAGGTTTCACCAAATACATTCAAAGGTGGAGGGCTGAAAGCGTGAAGCTGGTTGACAAGCCCAGCGAAAAAGTTTTAGTGGAGGCCTTTGTTAAGAACCTCCTCCCTTCTTACCGGGTTCATCTCCGGTACGCCGTCATACCCAATTTCGCCACTTTAACCGAAATGGGTACAAGAATCGAAGATGACTTGAGGTTAGAGAGTCTTACTAAGGCCTCTGCCAAAGGATATCAAGGGGCCAGTTCGTCCTCCAGCAAGCCCGCAACTACAACTGCGGCCCGTAGCATCTTTGACGAGGTCAATCTACTAGATACCTCGACCAAAAAGAATACTCCGACTCGGGTATTCACTGACATAGGGACTAACTATACTCATGCCTTACAAAGGATGTCTTCAAAAGGCCTAATCCAACCGATAGGCCCAACTCCGGAAGTTCCGGCGAAAAACGATCCAAGAGCTATAACATTCAGGTCTACTGCCAGTATCACCGAGGTAATGGGCACGACACTGAAAAATGCTGGAAATTGAAGCATCTCATTCAGGATCTAATCGAAAGCGAGAAAATACCATTGCCCGGAGACAAACCGAGCAATAAGGGAAACCCGTTCAGCGCTCACGCCATCTTTTCCGAAGACATAATCGACTGTTCGCATCTAATCTCACCTTTCGTCCCACAAATTAACGGGATATGGAATGATGATGAAGACGATGTGTACCTACCCAAAGGGGAAGCTGTCCCTATCACCCCTGAGGAAGTCCGGAAGGCTAAATCCAGAGCTTTGGCCATCAACCACCATGTTACCGCCGGCCGGTCCACCTCGGTAACCGTCACTGAACCTGCCAGGACGGAACCTACACTCGAGGAACCAAACGCTGACACGGCCCTAGTCAAACAACTAAAGAGGGTCCGAACCGATCTTACTATATGGCAGCTTTTGGTTAGTTCTCAAGAGCATCGGGCATCACTCACTAAGGCTCTCGATGAAATCAAGGTTGACTCGTTGGTTACCCCCATTGAAATGGTAGCCACTATTTTGCCCCACCTTAAAGGCAAATCCAAGGAAGAAGGCCCACTTATCACCTTCTCCGAATCCGACCTCCCACCGTTCGGGGCCACCCATAACTTGGCCTTATACATCACGGTGATCTGCCGGGGCAAATATCTCCCCATGACCCTGATTGATGATGGTCCGCTGTAAATGTCCTTCCCTTAAGGACTGCTAAGGTCCTTGGCGTTACAGAGGCTGATTACCTTCCGACCACACAAACTATCCAGGCTTTCGACGGAAGCCAAAAATCAGTTGCTGGGACTGTTAAGCTAACAATCATAACAGGCCCGATCGAGAATGAGCTAGAATTCCAAGTGATTGATGTCACCTCATCCTTCAATACTACTTGGAAGGCTCTGGATCCACGCGGTCAAAGCCGTATCCTCCACCCTCCACAGGAAGGTCAAGTTACCTCTACAAGACGGGGTCATCACTCTCGAAGCTAACCCCATAACTGTGGCAAGTTGCAACACCGCGGGCCAGACCGACCCACAAGGTTTCAATTTCGTAGGAATGATCGAGGAAGAATATCTCTTCCGGCCCTACCACACTACTAGCATCGTCAGGATGCTGCAAAACTTGGGCTACCTACCGGGGGCTACTTCGAGGCCCGACCTTCCGGCTGACAAGGTCATCGAGGTCCTAAACAATGAGGAGTCAAAATTTGGCTTGGGGTATGCTATAACCCCGGAAAACGTACTTCGGGCCGCTATTCAGAAGGCCACCAACATCTTCAAGGGTACCTACTTGGGCCCTTACAGCCCAAGACTGACCTATTACTTTGTCACTCCAGTGTTCGGGGCTGTTCAAGTAGGCCTTTACAAACCCACTATCACATATCGGGAATGCAACTATATCCCCGATGACATATTTGCCCTCGTTCAAGCTGAATCTAAAGAAGGCACTGACGGTACTGAGCCCATGCTGGGGCTCCTATTCGGGGAGGACAAGGTCGTCCCCACTCCCAAAGGAGAGCTAGTGAACCTGATCCTCTGCAGTAGCAGGTTCGATCCAACCAAGCTGATCTCCGAAGTTGGTGCTGACACAGGAAAAAGGGCTTGGAAAAAGACTATCAAGTGGACCGACAGCCAGGGTCAAATCTACAAGCTGACTACCAGTGAAGGGGATATGCCCGACACTGAGTCTGAGTCCGAGTCAGAGTCAGACTCAGAGTCGGAGTCTGAGTCCAAGTCTAGAGGGTCCAGTACTAGAATCGAGTCTGTAACCCCCCTTTCTTTAGTCACACCTATGGGAGTCTCGGAGTCTGTCCCGAGAGCACTCCCTATCCCGCCTCTGACCAACGATCAGACGGCCGTTCTCTTTGAGCTATTTTCAAAATTCACTATCAATAATAACGATAACCGTTCTGATTAACACTTGTCTTATTTTCAAAACATTTTCAAAAATTTTACTTGCAATGACATTGAGAAACCCGACGAACAGGTACCATTGCCTCCGCATCTAATCAAGCAACTCGAACAAAGGGAGTCCCGAGATCCGGTAATTGAGGAAACCGATTCCATCAATGTTGGAACCCCTTTAGAGCCTCAGATGCTTAAGTTAGGTTTATCCCTAGATCCCGAGGAGAGACAACAATTCACGAACCTCCTCCAGGAGTTCAAAGATGTCTTCGCATGGTCCTACAAGGACTTGCCGGGAATAGATCGGGAGATAGCTGAACATCGTTTACCCATCAAAAACGGGTGTAAGCCGGTAAAACAGATACTCCGAAGGATGAGGCCCGAATGGTCTTTCAAAGTCAAAGAGGAAGTCGACAAGCAATTCAAAGTAGGCTTTATTCAATTATCTGAATATCCAGATTGGGTTGCAAACATCGTGCCGGTACCCAAGAAAGACGGTAAGGTACGGGTATGTGTAGACTTCCGGGACCTTAACAAGGCCAGCCCAAAAGACGATTTCCCGTTACCACACATCGATATACTGGTGGATAACACGACCGATCATGCCCTTCTATCCTTTATGGACGGGTATGCCGGGTACAACCAAATCAAAATAGCGGAAGAAGATATGAGTAAGACCACCTTCACTACACCTTGGGATACTTACTGCTACACCGTCATGCCATTTGGGCTTATCAATGCCGGGGCCACTTATCAACGAACCGCCACTACCTTATTACACGATATGATGCATAAGGAAGTAGAGGTTTACGTGGACGACATGATCGTTACGTCCAAAGACTGAAACAGGCACATTCCGGCCCTAAGAAAATTCTTTACCCGATTACGCAAGTACAACATGAGGCTAAACCCTCAAAAATGCAGTTTCGGGGTAACATCGGGCAAATTACTAGGCCATATCGTTAGCCAACACGGCATCGAGGTTGACCCAGCCAAGATCAAAGCCATTACCGAGATGCAACCACCCAAAACCGAAAAAGAGATAAGGGTGTTTCTCGGGAAAGTCCAATATATCAGCCGGTTCATTTCGAAGCTAACCATGGTATGTGAGCCCATTTTCAAGAAACTGAAAATAGGAGAACGGGTACTGTGGGACGATAAGTGCCAAGTGGCTTTCGATAAAATCAAGGAGATTCTGTCTGCTCCGCCGGTATTAATGCCACCTCAACCCGGTCTACCTTTGTCGTTATATCTAACAACGACCGAGACAGCCATGGGGGCTATGCTGGCTCAAACAGTCGATTCAGAAGAACATGCTATTTACTACATCAGTAAAAAGTTCTTGGAATACGAGTGCAAGTATACGATGCTCGAAAAGACGTGCCTAGCTGTAGTTAGGGCCACTAAAAAGCTCCGACATTATATGCTCAGTCACGAGGTACATGTTCTATCCAAAATGGATCCTATCATGTACTTGTTCGAGAAGCCCATCCTTAACGGCCGCATATCCAGATGGACTTTGATGCTAGCAGAGTTTGACCTCAAGTTCGTACCACTAAAGGCCATCAAAGGCTGAATAGTAGCAGAATTTCTCGCCGATAGTCCGGTAACCGAAGAAGGACACACTGATACTTGGGCCTTCCCAGATGAAGATATATTCCATACTGATACCTAAACATGTGATTTATATTTTGATGGGGCATCCAACTTCCGAGGATTTGGTGTCGGGATTTTACTGATCTCACCGCAAGGGGAGCACACCCCGTTATCCATTAAGCTAGATATCGACGTTACTAACAACGCAGCCGAATATGAAGCAGCCGAATATGAAGCATGCATTCACGGGCTGCAGGCCGCCGCTGATTTAGGAGTAACAAACCTCCGGGCCCACGGTGACTCATCTTTAGTCATCAATCAAGCTCTCCAAAAATGGAAAACTCGGAACGCCAATCTCGTAGCTTACCAAGCGCGAGTAAGGGTTCTCGAAAAGCAGTTCCAAACAGTAGAATACATCTATCTACCTCGGGAAGAAAACCAGTTTGCAAATGCACTTTCTAAGTTAGCATCTTTGCTAAATATCCCGGAGCATCTAACCAGCATGCCGATTTGCGTCGAAAGACGGTCCGAGCCGGCATACATCAACGCTATTCAAGATATCAAAATAACTGATCCGGAACCTTGGTATCAGGCTATTCTAACCTACTTAACATCGGAAGGATATCCTCCGGGAGCTGAAAACCGGGCCAAGAAAGCCCTACGAAGGTGGGCAACCCAGTTCGTCCGCACGGACGATGGACAGTTATACAAAAGATGACACAGGGGGCTTTACTCCTGTGCATCAATAAAACGCAAGCCGAAAAGGTCATGGCCGAGGTACACGACGGTGAAAACGGTCCACATATGAACGTCCATATGCTAGCCTGAAAAATCGCGAGACTCAGATATTATTGGAACAGCATGGAAACCGACTGCCAGTTATATGTCAAACACTGCCATAACTGTCAGATTTTCGCCAACGTACAACATATGCCGTCATCCCTATTATATACTATGACATCACCATGGCCATTCTCGACGTGGGGAATTGATATAATTGGGAAGGTGAACCTTTCCGGGATGGGGGGTCACTGTTTCATTCTAGTGGCTATCGACTATTTCACCAAATGGGTCGAAGCCGAGTCATACCGGATTTTGAACGCCAAGCACGCGACAAAATTTATCCAAAACAAGATTATATGCCGATACGGGATCCCGCACGAATTTATTTGTGACCACGGGACCCATTTCCAAGCTGAAACTGCTACTTTGCTAGCAAAATATAAGATTCAAAGGCATACATCTTCGCCTTACCGTCCCCAAACAAATGGAGCGGTAGAAGCAGCTAATAAAACAATTTCCACCATACTTAAAAAGATGGCTGATAATTACCGGGACTGGCCCGACAAAATTCCTTTTGCCCTGTGGGGGTACCGAATGTCGATTCGCACCGCAACCGGAGCAACCCCCTATTATCTGACATATGGAATGGAGGCGGTCCAGCCGGTCGAGCTAGAAGTACCATCCCTAAGGATTTTACTCGAAAGTCAAGTACCTGAGGCAGATTGGGTCCAAGCCCGATATGACTCGCCAGTTCTTTTGGACGAGCGGCGATCCCGAGCCCTTAATAATATCCAGATATACCAAAAGAGGATACAACGAGCTTTCAAGAAAAGGGTTAGGCCCATAAATATCAAAGAAGGCGATCTAGTCCTAAAATCCATCCGAGCCTTACTACCAGTCGACCCAAGAGGGAAATTCAAACCCAATTGGGCCGGGCCTTATCTAGTAAATAAAATCCTATCAGGAGGAGCAGTGATGCTAACAGACTTGGACGGAAACGAGTTCGTCAACCCGACCAACTTGGACCAGTTGAAGCGTTACTACCCCTAAACCTTATCTCAATGTCATTTGCTAAAAGTTTCTAAAAATTTGTCTTTTTATAGATTTTCAAAAATTATAAGCAAGTCAATAAGTTAGGATTACTTATCCTACCGTCGCACATCTCGAACTAATAGTCTTGATGTATTTCGAAAATTACAAAATCTATGTTTTGAACTACGTTTGGTTTGATTCCACTAATTGTGGATACGTAGGCAACCCCTCAAAAGAGTACAACCACTGCAATAACGAAAAGACGGGAACGGTTTTCACTAATATGTCTTTTATTAAAAGAACCGATAAACTCGGGAACTTCAAAAAAATGCATCACACAAAAACAACAACAAAAAAATCACACCACAAAATTAGTAATAATACTTAAATAATAAAAGCTAAGGAGACTAATGGTCATGCATTTTGCCTTTTCCCTTATTCTTTGGGTCACGTGGAGCCCGAGGTCGACGTGGCGGGGGCGAACGTTCCCGGATCACAAGTGCAACCTCTTTAGGTCGCACCCGTTTCTTCGACCGCGGGTCTTCTGCCACTGTCACTGGTCCAAGCCGAGCCCGTACATGCTCGGGTAGTCTGTCTCGAGGACCAAGTCGGTTTTGAACTGCCAGTCTTGGGCCAAGTCTTCTTTCCAGGTCTGTCTGGGGGCTCACTTTCCCCCGTGCACCTTTAGTACTGGACCCTTCAGCTTGAGTCCTAGTCTTTCCTTTCTGACCTGACATCAGTCGAACCAACGTAGCCGGAGTATCACTCTCGTCAAAGAAACCTTTGTTTTCTTTAGCCTGCTCTCGTCGCAGCAGGTCGAAAGCTTCTTCAGTCTTCAAGGCAGCTCGGGCTTTAGCAGAATCCGCTTTTGTCCATTTCACATAAGAGTCCGATACCCAGATTGAGTGAAGAGTCTTAGAAACAGACCAAGTAGCCCGGGTGTACCACCGCTGCATCCAGGTGTCACACATCACGTCTGTCAGCTGAGTAGATTCACTCACAACCGCCTCAATTTCCGAGATTCTTTGGGCCCGACTGTATTGCCTAAGTATGCGATCGGGGTAAAGGTGAGTTGTCTGCCTAAAAGATAGGATCACTTGATATCGTGCCCTATCTCTCGATTACAAATCGGTCCGAACATAAATGGGCCACCATGGTACGGTCCATCGGATCAATGGGCCTCCATGGAAAGACAGCACTTCGTCCCAGTATTTTTGAGTATTGAGGCGAGAAAAGTCAACGGTCCGTCTCCTCGTCATCACCTGATTGGGGCGATATCGGCTCACGTCAAGGGGGGGATCCACGATTGATAGTCTCTCAAATAGCCAAAGCTGAAAAAAAACAGGGAATATGATTATAAAAAAAAATTGCGAAAATCAAAAAAATCGCGAAAATCGGAAAAATCGCGAAAATTGAAAAATCGCGAAAAATCGAGAAAACCGCGCGAAGTCGGAAAATTGCGGAAAAATCGAAGATCGAGAAATCAAAAAAAAAATCAAGGCAATATACCTGTAAAAGACGGGTACTCCCAGTCAATCGGATCGAGGAATCCCTTTTACGATTACCCAAACCTTGGATAATTTCTCCCGTAATCAGCCAAGCCGGGCTGTGCTCCGTTTCCATCAGGTCAACCACGGTGAAAAGTCGGACATGGCCCATGCATGATAATAGATCTATATGACCTTCGAAGGCGTAAACATGGAGCATACAAAAAGCGAAGGCCCTACGGCTATGGACCGGCCTGACCCGAACGTCGTGTGGAGTCATAAATTTTTCAGCCAGATCAATCAAAGAGACAGTATCTCCTTCCAGCATACGAGATACCTCCATGTGCGAAAGTCCTAAAAATTCCCGTAATTTCCTCCTCGGATCATGAACTGAAAATGGGATAGCAGGGCGAAGTATGGGGGTTCCATCCACCTACGGCAGCAATTTCCTCAGGAATAGGACAAATTTCGCCTCGAGGAAAGCCAAAAACGTGATAGGTATCGTCCCCATAGAATAAGCAAGCATCCAGAAAGTGACGATCCACTTGCATTTGGCGGATTTTGAACAATTGAGTAATACCATTCTGATTCAGAATAACTTTATCTGCGTCTCTAAAGCATCGGGACCAATCCTGCAGCATTCCGATCAAGCGGTTGATTCCCATGGCTAGATTTTCTTTTCTTAAAAAGAATAAGGATTCTCGGGACTTTTTCTCTAGGAGGGAAGAATTGATGAGAATTATGAAAGATTAAGAACAAAAGAGGGGTATTTATAGCACTAAACCTGAGTAGTCCTCTTATTCGAAGGACTCCTAATCCCAGGAGGTTTAGCATACAGGCCCCATCACAATTCCTTGGCTAGTATAGGATAGGTCATCCTGAGCATTCCTATTCCTTCTCAGAGTCAAAAAATTCTCTAGTTTTCAAAATTTCTTCAAATTCAAAAATCCAAAGTCTTTTTCAAAATTTCTATTCCCCAGCGCGAGTCACTTCTCTTAAAAATATTACATGCAAAGTTTCGCATAAATATATACTGGAACGACTCAAGTAGGGACAGGTGACTAACTCCCCAACGAAAGGCCCAAGGCGGCATTTTTTCACGGGATGAGCCCATTTACAGGTGCACCCAGGACTTACGCAACAAGTCCAAAATTCCCCACGGAGTTATCATCATTAGCTCAGGTATGATTTCTATCTTAAGGCTGGCGAGCCCTTCTACGCAAGTCTAATGGACTATAAACGACCCGACCGAAAGTCTGCCAGGTCTTAATCTTTGATTGGCTTGGTAGCTGCTTTGACTTTCGCCCTGTCCAAACCTCAGTCAGAGTGGGGGCTCTGTAGACACCCACATTTGGCTGCCAGGTGTCTATAGAAGTTTCCGACAAACACCGATGATGATCGGACGCAAACATGCTTTAACGTACTCGAATATGGGCTCGAAATCATTGGCATTTGGCTTGAGCTTTTTACGGAGTAAAAGTCTCACAAAACCGACCTCAAATTCAGGCCTAGTGGGTCATTTCGAATCAAATAAGACTAATTTGGGTCGAATCTGACACCAAGGGCAAAACCGTCTTTTAGCGACCGAGTCAAAACCCGGTCAAAGATATTTTCCAAGACGTAGAAACCAGCCGTGTCACCCCACAAGTCCGGTTTGAGCTTAAACACTACAAAAATCATCTGGAAAAAAAATATTAAACAATTCTGTTATAGATAGAATTCGATCTCCAGGAGGAATTCTACCCGAGCACTCGACCGAGTACCAAGCATACTCGGCCGAGCACCCCAATTCCTGCCGGGTTCGTGCCTTCCCCACCGAGAAACAGAATTCTCGTTCCTCTCAAATTGCTTACCTTTCCTATCCTAACCGGTATTTCTTATCACCCAAGCAAGATTACCTCTCCTAGCTTAAATCGAGGAACTCTCCTATAAATAGGACCCTCTCACACATCGATATAGAACATCGACAATTCCCGACGAGATTCATACACATCTACATCCCATATAGCAATAGTACATACATAGCATCGAATAACCGATATTAGATCACGCCGCCTAGAACCGAAGAAACCGGCCACCTCACCCGACACCCTACACGTCCAAAACCACCATAACTCACCGACATTATCTCGACGGTCCCGTGTCTAAACCACATTCCGACGAACCCTGTTCCGAGTATACAAAGCATGTAGGTTGAGGGTGTAAAATCAAACCCGTTCACTCCTTTCTCTTTCTACTTCTCTCGTCGTTTCTTCGTCGTTGCGTCGTCGGTCCTTTTTTTTTATGGGTTATCGTCACGTTTTTTTTCCTTTTTTTCTTATATCGATACTACAATCTATTTTTATGTAAAACAAACGTTTTTAAAATACGATATTTACTCTATAGTCAAATATCGTATCTACAAAGAACTAAATCAATCTCGTTGTTGATGCTAAAAAATCGTCACGTGGTCTAGAAAACAAAATACAACGATTTTAACGCGGAGAGAATCAACATCGTTTTTTTAGTTCAATTTTTACAAAACCTTTTTTTATCCTTTCTAAAAAATCATTCTGAATATTGGATATCGATTTCATAATCGAATATCGAATATAACGAATATCGAAAATTTAAGTCGAGTATAAATTATATTATATTTGTACACGATTTAGCAAAATTTTCAATTTTTCGAAAAATAACCTCGAGATCAGGCTGCCATGCGAGTCGCACGAGTCCTGTGCGAGTCGCATGGCCACGCGAGTCGCGCCCCTCTCGCGCGGGTCGCGTAGGCTCCTGAAAACCGTAATGCAAAAGAGCTATTTCGTCTTATTTCTTCAAATGTCTTTTCTTTAATAAAACGACGGGCTTTGCGGTATTTTTTCAGGTTTCGATAAATATTTTCTTGACCTCGGTCAACGCGTGTTTAATTCATCATGTGTCAAAAACTTTTTAAAATCATGCATGTCATCGTATCTATATTTTTCATTCGATTTACATACCGTTACTAACCCGTTTATTCTTTGTCTTAAGCATCAATTTATTTTCATCATTTGTTTATTATACTAAACGAACCTCGCATGCTAAAACAACTTTGACGTTAATTTTAGATGCATTAACCGACTTAGCAACCCATTCAATTATCGCATGTTTAGGCAAAACAATGTTCGCATATCATTCATCGTATTACTAACGCGTGTATTCGAGAGTCAAACGATATCCTAGTAGAGGCCGCTAAAGTGCGGGCGGGGTTGGGTGTTCTTTATGAACTTCCCAACACGTACCCTCACCCCTTACTCAGAACCGTGGTTTCCGGATGTCCGAAACCATTGGCACACGAGAGTCATTCAATACACGGTATCCGATAATGTCGGTATCGGTATCAAATGCAAAGGGACGAACCCAATAAACTCTGAAATCGGAATGGGCTGTATTTTTTACACGGCCCACGACGACATAGAGTGGGTTCGAACGGGCCCGAACTCCCACAAAGTTCGGTGGCAACTCCACTTCGATTTAAATTTCAATTCGATTCATTCTTATATGGAGATTTATTCGCCTCCCCAAACCCGCGCGTGGCCGCGTCGGGGTGGACCTATGTCATGTCCACAACATCATGCCTCACAAACCGCTTATTAGCCATCTTACCTCTATTATCCACTATTGGTCATGCTTATTACTGTTTATTCATTATGACCATTTTGGTGATGACTGGTCTAGCTTGTTTGACAAGCTAATGAGGTCCTTGACCAATTTTTTAAACAATTTGTTAGCTTGTTGAGATATGTTGGTACCGTGTATATATGCTTCTTTGCTTAATTTTTTGTGTGTGTAGGTAGTATGTGAGCTTCAAGAAATCGACAAGAGATTTGATGGGTACGAGAATAAGTATAAGCATCACTTCACTTTAGTAAGTTCTTTACTCACATATTCTCTTTTCCCTCTCTAGTTCTTGAACATTGAGGACAATGTCTGATTTAAGTGTGTGGGAGGATTTGTACGTTGTTGGTTGATTGGAGTATTTTGTGTCGGTTTGTGTTTTTTGAGTCGTAGTTTGTTTTTGTGCCAAAAAAAAAGTCAAAAATCTAAAAAGATTTTAATTTTTCGTTTTTTCACTCGTTTTCTTTGATTTAGTCATTTTTCTAACTTTTAACTTTTTGTGTAAATAATGATTTTTAGACACTCAATCGTTGCAATTGTTCGTTATATATCAATTGCTCTCCTACTGTAAGTCGCTCGAGGGTGTGTACTTCACTTGTTCCATTTTTCACCTCCCGTGATTTGATATGACACTAGTTAACTTGTCTAGGTGACAGTGATCCAAGTGACTTCCTTTTTGCGATCCATTCTATTTATCATATTTTATTAGGAAGAGAGCGGCGTTACAAATTATGCTCGATCCTTTCACACAAAATAAGTACTTGTTTGTAAGCACCAAAAAAAATCACAGAAATGTCAAAAAGACAGAAATAAGGGGGAGATGAAAAAAAAAATTGAAAAAGAAAAAAAAAATTGAAAAGAAAAAGAAAAAAAAATTGAAAAGGAAAAAGAAAAAATAGTACAATTCCTCCCCGAGTTAGTTATTTTTCAAACTTTATTATCTCATTTTGGATCGTTTACTCTTGTCACTTTGGGTCATCAGGACGATCCTTGACTCTTTGAGTCGAGACGAGTTTTTCTAGTGTTAATTACTTCATGGGAGTACTCATTCCACCTCCATCTCATACCCTTGAAATAGCATGGACCGAAACCGAGGGATGTATAGTGTCGATTGCAACCGTCTTAGTGTTTGATTATCATTGTTTATACGTACTTGAGTTGGATTTTAGAATTTTGACTTTTGATTAGGAAGCTTGTGACGTCAACTTTTCGTGTCATTAATTTCTATGTTTGTTAGCTTTTCTAGTTGTTTTTCTTTAAGCTAAGGGTCGTTAGTTTAGTTTAGTGAGCATACTCGAGGACGAGTAAGGGTTAAGTGTGGGGGAGTTTGATAAGTAATATTTTGATAGTGATTTACCCTGACTTTTACCCGTTATTTAGTCCGATTTTGTGTTCTATAATTATCATATAGCTCATTTTATGGTATTAATTATTAATTAGTCGTCTTAGTTATACTTATCGTAATAATTGTTATTTTCCGAGGATGTGGTACTGCTTTGTCTCGTTTATATTTTATAGGTACCGTTCGGGAGTAACCGAGTAAAGACGAGTCAAGATGAGTTAAGAAACAACGAAAATGAAGCCAAACACGATGAGATATAGGTCCAATAAACCCAACTTCAATTCAGTTTCAAAACGGACGGACCTAATACCTGACCCACGATCAGCATAAAAAGGAAACGAGGGTGCCGCATAATATGGGGAGACTGGCAGGTCTTCAGGCTCATACACTTTATATTTTATTCTTGTAATTAGAAAATGGAGGAGATTAGAGGAGAGTGGTTAGTTTAGATATGGAAGATGCCGCACAACCGAACGAGGAGACCGGAGGCTATTTTCTTTGTTCACTCTTCATCTTTGAATTGTTTTTCTTAGTTTTAATCTAGAATCGATTACATTGTATTAGTTTAATTAGTTTGATTAGTTTGATTATCTTTGTACACTTCATTTATGCAATTTGCCTCTCTTCAAGTTTGATTTAATCTCTTCCTCTCTTATTTAGATTAAAGTTTCACTCTTTATCGTACGATTATGTTTATAGAGTAGTAATTTCTAGGGTTAGGGCTAGCACGGTTCGTCTTAATTGGGGTTTTGTCGCGAGTCTGTTAAATTGTTGATTAATTCTTCGTAATCTCTTTTTGAACGTTATATTTGTATGATTTTCTTGTCCTGACCAGATTAGTTAATCAGTTTAGTTGACCTGAACTTAAGATCGAGAGCCGAGTTTAGGTTAGACTTACATTCATTGGGGTGGGTCGACCTAGTAAGTAGCGAGAGCCCGCTAGGACCGTGCTATGGTAGATAGAGACTCGAGCTAGAGAGCCTATCTTTTGCCTATTACTGACCTTAATCGACTATTTTATGACTCCGACAACTCTCCTGAGACTATCTTGTTAACCTTGACCCTAGTCCGTTTTATTATATAGTATTTGTTACCGTTTTTCATTATCGTTTGTTTTATTCATTAGTTTTGATTTCTCAACCCAAAACCCGTTCTTTCGACTAAAACTTTAACTAGACCAAGACTTTTCTTTTAGCTCACCATCCTTGTGGATTCGATACCCGACTTACCCTAACTACCCAGTTAGTAGAGTTAGGTTTTTGTTTGATTGTGGGGATCCACGACAAATTCCTACGTCACTCTTCTACGTGCATCTTTTCATGGCTTGCTTGTCACGTGAAATCGCATGCAAAGAATGTACAACTACTTCAACGACAAAACTTAGTTGTCTTCAAACAACCGACATAGCAAAAGGTTTAGGGTTAAAACAACGGATGTTACAGTACTTCCACCACAACAAAAGAACTAGGATATCAGCCCACCGATTGATTAGTAGAGGCCGCTATAGTGCGGGCAGGATTGGGCGTTGACATCTATCGGATGTTGGCTTCCCAATACGTACCCTCACCCCTTACTCAGAATCTACGGTTTCCGGATGTCCGAAACTATTGGCAATGAGAGTCATTCTAGGCATGGAAGTGCTTAAGGGTACAAGTCTTTATCTTTAGGTCCCGTGCCACTTAACTTTGAGCCGGCAAGAGATCAAAGTTGACTTGAACGGTTTCCGAGTCCCCATAATTGACTCGGTGGCGACTCCACAAATCGGCAACAACTTCAGTTCACTAAAAAGGTCGTCTTACCAAACAAAACGATCTTTAAACATTTACAACCACGACTCGATCGATTCCCAAACAGAAACACGGGTGCCCGCACCCGTCTAGTACAAGTCCGGATCGTCATCCAAATCGAGGTCCGATACTTCGCCCCGTACGCGAGATCGGACCGGCCCCCGGCAGGGAGGGGGCCGCGTGGGTGGCCGCCGCCACACTTTGAAAACCGGGTCGGTTCGGCGCGGGGCGCCGGGCGGTGCGGACGGACGTTCACAGTTTGGCAACTCCGCTGGGGATTTGGAAACAAGTTTCCAGTGGTGGTGTAACTTGAACGAGGTCGGTGAAGCTCATGTCTTAGTTCCTAGTTGTGGTCACTACAGGTTTTGGCCCTAAAAAGCCCACCCTAACAGATATCAGGACCAATTGACCTCTTCGCGGTAAGATCTTTAGGGACATGCGGAGAGATCCTCGGTTGACGCTCCGGCCGCATAACGCGTACCCCGCAGGATTAATAAGCGGATAGTTCCGAACGGACGGTATGACACTCATCTCCCCCGATCATTGTCAATGCCTAAGTAAAGACTATTCGTGGGCGGTAGCCTACCATAAACCTACCCGAGTCTGTATCCTGCATGATTGTATGCATTCCTAGCTATGTGTAGCGTGTTTGAACAATCCAACCCAAATAAAACACTAAAAATTCGGATTCAACCACGCCAACATATTCAACCACACCCAATTCCGTTTTCGAAAAATATCTCATCTTTCCAAAACGATTTCTGAAACATCGATACTCCGGTCAAGTCATGTTTTCTAAAAAAGGAAATTTTATTTTGAGACGCCGTTGTCATGGCTAATTTTACACTCGATATTTTCAAACAAAATATATTTGCGAACGTCGTCACATGACTAAAATAAAATCCGTCAAACAACAAGCATCGTTAGTACTACCAAGACTCCCGATTAATGGACCAAGGTACATCAAACGGTCACATTTGATTTAAAAAAAAAAAAACTTTTTACGTATACCGTTAACACAACCAAAGCTTCAATTAATGAAGTCAAGAAATCCAAAACGGTTACATTCTTGAAACACTTTTCACAACACACCGCCGACCATTGTCGAATGCTATTTATTACAACCGACAAACATGGATCGCTCGTTTTAAAAAAGAAAAAAAACAACTTTTCCAAAAAAAAAACAATTTTTTTCACTACCTAAACCCTTGACAAGGATTTAGTCTCGCGTTTAAAGCACCACACACATCCACTATTGAACTAGCTAATTAATAGTAGTCTCGATAAAGAAAGAAAAACACATCCTCATATTTTAAACCGGTCCGCCAAGGGACCGTGTTTCTTTAAAAAAAAACGTTTGCACTTTCGCTATTGTCAGACTCCCGACGCACACATAGCAACGCACGTTTCACATCACCAACGATGTTACCGCACCATCGACACCATAATTTTGCAAAATCACTTTCTTTCAAAAAAAAGAGAAAAAAATTTCCCCTACGAGTATAGGTTGTGTTCAAAAATGTCAAAACTCTTTAATCCTGAGCCGGGATCGCGATCAATTCTTCACGTCGTACAACCGTGTGATTATCTGTCTGTGTTAGTTTCTAGGATTGCCTCTACTCGAGGTCTTACATTTTGGGTCGTCTCATTTTGAGAAGTCCTCTTTAAGCTTCACCCCGAGGCTTGTGTCAAATCGTCTCGTCACGGAGATCTAAAGTTCCTTAGGCGTCTCGCCGAACACACCAAGAGTCTAAAGCACCCGAGTCCCTAAGCCAGTGACCGCACACATGCGAGTCAAGGGTCTCATTTCCGCGTCGCTCAGTTGCGAGCATTCCTCGAGTCTCTAAGCCATCCGGTGGATCCGATCTGACCTTTTAATCCTTTCCCACTAGAATCACTCCCCAACATGTCGGTAGATTCAAGCGCCATCGAAGGCATCCGCAACGATGTCAATACCCTAGCCAAATTGGTTCGCAACATCCATACTTCAGTAACCCGTTTGACTTTATCCATCCGTTACATCGATAGCCGCCTCAATTTCCTTGAGAGTAGAGACACCGAAAGCGAGACAAACGTCAATTCGAGCGATTACCCTGCCAAAAGCCTACCCATGATAGACTATCCCAATACTCCACCCGATCGAAGCTTCCTAAAGTCGATACGGAAGGAACACCAAGACCTTATGAGACCACATCCAACAAAGTAGGAAGGTCACCGAGAAAGTTTACCCCAATCAAACCATCTTACGTCGAACTTCTTAAGTGCCTAGTCGATCAAGAATTACTCTCACCTTTGGGTCCCACTTCGGACCCGCCCGTCAGCAAACGGAGCAAAAGTTGGACCCCTAATGCTTATTGCCTATATCACCAAGGTAACGAGCATGATACCGAGTCCTTCTATCGACTCAAACATGCCATACAAGATATGATCGAAAATAGGACCATCTCTCTCCCTCCACCCGAGAAACCAAACAACATCACAAACCCCTTTAGCATCACGCAGTCTTCGGCAATGCCATTGATTGCTCCCACCTTGACCCTATAGAGGAGAATGTCCGGAATATTAAGGAAGATCCTGACAACCCAAGGGCATCCGCCGAGACGAGTAAATCAGTGTCCGAGTCAGAGTCTAGTTCGTTTTAGGGCCTAGACCTAATAGTATAATAAATATCTTTTGTTTTTACATCGATTCAGGAGGTGCGAGGGGACCTGTCCACCTCACCAAAAAAAAATGTCTCGGGCATGTAGCCCGCTTATTACTATCAATAAAAAGAAATAAAATTTTCTTCCTTTATAATGCACCTCGACAATCGCTTGATTTAATAACGCACTTTCTCGCTTGGGACTCGATACTATGCCATTTATCGATAACAATCAAATAAACCACAAAACAACGAGGAATTACAAGAACCGAGATCCCGTGTTCTCTTTTTACCTATGCCATGTCCGGTGTAGAAAGCCACATAACCGTCCCTTAGAACGAGCACTCCTGAATCCTATGACGAATCTAGATAGTCCCTTAGCTAGTAATCAAGGACGGAAGGCAAACCCATTTCCCACAATAAACATCCCTCCAACAATGACCGAGCAACCCACAATAGGTGCCAGCCAAACCAAAAGTCTGAAATAGCCAAAAGGGGCCGAAAAAAAAAACGATACCAAGGCCAAGCCAAGCCAGCCGAATTCAATGATCAAGACCGAACTCAATGGTCAAAATCAAAACCCAATCATCCAATTCGATTTCAAATACGATTCCGGATAAAGAGTAAAATGAACAGACCAGTCAACTAGCACCCAAATACTAGCCTCCCTACATTACAACCCTTAAGACCTTCCCGAGACACTTGTTAGGAGACAGTCCGGAATTTTGAGGATTCAAGCTCAATAGGATAATCCCAACCGTAAGGGCCAGACATGGAAATCAGATCCCCGCGTAATTTACATCCCATCCGATTGAAGTCTGAGTCATTTTTACACAACTTCCCCTTTCCTACCACATTACGAAACCTTAGCCCATAGCCCTAACTCCACAAAAATCAAGCTCCAGATGTTGATCTATCGAAACCACTCACTACCTAGCTCCACAATCCAAAACCATCCAAGCCAGTCACCCTGACCCAAACACGGTATCTCGGTAATGGTTACTTTCAAGAGGTCACACCCAATCACTTCGCCTTAGTTCCTTAGCTAGGGAGGATACACTCTAAATCAATATTTGGCATAACGAGTCTAATGCGAAATCACTCACATCTAATGAACTATGAACATGGTTTGATTCTGTCTAAACGCGGATACGTAGGCAACCCTTCTTTGGGTACAACCAACCAAATAACGAAATCGATTACTCAATTCACATGCAAGTCGGGGCCACCCCTATGTTCCGATTAACGAGTGATTTTAAAATGACGAAGCACAAACGACGAGCCGAGGACGAGGTGAAAACCCGAAAGGGCACCCCGGGCAAAATGAAGAAACGAGTCGCGAGCCGTCGTTAAAAAAACAAAACAAAAAAAGAGACCAAAAAGAAAAACAAAAAAAATAAAAAAAGGTGAGCCGAGGACGGAGTGAAAACCCGAAAGGGCGCTCCGGAAAAAATGAAGAATCGAGTTGCGAGCCATCAAAGAATATATATAAAAAAATGTGTGCTTCTCATTAATAAAAAAAATAAGTTAAATCAAGCATTTGTCGAGGCCATTTACACCAAGCGTCTGAAACACGGACATCCCGTAAAGCAACAACGTGTCAAAACTCTACAAAAATTAGTACTAATACGCCACATAATATCAATTAATACAACATAGTACTAAACGGCTGGGTACTACCGGTCCAACTCTTCCTTTCACATGCCATTCAAGTGTGCTTGCTTGGGTCTCTCACCATTATGGACCCTCCTAACACAAGCTTCCCCCCTAGCCAAAAGCGAGCCCAGTCAATATCACTTCCCCTCCTCACTCACATTTTCAATATGCGTCTTATCGGTCTCGGCCCGTGTAGATGAACTGACAAACACTAGAATCGGTAACATCGTCTTCGGTCATGCACTTAGCAACATTAGCCCGCATAGCTTCCTTACTTTGTAATACGGTCACCTCCACAATCCTTAACCTTTCTCTCACACCCGACAACCCCGGACACCAGGAACGATCTTTTGAAGTAGCTAAACCCCTTTCCAAAAGCCAAAATGCCCGAACAAGAATGTCAGGCCCACACGGATGGTACATTTCGTCCATCGGATCCACCAGACTTAGAGGCGTTTTCATTCTTTTTTTAGGAGGATAAGCTACCCCACCTAGGCGTGTCGTAGCCTTTTAACGGTTACCGTCAAGTCACGTCTATAGCCTAACAAGGCAATTTTGAATATATAAAAGCGGTCTAACTTTTTTTTTTTAAAAAAAGTCGCCCGAATTTTAAACTTCGTCTTATCCTGAATGTCCACGCTCATCTCTTAACACACTCAATCAAAGCATGTTCGCTCATCTCTTAACACATTCAGTCAAAGCACGTTAATATTTTACATCTCGAGTCAAAACATTTTAATCGACGTACTACTTGATCCAATTCCCGGCTCAAACTAACGCATTTTGAAACATCCGAAACAAACAATTTTCATACTCTCAACGCTAACGTACCTTAAACTAGGTCGAATCATAAGCAAATGAACGTAAAAGTGATTACTTGTCAATCCAACTGCACGATTAACCAAACAAAAAACGCACAGGGCTAATCCAACTAGTTCAAATACTAAAAATTTAAAGCAAATATACAAAATATACAAATTATATACACAAATCGAGACTAGGGAGGACCCCTAGAAGCCGCACCGATGACTATCACAAGCTCACCTAAGTTGTCATCCAGACCTAGGTCCTCTAAGTGAAAGGTAGAAGACTCACTACCGTCCATCCCAGACAGCACATCTAGGGTAGCCGTCTTCGGGGACTCCTCCAACCTCCTCATTAACACCCGTGGCCTCAGCCTCAGCCTCAGCTTCCCTCTTGATCCGGTGCCTGGCCTCACCCTGTGTGGAGGTCTTTCCCCGAGACCAAGCCAACTGCTCATTTAGTAAGGCGATCTCGTCAGCCCGAGATTGCAGGTGCCGTTGCGACTCAACGTCTTTCGCCTCGAGCTCGGACACCCTAGTCTCCAGCTGTCCCACCATTTCCGAGACATCCTGAAGATACACTCAAAAATTAGGAAAACACACGAGCAACCTAAGAATGTACCTTAGTCACACAAACTTACCGATCGAGGCCCCGAAGTGTCACGGGAAACCCTCGAGGCATAAGCCCGCAAGCAGTTGGCAGTCTGCCACAACAGCTGATGGCAAGCCGACGAAACCTGAGAGTAAAACCATAAAGTTAGGCAAACTTACCCTAATTCTTAAAACCCGAATCGAAAACAAAGAGTCAAAACTTACTCGGTATACCTGGTCACGCCACTCTATCCCGGCATCCATCTCCTCAGCAGAACACGGGGGGAGGGGCTCAGTAAATGGTATCCCAGCCGCATCCACCCTAAGCAGAGTCATAGGGAAATCTGGGGGCTGGATTTCCTCAGCCGGATCGGCCAACAGAAAAGACAACAGATTGGTCAGTCAAAAGGCAAGGGAAATAACAAACCGTAACGCAAACCTTAGAGCCAAAGATTAGAACATTACCACGAGGCGGTACCAAGCTAACCGCCAGGTGACGTGAGATAGGTAGAAGGCACCAGGCACCAAGAGTGTATCGCCTCCTTCTCCGTCCTTGTCCTCGAGGATCTCTGCGGCGGTCGGTGGTCTGAACATGGTCCAGGGAGGATCAACCGGCACCCTGAAGTCGTCATATAGGCACTGACGCAGAAAACCGCTCGCCCAGGTATCAAACTGGACGAATCAACGCAGGAAGAGTGTATCGCCTCCTTCTCCGTCCTTATCAAGCTTATAACTAATTTAACAAGCTCTAATCGATCTTAATTTAACAATGAAATCAAGCACAAGCATCGAAACTTAGCAAATAAAAAACACCCAAATCGATTTTCTAGGGTTTTCAACAAACTAACTCATGATCAATTCAATCAAGCAAAACCGACATTAGACGAGTAAAGAACACTAACCTGGAGTCGACATTGTCGTAAATGGCGGGAATCGAATTGAAACTTGGCAAGAAAAGTCGAAAATGGGTTTTGAGGCGAAGAGAATGACGCGCTCGAGTTCTTAGTGAAATAAGACGAACGCCCCAATCTTCGATTACTTAAACAGACCCAGACCGCAAAACCCTGACCGCATCAGCCAACGCGTCTATGTTTAGGTGCGCTGGAGGCTAGGCGCCTCAAGACTAGGCTGCAGACAAACGCGCGCCTAAATGGCTCGGTGCAGACTAAAACAAAACAAAACAAGCAAACTCAAGGTTTAATACGCCCAATCTTTAAAACAAGCAAAGTAGCAATAAACAGAATAACTACTAATCGATGCCGGTAATACAAGCAAAAGACAAAGCCAAGACAAAGCCAAACAAATGCAACTCAAAGACAATACACATGCACCTACTAAGACAGGCCAAACAACAATAACAAGACAACTAACGGCAATAATACAATCTCGACTAATAAAACAAGCATTTAAAGCTGCATCCGGACGCGTAACAAAAACAACCAAGATTAACATGAGCAAACTCTGAGCAGACTCAACAAACCCGAGATCCAAACAAAAGCAAGGACAAACCCGAACAAAATAAGACAAGCCTGCAAAACAAAATTAACTAAGAAAAACTCACAGCACTAGCATTTTACTAAAACAGATAAACAAACAGCAATTTGCCCGAGGGGTCTGAGTTATCCCGAAGGCACATCAATTTGCCCGAGGGGTCTGAGTTATCCCGGAGGCACAACAATTTGCCCGAGGGGTCAGAGTTATCCCGGAGGTACAGCAATTTGCCCGCTGGGTCTGAGTTATCCCGGAGGCACAACATTTTTTGTCCTAGGGGTCAGAGGCATCTCGAAAGACAGCTACTCGAGTGGAGACTGACGCCCTCGAGGAGTTTTGCCCAAGGGATCTTAGTGATCCCGGAGGCACATCAACAACAATTTTATCTTAGGGGTCAGAGGCATCCCGAAAGACAGCTACTCGAGTGGAGACTGACGCCCTCGAGGAGTTTTGCTCAAGGGATCTTAGTGATCCCGGAGGCACAGCAACAACATCTTTTGTCCTAGGGGTCAGAGGCATCCCGAAAGACAGCTATTCGAGTGGAGACTGACGCCCTCGAATAGTTTTATATCATTTTACCTTGTCCTAGGGGTCATAAGCATCCCGAATGACGACCGCTGGAGTGGAGACTAACGCCCCCGAACATTTTATGGGTTCATAAGCATCCCAAGAAAAAGCAAATACATTCACACCTAACACATAAAAGCGCTTAAAATTAAACAAAACCTTAAATAACTTGAAGAAGACAAAGCGCGCGCGCACAAAGAATCAAGAACAAGAGAACAAGCAACGGCTCGGGCCCAAGCAAACAACCACAAGCGAAGACATCAGGTATGACTCCTAAACCTTGGCTGGCGAGCCCCAACGCACAGTCTAACGGACTTAAAACGACCAGACCGGACAGGCACCAGGTCGTAATCTTCGATTGACCTGGGCGGCTATACTTTGACTTGCGCCTTGTCCGAGCCTCAGTTAAAGTGGGGGCTTCTGTAGATAACCATATTTGGACCTGGTGGCTGCAGAAGTGCCCAACAAACACCCGATGACGATAGAACTGCAACGCGACGCGGGTTCGCGGTGTTCTAGATAGGTTTTCTATAGAACGGATCAAATAAATTATTCGGGCAAATTAAACTAACATGATGGCAGCCTTTGTCGTGTTGTTACGGTCGCATAGACACTAATTAGAGTCAATTCCGACACCGGGACCCTGAAGTCGGTCCCGAAACTCGAGCCGAGTCAATACCACGCCAAGCGAACCTTGGGATGAACACCCGAGGCCCATTAAACCCACAGCGCTAGGTTAAGCCACGGGGATCCTTAAGCCCTAAGCTAAGCATTATACACCCGTGTCACGGTTTTGGAAAGTATCAAAATCGTATCTTCAAAACTCCAACTGCACCAGCTGACGCGCTTGGATCTCCCCACGCCCGGACCCAGGCGCCTGAGTCTTAGTCCGCCCCAGTTCAGGCGCCTATGTAGGCGACGAGGGCCGAAAACACCTATAAATACCCCCCTTCATGCCCTCATTTCGACAAACAATACAATTCTCTCTTCTCCCTCTAAAACTCTCGCTAAGGGCTCGCACTCCGACACTCGAGACAAACGATCCACTTGATCGTAGTTCCGATAATAAAAGCGACATCGACGCTACTCCTCAGCTTCGAGCACTCCACTCGATACCGAGGTGCCTGTGATCGACTAGCTTAAAACTAGTACCCAGATTCTGTCGGATTAGCCGCAGAACTAGTCCTTAGCAACGAAACTCTGCCGAAGTAGCCGCGGGAAGGTCAAACGGTAACGGAACTCTGCCGGAGTAACTGGTCAAGCTAGGAGGATCCGTCTGTCGAAGTTGTATCGTCACTAGGTTGCTATCTAAACAAAACCTTCCATATTTGCACTTTCTATTACTCCCTCTGTTTCACTGATATCTTCCACATTTCCTTTTTCAACCATTTCTTTGATTTCTTCCACTTTTCTTTTTTCTATCACACTTCTCTCTTACTTAGGTGGCCCACTTACTCTACTCCCTCTCTACTTTTACTTATTTTATAATTTTTCTTAATAAATGTGCCACTTTTAAGGTGGAAGAAATCATAGAAACGGAGGGAGTATTATGCACTACGACTACACTAGACGTGGGCACTAGACCCACAAACATCTACTAAAATACGTAGCATCCCAACCTCAATCGCGAACACTAAAACACACTAAATAGACCCGAGTAATTCCGAGATCCGTTCTCAAAACTATCTATGCATCGTGTCCCGTTTAGTGTATACTCCGAGGGTGCAACTCCTTACAACGTGATTTACTTTTATTCGCAATTACAGTTTTTCGTATGATTTATTGCTTTTATGACCTTATAATCGCATGCTAAATCACCTAACACGGAATTCACAACATAAAACAACTAAAACTGAACAAAGGGATGGTCGGGTTCCGTATTAGTCCTGGTGCTCGCCTTATTAGGTTCGATGCATCTCTATTAATACCAAGCCGACACATCTTAAGCAGAATACCAGGTAAGGTATACCACGAGAATGACTAATATCCGTATTATCGCGTTAAAACTGAGTTGCTAATATGTATAATACTAGTACTCTCTAGTCTCCTACGTGCATCTTTTCATGGTCTGCTTGTCACGTGAAATCGCATGCAAAGAATGTAAACGCAACTAGTTCGACGACAAAGCTTACTTATCTTTAAACAATCGACATAGCAAAAGGTTTACGGTTAAAACAACGGATGTTATAGTACTTCCACCACAACAAAAGAACTAGGATATCAGCCCACCGATTGATTAGTAGAGACCGCTATAGTGCGGGCGGGATTATTTGGCGTTGACATCTATCGGATGTTGGCTTCCCAATACGTACCCTCACCCCTTACTCAGAATCGACGGTTTCCGGATGTCCAAAACCATTGGCAATGAGAGTCATTCCAGGCATGGAAGTGCTTAAGGGTACAAGTCTTTATCTTTAGGTCCTGTGCCACTCAACTTTGAGGCGGCAAGGGATCAAAGTTGACTTGAACGGTTTCCGAGTCCCCATAATTGACTCGGTGGCGACTCCACAAATCGGCAACAACTTCAGTTCACTAAAAAGGTCGCCTTACCAAACAAAATGACCTTTAAACATTTACAACCACGACTCGATCGATTCCCAAACAGAAACACGGGTGCCCGCACCCGTCTAGTACAAGTCCGGATCATCATCCAAATCGAGGTCCGACATTTCGCCCCGTACGCGAGATCGGACCGGCCCCCAGCAGGGAGGGGGCCGCGTGGGTGGCCGCCGCCACACATTGATAATCGGGTCGGTCCCGGGCGGGTACGCGCGGGGCGCCGGGCGGTGCGGATGGACGTCCACAAGTTGGTCTTTGTGTGAGTGCAGCTCGCGGTGGAGTGCTCTACAATAAGCTTGGTGGTTTGGATCTCGGGATTGTCAGCATAATTCCGAGCAAGCTTGGTGGAAACACCGTCCCGAATGAGGTATTTTCTAGCGTTGAGCGTATAGAACAACAATGCTTCCTTTTTGTTTTTGGGCAGACTAACGCCTAAGGTAGGGATTGGTCGGTCTTATTGGAGGGGTGTTTATTGTGGGAAACGGGCTTGCCTTCCGTCTTGAACTTAAACCAGGAGACTACCTAGACTTGTCATAGGATTCGATACTACTCCTACTAAGGGTAGTTATGTGGCTTTCTATACCAGACATGGAATAGGTAAAAGAGAAACACAGGCTCGGTTCTCCACAAGTCATTATAGATGTGCCTATAATAGTCATGTGCGTGTGCTCACAGTGTATGATGGTGTTCATCATGTTCTCGGAAACACATTAGAAAAACATATGTGAGAGATCAAAAAAGCTAACTTTGTTGAATTAGACAAGAGGACAGAATACAATTGACTCGGACTTTGATTTGGAAATGAGGATGTAGGGTATCCTAGACTCGGACTCAGAATTAGACTCGAATCAAATCCGAACTTTCGGATGCTTGGTTGGTTATTTTTTTGGTAAGTCCTTGATTGGAGAGAACGACAGGTGCCACGACTTACCTAGACTCATCTTTGCGGAAATGCAAGAGAGGGAGTCAAACTAGACACGGCCCGGGGTGAGGGGATGACAAAGACTCTTGAGTTGGAATACTCGAACGTTGACCTAGACAAAGTAACGACCATGACTCAGACTCGACAATGAGACTTAAGGTGCATGAGGGTGAGTCCGAAAATGGGGCGACCTTGTTTGACCGCATCGCGTGCTCGGACCAACCGAGGCGACCTAAAACTTTAGGAGACTCGAGTGTTTATAGAATATGTACGACTCAAAGAAAGCATCATAAGGACGCCGGTGTAGGATGAACGTAGGGTACCCTTAGGATGACCGTGGTTGACTGCTCGGGTGGAGGATAGCCCTCGAGTGAGATTAAAGACTCTGATAGAACTCAGATGGTGTGGCATCTAAGTGACTCGAAAGTGACACATGTGAGACAACACGTGTAGGACATGACCCTTAGTGGAACCGTGATTATTCATCGCTTTGCTGAAGGGTATCCCCCGAGTAGGATCAAAGGGTTTGTTAAGACTCGAGTATCGGACGAGTGACCCTTAGAGGTAAGGATTACAAACCTTCATCTACAGGGCTATGTCGTGTAAAAGGTTGACTTGACCTCGGAGAAAGGCAGACAGGGTAAGGGAAAAAACATGCGATGTAAGATCGACAGAGCTTCGAAACCAGAGACCCTTGTCTTGACCCGGATAAGGGTGAACCCTGCGATTAGGGTAGACCCTTAAGTTAAAGGATTCTTGAATTGGGATGACTCGACTAACGGATTGAAAGACGGGCGAGACTCCCTCAGGAAAGGTCGCGGGGACCATCCCGTCGGAGAGAAGGATCGCGTGGGACTTTCTAGTTAGGACTCTAGTGTTTTAGATGAACCTTCCATTTACGAGTGTATGACTAGTGTTGGTTGGTTATGCCTTTAGGATAAGGCGGACTAGGATAGGGAAAAAACTCGTGATATAGGATCGACGGAGTTTCGATGATATAGACCTTCGACGTACTATGAAAAGCGCCAACACGCGGATTGCGGTAGGTTCTATAATAAGGAAGGTTTTTGAAAAGGGGTTGAATTTTGAAAAATTCGGAGGACAGTCCTGACTTTTGAAATTGGCAGCACGCCGACATGATCGATTTTTTGAAAATTCGAGTATTTCGACTTTCGAAAAGTTTGAATATCAAAAATGAATTTCTGAGAATTTGAAAACTGGAAGCGGGATCCTGAATATTTGAAAATTAAAATGGAAATTTGAAAATTCGAAAAACGAAAGGGGAACGAAAATTCGAATTTTGAAATGGGCAACATGCCGGCTAAAAATAGGTTACTTTTGAGTCAAATCATAAGTCTAAATTTCGGCACCATTCCGAGTTTTTTGAAATTGGATATTTTTTAAGAGATGCATTTTTGAAATGACGGTTTTTGAAGAATGACACGGAAACCAAGTAGCACATAGTCACGCAAGCAATATGACGACAAAATGTATGTGTAGACACCCAGATTTAGACCTGGTGACTGCAGAAGTGCCCGACAAACACCCGATGACGATCGGACTGTAACGGGACACGAGATTACGATGCTATAGATGGTTTTTCTATAGAAAGGTTCAAATAAATACTCGGAAAAATTAATTTAACATCAAGACAGCCTTAGTCGTGTCATTACGGTGGCCTCGACACTAATTAGAGTCAATTTCAACACCGGGACCCCAAATCGACTCCGAAATATGCGAAGTCAAACACGAGTCAACGCGTCGGGCCGAGTAAACCTCGGGACGCGCACCCGAAGCTCTATGCGGTAGGGTTACGGGAATGCTTAATCCCCAAGTCAACACAATATTACACATTTTCTCCGTTTTGGAAAGTTTCGAAATTGGATCTTCATGATCCCAGGCGCTTTACACCAGGCGTCCTAGTCTTTATGCGCATGACCCCAAGCGTCTGAGTTCTGGTGCGCCGAAACTCAAGCGTCCTAAAGGTCGATTTGAACTGCGCGAGCAACTATAAATACCCCCTCATTTCGTTCATTCGACACACAATTCATTCCTTCTCTTCTCCCTCTTACTATTTACGAGTTTCCCTCTCTAACTTAGGTTGCACTCCGACAGTAAGTAACGATCCACTCGATCGTTTAGCGAATTGACGCTACTCCTCACTCTCGAGCACCCCACTCGACCCCAAGGAGCCTGTGTTCTTCTAGCCAACCCCGGGTCTAGCAGCGGAGCTCTGCCGGATTAACCGCGGAACTAGCCGTAGCAACGAAACTCTGCCGAAATCACCACAGGATGAGCTAGGAGGATCTGCCTCAAAGTCGAATCGTCACTAGGTTGTCGTCTAAACAAACTTTATATTTCTGCACTTTTATTTTGCACTTCGATAATGTCAAACGTGGACATTAGTTCCATGGCACGTTATAAACATACGTAACGTCCTCAACTTCAACCATAAGCACTAAAACACCTTAACTAAACCCGAGTAGTTCCGAGATCCGTTCTCAACTATCTACGCATCGTGTCTAGTTTAGTGTACACTCCGAGGGTGCAACTCCTCACTATGTGATTTACTCACACTTCGCATTTACCGCTTTCGTATGATTTACCGCTTTTGTGACTTTATAATCGCATGCTAAATCACCTAACACGAAATTCAAAACGTAAACAAGCTAAAACTGAATAAAGAGATGGTCGGGTTCCGTATTAGTTCCGTTGCTCACCACCTGTGGTTCGATGCATCCCTATCAATACCAAGCCGACGCATCTTAAGCAGAATACCAGGTAAGGTATACGACGGGAACAACTAATATCCGTATTATCACGTTAAATCTGATTTGCTAATACGCATGATATGTAGTACCCTCTACTTTCCTACGTGCATCTTTTCATGACCTGCTTGTTACGTGAAATCAATGGATGTTACCGTACTTCCATCTTAAGCAGAATGTAAACACAACTACTTCGACGACAAAACTTACTTGTCCTTAAACCATTGACTTAGCAAAGACATAGGGTTAAAACAATGGATGTTACCGTACTTCCGCCACAATAAAGGAACAAAGTTATCAGCCCACTAATTGATTAGTAGAGGCCGCTATGTGCGGGCGGGATTGGGTATTGACGTCTAGCGGATGTTGGATTCCCAATACGTACCCTCTCCCCTTACTCAGAATCCACGATTTGCGAATGTCCGAAACCATTGGCAATGAGAGTCATTCCAGGCATGGAGTGTTTAAGGATACAAGTCTTTATCTTTAGGTCCCGTGCCACCACTCAACTTTGAGCCGGCTGAGGATCAAAGTTGACTTGAACGGTTTCCAAGTCCCTATAATTGACTCGGTGGCGACTCCACAAATCGGCAACAAATTCGGTTTAATAAAATGGTCGCCTTACCAAACATATCGACCTTTAAACATTTACAACCATGGCTCGATCGATTCCAACGGAAACACGGGTGCCCGCACCCGTCTAGTACTATTCCGAATCGTCATCAAAATCGAGGTCCGTCACATTGCCTTTTACGCGAGATCAGGCCGGCCCCCAATCGGAAGGAGGCCGCGTAGGTGGCCGCCGCGATGAAACCGTGTCTGTCCCACGCAGGCGCGCGCGGGCCGCCTGGCGGTGCGGACGGATGTCCACAGTTTGGTTACTACGCTGGGGATTTGGAAACAAGTTTCCTGCTGTGGTGTAACTCGAACGAGGTCGGTGAAGCTCATTTGTTCCTTGTTGTGGTCACTACAGGTTTTGGCGCTAAAAAGCTCACCCTAACCGATATTAGGACCAATCGACCTCTTCGCGGTAAGATCCTTACGGACACGCCGAGAGACCCTCGGTTGACGCTCCGGCCGTCCAAGGTAGCCACGTATTCCGTGGATATACCAAACGAGTGGTTCTAAGCAGACGGCATGACACTCACCTCCCACTACTGCAATAAAGGGCAAAGAAACCATTTGAAAATGGCCTAAGACACCATTATGGAGATGGTCTCCAAGTCAAAGGTGTCTTAGGCTAAGAGACCATCTCCAAAAATTGGTGTCTTTGCTTCCAATTTAGAAACCAATTTTAAGAGAAAATTGGTTTCTTTGATTCTTTGGTAAAACACCTTGTTGTAGAGATAGATGGTTTCTTATCTCTAGTTATAAAACCATGGAATCTAGTAAAATGGTTTCTTTGCCTTCTTGATAAATAACCATGAATGTGTGAAAAATGGTCTCTTTGATTTCCAATTTTTTAATTATTTTAATATAGAAATACCCCACCATTTAAATACATGGAAATCATTTTCAATTTTTCATATCATCAAAAATAGACAAAGATTTATAAAAAAAAATCACATTATATTGATGTCAAAATGTGTTAAAATTACATTAGAACAGCACAATAGTGCACTATAATATAAATATCTTGATATTTTACCAAAAATATAAGAATATTGTCCTTCAAAAATACAAATGGATCGAACTATACTCTAGAACATCAAGAGTCAAGACCTATAGCTTTAACATATTTGACGCCATCATCCATTGAAAGTTGAAACATATGGTGAAGGAAGATCCATATACGAAACATTCCAAGAAAACCCATGAGAGCAATGTAGGATAGACCTCTAGCCTGCACAATGTTTTCCAAAATTATATTACAGCAATTTAGATAAGACCATTTAGTCATTTACAGCAAGAAATATAAGAAATCGAGATTTTAGTGTGAGCAACTTACCCGGGGGAACAATGGTGATGCCCACATATCCGCATCAGAATCATCATACATGCTAGAGGACATTCTTGCATTACTTTTCACTTAATACTTAGATGATACAAGTTTTTCATCATCCGAATCTACTAGAATAGCTAAATTTGAGCATAGATCAGTAGAGAAATTACATTGATGCATTAAACAATTTCTATATACCAATCAAATTAGAGACCAAGTGAATTAGAGGGAGAATCAGATTAGAGACGAATCAAACAATTTCCTCACAAGAAGAACAATCAAATTATTGCTGGTCAACATCGGACGCCAGTGTAAGGAGACAATCAACATACAAGATTCTAATGCAGCCAACACTAACATCGAACTTCTAATATGCCTTGAAGAACAGGCTATAGAGTAGCAATGTAGCATAAAGTATAATAAACCCGAACAAATTACAAGATTCTAATGCAATAGAACTAATAGAACCAGGACAAATCAAACAAACAACACTAAAATGCAATGACAATCAAACTGAGAATTGCCCTACTCTGTCGCCTGAAATGGAATTGAAAAATGAAAACAGCACTGCGGATGGCGGCAAAATAAGTACCACACTGTCCATTATTCTAGTCAATTAGTAATTCATTAACTTGCTAAATCAATGTAATATATGACAAACATGTGATTCCAAGATGAGACAAACATAGAAATTTTTTAAAAGAAAAAAACCTAATGCTAATGAAAGACAGTACCTGCCACGAATACGATGAGACATCAAAAGAAGCACAATACTGACTCTGTCCGAGGCGGCTTCTTAACAGCTACATCTTTCTCCTCTTCCAGTCTTCCGACATTATAACTCAACAAAGAATATCCCTCCTAATCGAATATCATTAATTAATCGCTGATTCAACCAAATTGAGCAAAAAAATAACTAGGAAATTGCATATACAAGTAAGAGAAACGAGTAAATGGAGCTAAATTGATTGTTATAGCAAAGTTAGGGTTCAAGTATGAGGCATAATCATACAAATGCGATCGAAAAAATTGAAATTAGCAGGTGAATGAAGAAGTACCAAAGATTGCATTTGACATATTGAACTAATCATACTCCGAAATCATGCACAATAGCCCAGAATTTCCAAAAATCGCAGAACCCTAATTTCACATTGACTTAATAGTGATTAATCATCGTCTTGAATCAAATAGAAATCGAACAAAACTAGATTCAAACAAAAAAAAAGGCGAATTAGCCCATTTTACCTCAAAAATTGAAACAACGATACAGTTCTGTTTTGGTGAAATAACAATCGAGGAATGAGCGATTGATTGTATGCAACTGATTTCGCAATGGAGATCTTCTGTAGCGATGTGAAGGATGGCGAGATCGTCTTTGCCGACAACATACAAGTTAAAAGAAGATGGAAGATGGCGATGGTAGCAGCAAAATTGGGAACGAAATGAGAGGAATGAAAAGAGATGGCGGTGAGAATGTGAGATGATAACAAATAATAAATGTAAACAAATAATAAATGTACTTTAGTAAGAAACCTTAACTTATTAAAATGGTTTCTTTGTTGTATCTAAGAAACCTTTGTTTATTAGAATGATTTCTTTGTCATTCTTTATTCTATCTAAGAAACCTTTGCTTATTAGAATGATTTCTTTGTTCTACCTAAGAAACCATATATCTTTTATTAAAGGTTCCTTTCATTAAAGAAACCATTTTTGTGTTTACATGATTTATTTTTAGTGCTTTCTTTTCCAATATTTGTAGTAGTGTCCCCGGGTGACCTGTCGTCACCTAAGCAAAGACTATTCGTGGGCGGTAGGCAACCCTAACCTACTCGTGTCTGCATCCTGTATGAGTGTACGCATTTGTAGTTATGTGTAGCGTGTTTGAACAACCCAAATAAAACATTAAATCTGGACTCAACCACGACAACATATTCAACCGCACCCAACTCCGTTTTCGAAAAAGAACATCTTCTTTTCAAAACCACCTTTTAAGCGCTAATGCCCCGGGCAAATTAAAATGATTTAAAAAAAAAAAGATTTTAGGACCGTCACCATGGCGAATTTTACACTCCACATTTTCAAAAGACCCTTTTGAGCGCCATTGCTTTGGCCAAAGTAAAACTCGTCATTTTCAAACAACAACGAGGACCGTCATTATTGCCAAACTCCCAACTAATGGGATCAAGGTGCCTTATACGGTTACGTTTTGCTTTGAAAACACTGAAGCATAAAAACACACCGTTAACGCCGCCAAATTCCCAACCAATGGGACCAAGGCACCTAAAATGGTTACGTCTTATTTTTCAAAACATCTTTTCGCGCATACCGTTAACACAACCGAAACTTCAATTAATGAAATCAAGGAAACCAAAATGGTTATACCCTCAGAATATTTTTCACAATGCACCACCACCACCGTCGAAATGCCAATTAGTGGAATCGATGAACACGGGTCGCCCATTTTAAAAGTTTTCTAAAAACACTTTCACTACCTGAATTCTATAACAAGGATTTAGTCACACCTTCGATGCACCGTCACGGACATCACAAACACCGTCTACACCGCAAACGTCGAACTAACTAACTAATAGTAGTCTCGATAAAAAGCATGACATCGTCATTTCCAAAACCGGTTCCTTTTGAACCGCGCTTCTTTTACAAAATCACCGTTTACACTTTTGATATCGTCGAATCATCGGCACACACGTAACAACACCTTTTCATCACACCACAAACAATGTCATTAAACCATCGTAACACCAATTTTTACAAGCTCTCACTTTCAAAAAAGTTTGTTTTCAAAACCGTCGGTTTTCAAGAGCATCAAGACTCTTTGATTCCGAGCCGGGATTGAGATCAATTCCTTACGTCGTACAACCGTGTGATTAACTGTCTGTGTTAGTTACTAGGGTCGCCTCTGTTCGAGGTCTTACAGTTTTAGGTCGTCTCGTCTCGAGAAGTCCTCTTTTCTAAATCTCAATTCCGAGATTGGTGTCAAATCGTCTCGTTCTAGAGGCACAAGTCTATTAGGCGTTTCGCCAATAAAACCAAGAGTCTAAAGCACCCGAGTCCCTAATCCGATGACCGCAACACACGCGCGAATCGAGGGTCTCGTCTCCGTGTCGCTCGATCAAGAGCATTCATCGAGTCTCTAAGTCGTCTGGTGGATCCAGTCTCATCTTCAGCTCTGTTTCGCAGATCTAAGGATGTCCTCCGGCAACAACCTCGATCAACTCAACACCATGCTTGGACTTGTCAAAGAACTCCAAAACACCACGACCCAAATTACCGCCACTCACGACAACCATCCTCCTTCAACTCGGCAAGTTGGAAGGAGTTGCCAACAAAATAGAGTGCCTAACACAGAACCTCCCACAAGAGGAGGTAGATGAAAAGCCCTTCATCCCTAGGGACGGAATGAGACTCAAGCCGGCTAGGTTCGTCCCAGCCCTTGGGGGGCGTTCCTTCAAGAGCCTGACAGACCTAGGCATGACCTACGTCGAGGCACTCAGAATTGCCAACAATGACTGACAATTATCCCAGCTCGCTCCTACCCCGGATCCACCTCTCGGGGTCCGGGATGCGGATTTGAATCCCAGTGCCTACTACCTATATCATCAGGGCAGAGGGCACGACACGGAGGACTGCAACTGCCTCAAACACGACATCCAGGACCTGGTAGATGCCGGAACCTTCCCTCCTGTGAGAGCATAAACGGCGCACCTCATCGTCGGGGAAACTAGCGATAAAGCAACCACGTCTATAGTGGTTAAGACGGGCGGTGCCATCAAGGTGCTCTTCCCAGGAGGAAGCCTTGATGCCTAAGGATGTAGCCGGTCTTAGTTAGAGTCTAGTTCATTTAGAGGGCCTGGACTTAATAACAATAATGAATGTCTTTTTTTCTTTTTTTTCGTTTTGAGTTCATGAGGTGCGAGGGGACCTGTCCTCCACCTCCCCATCAAAAAATATCTCGGGCACCTTACCCGTTTATTAACTATATCAATAAAACAATAATTTTTTTTATAAAACGCCTCGACCATTCTTTGATTTTTAGTAACGTACTTCCTCGCTTGAAACTCGATACTATGCCATTTTTCGATAACAATTAATCAAAGCACGAGGGCTACAACAAACGGCCCACTTATCTTCACCCTAAAAAAGAGATCAGGAACAGTTACCCTAAGTTCAATCCATAACTGACTTCACCAACCATAAAAAACACAACATAAGAAACCCACACAACCAACAACCGATAGGCGACCACACACCCATATCAGTCAAACAAGACTTCCTAGTTACCAACAACGCAGCCGAATACGAAGCCTGCCTAATAGGGCTAAAAGCCGCTGTAACTCTAGGAGTCAAAAACCTTAGGGTCCACGGAGATTCATCCCTAGTAGTCAACCAAGCCACGGGCACCTGGAAGGTCTATAGTGAGAGCCTAGCCCCGTACCAAACCAAAATAGAAACAATATCCCAGGAATTCACAGAAATCAACTTCATACACATACCCCGCGAAGAAATCCAATTCGCCGACGCCCTATCGAAGTTAGCCTCACGAACAAACATGGCCGACAACCTCTTCTCTATGCCTATCTGCGTAGAAAGAAGCGAACAACCCACCTACATCCACAACATCAAAACCGACGACACCCTCGAAGAACCTTGGTACAAAGCAATCCTAGACTTCAAAACCGACGGATCAGACCCACCCAACACAAACACCAAAAACAAAAGACCCTTACGAATACAAGCCGCCCACTATGTCCTAAACCAAGGGTTACAATACAAACGAACCCCACAAGGAGTACTCCTTAGGTGCATAAACAAAACCCAATCCGAAAGAGTAATGGAAGAAGTACATGACGGGGAATGCGGACCCCACATGAGCGCACATCTAATAGTTCGAAAAATAATGAGACTAGGCTATTAGTGGGTCACCCTAAAGGCAGACTGCTGGCGTCATGTCCTTCACTGTCACAATTGCCGAATATTCGCCAACATCCAACACCTACCACCAAATCCACTTCACACCATAACAACACCATGGCCCTTCTCTACATGGGGAATTCACATCATAGGAAAGATACACCCATCCGGAACCGGCGGACACTGTTTTATACTAGTGGCCATTGAGTACTTTTCCAAATGGGTAGAAGCAGCCTCTCACACCGTACTAACCTCGAA
Organism: Agrostemma githago; assembly: GCA_958450325.1. NCBI lineage: Eukaryota > Viridiplantae > Streptophyta > Magnoliopsida > Caryophyllales > Caryophyllaceae > Agrostemma > Agrostemma githago. The sequence continues at coordinate 17,237,907 of OY288260.1, read as the reverse complement.
ACAAGTAGTCAAATTCCTGCAAAACAACATCATCTATTGCTACGGCATACCTCACGAAATCATCAGTGATCAGGGGGCTCATTTCAGGGCCGACACCCAGAAACTCTTAGACAAATACAAAATCCAAAGACACAAATCCTCACCCTACAGACCTCAAACAAACAGGGCCGTAGAGGCAGCCAACAAAATCATCACCACCATCCTTAAGAAAATGATAGACAACTACCGTGACTGGCCAAACAAAATACCCTTCGCATTATGGGGATACCGAACCTCCTACCGAACGCCCACCAGTGCCACACCCTATTACTTAACCTACGGCTCCGAAGCCGTGCATTCCATAGAGCTAGAAATACCCTCACTAAGGATATTAGCCGAAAACGGCATTCCCGAAGAAGAATGTAACCAAAAACGTTACGATGAGCTAGTACTCCTAGACGAGACACGCACTATCCAACGTGCAAGCCTACCAACAACGAATACAGCGAGCCTTTAACAAACGAGTCAAATCCCGAGACATACATGATGGAGGCCTAGTGGTCAAATCCATTAGAGCACCCCTTCCCATCGACCCTAGAGGGAAATTCAAACCAAACTGGGCGGGCCCCTACCTCGTCAATAAGATACTCACGGGGGGCTCCGTGATCCTTACTAACATAGACGGTCAAGAATTCTCGACCCCAACCAAGATGGACCAACTGAAACGATACTATCCTTAAACTTCCCAACAACCTCATCCTGATCTACTAACTAGGGTAAAAACCTATACAAAACGCTTTAAAGAAAAATTCGCATCGATAATTGGCATAACGAGTCTAAAGCAAAATCACTCATACTTAAAATGAACTACGAACATGGTTTGATTCCGTGTTTTGGATGCTCGTGCAAAATCACACAACCAAAACCCAAGGATTACCTCAACCCACGGTTTTGGATGTTGTAATGGGGATGAAACATGGGCGGTCACCCTCTCTACTCATTCTAGGTGAGCTCATCCTAGGTCTTGACGCTCGTGCCCGGATGCTCCGTGCTCCTTTTCGGGGTTCTAAAATCATTCTGCAGGTATATATAGGGGTGCTACTTTTCCTTTTTCGAAACTTGCCTTAGTTCGAAAGTGTGACATTGTGTTGTGGTTTGTGCAGGTTTGACTACAAGAGAGGCTTGGTTTAGTCGACCCTCCTCGGTCCGTTAAGGGCTATAGCTATAAAGGCTTCACGGGTCGTAAGATGGTGCAATCATGGAATGGTGGTTATACCGAAGAAGGATGGCATTCCTACTTAGCTAGTTGGCGAGTGGATATCAGGTGGACAGTCTCATGGTGGCATATCAGTGGACAGGCCGGGTTTCCCTTCTCATCCTCGACTCAGGCTATGCAGATACACTACAACAAAACCCTTACTTTTTGGACACTTCAACATTGACGCTTTTATAAGCGTCCACCATCTTCTATACCTTACAACTGTTCTTGACACCTTTATGTGTCGAAATTCACTTAACTATATATTTTTATTGTTAATTATTAATTAATTATACGTTAATCTACAACTACCATTAAATTTAATTCACATAAATATAATATAATTAAATTCTAATTCTAATTCACATAAAAGAGATCTAGCGCCTAACATTGCGTTCTTAATTTTCATATTGCACCTCCGCCTTTCCACTTCTACTCTTAATAAACTAAAAACCTAAGTTTTTATTCCATCATCCCTCGCCTCCTCCAACACTATTATGGCTGTTCCATTGAAACAAACCCTATTCTATTTGATTCCATCGCACGCCTCTTCAACTCTTCTTCTTCTCCACTGTTTCATCATGCGTCTGTTATATACATTTGTGTTCATTGTGGCTGATTTTCACTGATCCTCCTGTTCGCTTGTTTTTCCATTCCAGTCTCAATTTGTTTGTTCTGTTCATTCGTTGTAGCCCCTGATTTAAGGTATGTTGCTTGATCGAATTGGGTTTATCGATTTTTATTGTTTCTTGATTCCAGTACATGGATATTCAGTCAAGATTATTTTTTTATGATACTTGTTTGATATCAGTTTATTGAGATTCACAGTTTTATTCATTTACGTTTGTTATCACTGTGTTCAATCGTTACTTCTGCCAAAAAATCGATGAAGAATATTCGTTTTTGTTATTCACGTTTTGATACTACTGCAAAATTACGATAATTGATGTTGATTGCTCATATTAATTCGTTGATACTTATTGATATTTTGTTTTGATAATGATAAGAATGCAAAATGTATACTCATGCCTGCCCTACTCAAGAAGGTCCTGCTTATTTTCTACTTCAATTCCCCCTGAAAGTATATGCCAGGATAACTTTAATGAGAAGATTGCAAAATGTTACCGGATACAAATTTGCAACAATATGGTGGGGTTTGGAGTTTGGACTCAATCTCATAGCCTACTTAATAGCATCTCATCTAAGTAAGTAAGTAAGTAAGTAAATCTTTCATTATTTTCCTTTAACCATTCAACCCTGTCTAAAATTTTATGCATTAATCATGTAAATAGCAGGACATACATTCAGGTGGTTGGAGGGTGTTGGTATGTTCTTGCAATGCAACGGGTTGTAGCATGCCTTTCTCAAGTGATCATGTTAAAAATTTCCTGTATTAGCCTTTGTCACTCATCATTTCCTCGCTCATCCTACCCTGAGATCAGGTATCTCCTTTCGCTCATTGCCTTTTCTGCTATCACTATCTGTAACTACTTTACTCAAGTCATGTTAAAAGTTTTGTCTGCTTCTAAAACTTAAATTTATATGTAAGTTGGAAAGAAACGGGTGTTCTTATCGTGTGCCTGCCATAATGTACCATGTGAATAGTTTAAAAGAGCCCAAGCTAAGATGATATTTGGTTAAACAAGAATATCGACAGGATTGAAGGGAGACTTAGTCATCCTGTATCAATAGTTCAACTGCTTTTCTCAAGGATGACATTACTTGAAGTTCTTTGCGATGTGCTTTAATCTTTGTGGAAACTTGGTAACATGTTTTCGATTCTGTCTGGTGCTAAGCTTTAGGAGTGATTTCGCTTCTTTGTTGTAGCAAGTTGATCTGGTATCGTACGTAAATGATGCTTTCGAAGAAGGAAATGATGTTTCTCATTTCCGACTTGATATTGCTGCTTTTACTTTCATTTTGTAGAACTTGTGAATTCCAATACAAGGAAAACACTGTTAAATCCTTTAAACATGTCATAAGATCCTTCATTCATGATTTTTTTTTGTTCAGCAGAAAAAATTAAGAATGCTAAAGTATCATGAAGTTGGGTAATCTGCTAGGCTTATGATTATACAAAATTCATGTTAGTTCTCTTGTTATTACTATTATACTCGTATAAATCTCCCTTCCTTCTAGATAGCTTAGAGATTGTTGATTCATGTTGTTTTACTTTTATTTATGCAAGATAGACAACGCAAATTGCCCAACTCATTGGTATACATATTAATGCCAGGTAATAGCTCGACTCTTTCCATTGTCTTCAGTTTTAGCTGAACAATTTAGTACTTTGTAGCAAAGAATCAAGTGAATCCTTAGACTTTACCAATAAATTTTTACAAATAACTCATTTTTACCAACCCAGCTCTTTCCTTCATTATCTACTATAATTAAGTGTGGATATATTCATTAGCTTTATCTCTCTATTATCCGTCAAATAATAAATATTTTCTTGGATTCTGTTGTCCTATGCTTAACTAAATCTCGTCTCGTCACGTTGATGGACCGTTGATAATATCTACGTAATTAATTTACTTATGATTTTGCTTTTGTATTTACTTGTTGATAATTTAAGTATTATATTGTTTTGTTTTGTAGGTATAAGATTTTCAGAAGTGGTTCCCGTGCTTCTAAATGAGAGGATGCTTCACTTGTATTTTTCCATGAGGTTTTATGGTCTCTTCATGTGTGAACGATTTGTCGTAGAACGAAGAAAGCATAATTATCTTCGACAAGAAGACATGCTATAATTTTTTTCCATTTTAAGAGCCTAATTTATACAGAGTATTTTTTATACTCCGTATTTAATAAAACGAGAAAACAATTGTAATCTGATTTTTAGTAACATTTACTAAGGTGTAAATGCATAATTATGAATTTATATATATACACAAGAGGGTTCTTTTTTTGCTTATCTTTATTATTATTCTTTATTTCTTTAAGAATAATTTTAGATTTATAGTTCACATTATCGACATGTTATGTTGTGGTAATCACTTCATATATTTATATCAGCTCTTGACCATTAATTCTTATTGACGTATTCAATTGGTTGGGTTTCATTCGTTTGCATAGGTATGACGCTTTTAAGTGACATTGTTCCATAGCTTGTATGATCTTGACATTTTATTGTGACAAGATTCATCGGCCATATTATGTTATTGACGCTTTTAAGTGTCATGAACTGGCGCAATGTTTATATTATTGACGCTTTTATTTGTCATGAACATATACTATGTTAAATTATTGACGGTTTTAAGTGTCATGAAGTAACAATATACTATATTATTGACACTTTATAGTGTAATAAACTAGTATCAACATAGGAGATGATAGCGCAAAAAAATACATTTAACACATAAAACTGTCGAGAATATTTACATGTGACGCATAAAAATGTCGAGAATACTTAGGATGAAATACATTTCGCAAGGATTTTCAACGAAAACAAGTGTCAATAATGAATGCTCGACGCTAAAATGTGACGAAGCTTCTGACATAAAAAAGCGTCATTAAATACTGACGACCCAAATACTGACGCTTTTGCCAAGCGTCGAGAAATGATTTTGTGACGCTTTTTTCCGTCAATAAACACTTAAAAAAGTGTCATAAAAACACAGATTTTGTTGTAGTGATATTATCCTTAAGGGATCCGGTTTATATCTATCCGAGCGAACCGTCACGCCAAATGGGGGTGAGATCAGCCACATCGGAGGTTACTGGGATGTTCCTAATTCCGACCCATGGACGGAAAGTTCTCTTGGGGAATTTAGGATGTCTTGGAGACAGAATTTTTCAGGTCCCATTGTTATAGAAAGTGCTCGACTGACCGACCTTACTTCTTTCTGGCGGGGACTTTATAAATACCCGTCAGAAGAGAGCAAGTCGAAAGTTAGGAAGACTGCGGAGCTAGAGGATAAGGAGGCGACTGAAGGCAACGTCACTAAGTGCCTGACCAAAGACAACGTTACCGATCCCAGTGCCGTCAGTTCATCTATACGGGCCAAGACCGACGAGACCCATATTTAAAATGTGAGTGATCAGGGGAAATATGATTAGCTGGGCTCGCCTTTATTTGGCTAGGGTGGTGGAAGCCTATGTTAGGAGGGGTCGATGGTGAAAGACCCGAACAAGCACACCCTAATGGCAAGAAAAGGGGAAAGTTGGACTGGCAGAGCTCAGTCGTTTTGTACTATGTTCTATTAATTGATATTATGTGGCGTATTAGTACTAGTTTTCTGTAGGGTTTTGACACGTTGTCATTTTCCGGGTAGGTGGATTTTGGGACGCTCGATGGAAAGGGCCTCGACAAAGACTCGATTTAATAGTTTTTTTTTGTTAATGAGAAGCACGTCTTTTTTTTATTAAATTTTTTATGGTGGCTCGCAACTCGATTCTTCATTCTGCCCGGAGCGCCCTTTCGGGTTTTCACTCGGTCCTCGGCTCACCTTTTGTTTTGTCTCGTTTTTTGCTTTCCTTTTTTTTCTTTTTTTTGCTCTTTTTTTTACGGCTCGCAACTCGATTCTTCATTTTGCCCATAGCGCCCTTTCGGGTTTTCACTCCCTCCTCGGCTCGTCATTTTTTTCTTTTTTTTAACGACGGCTCGCAACTTGTTTCTTCATTTTTCCCAGGGCGCCCTTTCGGGTTTTCACCCCGTCCTCGGCTCGTCATTTGTGCTTCGTCATTGAAATCACTCGTTAACCGAAACGCGGAGAAGAGGTTCTGATTTGTATGTGAATCGAGTAATCGATTTTTTCATTTTTGTTGGTTGTACCGTTGGAAAGGTTGCCTACGTATCCGTGTTTGGTAGAATCAAACCATGTTCGTAGTTCATTTTAAGTATGAGTGATTTTGCTTTAGACTCGTTATGCCAATTATCGATGCAATTTTTTTCTTTAAAGCATTTTGTATGGGTTTTCACCCTAGTTCGTAGATCATGATGAGGTTGTCGGGAAGTTTAGGGATAGTATCGTTTCAGTTGGTCCATCTTGGTTGGGGTCGAGAATTCTTGACCGTCTAGGTCAGTAAGGATCACGGTGCCCCCCGTGAGTATCTTCTTGACGAGGTAGGGGCCCGCCCATTTTGGTTTGAATATCCCTCTGGGGTCGACGGAAAGGGGTGCTCTAATGGGTTTGACCACTAGGCGTCCCTTATGTATGTCTCTGGATTTGACTCATTTGTTAAAGGCTCGCTGTATTCGTTGTTGGTAGGCTTGCACGTTGGAAAGTGCATGTATTCTATGCTCGTCTAGGAGTACTAGCTCATCGTAACTTTTTAAGTTCCATTCTTCTTCGGGAATGTCGTTTTCGGCTAATATCCTTAGTGAGGGTATTTCTAGCTCTATGGGCTGCACGGCTTCGGAGCCGTAGGTTAGGTAATAGGGTGTGGCACTGGCGGGCGTTCGGTAGTAGGTTCGGTATCCCCATAATGCGAAGGGTATTTTGTTTGGCCAGTCACGGTAGTTGTCTATCATTTTCTTAAGGATGGTGGTGATGGTTTTGTTGGCTGCCTCTACGGCCCTGTTTGTTTGAGGTCTGTAGGGTGAGGATTTGTGTCTTTGGATTTTGTATTTGTCTAAGAGTTTCTGGGTGTCGGCCTTGAAATGAGCCCCCTGATCACTGATTATTTCGTGAGGTATGCCGTAGCGGCAGATGATGTTGTTTTGCAGGAAATTGACTACCTGTTTGGAGGTTAGTACGGTGTAAGAGGCTGCTAATACCCATTTGGTAAATTAAAGTACTCAACGGCCACTAGTATAAAATAGTGTCCGCCGGTTCCGGATGGGTGTATCTTTCCTATGATGTCAATTCCCCAGGTAGAGAAGGGTCAGGGTGTTGTTATGGTGTGGAGTGGATTTGGTGGTAGGTGTTGGATGTTGGTGAATATTTGGCAGTTGTGACAGTGAGGGATATGACGTCGGCAGTCTGACTCTAGGCTGACCCAGTAATAGCCTAGTCTCATTATCTTTCGGATTAATAGGTGTGCTCTCATGTGGGGTTCGCATTCCCCGTCATGTACTTCTTCCATGACTCTTTCAGATGGGGTTTTGTTTATGCACCTAAGGAGTACTCCTTGTGGGGTTCGTTTGTATAGTAACCCTTGGTTTAGGGCATAGTGGGAGGCTTTTATTCGTAAGTATCTTTTTGTGGACGTCCGTCCGCACCGCCCGGTGCCCCGCGCGTGCCCGCGCAGGACCGACCTGGTTTTTAACGTGTAGCGGCGGCCACACACGCGGCCCCCTCCCTGCCGGGGCCCAGTCCGATCTCGCATACGGGGCGAAATGTCGGACCTCGATTTGGATGACGATCCAGACTTGTACTAGACGGGTGTGGGGCACCCGTGTTTCCGTTTGGGAATCGATCAAGTCGTGGTTGTAAATGTTTAAAGGCCGTTTTGTTTGGTAAGGTGACCTTTTTAGTGAACTGAAGTTGTCGTTGATTTGTGGAGTCGCCACCGAGTCAAATTATGGGGACTCGGAAACCGTTCAAGTCAACTTTGATCACTTGCCGGCTCAAAGCTGAGTGACACGGGACCTAAAGATAAAGACTTGTACCCTTAAGCACTCCATGCCTGGAATGACTCTCGTTGCCAATGGTTTCGTACATCCGGAAACCTTTGATTCTGAGTAAGGGTGAGGGTACGTATTGGGAAGCCAACATCCGATAGATGTCAGCGCCCAATCCCGCCCGCACTATAGCGGCCTCTACTAATCAATTGGTGGGCTGATATCCTAGTTCTTTTGTTGTGGTGGAAATACTATAACATCCTTTGTTTTAACCCTATACATTTTGCTATGTCGGTTGTTTAAGGACAAGTAAGCTTTGTCGTCAAAGTAAATGTGTTTACATTCTTTGCATGCGATTTCACGTGACAGGCAAGCCATGAAAAGATGCACATAGGAGAGTAGAGAGTACTTGTATTATACGTATTAGCAAATCAGTTTTAACGCGATAATACGAATATTAGTCATTCTCGTGTTATACCTTACCTGGTATTATGCTTAAGATGCGTCGGTTCGGTATTAATAGAGATGCGTCGAACCTAGTAAGGTGAGCACCGGGACTAATATGGAACCTGACCATCACTTTGTTCAGTTTTAGTTGTTTTACGTTTTGAATTCCGTGTTAGGTGATTTAGCATGCGATTATAAGGTCATAAAAGCGGTAAATCATACGAAAAACGGAAAATGCGAATGTAAGTAAATCACATAGTGAGACGTTGCACCCTCGGAGTGTACACTAAATGGGACTCGATGCATAAATAGTTTTGAGAACGGATCTCGGAATTACTCGGGTCTATTTAGTGTGTTTTTGTGTTTGTGATTGAAGTTGGGACGTTACGTATTTTAGTGGATGTTTGTGGGTCTAGTGCCCACATCTATTATTATCGTAGTGCATGATATATAACAGAAAGTGCGATTTTGGAAAGTTTTTGTTTAGATGGCTACCTAGTGACGATACGACTTTGACAGGCGGATCCTCCTAGCTTGACCAGTTATCCCGGAAGAGTTCCGTTACCGTTTGACCTTCCCGCGGCTACTCCGGCAGAGCTTCGTTGCTAAGAACTAGTTCTGCGGCTAATCCGGCAGAACCTGGGTACTAGTTTTGGAGCTAGTCGATCACAGGCACCTCGGTATCGAGTGGAGTGCTCGAAGGTGAGGAGTAGCGTCGATTTCGCTTTATATTGTTATCGGAACTACGATCGAGTGGATCGTTTGCCTCGGGTGTCGGAGTGCGAGCCCTTAGCGAGAGTTATGAGGGAGAAGAGAGAATTGAATTGTGAGTAAAAGAGGGCGTGAAGGGGAGTATTTATAGGTGTTTTCGGCCCTCGTCGCCCATATAGGCACGTGATCTGAGGTGGACTAAGACTCAGGTGCCTGGGTCCGGGCGTGGGGAGACCCAGGCGCTTCAGATGGTGCGGTTGGAGTTTTGAAGATACGATTTTGATACTTTCCAAAACCGAGAGACGGGAGTGTGATACATAGCTTAGGGCTTAAGGGTTCCCGCGGCTTGACCTAGCGCCGTGGGTTTAGTGGGCCTCGGGTGTTCATCCCAAGGTTCGCTTGGCGTGGTATTGACTCGGCTCGAGTTTCGGGACCGACTTCAGGGTCCCGGTGTCGGAATTGACTCTAATTAGTGTCTATGCGACCGTAACGACACGACAAAGGCTGCCATCATGTTAGTTTAATTTGCCCGAATAATTTATTTGATCCGTTCTATAGAAAACCTATCTAGAACACCGCGAACCCGCGTCGCGTTGCAGTCCTATCGTCATCGGGTGTTTGTTGGGCACTTCTGCAGCCACCAGGTCCAAATCCGAGTGTCTACAGAAGCCCCCACTTTGACTGAGGGTTGGAGAAGGCGAAAGTCAAAGTATAGCCGCCTAGGTCAGTCGAAGATTACGACGTGGTGGCTGTCCGGTCGGGTCGTTTTAAGTCCGTTAGACTTTGCGTTGGGGCTCGCCAGCCAAGGCTTAGGAGTCATACCTGATGTCTTCGCTTGTGGTTGCTTGCTTGGGCCCGGGCCGCTGCTTGTTGTCTTGTTCTTGATTCTTTGCGCGCGCTTTGTCTTCTTCGATTTATTTAAGGTTTTGTTTAATTTTAAGCGCTTTTATGTGTTAGATGTAAATGTATTTGCTTTTATTTGGGATGCTTGTGAAACCTTGATGATACATAACATTCGAGAGCGTTAGTCTCCACTCGAGCGGTCGTCTTCGGGATGCTTATGACCCCTAGGACAAGGTAAAACGATATAAAACTATCTGAGGGCGTTGGTCTCCACTCGGATAGCTGTCTTTCGGGATGCCTTTGACCCCTAGGACAAAATAAAGTGATATAACACTATTCGAGGGCGTTAGTCTTTGCTTGAATAGCTGTCTTTCAAGATGCTTCTGACCCCTAGGACAAAATTGTTGTTGCTGTGCCTCCGGGATAACTCAGATCCCTTGGGCAAAACTCCTCGAGGGCGTTAGTCTCCACTCGAGTAGCTATCTTTCGGGATGCCTCTGACCCCTAGGACAAAATTGCTGTGCCTCCAGGATAACTCAGATCCCTCGGACAAAACTCCTAGAGGGTGTTAGTCTCCACTCGAGTAGCTGTCTTTCGGGATGCCTCTGACCCCTAGGACAAAATTCCTGTGCCTCCGAGATAACTCAGATCCCTCGGGCAAATTGCTGTGCCTCCGGGATAACTCAGACCCCTCGGGCAAATTGCTGTGCCTCCGGGATAACTCAGACCCCTCGCGCAAATTGTTGTGCCTCCGGGATAACTCAGATCCCTCGGGCAAATTGCTGTGTGTTTATTTGTTTCAGTAAAATGCTGGTGTTATGAGTTTGTCTTAGCTAATTTTGTTTCGTAGGCTTGTCTTATTTTGTTCGGGTTTGTTCTTGCTTTTGTTTTGATTTTGAGTTTGCTCAAAGTTTGCTTATGTTAATTTTGGTTGTTCTTTGTTACGCGTCCGGATGCAGCTTTAAGTGTCTGTTTTATTAGTCGAGAGTGCATTATCGATGTTAATCAGTAGTTGTCCCATTATTGTTGTTTTGCTTGTCTTAGTAGGTGCATGTGTATTGTCCTTGAGTTGCATTTGTTTGGCTTTGTCTTGGTTTGTTATGTATTTGAGTTGGTTCAGAGTTTGCTTAGTTTAGATTGGTTCAAAATTGTTTCGTTATGAGTGCAGCACTTACGTTAAATGTGGTTCTACTGTTTGTTTCATTATTGAGAATGTATTACCAGCATCGATTAGTAATTATTCCCTTGAGTTTGCTTGTCTTGTTTTGTTTTGCTTTAGTCTGGACTAGGCAGCTTAGGCGCGCTCCTCTCAGCGTTCCAACATTCAGGCGCCCAGCCCCAGCGCATCAGGACCCGAGCACGTGAACTGGGGCGGTCGGATTTTCGTGATCCGCGTCTGCTTAAGTAAACGAAGATTTGGGGCGATCGTTTTATTTCTCACAAATCAGACGCGTCCTCTTCTTCGCCCCAAACTTGACTTCTTCGATTTTACTTGCCGAATTTTGTTTCGATTCTGCTTTTTTACGACAATGTCGACTCCGAGTTAGTGTTCTTTACTTGCTTTTTGTCGGTTTTGCTTGATTGAATTGATTATGAGTTTGTTTGTTGAAAACCCTAGAAAATCGATTTGGGGGTTTTTGTTTTACTATGTTTCGATGCTTGTGCTTGATTTTATTGTTAAATTAGGGTCGATTAAAGCTTGTTGAGGTAGATGTAAGCTTGACATGGATGTTCGAGGTGTGACAATGGTTCCGTAGGGAAATGTGTTATGAAAGCTAGGGTTAAGGACCGTTTTCCGGTTATTCTCGTATTCATTTTACGTGAATTTGCTTAAATGATGCTTGTGAGTATGTGGGTAGCTCTATTGTCGATTGCTAGGGCTAGGATGACCCGCTACAGGACCCTCCGTGAGATTTTGTGTGTCTTAAGACAGACCAAAAGGTGTCGTAACGATGCCGGATTTTCCCGAAACCAATTCCATTGTGATCGGGATCGAAAATGCATGCTAGTGGCCTTTTCGGAATTCTGATATCTTTATTCGAAATTTTGACCTTATTTTGACCTGTCTAAGCTGATTTAGCCTGACTAGAGCTATGCTTTGTTGTTTTTTTGCTTTGGGTTTCACAGCTAGAGGTAATACTGAGCGTCTCGAGGGAACTTCCTCGGTTGGTACTAGTGCTAGTGCTAGTGCTAGTGTGAAGGTGGCCGGAGCGAGTTAACAGACTCCCCGAGGGATCCGTAGGAGACACAGGAGTATCTCGCCTCAGCGGCGCGACCCTAAGACTATTAATGAAGTTGAGTTCGAAAGAGTGAAGAAACGCAAGCTGCCGGTGATAGTGGCTAGGAGGGCTCATGTTCCGGTTCCTACCGGAGAATGAGGAGGTGGTTTACGAGGACCCCGAGTGGGCTCGGGACTAGGATGGTCACCAGCTGATGTTTCATCTTGACCGTCACATTTCTAGCCGTATTGTGCGAGGCTTGGTGAGTGTCCTATTCGTGCTTATTTGATTATGACTCGGATTTTGCTATTGTTATTATTTTTGCTTGGGTTCGGCTAGCTTTGTTTTGTTCATCCTAGTATTGTTTCGGTTTGCAGCCCCCCAGGTCCGATGAGGACTTTCTCGGGCTTTACTACGTGCCTCGATGTTTATCATCAGAATTTGACCCCCACGGTAAAGGGGATTATCGAGAGGACTGCCCTGGGTCCCGTGGTCGAGCAATGGGTTAGGTTGGTAGGTTGCCAGACTAAATGCAACCTTATGGTGATCCGGGCGATGATAGATTGCTTACATGACACTACCTCGACCTTCCATATGTCTTTTGGGGAAGTCAGGTGATAAGTGTCATTTGTAGTGCCTATTCGTAGTGTTTTGGTCCCATTTTCCTTGTAGAATCGCTCCTTGGGAGCGGTTTAGGGGCTTCTTATGCTTCCTTTAGTTCGTTTCAGGTTCCCGAGACCGAATTGGAAGAGTTGGAGCGATTCCGACTCAATACATACACATTTTGGAGCCAACGAGATAAAGGAAGGATGACTCGAGACCTTGGAATCGACCCCGAGACCTTGGGACCCAATCCCGAGCCACCGAGACCCGATCCCGAGTCCCGAGAATCGACGGGAAGCCCATGAGAGGCAAGGAGGGACCAAAGAGCTCTTAAGGGAGGCCTACAAAGACCCATCCCGTTCGGGATGGCCTCATCCCGTCCGGGATGAAGGAGGAACGAAGTGCAGCTACTGGGGGCTGTTCCGGATCGGGAACATAAAATCTCGATCGGGATTTCCCATAATCCCGATCGGGAATTACTTTCCCGACCGGGAAAAGCTCCAGCTCACCCGCGCCTTGTTGCTTTCACTTCCTTTCATTTCCTTTCATACTTAAACCCTATATATACCCTTCCTCTTGTAATAAGACAAGATATGATGCACTCTTTTAGACATTAAACCCTAGACTACTTTAGGTTAGATTAGATTAGATTAGTGTAGATTAGTCGGTAATTAGTAGCTAATCTTAGTTTAGTCTTGTATTATTGGATTTCTTGAAGAATCCACTCAAGCTTGACAACCTTGGTGGATGAATTTGGGTTTTCTTATATACAAGTGTTCTCCTTTTCCATTTCCTTTGTAGTATGGTACAATCCTCTTCTCCTTTTACTCCTAATCCTTTATTATTCATCAAGTTTACATCTTTAGTTCTTATTTATTGTTTTCACTAGTTTGTTTGTGTATGTTTGGTTGTTTGAGTTTGTTTACCTTGTTTTTGTTAGTATTTCCTCTAGATATGTTAGAGTAGTGTTCTTGCTAGGGTTAGTAAGGCGATTAGGGTGTTGATTGGGTGATTAAGGGTTGGTTAGAGATGTTGGTGGAAGATTTCGGTTTCCTCTTGTTTGATGCACATCACATGTTTGTTGAATTGCTTGAATGACTAAGTATGTACGAATGCTTGTTTTCTTGCCTTTCTTTGTGGGTGTTAGTTTGTTGTGGGTTCGGTCCCCTCACTAAGTTGCGAGAGCCCGGTGAGGACGACCCCTAGGCCGGTCTAAGTAGCGAGAGCCCGGATTCGACCTAGGATCATAGCGCGCTAGAACCCCGAGTGTGTTGTGTGTCGCCGAGATGGGTTCTAGGTGGAACCTCTAGGCGGGTCTAAGTTGCGAGAGCCCGGACCAACCTAGATCACCCTACTACCTCCTTCACTCTAGTCCTCCCTTGACCATTCCGTTACCCCTTTGACCCCGACCTAATCCTAGCCCGTTTCCCTTAGTTGTTATCTTAGTCATAGTCTAGCCTCCTCCTCTCTTATCATTCTCTAGCTTAGCTTGTTGACTTAGTCTCGTATTTGGGCCGACTTAGTCTAGACGCCTCTTACCGTCCCCGTGGATTCGACCCGACTTGCCCTATCTACCGTAGGAATAGCCGGTTATTTTATTGACGGTTGGGATTCCGCGACAAATCCCTACCATCAATTTGGCGCCGTTGCCGGAGGATGCTAACACTCCCATCATCCTTGGACGCCCATTTCTACACACTGCCGGTGCCGTGATCGATGTGAAGAAGGGTAGGATCACTTTTCAACTAGGCGACGAGGAGCTAGTGTTTGACCTCCAAGGCAACACTTCGCCTATGACCGAGACATGTAATATGATCCATGCCACGGAAGACATCGATCTAGGGGAAGGATCGGGACAAAGCTTGAAGGAGGATGACAACAAAGAAGACAAGCAACGTGCCTACATTGATCTACGAGACGATGGAGCGAGTGAGTTACTAGCCGATTGGTTTGGGTAACTATCCTTACTTTTCCGTCTTTTATTGCTTGTTTTCCCTTTGTCTATCCCCTTCCCCTTTGTGTCATGGTGGCCTTCGAGGCCTTGGTATGTTTTGCTCCCGACTCTCGATGATGTGATTACATCGAGAGTCATTTCAAAATCCAAATTTTTACAAGATTTTCACTCTTTCTTTTTGAGGATTTAGTCGGATTTAGGCGGAATCCGGGCTAGGTGACTTGATTACACCTAGCCCTCCCCTCCCATTTCCTTTTATTTCCTTCTTTTTATTTTCTTCCCCCATCCATATCTTTTTCTCGTCTCGGCCCTTGGTGACTTGATTACACCCCGGCCGGACACCTTCTACCTTTTTCTTCACTTTACTTTTGATTTTTAGCTTTATTTTCGTAGTTTCTTTTCTTTTTCTTTTGCCTCTCCGCACCCTACGATCGAGCATGAGGACATGGCTCGATTTAAGTGTGGGGGAGCGATATTCTAGTATAGTTAGTTTTATTTTCTTAGTTTTTCGAAAAAATCTTCAAAAAGCCTAAAAATTTGAAAATTTTCACAAAAAAATCAAAAAAGATTTTCTCTTTTGTGTTTTCATTTTGTGTCTTTGTGTCGTATATTTGTTTGTGTGCGTGCTTTGCCTCCCTTTTTCCTTATAGGTTGCTTATTCGCCGCTAGCTTTGGAGAGCTTTCAAGACACCCGGTAACATCTTTTCAACCCTTTTTCCTCTTTATTTCTTGTGGAGCTTGGAGGAGATATGTGTTGTGGTGTGCTCGGGTGGAGCTTTGTAAAGTTTGTGGATGATTGGTTACTCATTTGGAAGTTCGGGGTGGTGTGTGTTTTGTGTGTGTTCGTTTTGTTGTGTTTTTGTTTTGTTTCTTTTGCTTCTTTTTCTTTCGTTCGTTTTCGTTGAGTCTTTGTTTTGTGTATGTATTTGTGTCGTGTGTGTAAACCATTTTCGAAAACCCGGTTTAGAGGCTAGTGTGTAAGTAGCTATTTTCCCTTCCTAGTTATATAAATCGAGTCTTGGACTTTAATCTAGTAGAATGACCTTAAATCAATGAATTTGTTGGTCCTTTACCCTGAGTCCACCTAGCTTACTAGGTATTTACTACGGGATTTGCACTTTTGACCATTTTGACCACCCACGGTGTGAAAAGGCCTTGGTTACCGAGTCTCGTCCCCTAGGTGACCGTGTTTAGGATCGTTTGATTAGTCCAAGTTCTCCACTTTTTGTGGGTTTGAAAGGGAATGCGCCGTCCCGACTCACCCATTACCCTACCTCTCACACATACCCACACAAATAAATTGCAAATTGTTGATTTCTATCTTTCTTGTTACACATGAAAATGCCAAAAATGCCAAAAAAGGGCAAAGAAAAGAAAAAGAAAGAAAAAAAAAATGAAAGAAAGAAAAGAATGAAGAAAAAGAAAAGGCGCAAATGCCAAAAACAAAAATAGAAAAGAAGAAAAAGAAATGGCATGGCAAAACAAAGCAAAAACGTCAAAAGGAAAGAAAATGCCAAAAGAAAACCCGTCTCACAAAAAGATATCCTCTCAAAATAAGCCTTTTTCCGACTTTTGCCGTGAAGAGCCAACCAAAGGACCGAGTCCCGAGGAAGGATGATAGCGGCATTAGTCGGTCTTCCCTCATTTTGCATGTTTTCCACCTTTTTACTTGGACTAGTTAGGCGGTCTTGGACACGGGACGACCCTCTTGGCTCACGCTAAAGGAGGCGGGGTCTCACTTACCTACAGTGTCGACTAACACCGTGGATCATCACTTCCCACTCCGCCGATCGTTCCGTAGTACGTTTTTAGAAAGTTAGGAGGACCTAGGTAAGTTACCAACGTTTTTGTTGCTTTATCGTCATACTATTAGGGTTTAGTCCACCGTGGTTTGTATTGCTAGCTTGGGAACGTTGTCGCTTACCTCGAGTCCTAAAACGGTGTTTCATTCACCGCTTTTAGAGGGAAGCGGTATTTCTTTTGTTTTGGGTGCAACCGATTATGTGTTGTTTGTGTGTTTGTTTGTTTATGTGCTTTGTGTCCGGTTGCATCCACAGTTTTGTCGCAAGACCCAACTTGCCTTGCGGAGTGCACTTGTCCTCTAAGTGCACTCGCGTGAGTTGAAGGGGCGTAGGGTGCGCTAATACCCATTCGGCTAGTGTAGTAGTTAGTATGTGCTTACTCGAGGGCGAGTAAGGGTTAAGTGTGGGGGAGTTGATAAGTGTCATTTGTAGTGCCTATTCGTAGTGTTTTGGTCCCATTTTCCTTGTAGAATCGCTCCTTGGGAGCGGTTTAGGGGCTTCTTATGCTTCCTTTAGTTCGTTTCAGGTTCCCGAGACCGAATTGGAAGAGTTGGAGCGATTCCGACTCAATACATACACATTTTGGAGCCAACGAGATAAAGGAAGGATGACTCGAGACCTTGGAATCGACCCCGAGACCTTGGGACCCAATCCCGAGCCACCGAGACCCGATCCCGAGTCCCGAGAATCGACGGGAAGCCCATGAGAGGCAAGGAGGGACCAAAGAGCTCTTAAGGGAGGCCTACAAAGACCCATCCCGTTCGGGATGGCCTCATCCCGTCCGGGATGAAGGAGGAACGAAGTGCAGCTACTGGGGGCTGTTCCGGATCGGGAACATAAAATCTCGATCGGGATTTCCCATAATCCCGATCGGGAATTACTTTCCCGACCGGGAAAAGCTCCAGCTCACCCGCGCCTTGTTGCTTTCACTTCCTTTCATTTCCTTTCATACTTAAACCCTATATATACCCTTCCTCTTGTAATAAGACAAGATATGATGCACTCTTTTAGACATTAAACCCTAGACTACTTTAGGTTAGATTAGATTAGATTAGTGTAGATTAGTCGGTAATTAGTAGCTAATCTTAGTTTAGTCTTGTATTATTGGATTTCTTGAAGAATCCACTCAAGCTTGACAACCTTGGTGGATGAATTTGGGTTTTCTTATATACAAGTGTTCTCCTTTTCCATTTCCTTTGTAGTATGGTACAATCCTCTTCTCCTTTTACTCCTAATCCTTTATTATTCATCAAGTTTACATCTTTAGTTCTTATTTATTGTTTTCACTAGTTTGTTTGTGTATGTTTGGTTGTTTGAGTTTGTTTACCTTGTTTTTGTTAGTATTTCCTCTAGATATGTTGGAGTAGTGTTCTTGCTAGGGTTAGTAAGGCGATTAGGGTGTTGATTGGGTGATTAAGGGTTGGTTAGAGATGTTGGTGGAAGATTTGAGTTTCCTCTTGTTTGATGCACATCACATGTTTGTTGAATTGCTTGAATGACTAAGTATGTACGAATGCTTGTTTTCTTGCCTTTCTTTGTGGGTGTTAGTTTGTTGTGGGTTCGGTCCCCTCACTAAGTTGCGAGAGCCCGGTGAGGACGACCCCTAGGCCGGTCTAAGTAGCGAGAGCCCGGATTCATCCTAGGATCATAGCGCGCTAGAACCCCGAGTGTGTTGTGTGTCGCCGAGATGGGTTCTAGGTGGAACCTCTAGGCGGGTCTAAGTTGCGAGAGCCCGGACCAACCTAGATCACCCTACTACCTCCTTCACTCTAGTCCTCCCTTGACCATTCCGTTACCCCTTTGACCCCGACCTAATCCTAGCCCGTTTCCCTTAGTTGTTATCTTAGTCATAGTCTAGCCTCCTCCTCTCTTATCATTCTCTAGCTTAGCTCGTTGACTTAGTCTCGTATTTGGGCCGACTTAGTCTAGACGCCTCTTACCGTCCCCGTGGATTCGACCCGACTTGCCCTATCTACCGTAGGAATAGCCGGTTATTTTATTGACGGTTGGGATTCCGCGACAAATCCCTATCATCATCAGGATGACCCTAGAGGACTTCGGGATGATTAGCGGTATGTCTTGGGGTCCGGATAGAATTAGGTGGGCTACTGAGGGCCCTAGTCTAGATAGTGATGAGGTGCGCAACCTCATCGGGGATTGTTTGCCGCGTGAGACATATAATACGCCTCACGCTATAGTGTGGTCGTATATCACCGACCACTTCGAGCGAGTGGCGGTGCTAGAGGGTCCGGAACCCAACACGCTGGAGCAGGAAGCCCGGTTGTGGTTGTGGTACTTCCTTGGGTCGACCCACTTCTCGGACAAGGGCGAGAGGTTTAGTACTAGGATTTTGCCTTTCCTAGCTGAGCTGACTCAGCTGGGGCGCTATGATTGGGTGACCGAGGCTTTTCCGGATATGACTCGCTGCTTGCAAGTCATGGTAAGGCCGCTGGTGATAGGGTCGGGTTCAGCTGTGCCCATTGTGGGTCCGGGCCTTATACTGGAGGTTAGTTACTTTTTTCGCTCTTGTATTTTGAGTTGTACTTAGTTTTTGGCTTGAATTGCTAAGGTCGTTTTGGGATTTTGCAGGCTTGGATCTATTCCTATTTCCCGCGTTTGGCACCTAAGACGGTGAAGGTGCACCTGAAGAGATTCCCAGCGGGAATTGAGTGGAGGCTGGCTCAGCCTAAGAGCAGAACCAGCGATTAGCCGGTGGAGAATGCGCTGGTTAACAAACTAGGCATTGAGGATGTAAGTTTTCTCCTATAGTTTATTTGCTTAATAGCCCCCAAGGCTTGGGATTTCATTAGGATGCTGGTTTTGTTTGTGTAGTTTGTGGCCCGCCCCTGGGCTAATTATGAGGGCGTACCGGAGTATGTGTCTACGGATTTGAGGCCTCGAAGCTATAGGAGGATGCTCCTTCCTGCGTTGATTCGTCCAGTTTGGTATCTGGGCGAGCGGTTGGTACGTCAGTGCCTATACGACGATTTCAGGGTGCTGGTTGATCCTCCCCGGACCATGTTTAGAGCGCCGACCGCCGCAGAGATTCTCGAGGACAAGGATGGAGAAGGAGACGATACACTCTTGGTGCCTGGTGCCTCCTACTTATCTCACGTCACCCGGCGCTTAGCTTGGTATCGCCTCGTGGTAAGGTTTTAATTTTGGTTCTAAGGTTTGCTTTGTGGTTTGTTATTTCTTTGCCTATTGACTGGCCAATCTGTTGTCTTTTCAGTTGGCCGACCCGACCGACGAAATCGAGCCCCCAGACTTTCCCTTGACTCTGATTAGGGTGGATGCGGTTGGGATACCCTTTACTGAGCCCCTTCCCCGTATTTTGCTGAGGAGATGGATGTCGGGATAGAGTGGCGAGACCGGGTCTACCGGGTAAGTTTTGACTTCTTGGTCTTTGTTTGGGCTCTTAAGGGTGTAGGGTCGATTTGCCTAACTTCTATGGTTTATGCTTTCTGGTTTTGTCGGCTTGTCATCAGAAGCTGTGGCAGGCCGCCAACTGCTTCCGTGCCTATGCCTCGAGGATCTCCCGTGACACTTCGGGACCTCGATCGGTAAGTTTACATGGCTGAGGTGGTTTTCCTAGGCTGCTTGTATGTGTTATCCTAAGGTTTGAGTGTATTTGCAGGATGTCCCGGATATGGTGGGACAGTTGGAGACTTGGGTTACCGAGCTCGAGGCGAAAGATGCCAAGTCGTAGAGGCTCTTACAATCTCGGGCTGACGAGATCGCTTTCCTCAAGGAGCAGCTGGCTCGGTCTCGGGGTGAGACTTCTACGCAAGGGGAGGCCAGACATCGGGTTGAGAGGGATGCTGAGGCTGAGGCTAAGGATGAGGAGGTGGGAGGAATCCTCGAGACAGCTACCCTAGACATGCTGTCGGGGATGGATGGCAATGCGTCTCCTCTCAAAGACCTGGAGGTCCTAGATTTCGATGACAACATTTGTGAGGTCGTGATAGCTGTTGGTGCGGCTTCTAGGGGGCCTACCTAGTCTCGTTTTGTGTATAAATTTGTATATTTCGCATATTTGCTTTAAATTCTTAATATTTGAATTAATTGGATTAGTCTTGCGCTTTTATTTGGTTAATCGTTTAACTAGATTGACAAGTAATCACTATTTGTGTTCATTTGTTTGCGATTCGTTGCACGAGAGTGTGAAAATAGTTTTTTTTTCGGATGTTTTGAAATGCGTTTGTTTGAGCCGGGAATTGGATCAGGTAGTACGCCAATTAAAATGTTTTTACCCGAGATGCAACCTATTAACATGCTTTGAGCGAGTGTGTTAGGAACTGAACATAGTTATTTTGACATTTAGGTCAAGACCGAGAGTTGAAATTCGGGCGACTTTCGGCAAAAAAGTTAGACCACTTTTATACATTCGTAAAATTGCCTTGTCAGGCTACAGACGCGACTTGACAATGATCGTTGCAAGGCTACGACATGCCTACGTGGGGTAGCTTATCCCCCTAAAAAAACAATAAAAAAAGCGCCTAAGTCTCGCGCGTCCGACGAGTAAACCCGCGTTCCTCTAGCTCCTGCGTTGGTGTTTCGGTTTTCGGGGTGGGCTCTAGTGCTTTTGGAGGTTGTTCCCGACGCAAAATGATAGCTATGGTGATCACGTGGGTTCGAGTTTCTATCCTTGGGTTGCTCGGGTGGAGTCATGCTTGGCAACAGGCGCTCGGACTGAGGCATTTGAGTTCCGGGCCGCTTGGGCATATGTGGTCGGGTACTCGGTCGCGTGGGCCGGTGCGGTTCGGGTTATGGAAATTTTCGTAGTTTCCTAATTCTTGTGGGATTAGGGCTATATATACGGGTTATGGGTGCATGTCCAAGACATATTAGGATATCCGTAAGGTGTAGAGCCATATCTAGGGTCATGTCGGGTTTTGGGAATGTCCTTGCTGAGTGGGCGGTTTTATTTAAGAAACGCTACCCCGAGGTTAGTTCAAATGATGGTTTGTCGATGGTTGTCGCGCTGAGTCGGGTCAAGGTGCAGGATAGCTTCTTGAGTGCATGTTCTAAGTTCTGGGACCCAAAATATCATGTTTTTGCCTTCCCGGGGGTAAAATTTGTCCTTTGCTAGAAGAGATAGATGCTATAGGAGGGTGGTGTTCGGTTCGACCTTGTGCGGCTTATGGGGATGATGCTTATGTGGAGCGGTTTTACCACTTCTTGGACCTTTCTTCGTTGGAGGAGGCTAAGGGTTATTTTGGGGTGGACGGTCTTAACCTATAGTTACTTTCTAGGACATTCTCTCGGGTTGATTCTCGTTATGTTTCGGCATTGGCATGTAGGCGTGCTTTCAATATTGCTATTGCTTGCTACTCCCTCCATTCAAGTCCAAGCTTCCCTTTTGCTTTTTCACGTTTGCCAACGCGCATTTTGCATCGTTAATATCTTTCGTAACATATTAGTAAAAACTATGGAAATTGGATATTAATAATCTACTTTTAAAGACGAATAAAACAAGATCTCACATGGATATATTTTCTCTAATAGATTGTCGTGAATATCGAAAGTTATCCGTGATTGCAAATAGTGTCAAGACAAGGAAGGGGAAGGTTGGAATTGAACGGAGGGAGTACTATCTTTTTGAGGACACGCGGTCGCGTGGAGGTTGGGGTAATCCTTGTGTTTTCGATGTGGTAGCGGCTATGGAACATGGACGATCACCCTCTTTGCTTATTTTGGGTGAGCTTGTTCTTGGTCTTGATGCTAGTGTCCGGTCACGCGGGACGCTTTCTCGGGGTTCTAGGGTTATCCTACAGGTTTATTTTTGCTCCTTTTTTTTCTTTATGTGTATTTTTTATTGTGGCTTGGTTTTGTTTATTTTGTGGTTGTTTTGGCTTTGGAGGTGTGACTCTTCGTCGCGTTTTCGTACAGGTTTGGCTGCAAGAGCGGCTCGGTTTGATTGACCATCCCCGGTGTTTCAAAGATTATGACGGTAGTGTTTGTCGTCTATCCTACCGGTCAAATAATAACCAACAAACCTAAGCTGGGTAGCTAGGGTAAGTCGAGTCGATCCACAGGGACGGGGTGTCGGACTAAGGTGTGCTAGGGTCTAGGACTAGGTTCGAGACAAGCTAAACTAGGCGAAGGCTAAGGTGGACTAAACTAGGTCTAAAACACGAACTAACAAGCTAAACAAGCAACTAATGACTAAATGAAGCAAGGATTAACAAGAAGGAAAACTAGGGCTAGGTCGGGTTCATGGGTGTCAAGGAGACCAAAAGAGGAAACGGGGTTACTAGCATGCTTTCGTAGCCTATGTTACGATCGGGCTCTCGCTACTTAAACGGCCTAGGGGTCATCCTCACCACGCTTTTGCTACTAGTGAGGGAACCAAACCAACCAACCAAACAAACACATACAAGAGAAGAGGCAAGAAAAACAAGGATTGATCGTCTCTAGTATCACAAGCATTTCATCGAGCATGTAGAGTGCAAGGTAAATGGGAAATAACAAAAACAACATCTAGTACCACCCATCTCACCCTAATCATCCCTAATCAACACCCAATCCCCCTACTAACCCTACACTACTACAAATCCCTGACATTCTCGACGCTTTTTTTGATTGTTTGCGACGCTTAAAAGCGTCAGTATTTTACTTCTCGACGCTTCAGTAAAGCGTCAGTTTTCTCGGTGTCAGGAATTATCGTCGCTATTTTGCGTGGATTTTGTCGTCGCTTTTATGCGTGGATACTGTCAGCGCTTATTTGCGTGGATTTTGACGACACTTTTTAGTGTCGGTGTCTTTGAAAATTGTGACGCTTCTTTGAGTCAAATTTTCTATAATTTATTTATGCTGGGATTTCATATCTCTCGCTATTACCGCCAAGTTTTTGCCGCCATTAATATTATAGAAGTTTATAACTTTTTTAAATGCACGCTATCATCGATCAAATTATATAGAAAATAAAAATTCGACAAGTAAATCTCCAAAACAAAATTTTATAGTATTAAACTATACTGACAAATTATGAAACTACCAATTCAAAAGTATCGTAAGTATTTGATCCGAACCACGTAAATCTGAAAAATTACAACCACTATTGTTTGCGGACAAAAAAAGAAAAAAAAAACTTTACATTGTAGCTATAAGTGCGACCAATTAGCCGTCAGAAGTGAATACAACGATTGTGTTTCATCATCCGATGCGCCGCCAAGCTATAGTATTTGTTGAATCTGATATTATCTACACGTATATGAGAATTAAAACACGGATCATAAATTTATATTCGCAATACATGAAGTAATGAATAAAAATTAGCAAGTCATACCCAATAGCAATAGTCCCAAACTCACAAATTGGAAGAAAGGGGAAGACATATGAGGCCATAATTAGTCAGGATCACCAAATCCTCTATGCTTCACTCAACCTTGACCAAAATAAAACTGTACAGCCATCAGCTTAATTATATTACTTTGTCAAACAAAGTTGACGAGTTGTGCAAACCTCACATTTGAACACAGAAACATATACTATATAAGAAGCATATTCTCAATACATAGATCATAAATTTATAAGTCGGGACTAAATTTAAGCTAGAATACACGAATTCTAAGCATTTTGTAGAAACTTTGATCAAAAATATAACTTCTGATGATTCATGTCATAGTATATAAGAGGAGAAATTTCCCTTATGATCTGGGGGGCTGTCATGCGTTAAAACATGAAATTTTCGGAACTTGTTTTTCTCTTTCGCCACACTAACAATAAATCTCGGTTCATTGAGGCATCAATTGAATTCAGTAATCCCAGCAATCAATTTCATAATATATGATTGTAGCACATTACCAGTAAGCTCTAACAAAATAACCAAACAACACAAATTCATAACAATTAGATAAATCATAATGATAATGCAACAAAATTCAAATCTAAATATTAGGAATTGTTATCAATGGCGAAAGATAAACCTAAGGCATTTGCCTAGAGGGGAGAATATCAAACCTTCAAGCAGTAAAAACTTGCAAGAAAACACATGAAAAAGGCAAAGAAATTGATCAATCTTATTTGTATGATAATCTCGTCTAATAGAATCAAAGGGTACACACCATTAATGGGAATCAAAGGAAAATGTGTGGTGAAGCGATAAATGATAACATCAATGGGAAACCATGATATAAATAAATTAGGTTTGGAAAAAGTCAGAAATAAATGGGCATAAATGTCCAGTAAGATCGCTAGAATAACGACATGTTGCAAGTATTACTGATCTTAGAGTACGCACGAAAGACTTAAGTGAAAAAATATAATATAAATAAATATATTTCATACAATACCTACGAAAAATTAGTGGCGGCAATAACACGATCAATTGAGACAACATCACACGCAAAGGATGTCCTCTAACATCCGGATGACACCTGTGTCATTTAGTAAGATTCATTCATCAAAACATTATATATATATATATACACACACACACACAGCCAAATAAAGTATATTTTACGTATTAAAGAAACATTTACAGCTATATGGAAACATAAGGGGGAAAGTGAGCTAAACCTTCAAATCATAGAGCATTGTTTTGATTTTTTCAAACTCGGATTGAGAAAGTAAATGAAGATTCTGAATGCTTGTTACTGACTTCTTGTGAGTCGTTATGGAAAAAGAAGTGCAACTTTACCTACGTTACAGCGAAGCCTGACTATAAATTTTAAAAATACTACTCTCCAAATTAACTCGTTTTGGACTCACAAGGATGACGACCCAAAGTGTATAATATGTGAAAATAGATAGGCTGATGCAGGATAGCAGAAAACCAACAACTATATCAACAAGATCAATCGAATCTTATCTGCTCACTTCCTGAACCGCTACGGATTGAATTTAAAACAACTCAAATAAGAATGTCACCTAGACATAACACGATGAACGCTATTTTTTTCTGACTTGACCCAATGTTATATCATACTCTTGGACCTTAATTGGATTTAAGGATTTGGAAGGAAGGGAGGGCAAACGATGGAAAATACCTCGGTTAGATAACAAATGAGTCTGAAGTGAAATGAAGAGGAAGGATACAAGAATCCCTCCTCCAAGGCTAATCAAATCATTTTTCAGGCTAACCACAAACAACCTGCATCAACTCAGAAACATTGTTTCGGGCTATCCGTAACTTAGAAAGTGTGGAATTGAAAAGAAGAAGGATAACCAGAGAAAAAGGCAAAGACTCACTAGTCTTTGGCTTAAACAAGCCGAGCCTAAGACCAATCTGTGCAGCTAACCAGAATCAGACTCACTAGTCTGATGTATCATCCCATAAAAGCACTGAAGTTCATAGTTCACTACCAAGTAATACGCTGCTAGTAACAGGAAAAACCCGAGTACCACAATGCTAGTCCTTCCTTCGGCCAACATCCCTTCCCTGATCCGTTGGTTTGCCACCTGAATAGTATAATCTAAAAGTATGTTATCTTTGATTTAAAATCTAACCTGCCAAGAAGTTTTCAATCTGAACTTTTATTCCTAATACTTGCCAATCCATAATACTACAGTAAGTACAATATTAATTACAAATATTAACCAAGATTAAAATTCATATGCTGGATTGATTTGAAAACCAAGTAGAAATATGCATTAAATCACTAACTCACCATCGAAATTCAACTAAACCAATTAAAATGGGGTTCCCCAATCAAAATTTCACCAACGAAATCACAATCTCAATTGAATAACTCACCATCAATTTTTTTTAAAAAAGTGAACAAAATCAATAACCCCCGACCATCTTAATCAAACAGAAGTTAGATTGATTCAAATCGAAAAACATGATAAAATGAGCAGCAAAATCGAGAAATTAATCAAATAAAAAGACATACCTTGCTTAGATTATCAGCGAGGAAAATAAATCAAAACAATCTTTATAGATGATTAATAAGTAAAGAAGATATGATAACAGCGATCGATGGAATACTGTAGTGATGGATCTTTTAATTGATTAGGGTTTTCATAGAGGGCAAGGGGGGCGTTTTCTTTCCACGGAGTATTATTTTTAGATTAGAATTGTAATTGTAATTCCCGAGAAAGTGATTGAAGGAGCTTTTTTTGGGGACTTAGGTGGTTCCTTTTTTTGTGGTAGGATTAATTAGGGTAAAAAGAGGTCTACGCTTGTAGAAGCGTCAAGCTTAAAGTGTCACAATTATAAGGGATTTGTAGTAGTGCTAGCAAGAGAATCTACTCACACATATTGAAGATGACAACCACAACACACATCACAAAACAAGCATAACAATGGAGGTTCATATATGAGATTGAGTATTATCAAACAAGAAACAAAAACAAGAGAAAACTAAAGTAAAGAAGATTAAAGAGAAGAGAAATTATACCAAACACAAATGAAAGGCAAAAGATTGAATCTTGTTTAAAATCAACCCACGAAGTATCTTCAATGTTGTCAATAGAGAAGAATTCTTCAATAGATCTTCAATTACAGAAGAACTAACTAGGATTAAACTAAGATTAAGGACTAATTAAAGACTAATCTAAGCTAAGCTAATCTAACCTAAAATAGTCTAGGGTTTAGTGGGTAATGTCTAACATTCCAAGATTACAAGAGGGGGGTATTTATAGGGTTACAAGAGCAAAGGAGAAGGAAAAAGGAAGGGCGGGTTACAGATGCTCCATCTCGTTCGGGATGGTGGTGGTCCCGACCGGGATCATGCATAACACCGGGCTGTGTTATGCATAGCACCAGGCGGTGCTATTGCTCTTCCCGGTCGGGAAGGGTGATGATCCCGAACCGGGATGACCCATCAGAACACGCTTCTTTCTTGCACTCCTTCCCGACCGGGAAGGCTACTCTTCCCGCCCGGGAAGGGTCTTGTAGGCCTCCAATATGATCATAAAGGTCCCTATTTGCTCTTCATAGGCTTCTCATCGATTCTCGGTGCTCGGGATCGAGTCTAAGGGGCTCGGGAATGGGTCCCAAGGTCTCGAGATCGAGTCTAAGCCACCGAGTGATCGTCGCTTCTCTTCGATGGCTCCAAATGTGACGGAAACGAGTCGGAATCATTCCGTTACTTCAAGATAAGCCCTAGGAACCTAATAAAACAAGCTAGAAGAAGCGTAAGTAGCCTCGAAAACCGCTCCAAGGAGCGATTCCACAAGAGAAACCGGGACCAAACACAACAAATAAGCACTACAAAACACACTTATCAACTCCCCCACACTTAGCTTAACCCTTACTCGCCCTCGAGTAAGCACAAAGTAACTAAAAACTAAAAGAAACTAGACTACTAATCCGAGCGGGTATTAGCGCACCCTACGCCCTTTCAACTCACGCGAGTACACCTAGAGGAAAAGTGTACTCCGCAAGGCATGTGAGGTCTTGCGACAAAACTGTGGATGCAACCGGACACGAAAACACACAAACAAACAAACATACAAACAAACAGGCAATCGGTTACACCCAAGAAGAAATTAATACCGCTTCCCTCAACAAAGCGGTGAAAGAAGCACCGGTTTAGGACTCAAGGCAAGTGATAACGTTCCCAAGCTAATAATACAAACCGATATGGACGAAACCCTATAGTATGACAACAAAGCAATAAAAACGTTGGTAACTTACCTAGGTCCTCCTAACCTTCTAAGAACGTATTACGGGACGATCGGCGGGATGGAAAATGGATGAACCACAGTGTTAGTCGACACTGTAGGTAAGTGAGGCCCCGTCCCCTTTAGCGATGAGCCAAGAGGGTCGTCCCATGCTCAAAAATCAGCCAACTAGTCCAAGTAAAAAAAAAGGATAACGTAGGGAGAAGACCGACTATTTACCGCTATCATCCTTCCTAGGGACTCGGTCCTTTGGTAGGCTCTTCACGGTAATAGTCGGCAAAAGGCTTATTTTGAGGGGTGAGAATTCTTTTTGTGAGATGATTTTCTTTGGCATTTTTCTTTTGCATTTGGCTTTTGAGTTTCTATGCCATTTCTTTTTCTTCTTTTGTATTTTGTTTTTCATTTGTTGTGCCTTTTTCTTTTTCTTCTTTCTTTTCTTTCTTTCTTTTTTTTTTCTTTTTTTTTCTTTCTTTTTCTTGGTTTGCCCTTTTGGCCAAATTTTTGTTTTGTAGGCATTCATCGCAACCAAGTAAGAAGTTTGACAATTTGCAACTTATTTGTGGAAACGTGTAGGAGGTAGAGAAATGGGTGAGTCGGGGGTCGCGATTCCCTTCAAACCCACAAAAAGGTGGAAGACTTGGACTAATCAAACAATTTCGAACACGGTCACCTAAGGAACGGGACTCGGCAACCAAGGCCTTTTCACACCGTGGATGGTCAAAATGGTCAAAATGCAAATCCCGTAGTAAATCCCTAGTAGACTAGGTGGACTCAAGGTAAAGGACCAACGAAACTATTGATTTAAAGTCATTCTACTAGACTAAATTACAAGAATCGACTCATATTACTAGAAAGGGAAAGTAAACACTTGCGCACTAGCCTCAAAACCGGGTTTTCGAAAACCTTTTATTACACAAGACACAAACTTAGACAAGACAGAACAAAGACGCAACCAAAAACGAAAGAAAATGAGACAAACACAACAAACAAACAAACACAAAAAATAAACAAACACCACCCCGAAACATCCAAACAAGCCACCAATCAACCACGAATTTCAAAAAACTCCACCCGAGCATACGCCATCACAAAACATCCTCCAAACTCCACAAAAAGGGAAAAGGAGAAAGAAATGAAGGGATATTACCAGATGTCTTGAGCTTCCCGAAACTTATCGACGATCACGCAACCTACAAGGAAAATCAGGGGAGCAAAACACACACAACACAACAAATATACGACACAAAGACTCAAAAGAAAAAGACACAAAAGAAAATCTTTTTGATTTTTTTTATGAAAATTTTCAAATTTTTAGAGATTTTTAAGATTTTTTCGAAAAAAATACGAAAATAAAGCTAAACTAGACTAAGATGTCGCTCCCCCACACTTAAACCGAGTAATGTCCTCATGCTCGATCGATAGTGTGTGGAGACACCAAAAAGAAAGAAACTACGAAAATAAAGCTAAAAATCAAAAATAAAGGTGAAGAAGAGGGAATGTGTCCGGCCGGGGTGTAGTCAAGTCACCATGGGCCGAGACGAGAAAAGATATGGATGGGGGAAGAAATAAAAAGAAGAACATAAAAGGAAATGGGAGGGGAGGGCTAGGTGTAATCAAGTCACCTAACCCGGATTCCGCCTAAATCCGACTAAATTCTACCAAAAGAAGAAAT
Source organism: Agrostemma githago (assembly GCA_958450325.1). NCBI lineage: Eukaryota > Viridiplantae > Streptophyta > Magnoliopsida > Caryophyllales > Caryophyllaceae > Agrostemma > Agrostemma githago. The sequence continues at coordinate 17,208,340 of OY288260.1, read as the reverse complement.
AAAACTAAGGAAAGAGTGAAAAGACTTGCAAATTTGGATTTTTCAAAGGACTCTCGATGTAGTCACGTCATCGAGAATCGGGAGCAATTACCACCAAGGCCCCGAGGGCCACCATGACACAAAAAAGTGGAAGGGAACAAACAAAGGGAGACAAGCAATAAAAGACGGAAAAGAAAGGATAGTTGTCGTACCAATCGGTTAGCAACTCAGTCACTCCATCGTCTCAATGTTCGATATCGGCACATTACTTGTCTTCATCATTGTTATTCCTCTTCATTCTCAATATGGTCGCATGGTTGAAGTACTAGGCTCGCAATGGTATAATGAGGGTAGGATTTGATGTGAAACTCGGTGTGTAGTGAAGAGAAGATGAGGTGAAGGTGTATATATGAAGTATATGGGTCATAGATAGTTGCAAGGGTAGGTAGGGAGTTGGGAGGGGGTACAATGTGGTTGGGTGGGCTCAAATGTCGAAGAAGAGGCAAAAGGGGGAGCTGGGTACCATCCTAGTCGGGATGGACTTCTTCCCGGCCGGGACGGACTTGATCCCGGTCGGGATGGCACATCAGTGAACCCACTTTTCAGCACACTCATCCCGATCGGGATGACATCCTTCCCGGGCGGGATGAGTCTTCTAGCCCTTCAATCTCTTGATAGCATCACCCAAAAGTCATCCAATACATCGAGATCTAAAATCTCGTCCCCAAAAGCTTGTCAAAAGCTCAAAAACTGACTTCCTCCACCAAACTCCAAGCTTCTATCATCAACAACTCCTCTCAACATCTTCACTATCAACCTAACAAGTGAACTCAATAAACACCATCAAATTCCCTCCCTCACATCACTCAAGAAAATTCCAAATTACAAGAATTCACAAAAACTTAAAATCCTAGAAGCCAAACTATCCAAACAAACATATACAAATTACACAAGCTCAAAAGAAAAGGAAAAAGATATTTACACTAAGATACTTTCACCATCTACGCCTCCATAGCCATCAAGAGCTCGGAGGAGTAACTCAAATGCCCTAGCAACATCTTCATTAATGCTCATGTGGCCGATCCTAGCCATCAACAAAAGTTTCCAAGTCGGAGTCAAGAAGCAATCATCTAATCCATTACGCTCGGGTTTCTTGTGATCTTCTGGGTCTTCCGAACCAACATAGCAACGACTCTTATGACCATCCGGTAGGTATAGTGGTCTAGAGTCATGCTCGGCGATATGATGTGGGAGATCACACCCTAGGGGTGTTGCTTCTTCTACGGGGTCGAGAGTGGAACTCTTTTCCACCGCCCGACAAGGATCCTCTTCATCAACCGTCTCACAAGACAAGGGACTCGAAATCAAGTGCAATAAAGGAGGTGAAGGCATCAAGTTTTCTTCATTGGAGGCTTTAGGCTCCACCAATTTCCCATTCAAGGCAAGTTCAAAGGCATCTACCTCTTTCTCCCAAGTATTACGTTCCTTTTCACTCACCTTCTCAATATGGCCTAGAGGAGGTATGTCTTCACTTGGCTTTGGATTGTCAAGATCCGGTTCATCACGAAGAAAATCATACAAATCCAATTTAATAGCCAATACATTGGCTCCCCAAGAGTTACCTTGAGAATCATGTTCAATTCCCTCCTCATTGTTGACCCTTGAAGCTTCAACTTCCTCTATTCTTCCCATATTCTCACCATCTAAGCAACACTCAACAATGATCTCTTGATTGACCCTCTCTTCTTCATTCGTGGCTTCATGATCGGGTTGACTTTCTTGTGGAGACACCCGACCTTCTTGCCCAAATGAACCTTCGTCAACAAGTTGTGGACCTCGGGTGGCCAACATCGTGATACGAGCCATGAGTGCATTGATTCGAGTATCTTGCCCCTCTATTTGGGCCTTGAGCTCCTCTTTATCCCTTTGCATTTTGATCATCATGTCTTGTTGACTCTTTTGAAATTGAATCATCATCTGACAAAGGTCAAAGTTGGGGGTTTTTGGTTGTGGGTCGTGTGAGGGTATTTGGTAGTTGTTAGGATGTTGGAATGATCCTTGACAACTTTCGTGGTAACTGATAACACGCAAATATAGACCGTTTTACCCCCTATTTTCACTCGTATTTGACTCGATTTTGTGCGCTTCAACGTCAATTTAACTCATTTTTTACTACATTTCGTATTTTCTAGTTTGAATTTAGTTTTTTCGTATTTATCGTCTTTTTCGTAGAATTTCGTACTGCTTTTGTGTGTTTTTGTGTTTTAGGTACGTGTTCGTGAATAAAGGGGCGAATTGAAGCGAGAGGAGCCAAGTCAAAAGATCTAGTCAAAACCCCAAGTCAAACCCGACTCACTTAACCCAACTCTCATCTAATCCACTCATCTTTCACTCAACCCATATTCCCCAAACCCAAATCATAACCCACAACACAAACCCAATCACAAACCAACCCAACTACACCAAATCAACCCAACTCCATAATTCAATCCAACCCAACTCCATAATCCAAACCAACCCATACCCTAGTCAAGGTCAAACTTGACCTTGACCCTTGACCCATCTCCATCTTCAACCTCCCACCATAACCCACCACAAATAGCCACCATAACCGACCACCTTCAACACCACTTGCTGACCTCCGCCTCCGACCACCAGCGCCGGCGAGCCACCACAACCGCGAACCAACCTCCATACCCGACCTTCATCTATCCTCCATCTCCAGCGAACACAAACCCGACGACCGCCCTCACACTCGCCTGACCTCCGACCACCATACCTAACCTCTGCCTCCACACCTTCGCCCAACCTCCGTTCGCCCTCCACCTCCGTTCTCCGATGAACAAAGCAGCAGCAGCGACAACAACAGCGACGCCAGCGAGTCTCGACGGCAGCAGCAGCGGAGTAGTTCCGACGCAGCCGTGCGACAACAGCAACACACAACGCAGGCAGCAGCCGGCCACCACGCGCATCCCCTCCGTCTTCCTCTACGCCGACGAACAACCGCACGCACAGCCACCAACCTCCATCCCGAATCCAGCCCCTGCTCAGCCTCCGTTCTCACACGCGCAACAACAACACGTCAGCAGCAGCTCCGGCGACTTTCGGCGTCGACACCAACTCCGGTGTCGACCCGGTTCGAGCCAAGATTCGGAGTTCGTGAGTTTCGGAGTTCGTGACTTATTGAAGGCTCGAGGAGTTTGAATTAAAATGTTGGGCCAAAGTGTTGATGTGTGGGGTGAGATTTAATTTGGTTCGAGATTGCAATTTAATTGGAAGGACGGGTGAGATCTAATTGGGTCGAGATTATAATCAAGTTGGGATGAGTAAAGGCGAGGCGTCGGGTGACTTTTCACCTTATGAAGATGACCAGGCGAAATAGAGAAAACCGCGGGGCAAAGTTTTGCCCGGTGGTGAATTATGTAAAACCGAAGGGCAAACTTTCACCGGATAGGAATCATAGGGTGAAGTTTAGTGGATGAGTATTGGGCTACCACTCTATTGGGCCTTGGGTTTAGATTAGGGTTTTGGAGACTCCTCTTTTCTCTCCTCTCTATATATATGTAATCCCTCATTTATGAGGGGGAGGCAACATTACAACACACCACCACAACACTACCTAAGCTATTAGAAAATTAGTAGTAGAATATTATTAGTTTATTAGTAGATAAATTAGTAGGGTGATTTTTGGAGGGTGACAATCCAAAAATCCCCACTTATTCTAGATCTAACTAATTGGTGTAAAGACTCCATCTTTAGTTTTTATTGAAGTTCTTTTGGAGATTTTCAAAGGGTTAGTGACAAATCCATTGTCATCTTCATCAAGCTTCTCCTTATTTTATTATTATTATTATTATTATCGTTTTCCTCCGTAGTCGGTATATTTCTCTTCCTCTCCCTAATCTCTAATTAGATTTAATTTGGTTATTGTTTTCCTTAGATTTAGTTATGAATTTTGAGTAGATTTCTTCTTGGATTATTTGAATTGAGGAATGTTGGTGGGTTGCTTGCTTGTTGATTTATCAATTTTGAGGTTTTTGTGTTTTTGTTGACTTAGAACCGCGGCTAGGTCGGCCTTGACTCATTTCTACCAATATGGGGAAACTCGGGGTAGAAGTTACCTTAATTTGAAACTTACCCTTTTCGTCGCGAAAGCGGGTATAGGTGGGTTGGGTGAAGAAATCGAAAGGTGGCATTCTCCCTTATCGACGTTGTGACTAAAACTCGATTCCGAGACTTATAGAACCCAATTTCCGATTCCCGACTTCCCCTAACACCTTCTCCTTATTAGACTAGCTTTTCGTAGTTCTAGCTTTTTAGTGTAGACTTAACTCGAAAAACCCCAAAAATAGACCCCGAACGTCCAAACGTGCTTAGACTTTGACTCGACCGACTTCCCATAGACCGTCGCTGAGGATCGATCCCCGACTTACCGCTACTACGTAGTAGTTAGTTGGAGTTTATAAATTTTGTTTGATCGTGTTTGATAGGCGACAATCTGACGCGCATCAGTAACCATTTGGAGGGGGTTCATAAGATTGTTGATGAGGTTGATATGGTTGGTAAAGTTGTGGGTCTTGGCAATTTGCCCCATGATTGTCCCATGATGATTGATGGTAGCTTGGATGCTACATTGTCGTAACGTTGCCTTGATACATTGAATGCGCTAGAAGCACTTGAGTAAACGTTAGTAGCCTAGTGCTTTTGAGGCACTAGGAAGAGAGAAATAGGCACACAAGAAGAAAAACGGAGATACACAAGGAGAAGAAAACACAAAAATCAAGAACAAAATCTACAACTAAGCACACAAAAGTCTAAACTACGCCGTCCCCGGCAACGGCCCCAATTTGACGGTAGTGTTTGTCGTCTATCCTACCGGTCAAATAATAACCAACGAACCTAATCTGGGTAGCTAGGGTAAGTCGAGTCGATCCACAGGGATGGGGTGTCGGACTAAGGTGTGCTACGGTCTAGGACTAGGTTCGAGACAAGCTAAACTAGGCGAAGGCTAAGGTGGACTAAACTAGGTCTAAAACACGAACTAACAAGGCTAAACAAGCAACTAATGACTAAACGAAGCAAGGATTAACAAGAAGGAAAACTAGGGCTAGGTCGGGTTCATGGGTGCCAAGGAGACCAAAAGGGGAAACGGGGTTACTAGCATGCTTTCGTAGCCTAGGTTACGATCGGGCTCTCGCTACTTAAATGGCCTAGGGGTCATCCTCACCACGCTTTTGCTACTAGTGAGGGAACCAAACCAACCAACCAAACAAACACATACAAGAGAAGAGGCAAGAAAAACAAGGATTGATCGTCTCTAGTCTCACAAGCATTTCATCGGGCATGTAGAGTGCAAGGTAAATGGGAAATAACAAAAACAACATCTAGTACCACCGATCTCACCCTAATCATCCCTAATCAACACCCAATCCCCCTACTAACCCTAGCAAGAGAATCTACTCACACATATTCAAGATGACAACCACAACACACATCACAAAACAAGCATAACAATGGAGGTTCATGATTTGAGATTGAGTATTATCAAACAAGAAACAAAAACAAGAGAAAACTAAAGTAAAGAACATTAAAGAGAAGAGAAATTATACCAAACACAAATGAAAGGCAAAAGATTGAATCTTGTTTAAAATCAACCCAAGAAGTATCTTCAATGTTGTCAATAGAGAAGAATTCTTCAATAGATCTTCAATTACAGAAGAACTAACTAGGATTACACTAAGATTAAGGACTAATTAAAGACTAATCTAAGCTAATCTAACCTAAAATAGTGTAACACCTCATTATTTTCCGAGTCAATTATAAAGCTTAACTTTCCTACTTTTATGTAAATCGAGTTTTTAAGTGAGAAAATATTTTTAATATCGTTATAAATATTTTAAAGTATTTTGGATCGTTTTATTAGAAATCAGTTTTGACTATTTTAAAAGTGGAACGTTATTTTATAAATCGACTTTGTATCGGGTTCGAATTTGATTCAAACACAATAAGAAAAAAAAAAGGAAAATCCTCAAAATATAAAACCCACGTATCTCCCCCCAAAACCCCATCATAATTCATTCATCCATTCCCCTCAGCCTCCGCCATATTCCCTATCTCTCCATCTGTCCTCGATTTCCAGTTTCCAATTGTAATCCGAGAATTTGATTCTTCATCCTTATTGTAGCACGTTTTCACGTTCTTCTTCATCAAATTGTAAGTATCGATTTTATTAAAGATCTTTATTCGTTTTTCTTATATAAATATATATAAATCGAGTTTTGTGAGTAATTCTATAGTTTACTAAATTTATGGATATAGGAGTTTTGTATATAGGTTAGACCCGTTTTAATACCAATTAGATTAATGAATCAAATTATATTGATTGTAGCTTGTGGGTTCAAGGAGAAAGAATGTTTGGATTAGTATTAGCTTGGATTGTCTGTCTCGAGAGGTAAGGACGTTTTGACCTTTTCACCTTTAAGTAAAGAGCATGTTCGGTTTAAATTATATTTTTGAGACGGTTTTATAATTATTTTGTCAACGATGAATTTTTATGACACTCTTGTGATATTTTGGATATTGGAATTTTGTGACACAAGTCACATATTGGTATTATTTTGGTACAATTCTTTTGGTGGTTATAACAGACTCTGGGAGCTCTGTTGGTCTATGAGGTTAAGGTGCGTCTGAGACGTCCCTGGGATTTCATCCCGAAACTGAACTCCTGGCCCGAGTTGTGTTAGGTGGGGTTTCCGGCCCCCACTTGCTAGGTAGTTAGACTTCCTCCTTTGGCAGCCTCATCCTACTGACTGCCCAAATGTGAGTAGTGCGCACTATAGTAAGTCTAGCTAAGCATAGGTGGTACCTCTAGATCGTGCAAAAGGGTAGGACCTTGGCAGACAGGTGGAAACAATATATTTTAGTTTTGGTTTTGACTACTGTTTTCACAGTACTTTTGGTTTGGTATTGAGACAATGATATTTAACTCTGATTTCAGTTTACTACAAATTATAATTATTGTTTACATTTTCCATATAATATATTTTACTCAGCTTTGCTGACGTCCTTTTGTTTTGAATCGTTCCCCCGCTGGAACCTGTACCTATTTGTGTTTTGGGTACAGTTGATAGGTACAATTAATATGCTGCATGGGTGCATTTGGTTCGGGATGCTGAGCGAGGAAGGATTTTATTATTTAACGTTTACCTCCAAACTATTTATATTTATGTTGAATTTTTGGGTTGAGGTTGTTTTAAACCGTTTTGGATTTTGTGGGACTTAAGTCTTCCGCTGCAACGTTTCTATTTAAATTAACTATTGAATTTATATTTCTTTTAATTTTTATACTATTAATTTGCCTTGCATTTGGCCCTGTGAGCTAAATGCGGAGTAACGGCTTTAAATTTTCCTATTTTATTCTTCTATTTTTGTCGCGAAAATTTAGGGCTGTTACAAATAGTCTAGGGTTTAGTGGGTAATGTCTAACATTCCATAAGATTACAAGAGGGGGGTATTTATAGGGTTACAAGAGCAAAGGAGAAGAAAAACTGAAGGACGGGTTACAGATGCTCCATCCCGGTCGGGACGAGATGGTCCCGACCGGGATCATGCATAACACTGGGCTATGTTATTCATAACACCAGGCGGTGTTATTGCTCTTCCCGGTCGGGAAGGGTGATGATCCCGACCGGGATGGCCCATCAGAACACGCTTCTTTCTTGCACTCCTTCCCGACCGGGAAGGCTACTCTTCCCGCCCGGGAAGGGTCTTGTAGGCCTCCAATATGATCATAAAGGTCCCTATTTGCTCTTTATAGGCTTCTTATCGATTCTCGGTGCTCGGGATCGAGTCTAAGGGGCTCGGGAATGGGTCCCAATGTCTCGGGATCGAGTCTAAGACACCGAGTGATCGTCGCTTCTCTTCGATGGCTCCAAATGTGACGGAAACGAGTCGGAATCGTTCAGTTACTTCAAGATAAGCCCTAGGAACCTAAAACAAGCTAGAAGAAGCGTAAGTAGCCTCGAAAACCGCTCCAAGGAGCGGTTCCACAAAAGAAACCGGGACCAAACACTACAAATAAGCACTAAAAAACACACTTATCAGATTATAACTACAGGGGTTTCACGGGCCGTAAGATGGCGTTGGTGTGGAGCAAAAGTCGCGAAGAGGATGACTGGCTTTCCTATTTGGTTGGGGGAGGTGTCGTTATCAGGTGGTCTATCCCGTGGTGGAATATTAGTGGGCATGTTGGGTTCCCTTTTTCGTCTTCGACCCAGGTTTTGCTACTACTATCCCTGAGGGATCAAGTTTATATTTACCCGAGCATGTTGTCTAATCAGATGGGTGTCCGATCTCATATTCCGGATGATGCTAAGGTTGTTTCTAGTTCTGGTCCATGGACTGGTGATTTGCTTAGGGGTTTCAGGGTATCTTGAGAGCAGAAGTTCTTCAATCCCGATGCTCGAATGACCGACAATACTGTCATGCAGAAGAGGGTTTGCGAACACCCGTTAGGACAGACCGACTCAAAAGTTAGGAAGACAGTCCCACTAAGAGGCGAGGAAGAGACTCGAGAGACCGTTAAGTGCCTATCCAAAGACAGTGGGACCGATCCAAGTTTCGTCAGTTCATCTGAACGGGCCAAGATTAACGAGACCCATATTAAAGCTTTGAAAGAGCAAATAGAGTGGGATTTGATGGACTCGCGTTTGGACAGGGTGTTAGAAGCTAGGTTTCGGAAAATCGAGGAGGACGAACGCAAGCAGTCACACCCGAATAGTGAGGGTAGGGAAAAGTTGGACCGATAGAGCCCAGCCGTTTAGTACAATGTTATATTAATCGATATTATGTGGCGTACTAGTACTAGTTTTTGTGGAGTTTAGACACGTTGTTAATTTCCGGGATGTCCGGATTTTGGATGCTTGATGTAGATGCCTCGACAAAGGCTCGATTTAACCAGTTTTTATATATTTTTTTTTTTTTAATGAGAAGCACATTTATTTTTTTTCTCTTTTTTTTCGTTTTTTGCGGTGGCTCGCAACTCGATTCTTCATTTTACCCGGAGCGCCCTTTCGGGTTTTCACTCCGTCCTCGGCTCACCTTTTTGTTTGGTTTTTTTTTTTTACGGCTCGCAACTCGATTCTTCATTTTGCCCGGGGCGCCCTTTCGGGTTTTCACCCCGTCCTCGGCTCGTCATTTTTTTTAAACGACGGCTCGGAACTCGTTTCTTCATTTTGCCCGGGGCGCCCTTCCGGGTTTTCACCCCGTCCTCGGCTCGTCATTTGTGCTTCGTCATTCTGAATCACTCGTTGACCGGGTCGCAGTGGGAGTCCCAGTTTATCGATGAATCGACTTTGTCTTTTTGTTTTGTTGTTTGGTTGTACCCGGAGGAGGGTTGCCTACGTATCCGTTTTTTGGGCGGAATCAAACCATGTTCGTAGTTCTTGTAAAAATGTGAGTGATTTTGCTTTAGACACGTTATGCCAATTATCGATGCGAACTTGATTTTTGTTTTTTTTTTTCGGAGGTTGGGATGTAGTTGTCGGGGCATTTACGGGTAGTACCGTTTGAGTTGATCTATGTTAGTCGGGGTTGAAAACTTTTGACCATCTAAGTCAGTGAGCGTCACGGCGCCTTTCGATAGTATTTTCTTAACGAGGTAGGGGGCCGCCCAGTTCGGTTTGAATTTCCCTCTAGGGTCGACAGGAGGGGGTGCTCTAATGGATTTAATTACTACATCTCCCTCGTGTACATTTCGCGATCTCACTCTATGGACATGACATAGGTCCACCCCGACGCGGCCACGCGCGGGTTTGGGGAGGCGAATGAGTCTCCATATGAGAATGGATCGAATTGAAATTTAAATCGAAGTTGAGTCGCCACCGAACTTTGTGGGAGTTCGGGCCCGTTCGAACTCACTCTATGTCGTAGTGGGCCATGCACAAAGTATGGCCCATTACCGATGTCAGAGTTTATTGGGCTCGTCCCTTTGCATTTGATACCGATACCGACATTATCGGATACCGTCTGTTGAATGACTCTCGTGCGCCAACGGTTTCGGGCATCCGGAAACCGAGGTTCTGAGTAAGGGGTGAGGGTACGTGTTGGGAAGTTCACAAAGAACACCCAACCCCGCCCGCACATTAGCAGCCTCTACTAAGATATCGTTTGATTATGAAATACGTGTTAGTAGTTCGGTTAAATGATATGCAAACGGTGTTTTCCCTAAGCATGTGAGAAATTGAATGGGTTTCTAGATCGATTTAATGCAACTAATTCTAACGTCAAAATTAAATTTAGCATGTGGGTTCATTTTAGTACATTAAAATAAACAAAATAAATTGACAGGAAAAATAACAAGCTTGTTAGTAACGGTATAACTATAATAACGGTTTGCGAATAATATAATATGGAATGATATTGATAAGTGTAGTTTGTAGTGCCTACTTTACTGTGTTTTGGTCCCATTTTCCTCGTGGAATCACTCCTTGGGAGCGGTTTATGGGCTACTTATGCTTCCTTTAGTTCGTTTCAAGTTCCTGAGACCATTTGTGAAGAGTTGGAGCAAATCCGACTCGATACATACACATTTTGGAGCCAACGAAGTGAAGGAACGATCATTCGGTGCCTTGGATTCGACCCCGAGACCTTGGGACCCAATACCGAGCCTCTTAGACCCGATCCCGAGTCCCGAGAATCGGTGAGAAGCCCATGTGAAGCAAGGAGGGACCAAAAAGTACTTATTTGAGGCCTACAAGACCCATCCCGGTCGGGAAGGCCTCATCCCGTCCGGGATGGGGTGCACATTTAGAGAAGCTACTGCCAGTGGCCCGTCCCGGTCGAAACCATCTCGTCCCGGGCGGGACCGATCCGTCCCGGGCAGAATGACAGTGCTGCAGCCGCGCCTTGTTTCTTTCATCCTCCTTCATTCTTGTACCCATATAAATACTTCCCTCTTGTATTGTTTATGTATCTTACATTACATTAGACTCTCTTAAGCCTCTCTACAACATATAAACCCTAGATTTAGTGTTCATCCATTTAGATTAATCTTCCCTTAATCTTTAGTTAATCTCTTTTTTATCTAGTTTGTAACTAGTCTTGTATTAAGTGGGTTCTTGAGAATTTCTCCAAGCTTGACATCATTGGAGTTGATTTGGGTTCTTATTTATACAAGATTGCATCTTTTTCTTCCTCTTGTTGTTGGTATAACTTTCTCTACTCTTGTTCTTGCTTATTTAATCTAGTTTCAATCTTTTTATATTGTTCTTGTTATTGTTCTTATTGCTCATAATGGAGGTTTGGTTTTTCATGTTGTTTTCTCTTATTATTGTTGGTTGTTAGTCTTATAATGAGTGAGTAGTTCCCTTGTGGGGTTAGTAGGTGGATTAAGGGTAGATTATGGATGATTAAGGTTGATTAGGGGTAAAGGTGACTCTTTTGTTGTTAGTCACATATTGGGCACTCTATGTGTTTGTTGATTTGCTTGTGTGAGTAGTAGTGGCCAATGCTTCCCATACTTGTGCTCATCTTCTCATTGTTTGTCTAGTATGTGATTATGTTGAGAATATTCGTAGACACGAGAGGGCGGACTAGGGTTTAGATGCGAGAGCGCGAACCTACCTTGACATCGGTCTACGTAGCGAGAGCCCGGACCGACTCTAGTAACTAGGAGACACCTACACCCTTGATCCCCCAATTACCCTTCTACACTTAAGAACCCGACCTAACCCTACTCCCTTCCATATTTGATTTCATCCTCTTAGTTAGTCATCATTCCCTTTAGTTTGCTAGTTTGTTTGATCATTAGTTATTTAATTTAGCCTTGTTTTAGCTAGTTCATTGTTAGTCTAGTTCTTACCTCTTCTCCATCATAGTTTACCAATTATTACTCTCTTTGTGTTCATTTTGGTAGCCTAGTCTCGTTCTTAGGTCGACTTAGTCTAGACTTCGCAATACCGTCTCCGTGGACACGACCCGACTTACCCTAGCTACCCACTAGGATTAGTTGGTTATTTATTGTTGGTTACGACCCACGGCAAATCCTTCCATCAATTTGGCGCCGTTGCCGGAGACGGTGCATTGTTTAGACTTAGTTTGCTTATAGCTAGACTTAGTTACCCTCCTTTGTGCTCTTCTATTTTCTCTTGTGCATATTTTGTAGTTTTGTCTTGTTTTCTTAACTTTCTTTTCTCTTTGTCTTTCGATTGTGCTTGTTTATTGTCGTTGCCTAGTGCCCATAAAGCACTAGGTGTTCTCACGTTTGTTCTAGTGTGTAGTGTATGCCTAGGAGGGGAGGCGAGTTCTTTCTCTTTAATCCAGAGCCGGAGAGACTCTTTCGAGCCTTTCGCCAACGGACGATTGACCGGGTTAGAATCTCCCAACCAAGTGCTAGCAATACCCATCAAGAGCAAGCTCAAGGATCCGACTTTAACGAGTCACCTCGAGAGACGGCCGAAGGGATCTTCATAAATCCCTTTGGTTCATCTATCCATTCTTCTTCTCCTAGTTCCCCGTCTAGTTCTACATCAACACCGTCTACACCATCTTCTCCCGCAAATCCAATCATGCCGAAGTTTTCATCTCACTCCACTTTTACGGAAGATGTCTTGCCGGGACCGAGTGCTTTACCGGATACATATACCGGGAATTTTGTGGCAAAGACACAATTCATACAACTTGTGGAAAGAAACCAATTTAGTGGTTTGCCCACCGAAGACCCGCACCAACATATGAAGACCTTCTCCGATTATTGCGATGCCATCTCCCAAACCGGGGTTACACAAGATCAAATCCGTTGGATATTATTTCCATTCTCATTAATTGGAAAGGCAAAGCAATGGATCAAGAGTCTCGATCGGGCAACCATGGGTATCGATACTTGGAAGAAACTTGCATTGGCGTTCTACCAAAAATTTTACCCTCCGGAGAAGACAAATTTGCTTAGGGCCTCCATCACCGGTTTCCAACAACAGGATGAAGAGAGCCTTTATGAAGCTTGGGAACGGTTTAAATCTTTGGTTAAATCATGCCCCCATCATGGACTTTCACAATGGTTCTTAGTCCAACAGTTTTGGAACGGTCTTTATGAGGAGTCAAGAGCTATACTCAATATGGGCTCCAATGGTAGGTTTACCGAGGTCGATGACGATCAAACTTGGGCAAGAATCGAGGAGATGGCGGTGCACAACTCCCAATACTCAAGGCCTAGAAAGGCGAATCGAGAGGTAGGCACGAGGTCGATGCTATTGCACAATTGAGCATTGACCTTGGGGCTCAATTGAGAACTCACATGGAGACTATTGACAAGAAGCTCCAAAGCCACCTAAATCAAGTTCAAAGCTCTAGTTCCTCCAACCAACACTCGGTTCATGAAATTAATGCTTTGGGAGTTGTACCCCCTACACCTTATTATGGGATGTGTGATACTTGTGGAATCGTTGGTCATGATCCTATGCATTGTCGAGGAAGTGTTGAGCAAGTGAACGCCTTTCAAGCGTTCAAGCAAGGTGCCTCCTATTCTAATCAATACCAAGCTTCCAATCAAGTCCCTCAACAACAAGCTATGCAACCTCGTCCCTATGTTCCACCTCCCTTAAGGGACAACAATCAAGGTTATCAAGGTTATGTGGGTAATCCAAGACCCTTCAACAACTTCAAGCAAAATAACCAAGGTACCTTCCACAACAACAATCAAGGGTTCCAACAAGGGAACTTCAATCAAGGTGGTTTCCAAGGAAACCATAACCACAACCAAGGGTATCAAAGCTACAACCATGACAACAATCAAGGCCTTAATCAAGGCAACTCTCATAGGTTCCAAGGGAACCATCAACAACAACAAGCAACCCAAGGTGCTAGACAAGAAAGCAAGCCTAGGAGCCGGTCTCCTATTCATGATTATGGTACTCCATTAGCCCTCACCGACACTCCGCATAATCCACAATCTCCACCTCGGGATTTCAACGTGCAAATTCTATGATGGATATGCAAAGGAGTACTCAAGAAATGCAAAGAAGCCAAATGGAGATGGCAAGAAATCAACAAGAGTTCTTTGCTTATGTTCAAAGGGATAACATAGCGAGAGATGCTCATACAAAGATGCTTGAGACCCAAATATCTCAACTTGCTTCGGGAAGCTCTTCAAGACAAAAGGGGCAACTACCTCCTCAAGGTGAAACACCGAAATTTGAGCATGTAAATGCTATTACCATGAGGAGTGGTACATCATATGATTCTCCCTTACCCCCTAGTGAGCAAGAACCAAGGAAAGAAGTTACACCCTCCTCTCAAGGCAATTCAAGTAAGGAAAGTCCAATGGAGGAGCAAGTCTTAGGGGAGATCGAAAAACCCCATGAAGACAAGCTTCCCCCTCTTCAAGGAAAAGACAAGGGTAAAAGGAAATTGTCATTTGAGGAATCTACCCCGATTGAGCAAAACAAGTACCATATCAAGTTGCCTTTCCCAACAGGGCAAATGAAGACTAAGGTGGATGTCCAATTTGACAAATTCCTAAACATTGTGAAGAAATTGGATGTGAGTGTCCCGTTTACCGAGTTACTTACCCAAATCCCGGCATATGGAAGATTTATGCGAGAAGTCTTGGCTAGGAAGAGATCCATCGACAAGGAAGAGACAATAACGTTCACAAGGGTGGTGAGCGAGCTTATTCAAGGTTCTACGCTTCCCAAGTTGAAGGATCCGGGTAGTTTCTCGATCCCATGCACCATTGGCAACTTCAAGATTGAGAGAGCACTTTGTGATTTGGGTGCAAGTGTAAGCATCATTCCCTACTCTATTTGTGAGCGACTAGGGATGAAGAAGCTCAAATGTACGTCCATTACACTCCAAATGGCCGATAAATCATTCAACCGACCATTAGGGATGTTAGAGGACGTGTCGGTACGGATCGGGAAGTTCTTCATTCCGGTCGACTTCATCGTGCTCGACATGTCGGAAGATGCTATCACTCCCATTATCCTTGGGCGCCCATTTCTACATACCGCCGGTGCCATGATCGATGTCAAGAAGGGTAGGATTACTTTTCAATTAGGCGACGAAGAGTTAGTGTTTGACCTCCAAGGCAACACCTCGCCTATGAACGAGACATGTAATATGATCCATGCCACGAAAGACGTCGATCTAGGGGAAGAGTCGAGACAAAGCTTGAAGAATTACTCTTATGAACTTGAGAATGATGACTCCGAGATTGGAGAGGATGAGTGCCCATATCATGGGTTTGATGACAAGTTGAAAAACAAGAAGAAAGATGAGCCTCCCTTGGGGCCACATGAGGATCGATGGACGTTTGGGTATATACTGAAGGATCGCAAGTACAAGTTCAAGCCATTGAACTTAGTAGATCGGGATGCCCGGGAACGTCGAGACAAGGTCATGAAGAACCTTGGGATGTGGCTGGTTATGTCACAAGCTTGATCGAAGATTTCTCGAGATCCTTCGATTTGTTTCTTCGTGCCCTTGATGGAGATGGAATTGGTTATTGTTGTTGTTGAAAAAGATTGAAGAATGCACCATCCATGGTTTGACGGAGTTCCACAAGAACCGTCTCATTGTATATATCTCTTTCTCTTGTAGTTCCTTTTAGTTTTGTGAAATTCTTGTTATTTGGATTGTTGATGAGCGTTGTGAGGGAGAGAATTTGATGTTGTATTTGAGTTTATTATGATAGGTGAAGTGAAGATGACTCCTTGAGAGGATTGGTTATCGATAGAGCTTGGATCGTGAAGAGAGCATCCCGACCGGGAAGAAGTCATCCCGACCGGGAAGGATGAGGCATCCCGACCGGGAAGGAGCCATCCCGATCGGGATGAGGGTGCCATATTTTGAGTTTACTGAAGTGCCATCCCGACCGGGAAGGGATCTTCCCGACCGGGACGGGTGTGTCATCCCGACCGGGACCATCCATCCCGACCGGGATGGACCCCTACTCCCCCTTATGCCTCTTCTTCGACATTTGAGTCCACCCAACCATTGTATACCCCCTCCCAACCTCCCTACCTATCCTTGCCCATATCATATGACCCATGCACCTCATTTACATACCCTCACTTCATATCCTCTTCACTTTACACCGAAATTTCACATCAAATCCCACCTCCTCACATTATGGCAAGCCTATTACCTCAACCATACGATTCTTTCAAGTTTGAAGAGGGATGACAATGATGACGACAAGCAAAGTGCAATTATTGACCATTGAAGACGATGGAGAGAGTGAGTTGCTAACCTATGGGTATGGCAACTATCCTTTCTTTTCCGTTTTTTGTTATTGCTTGTTTTCCCTTGTTTCTCCTCTTCCCCTTGTACACTTTTGTGTCTTGGTCTCATGGTGGTCTTCGAGGCCTTGGTAGTTATTGCTCCCGAATCTTGATGACGTGACTACATCAAGAGTCATTTTCAAAATCCAAATTTCCAAGATTTTCACCCCTTTTGTAGGAATTAGCCGGATTTGGGCGGAATCCGGGCTAGGTGACTTGATTACACCTAGTCCTCCCCTCCCATTTCCTTTTATTTCCTTCTTTTTATTTCCTCCCTTTCCATATCTTTTCTTGTCTCGGCCCACGGTGACTTGATTACACCCCGGCCGGACGCATTCTACCTTTTTCTCCGCTTTCTTTTTGATTTTTAACTTCATTTTCGTAGTTTCTTTTATTTTCTTTTGTGTCTCCACACACTACGATCGAGCATGTGGACATTGCTCGGTTTAAGTGTGGGGGAGCGATATTCTATCATTGTTAGTTTTATTTTCGTAGTTTTTTCGAAAAAATCTTAAAAATCCCGAAAAATTTGAAATTTTTTCACAAAAATCAAAAATATTTTCTTTTGTGTGTTTTCCTTCTTTTGTTTTTGTATCGTATATTTGTTGTGTTGTGCGTGTTTTGCCTCCCTTTTTCCTTATAGGTTGCTTAAATCACCGATAGCTTTGGAGAGCTTTCAAGACCTCCGGTAACATCTTCTATCCCTTTTTCCCCTGTCTCTTGTGGAGTTTGGAGGAGACTGTGATGTTGTCTGCTCGGGTGGAGCTTGATGAATATTTGTGGTTGATTTGGTGGCTTGTTTGGAAGCTCGGGGTGGTGTTTGTGTTGTTTATGTGTTCGTTTTGTTTTTGTTTTTGTTTTGTTGCTTTTGCTTCTTTTTCTTTCGTTCTTTGTTGAGTCTTTGTTTTGTGGTGTGTAATTGTGTCTAGTGTGTAAATGGTTTTCAAAAACCCGGTTTAGAGGCTAGTGTGCGAGCGTCTACTTTCGCTTTCTAGTAGTGTAGACCGATTCTTGGACTTTAGTCTAGTAGAATGACCCTAAATCAATGATTTCGTTCGTTTCTTACCTTGAGTCCACCTAGCTTACCAGGGATTTACTACGGGATTTGCACTTTTGACCATTATGACCACCCATGGTGTGAAAAGGCCTTGGTTGCCGAGTCCCGGCCCTTAGGTGACCATGTTTGAAATTTGCTAGATTAGTCCAAGTTTTTCCCCTTTTTGTGGGTTTGAAGGGAAGGGCCCGTCCCGACTTACCCATTCACCTACGTCCTACACATTTCCACACAATAAAATTTGCAAATTGTTGAAATCTCCCTTTCTTGTTGCAAAGAAACGCCTACAAGCCAAATCTAGCCAAGAGGGCAAAGAAGAGAAAAAGAAAGAAAATGAAAGAAAGAAAAGATTGAAGAAAAAAAAAAAAAAGACACAAAAAGCCAAAAAGAAAATAGAAAAGAAGAAAAAGAAATGGCTTGGCAACAAACAAAGCCAATAATACAAAAAGAATGAAAGATGCCAAAAAGAAAATCGTCTCACAAAAAGAATCCCCGCTCAAAAATAAGCCTTTTTACCGACTATTACCGTGAAGAGCCTACCAAAGAACCGAGTCCCTAGGAAGGATGATAGCGGTAATGGTCGGTCTTCCCTCACTTTGCAATATTTTCCACCTTTTTACTTGGACTAGTTGGGCGGTTTCGGGCATGGGACGACCCTCTTGGCTTATCGCTAAAGGGGGCGGGGTCTCACTTACCTACAGTGTCGACTAACACCGTGGTTTATCATTTTCCATCCCGCCGATCGTCCCGTAGTACGTTATTAGAAAGTTAGGAGGACCTAGGTAAGTTACCAACGTTTTTTGTTGCTTTATCGTCATACTATTAAGGTTTAGTTCATCTTGGTTTGTATTGCTAGCTTGGGAACGTTGTCACTTACCTCGAGTCCTAAATCGGTGCTTCTTTCACCGCTTGTTTGAGGGAAGCGGTATTTGTTTCCTTTTGGGTGCAACCGATTATGTGTTTGTACGTGTGTTTGTTGTTTATGTGCTGTTGTGTCCGGTTGCATCCACGGTTTTGTCGCAAGACCTTACTTGCCTTGCGGAGTATACTTTTCCTCTAAGCGTACTCGCGTGAGTTGAAAGGGCATAGGGTGCGCTAATACCCACTCGGCTAGTTTAGTAGTTAGTTTGTGCTTACTCGAGGGCGAGTAAGGTATAAGTGTGGGGGAGTTGATAAGTTTAGTTTGTTGTGCCTACTTTACTGTGTTTTGGTCCCATTTTCCTCGTGGAATCACTCCTTGGGAGCGGTTTATGGGCTACTTATGCTTTCTTTAGTTCGTTTCATGTTCCCGAGACCATTTGTGAAGAGTTGGAGCAAATACGACTCGATACATACACATTTTGGAGCCAACGAAGTGAAGGAACGATCACTCGGTGCCTTGGATTCGACCCCGAGACCTTGGGACCCAATACCGAGCCTCTTAGAACCGATCCCGAGTCCCGAGAATCGGTGAGAAGCCCATGTGAAGCAAGGAGGGACCAAAAAGTACTTATTTGAGGCCTACAAGACCCATCCCGGTCGGGAAGGCCTCATCCCGTCCGGGATGGGGTGCACATTTAGAGATGTTACGGCCAGTGGCCCGTCCCGGGCGGAATGACAGTGCTGCAGCCGCGCCTTGTTTCTTTCATTCTCCTTCATTCTTGTACCCATATAAATACTTCCCTCTTGTATTGCTTATGTATCTTACATTACATTAGACTCTCTTAAGCCTCTCTACAACATATAAACCCTAGATTTAGTGTTCATCCATTTAGATTAATCTTCCCTTAATCTTTAGTTAATCTCTTTTTAATCTAGTTTGTAACTAGTCTTGTATTAAGTGGGTTCTTGAGGATTTCTCCAAGCTTGACATCCTTGGAGTTGATTTGGGTTCTTATTTATACAAGATTGCATCTTTTTCTTCCTCTTGTTGTTGGTATAACTTTCTCTACTCTTGTTCTTGCTTATTTAATCTAGTTTCAATCTTTTTATATTGTTCTTGTTATTGTTCTTTTTGCTCATAATGGATGTTTGGTTTTTCATGTTGTTTTCTCTTGTTATTGTTGGTTGTTAGTCTTATAATGAGTGAGTAGTTCCCTTGTGGGGTTAGTAGGGGGTTTAAGGGTAGATTATGGATGATTAGGGTTGATTAGGGGTAAAGGTGACTCTTTTATTGTTAGTCACATATTGGGCACTCTATGTGTTTGTTGATTTGCTTGTGTGAGTAGTAGTGGCCAATGCTTCCCATACTTGTGTTCATCTTCTCATTGTTTGTCTAGTATGTGATTATGTTGAGAATAGTCGTAGACACGAGAGTGCGGACTAGAGTTTAGACGCAAGAGCGCGAACCTACCTCGACATCGGTCTACGTAGCGAGAGCCCGGACCGACTCTAGCAACTAGGAGACACCTACACCCTTGATCCCCCAATTACCCTTCTACACTTAAGAACCCGACCTAACCCTACTCCCTTCCATATTTGATTTCATCCTCTTAGTTAGTCATCATTCCCTTTAGTTTGCTAGTTTGTTTGATCATTAGTTATTTAATTTAGCCTTGTTTTAGCTAGTTCATTGTTAGTTTCGTTCTTATCTCTTCTCCATCATAGTTTACCAATTATTACTCTCTTTGTGTTCGTTTTGGTAGCCTAGTCTCGTTCTTAGGTCGACTTAGTCTAGACTTCGCAATACCGTCTAGGATTAGTTGGTTATTTTTTGTTGGTTAGGACCCACGGCAAATCCTTCCATCAGATATCGAATAATGTAAACGTGATGCATGGTTTTTGAAAAGAAATATTTCACGTGATTGATTTGACACGTGTTGACCTAAGTCATAAAAAAGTATTATCAAGACTAGAAAAGCGATGTGGGACTCACGGTATTTGCGTGATGAGGCCACTAGATCGAGTCACTGACGGACTCGACCGAGTGGTCCTCGAAAAAAGTTTCTGTCCCGTATTTTAGACCCTACTCGATCGAGTTATTGACGAACTAGACTGAGTACGCTGCCACTCGATGGAGTCATTTCGAGACTCGACCGAGTGGTGGTCGAAAAACCTTATGTGTCGGTTTTTGGGGTGCCACTCAACCGAGTGGACTAGACACTCGATCGAGTGCCCCCTGTACGAACTAGGGTTCGCTTTGCAATTCTTATTGATTTCGAAATTGCCTTTTGATTTTAGATAAATCGTTGACTTTGTTGAATCGGGCATAAATATCGTAAGATTTATGCTCGATTCGGACTTTGATACTCGTCATATCCGATATTCGATTATTGAATCGATATCGAATATTAGAGTGAAACTTGAAAGAAAAAGATGCTATAAGTCGTTTAAATTAACTAAAACGATATAAATTTTCTCCGCGTTTATAGTGTCGTAATTAATTCTAACGAATTAGATGACAACTATTTTAGCATCAACGAAAATCGTGTTAGTAAAATTATTTGACTAAATCGTTTAGATTCGACATCCAACTATTGAGTTGGTATCGAATCTAATAGATCGACACTTGAATTAAAAAAGACTCGACTCGATTCCCTCCGCATCCCGACATCATAATTAATCCTCAAGAATTGTATGATGTCGGATCCGCATCAAATGGTTTCGACTTTAACTAAAAAAAATCTTTTTTGTTTGAAATAGTTTAAAAAACGATGAGTATGCGGTGGATGACGATTGCGACACGACAAAAATAAAAGGACCGATTTTGTTGACGTGTGACTCGCTTCAATAATCAAGCGTTCGGAGTGTCGGGATAAGCGACCGGCAACATCGGGTGAAAAACCTTGTATATTCGGGTTTCCTTATCCCGTCATCCTTTGCGCTCGACATAAATCCACGATTATTTTAATGTCTTAATATTAATAATTATTATCGATATTATAGACGCGACAACGAAATATATAAAAAAACGAAAAGAAAAAAAAGCGACGATAACTACAACGGACGACGAGGAGAGAAAAAAGAAGAGAGAAGAACGGGATTTTGCACCCTCAACCTTCATGTTTCTTAGTCTCGGATAGATCTCGTTACTTGTGGCTTTAGCACGGGAGAATCGAGGTTAATGTAAGTTAAGTTATGGTGGTGAGGGTTTGGATTCCTAGATGCTAGGGTTAGGGTTTTTTGAAAGTGTGAGATTAGGGTTGATTAGGGTTGTATGAGATGTGTGTAAAAGTGTGTCAAAAAGTGTTTGAATTGGGTGCAATATGGGTGTATATTTAGGCAATTGCTCCCCCTTGTTATCTAGGGTTTAGTGCCTTGATGGACTTGATCCGATGGCCCGCCTGAATGAGGACCGTGGGTTTGCTCTTCGGAAACGGCTTTGACCGGGTTTTGACCCGGTCGCTAAAAGACGGTTTTATTTACGGTGTCGATTTTGACCCAAATTAGTCTTATTTGATTGGAAATGACCCACTGGGCCTGAATTTGAGGTTGGTTTTGTGAGATTTGTACTCCGTAAAAAGCCCAAGCCAGAAACTAACGGTTTCGAGCCCACATCCGAGCGCGTAGAAACACGTTTGCGTCCGATCATCATCGGGTGTTTTTTAGAAACAGCTATTGACACCTGGCGGTCAAAATGTGGGTGTCTATAGAACCCCCACTCTGACTGAGGCTTGGACAAGGCGAAAGTCAGAGTAGCTACCAGGCCAATCGAGGATTAAAACCTGGCAGACTTCCGATCGGGTCGTTTATAGTCCATTAGACTTGCGTGAAAGGGCCCGCCAGCCATAAGATAGAAATCATACCTGAGCTGATGATGATAACTCCGTGGGGAATTTGGACTTGTCATGTAAGTCCTGGGTGCGCCTGTATGTGGGCCCATCCCATGAAAAATGCCGCCTAGGGCTTTCCGCTGGGGAGATACGTGAGCTATGCGGTCTTGCGTCGTACCTGTATAAGTTACATAAATTTTGCAGGCAACACGTAGGTAAAAACATGACTCGCGCTGAGGAATATGATTTTTGCGGCATTTTTAAATCGAAGTCTGTGGACATGACGTAGGTCCACCCCGACGCGGCCACGCGCGCGTTTTGGGTAGGCGAATGTACCTCCATATGAGAATGGATCGAATTGAAATTTAAGTCGAAATGGAGTCGCCACCGAATTTTATGGTTATTCGGAACCGTTCGAGCCCACTCTATATCGCTATGGTCCATACACAAAGTATGGCCCATTTTGGTTTGAGAGTTTATTGGGCTCGTCCCTTTGCAAATCGATATAGATGCCGACTTGAGCGGTTAATCGTATATTGAATGACTCTCGTTGCCAATGGATTCGGACATCCGGAAACCACGGTTCTGAGTAAGGGGTGAGGGTACGTGTTGGGAAGCCCACTAAGGACACCCAACCCCGCTCGCACTTAGCGGCCTCTACTAGGACATCGTTTGACTTTTTAATATGCGCGTTAGTGATTCGGTGAAATGTTATGCAAACAGCGTTTTAGCTAAGCATGCGAATTAAATGTGAGCTACGTCAATTTAATGCATCTAATTTATTGTCGAAGTGATTTAGCATGCGAGGGTTCATTTATAAACGGTAAAACGCAAATAAATAAAGCAAAGACAAATAAATCGGTTACAAGTTACACGGGCGGAATACAACCCGGAATTCACAATACGGCGTACAATAAAATAGAACAATTGAAATATACAATTGAAATGACGAGCAATCATTATAAACGGACCCGTGTATAAACTAGACCGTGATTTTGTGTAGGTGGACGAACTTTAATTAGTTACACATTATATTGCGTATTAATCAAAGGACGGAGGTTCGAGACCTAGGCGTGGTGCTAACCTGATCTCGAACCCCGATGCCTTGTCCCGACTTATCACCTCGAGAAGTGGTGTCTAGTTTAATTATACGTCGGATACGACTAAAGAGTTTTTGACATAAAATTAATAATGTGAGACCGTCGATCAAAGTCGTTTATGTGTCGTGATGTGTGAGTTTTGAAGAAAGGAGGGTCACGTGATTGTCTTTACACGTGATGACTAGAGTCGAAAAAAAGACGAGGCTCGAAATGTGTGTCGAGGCCCTCGGTTTTCTGGGTCACAGGACCCACTCGACCGAGTTGTGATCTGACTCGGTCGAGTGTGTCATTAAACGTGGCTACTGCCCAAAATTTTGGGTGCTACTCGATCGAGTAGCTTACGTACTCGGTCGAGTAGCCCCTGTACGAGTAGTGACTCGTTTATTTCTATGCGTTAAAAATCGATGATTGGCCGAGTTAAATAAAAATATTGACGATTTAAATTTAACTCAGTTTTTCGGTATTATAGTCATGCTTTATATGACTATAGTACCGTCATCAGAATTCTGTAAAAACGTTTATTAGTTTGAAAATTTTGATTAGTGACGAAATTGTGTCCCTCTACGTCACGACATTAAAATTAATCCTTGCGGATTATGAGATGTCGATTTTCGTGTCAACGGGTTCCGTACTAATCGTAGAAATGGATGTATACGCGTTCAACTACGAATGATCGGGATCGTGTTAATAAACGAACCGAAAAAAAATGATCATCGTAATTAAACGTGTTTGGATCCGAGCTTTGAAATTATTACGTAGAAATATATATATATATATATATATACACGGTACATAATATTATAATAAAATGTACATGACGATAATTAAAATGCGAGAAATAAAATGTTAGCGCTAGTAATGTCGTTACTATCGACTAAATATAATACTATAAGCATAAATATAAATATACATAAAAGATCGAGAAAAAGGATGAAGAAGGAAAAGTCGGTGTTGAATTGTTACACCCTCAACCTACATGTTCTTGCTTCTCGGGATACGGTTCGTCTAATGGTGGCAATGGCGCGGGAACGTCGAGATATGTAGGAGGAGTTGATGGTGTGTATATGGCTCTTGGTTTGTATGGATTTTTACGAGTTTGTGCTCTCGAAATGCGTGCAAGGGTGACGGCGTTTATGGCTTAAAAATGTATGCAAAAGGGTTGTGTAAGAGTTGATGATTGTGTAGGAGGTAAAAGAGTTGTCCTTGAAGAAAAGTTGTTGTTTGTGACGGGTATTTATAGGGGCCTCGACACATGGGTCACTCGACCGAGTGGCGCGGGTGCACTCGGTCAAGTGCCCTCGCGGATGCACCTGGACCGGTTTTTTGAGGTTCCACTCGATCGAGTGGTCAATCCACTCGACCGAGTGGATCAATTAGGCCGTGCTAAATAGGGAATGATTAGCCTTTGATTGCTCTTGATTGATCATGTTTGATTTGGCTGATTTTTGGATTGTGGCGCAAGTTTCGAGACGTATCAGGTCGCTTTTGTGTGTCGGGTTTGTCTTGACCGGGTTTTGACCCGGTCGCTAAAGACGGGAATTATTTTTGGTGTCGGTTTTGACCCAAATTAGTCTTATTCTGCTCGGAACGACCCACTGGGCCTGAATTTGAGGTTGGTTTTGTGAGATTTGTATCCCGTTAAAAGCCCATGCCGGACATTATTGATTTCGAGCCCGTATCCGAGCGCATTAAAACACGTTAGCGTCCGATCATCATCGGGTGTTTTTTGGAAACTGCCATAGACACCTTGCAGTCAAAATGCGGGTGTCTACAAAGTCCTGAAAGCAACTTATGTGCTAGGAGATAGGTTTTCAAAATTGAAATTTGACCTTGTCGAAAAGGATTTTCTCAAATGGCTAAGTTTTGCAGATTTCAAAGTAGAATTTGAAAAGAGAGGTATACCGACAGACTCGACTCTGGACATAACAGGACGAGTTGACAGACACGACCGGACTCTCGAGGGGTTGGACCGTGACTCGGTAGGGGGGTGGGCCACCAAACAAGAGTCTTAAGTTGTGCTATCACGTAGCCTAGGCGAGTGGCAACACGGTCGTACACCGAAATGGGAAGGATGCGTTGTAGGGGAATTTGCAGTAGTCTGTAATGAGACAGTTGCAGTCTAGTGCTCTTCTGGGTTTTTGATTTTAGGGCACATTCCCAAAGTGATTATTGCCTCGAGTCCTGATATATTCTCGTCTTCGTCTGAGCCGAGTACTAGGACACACTATAGAAAGGTGGCTAGATTTTTGAAAATATTTTGTAAGTGGATGGAGGTTTTCTGCCTAAGAGAAGCCCCTAGGACGACAAAGCTAGCTGTTGCGAACATGACAGTGTCGTGACCGGAATGATGGTGCTTTTTTGAATGTGTCAATGTGGGTGGTTGTGCCTCTGTTGAAAGGTTGCCTACGTATTCACGTGTAGTGAAATCAAACCAAGTCGTAGTTCAGTGTTGAAAGATATATTATGGTGCCTAGCCTATTAGGGCTTTGTGTGTAACTAGCCATAGTGATGGTGTAGGCTAGGTGCATTCCCAATGATGTCTTGATCAAAGGGCTAGAATGGTTAGGATGTTAGTCCTGTGACTGTGAGCGTTCTCTGGGGTAGCCCCCCCAGAGGTGGTGTGAACTATTTGGGCATGTTCTATGCCGACCGCAAGTTGAGTTCCCGTGTTTGGGGCTAGTAACTGGTTTGGATGTGTTTGGAAATGTGGAGCTAGGTCGCACATGGCTTTGATGTTTCGAAATCTGGAGCTCGATTTTCTAGAGCTAAGGCTTCGAGGGTAAGGTATTGCAATGTGGTAGGAAAGGGGAAGTCGAGTAAAAATGACTCGAACTTCGATCGGGGTAGGTTTGATAATGCGGGATCTGGTTTCCATGTCTGGCCGTAATGGTTAGGGGTATCTTATGGAGCTTGAATCCTCAAAATTCCGGGCTGTCTCTTAGCCTAGGTCTCGGGAAGGTCTTGAGGGTTGTAATGTGGGAAGGCTAAGTGTGGTGTTAGTTGACCAACTTGATTATCTCTCCCTTATTTGATGGTATGAATTTTTACCGTACCCTGATCATGGGACTTTCACTTGAATTGACTGTTGATCATGGTCATGGGTTTCCTTTTTGATCATGGCCAACTCTTTTCTTTTGGGCCTTTTGCTTTTCTTTTTTTTTTTTTTCTTTTTTTCTTTTCTCTTTTTTTTGGCCTTTTAGTCCCGGTCATGGGTGCTTCTTTTGCCTGCTTTTTATTTCGGCTTTTGCTTTTTTTTTTTTCCAGTTTTTTTTGTTTTTTTCGGTTGGTCAGACTAACACCTAAGGTAGGGATGGTCAGTCTTATTAGAGGGGTGTTTATTGTGGGAAATGGGCTTGCCTCCCGTCTTGAACCCAAACTAGGAGACTACCCAGATTTGTCATTGGATTCGATACCACTCCTGCTAAGGGTAGTTATGTGGTTTTCTATGTCAGACATGGAACATGTAAAGGAAAACACGGGTCTCGATTCCCTGCAATCATTATAGATATGCCTATAATAGTCACGTGCATGTGCTTACAGTGTATGACGGTGTTCATCATGTTCTCGGAAACACATAAGGAAAGTATATATGAGAAATAGAAAAGCTGATTTTATTGGATTTTGAAAAGAGGACAGAATGCAAAAGACTATGACTCTGATTTGGAAATGAGGATGTAGGGTATCCTCGACTCGAACTTAGATTTAGACTCGAATCAAATATGGACTACGGATGCTCGGTTGGTATATGTTCATTTTGGTAAGGTCCTTGATTAGAGAAAACGACAGGTGCCACGACTCGCCTAAACTCGACTTTGCGCAAATGCAAGAGAGAGAGTCAGACTAGACTTGGCCCCGGGTGACGGGATGACAAAGACTCTTGGACCGGGATACTCAAATGTTGACCTAGACGAGGTAACGACCCTGCCTTGGACTCGACGATGAGACTCAAGCTGCACGAGGGTGAGTCCGAAAATGGGGCGACCGTTATTGACCGTGCCACGTGCTCGGACCAACCGTGGTGACCTAACCCTAGGTGACTCGAGTGTTGGACGAGTGACCCTTGGACGTATGGATCACAAACCTTTTGTTACAGGGCTATGCCTTGTAAAAGGTTGACTCGGCCTCGAGGAAAGGCGGACAGGGTACGGGAAGAAACTTGCGATGTAAGATCTGCAGAGTTTCGACGCTAGAGAAACTCGACTCGACTTGAATAAGGACGACCCTGTGATTAGGGTAGACCCTTAAGTTAAAGGAGTTTTGAATTGGGATGACTCGACTAACGGATTGAAAGACGGGCGAAACTCCCTTAAGAAAGGTCGTGGGGACCGTCCTGTTAGAGGGAAAGGTCACGTGAGACTTTCTAATTTGGACTCGAGTGTGTAAACGAGCTTTCCTTAGTAGAAGTATGTCCTACGTAGGTGGGCCATGCCCTAGTCAAATAAAGCAGACTGGGATAGGGAAGAAACTCGTGATGTAAGATTGACAGAGTTTCGACGCTAAAGACCTCGACGACTTATGACACGACCTGACACATGCTATATACGGGAAGTCCTAAGAAGAGGAAGGTTTTGAAAAGGATTTTTTTTTAATCCGAAAGAAATTCGGCGGAGGGGGGCCCGGTTTTTCAAAAATTAGAAAAAAATGTATTGGGCCTCAATTTTGAGAGTTTGAAAATATTTTCGAGTTTTGAAATGGGTAGAATACCGGCTAGAAATAGGCTATTTTGAGTAAAATCATAAGTCCTAAATTCGGTATACGTCCCGGGTTTTTAAATGGGCAGAATACCGGCTAGAAATAGGCTATTTTGAGTAAAATCATAAGTCCTAAATTCGGTATGCTTCCCGGATCGAGAATTTTAATATGGAAATGGACAGCATGCCGACTAGAAAATAGGCTATTTTGAGTAAAATCATAAGTCCTAAATTTTGGCAGCTTTCCGAGTTTTTGAAAATTGGATATTTTTTGAAAAGATGGATTTTTGGAATTTCGGAATTTTGAATATCAAAAATTAATTTCCGAAAATTTGAAAATCAAAAGCAGGATCCCGACTTTTAAAATCGGCAAAAATGCCGTCAGGTCCGATTTTTTGAAAAGTGGGGAATTTTTGAATATTTTTGAAATGGATAGAATACCGGCTAAAAATAGGCTACTTTGAGTCAATTCGTAAGTCCTAATTTCGGTAGCATCCGGGTTTTTGAAAATTTGAATATTTTTGGAAAGATGCACTTTTTTGAAATGACGGTTTTTGAAAACGACACGGAAACCAAGTAGCACATAGTCACGCAAGCATTATGACGACACCATGTATGCTTTATGCTAAGTCTCAGTCGGTCTATAAAGGGTCTATACCATTGCACATAGCCTAGACGTGAATCGGGACGGACTCTCTAAGTCGAGTTGAGCTTAGAACATGCCGCGAAACCCATACGAATCTGCTATGGACACATTTGACATATCCATATTGGAGTACATCACGGTATAGTGGGACGTCGGTCGCGAGTACCGGCCCGGGAAAATATAAGGTTATGCATGAACCGTAAAACTAAAACGCGTATTGTACTAGTCAAACGATTTCTATTCGAGTCTCACCCTGAGGATGCCGATGGTAAGTCACGCATCAGTTAATCCCCAACGGAATCGCCAAATTGTGGACATGACATAGGTCCACCCCAACGCGGCCACGCGCGGGTTTGGGGAGGCGAATGAGTCTCCATATGTGAATGGATCGAATTTAAATTTAAATCGAAGTGGAGTCGCCACCGAACATTGTGGGAGTTCGGGCCCGTTCGAACCCACTCTATGTCGTAGTGGGCCATGCACAAAGTATGGCCCATTTCCGATGTCAGAGTTTATTGGGCTCGTCCCTTTGCATTTGATACCGATACCGACATTATCGGATACCGTGTATTGAATGACTCTCGTGCGCCAACGGTTTCGGGCATCCGGAAACCGAGGTTCTGAGTAAGGGGTGAGGGTACGTGTTGGGAAGTTCACAAAGAACACCCGACCCCGCCCGCACATTAGCGGTCTCTACTAAGATATCGTTTGATTTTGAAATACGCGCGTTAGTAGTTCGGTTAAATGATATGCAAACGGTGTTTTCCCTAAGCATGTGAGAAATTGAATGGGTTTCTAGATCGATTTAATGCAACTAATTCTAACGTCAAAATTAAATTTAGCATGTGGGTTCATTTTAGTACAATAAAATAAACATAATAAATTGACAAGAAAAATAACAAGCTTGTTAGTAACGGTATAACTATAATAACGGTTTGCGAATAATATAATATGCAATGATATCGAATAATGTAAACGTGATGCATGGTTTTTGAAAAGTAATATTTCACGTGATTGATTTGACACGTGTTGACCTAAGTCATTAAAAAAGTATTATTGTGACTAGAAAAGCGATGTGGGACTCACGGTATTTGTCATGATGAGGCCACTCGATCGAGTCACTGACGGACTCGACCGAGTGGTCCTCGAAAAAAGCTTATGTCCCGTATTTTAGACCCTACTCGATCGAGTTATTAACGAACTCGACCGTGTACGCTGCCACTCGATCGAGTCATTGCGAGACTCGACCGAGTGGTGGTCGAAAAACCTTCTGTCTCGATTTTTGGGATGCCACTCGACCGAGTGGACTAGACACTCGATCGAGTGCCCACTGTACGAACTAGGGTTCGCTTTGCAATTCTTATTGATTTCGAAATTGCCTTTTGATTTTAGATAAATCGTTGACTTTGTTGAATCGGGCATAAATATCGTAAGATTTATGCTCGATTCGGACTTTGATACTCGTCATATCCGATATTCGATTATTGAATCGATATCGAATATTAGAGTGAAACTTGAAAGAAAAAGATGCTATAAGTTGTTTAAATTAACTAAAACGATATAAATTTTCTCCGCGTTTATAGTGTCGTAATTAATTCTAACGAAGTAGATGACAACTATTTTAGCATCAACGAAATTCGTGTTAGTTAAATTATTTGACTAAATCGTTTAGATTCGACATCCAACTATTGAGTTGGTATCGAATCTAATAGATCGACACTTGAATTAAAAAAAGACTCGACTTGATTCCCTCCGCATCCCGACATCATAATTAATCCTTGCGAATTGTATGATGTCGGATCCGCATCAAAAGGTTTCGACTTTAACTTAAAAAAAATCTTTTTTTGTTTGAAATAGTTTAAAAAACGATGAGTATGCGGTGGATGTCGATTGCGACGCGACAAAAATAAAAGGACTGATTTTTAGAAACTGCTATAGACACCTGGCTGTCAAAATGTGGGTGTCTACACACTCGCTTATTAAATGCTCGTTAAAGGCGTTGTTGGTAGGCTTGTACCTTCGATATGGCATGTATCCTACTTTCGTCAAGGAGTACAAGTCCGTCATACCGTTTTTGGTTCCACTCTTCTTCGGGAATACCGCTCTCGGCTAATATCCTTAGTGACGATATTTCTAGCTCTACGGGTTGCACGGCTTTCGGAGCTGTAGGTTAAGTAATATGGTGTCACTCCAGTGGCTGTTCTATAGGATGTTCGGTATCCCCGTAAGGCGATGGGGATCTTGTTTGGCCAATCGCGGTAATTGTCTATCATTTTCTTAAGTATTGTGGTTATGGTTTTGATTGCTGCCTCTACGGGCATTCGTAGGGCTCTTTTGTTCTTGGCACTTCTGCTGGGTGGATATGACCCGTGGGTTTTAAATTCTAGGATTGCTTTATACCAAGGTTCTTCGGGGGTGTCATCGGTTTCGATGTTATGGAGGTAGGTCGGTTGTTCGCTTCTCTCCACGCAAATGGGCATAGAGAAAAAGTGATCGGTGTAGACACCCACATTTTGACTACCAGGTGTCTATAGCAGTTTCCGACAAACACCCGATGATGATCGGACGCAAACGTGCTTTAGATACTCAGAAACGGGCTCAAAATCATTGGCATTTGGCTTGAGCTCATTATGGAGTACATATCTCACAAAGCCAACCTCAAAATCAGGCCCACCGGGCCGTTTCGAGTCAAATAAGACTAATTTGGTTCGATTCCGACACCAGGGGTAAAACCGTCTTTTAGCGACCGAGTCAAAACCCGGTCAAAGATTTTCCCGAGACAGGTGAGTCAGCCGTGACACCTCTCACGGCTGATTCGTACTCCAATCCTACAAAAATCAGCTACATAAAATATTAAACAAATCCGTTTAAGGATGGAATTCGATCTCAAGTAGGAATCCTATCCGAAAACCGATTCAAACACCCGACCAAGTACAAACACTCGGCCGAGCAGCAAAAACCAGCCGTGTTCCCTTGCTTCTTCAACAAGCAAGCGGAATCCTCATGCCTTTCGACTTCCTATATTTCCTATCTTGAGCGGTAGTTCAAACTCTCCTAGCCAAGGTCGGGAATTCCCTACAAATAGCCCCTTGCATCATACAACACTTTCAGACACAGATCAATCAATCAATTACACACAAATCAACCATAAATTATTCCCACACACTCATAAGCATAAAACTTAGTATCGAGAAACCGATACTACAAACCCGAAGGAAACCGGCCCGATATCCGACACCCTTCACACGTCACGCCCAAACCGAGCCACCACCAACTCACCGACATCCACTCGACGCTCTTGTGCCCAAGCCACGTCCCGACGAGCCCCGATCCGAGTAAACAGAAGCATGTAGGTTGAGGGTGTAACAAAACCCGACCTCTCTTTTTCTTCTCTTCTCCTTCTCGTCATTTTTTTATTACGGGTCGTCGGTCCTTTTTATTACGGGTCGTTCGTCGCTTTTATTTTATTTTCTAATATCGATATTAGTAAAACTATTTTCATATATCGAACATTCATAAAAAAATATGATATCGTTTCTCTATAATCGAATATTGTATCGGAAAGAATTATATTAAATCTCGACGACGTTAAAAATCGTTACACCTTTTTTCGTTCAAACTCTTTTTTTTTCTCTCAAACAATTTTACAAAACCTTTTATAAAGTTCATTCCGAATATTCGATATCGATTTCATAATCAAATATCGGATACGACGAATATCGAAAACATAAATCGAGTATAAATTAATTCGTATTTGTACGCGATTTATCAAATTAACGATTTTCGAACAACGAGCGAAATCGGGACAGGCCCGCACGCGAGTTGCGCCCCTCACAGGCGACTCGCGTACGAGCCTAAAATCCGCGCTCCTTTTTTAGCTTTTTCGTTCGTTTTATTATTTATTCTACGAAACGATTTCTAAAATTTATATCTAAACTAAAACTATTCCGAGTATTTGATATTGATTTCGTAGTCAATTATCGAATATAACGAACATCGAAAATATTAGATCGAGTGCAAATTATGCGATATTTGTACGCGATTTAATAAAAGCATCGAATTTTCAAAAAAACCGCTTTCGAAATCAGCCTGTCACGCGACCCGCCGGCATCCCGGGCGAGCCGCGCGGCCGGCTGTCACTCGACACGTCTTTCCTTTTTTATTTATTTTTCGAACTTCGTTTTTTATACAAAACAGCGTCTTTTTAACGATATTTTTCCGATTTCGACTAATATTTTCTCAATCTCGTATATTTATTTGCTATATTATCTTTTACAAATCGATACTAACTCGTTTGTTTATCTTGTAGCAAATTCATCTTTTTCATCGTTTGTTTTATTATACTAAAACGAATCTCACATGCTAAATTCAACTTTGACGTTAAATTTTTCATGCATTAAACCGACTTAGTAACCCATTCAATTCCTCGCATGTTTAGGAAAACAATGTTTGTATATCATTCATCGTATTACTAACGCACGTATTAAAAAATCATTCGATATCCTAGTAGAGGCCGCTAATGTGCGGGCGGGGTTGGGTGTTCTTAGTGAACTTCCCAACACGTACCCTCACCCTTACTCAGAACCGTGGTTTACGGATGTCCGAATCCATTGGCAACGAGAGTCATTCAATATACGATTAACCGATCAAGTCGGCATCGGTATCGAACTGCAAAGGGACGAGCCCAATAAACTCTGACATCGGAAATGGGCCGTATTTTGTAAACGGTTCCGAATAACCATAAAATTCGGTGGCGACTCCAACTTCGATTTAAATTTCAATTTGACCATCTCATATGGAGATTCATTCGCCTACCCTAACCCGCACATGGCCGCGTCGGGGTGGACCTATGTCATGTCCACAATTTGGCGACTCCGCTGGGGATCAGCTGATACGTTACTGACCTTTAGCATCCTCAGGGTGAGACTCGAATAGAAATCGTTTGACTAGTACAATACGCGTTTTAGTTTTACGGTTCATGCATAACCCCATATTTTCCCGGGCCGGTACTGGTGACCGACGTCCCACTATACTATCGATGTAGTCCAAATTGGATATGTCGAAGGTGTCCATTAGCCGATTCGTATGGGTTTTACGGCATGTTCTAAGCTCAACTCGACTTAGGAAGTCCGCCCCGATTCTCGATAGGCTGTGTACACTGGTATAGACCCTTTCAGACTGACCGAGACTTAGAATTAGAGCATACATGGCGTCGTTATGCTGTTTCCATGACTACGTGCTACCTAATTTACAAGTCGTCTTTCAACAACCCGTCTTTTTTTTCAAAATTGCATCCTTTTCAAAATATCCGATTTTCAAAACCCGGGACATATACCGAATTTAGGATCCACGATTTTACTCAAAATAACCTATCCGGTATTATGCCCATTTCAAAACTCGAAAATATTTTCGAAACCTTTTCAAACCCGTAACCCGATCCACCTTTTACGTCCGAAAAGGGCCGGTTCTCCGAATTTTTCTTCGGGCGTTCAAAAATCAATTTCAAAACCTTTCTCTTCTTAGGACTTCCCGTATTTAGCAGTGCCAGGTCATGTCGTAAGTCGTCGAGTCTTCTAGCGTCGAAACTCCGTCGATATTATATCACTGATTTCCTCCCTATCCCAGTCCGCCTTATTATACTAAGGCAAGGCCCAACTACGTAGGACATACTCCTACAAGGGTCGGCCCGTCTACACAATCGAGTCTAGAAGTCTGGGGAATGTCTCACATGAACCTCCTTTCAAACAGGGCCCAGCCCACACAGATGGATCCTAAAGGAGGCCCACCTTTCACAAGTCATCCATCTAGATTGTCTTTTCCGAGTCATTTCCTCTCTAGTTTCCCTTTTCCTTGCTCGGGATGTACTTTAGTTCTATGATTTGGGCTAGTCGCTGATTACGTGGTGTTCTTACAGATAGGCCACCTCACACCCGAACCATGACTAAGGACTCAATTGATCAACTAAACGCCTCATTGGCCAAGATCCAAGAACAACTCGACCAAATCAGGGGCGACCAGATAGCCATTGTTACCCGGGTTAGCGCCATAGAGCAGGATAAGCCGAGTGTTGAAGACGAAACTAAGGGCCCATTAGCTGAATTAACTAGCGCGATCCTCAAGCTACAAGAGCAGGTCCACTTGTCGACCCACAACTCGATCCATACGGAGAATGCTCGAACCTATTCTCCCCTGACCGACCAACTGCCTTCCAATCTCAACTTGACAGGCCTCCCAATGTTCGACGGAACCGAAGACCCGGTATTACATATCCGGGCCTTCAAAGAGTTTATGGCCCTAAAAGGAGTCAAGTCGGACATGTTCAATCATCTGTTTGCTTCCTCGCTGGAGAAGCACCAGAAAGCTTGGTTTTATAAGCTCGACTCCAAAAAATACAAGTCTTGGGACGACGTAGCAACGGAATTCGCTCGGAACTACGCCGACAATGCGGAAATCCAGACAACCATGCGTACTCTCGAGGTCATGGCCCAAGAGCCAAAGGAGGGTTTCACCAAATACCTCCAAAGGTGGAGGGCCGAAAGTGTCAAGCTGGTCGACAAGCCCAGCGAAAAGGTACTAGTGGAGGCCTTTGTGAAAAACCTCCTCCCATCTTACCGGATCCATCTCCGGTACGCTATCATACCCAATTTCGCCACCTTAACTGAGATGGGTACCAGAATCGAAGATGATTTAAGGTTAGAGAGCGTAACTAAGGCCTCTACAAAGGGTTATCAAGGAGCCAGTTCATCTTCTGGCAAGCCCGCAACTACAAGTGCGGCCCGAAGCATCTTCGACGAGGTTAATTTGCTAGACACCTCAACCAAAAAGAATACTGCAGCCCGAGTATTCACTGACATAGGGACTACTTATGCCGACGCCTTACAAAGGCTATCCTCTAAGGGCCTGATCCAGCCAATAGGCCCAAAGCCGGAGGTTCCTGTCGAGAAACGGTCCAAAAGCTACAACGCTCAGGCCTATTGCCGCTATCACCAGGGCAACGGGCATGACACCGAAAAATGCTGGAAGTTAAAGCATCTCATTCAAGATCTGATCGAGAGTGGGAAGATACCATTACCCAGCGATAAGCCCAGTAACAAAAACAACCCTCTTGCTACTCACGCCATTTTTACGGGAGAAATAGTCGATTGCACTCATCTCATTTCCCCTTTCATTCCCCAAATCAACGGGATATGGAATGACGATGAAGATGATGTTTACTTGGCTAAGGGGGAGACTGTCCCCATCACTGTCGAAGAAATCCGAAAGGCCAAAACAAAGGCCTTAGCCGGCGCCCATGTCATCATAGCCGGACCTTCGGCCCCACAATCCGTCATTGAACCTGTCAAGACGGACTCT
This sequence comes from Agrostemma githago, assembly GCA_958450325.1. NCBI lineage: Eukaryota > Viridiplantae > Streptophyta > Magnoliopsida > Caryophyllales > Caryophyllaceae > Agrostemma > Agrostemma githago. The sequence continues at coordinate 17,172,549 of OY288260.1, read as the reverse complement.
ATACTTGAAGAACCAGACACCGACACGGCCCTAGTCAAGCAACTGAAGAGGGTCCGAACCGATCTTACCATATGGCAGCTTCTGGTTAGTTCTCAAGAACATCGGGCAGCACTTACCAAGGCTCTCAATGAAATCAAGGTAGACTCACTGGTTACTCCCACCGAAATGGTAGCCACTATTCTACCTCACCTCAAGGGCAAGTCCAAAGGAGAAGGCCCACTTATCACCTTCTCTGAATCCGATCTGCCACCATTTGGGGCCACCCACAACCTGGCCCTATATATCACGGTGATTTGTCGGGGCAAGTATCTACCTATGACCCTAATAGATGACGGGACAGCTGTGAATGTACTTCCTTTAAGGACTGCTAAGGCTCTCGGCATTACCGAGGCTGACTACCTTCCTACTGCACAAACTATCCAGGCTTTCGATGGAAGCCCAAAATCTGTAGCTCGGGCCGTCAAACTGATCATCATAACGGGCCCAATTGAAAAAGAGCTCGAATTCCAAGTGATCGATGTCACTTCATCTTTCAATCTGCTACTTGGGAGACCCTGGATCCACGCGGTTAAAGCCGTATCCTCCACTCTCCACAGGAAGGTCAAGCTACCTTTACAAGACGGGGTCATCACCCTCGAAGCAACTCCCATAGCCGTGTCAAGCTGCAACACGGCTGGCTCAATCGACCCGCGAGGATTCAATTTCGTGGGAATGATCGATGAAGAGCATCTCTTTAGGCCCTATTTCACTACCAGCATCGACACAATGTTGCAAAATTTGGTCTACCTGCCGGGGGCTACTTCAAGGCCCAGTCTCCCGGCTGGCAAAGTCATCGACGTCTAAAGCAATGAGGACGCAAAATTCGGTTTAGGGTATGCCTTAACCCCGGAAAATGTGGTCCGAGCCGGCATCCAAAAGGCCTGCAATATTCTCAAGGGTACCTACTTGGACCCTTACAGCCCAAAACTGAACGATTACTTTGTCACTCCGGTATTCGGTGCTGTCCAGACGGGCCTATATCACCCCACTATAACTTATCCTGAGGTCAATTTCATCCCAGATGATATCTTTACTCTCATCCAGACCGAATCGAAAGAAGATCCAAACCAGGCCGAGCCAGGCTGGGGCTCTTGTTCGGGGACAACAAGATAATCCCGACCCCTAAGGAGGAATTAGTCAACCTGATCCTCCATAGCAGCAAGTTCGATCCAACCAGGCTGATCTCTGAAGTAGGTGCTGACACTGGAAAGAGGTCTTGGAGGAAGACGATCAAGTGGACCAACAACGAGGGTCGAGTCTACAAGCTCAGTACCGGCGAAGGAGACATGCAGGGCGACGAGTCCGAATCCGAGCCCGAGTCAGAGTCAGAGTCTGAGTCTGAGTCTAGGTCTAGAAGGTCCAGTACTAGGGTCGAGTCTGTAACCCCTTTTCCTTTAGCTGCACCTCCGGGAGCCTCGGAGTCTGTCCCGAGAGCACTCCCTATACCGTCTCTGACCAGCGATCAGATGGCTGCTCTCTTTGAACTATTTTCGAAGCTCTCTATCAATAATAACGATAACCGTTCTGCTTACGACTTGTCTTATTTTCAAAAAAATTTCAAAAAAATTATTTGCAATGACATTGAGAAACCCGACGAACAGGTGCCACTACCTCCGCATCTAGTCGAGCAGCTCGAGAAAAGGGAATCCCGAGATCCGGTCATTGAAGAAACTGACTCCATCAATGTAGGAATCCCTTTAGAGCCTCAGATGCTTAAGTTAGGTTTATCCCTAGACCCCGAGGAGAAGCAACAATTCACGGAACTCCGCCACGAATTCAAAGACGTCTTTGCATGGTCCTACAAGGACATGCCGGGAATAGATCGGGAAATAGCCGAACACCGTATACCTATCAAAGACGGGTGTAAGCCGGTAAAGCAAAAACTCCGAAGAATGAGGCCCGAATGGTCTCTCAAAGTCAAAGAAGAAGTTGACAAACAATTCAAAGCGGACTTTATCCAAGTGTCTGAATATCCAGACTGGGTTGCAAATATCGTACCGGTACCCAAAAAAGACGGAAAGGTACGAGTTTGTGTAGATTTTCGAGACCTTAATAAGGCCATTCCGAAAGACGATTTCCCGTTGCCACACATCGACATATTGGTGGACAACACGGCCGACCATGCCCTTCTATCCTTCATGGACGGGTATGCCGGATACAATCAGATCAAAATGGCGAAAGAAGACATGAGTAAGACCACCTTCACTACACCTTGGGGGACTTATTGTTACACTGTAATGCCATTTGGGCTTATCAATGCGGGTGCCACTTATCAACGGACCGCCACTACCTTACTACATGACATTATGCATAAGGAAGTAGAGGTCTACGTGGACGATATGATAGTCAAGTCCAAAGAACGAAACGGGCAAATTCCGGCCCTTAGAAAGTTCTTCACCCGACTACGCAAGTACAACATGAGACTAAATCCTCAAAAATGCAGCTTTGGGGTAACATCGGGCAAATTACTAGGCCATATCGTCAGCCAGCGCGGCATCGAGGTTGACCTAGCCAAAATCAAGGCCATTACCGAGATGTGGCCGCCTAAAACCAAAAAAGAGATTAGGGGGTTTCTCGGGAAAGTCCAATATATCAGCAGGTTTATTTCGAAGCTAACCATGGTATGTGAGCCCATTTTCAAAAAACTGAAGATAGGAGAGCGGGTACTGTGGGACGACAAATGTCAAACAGCTTTCGATAAGATCAAAAAGATTCTGTCATCTCTGCCGGTATTAATGCCTCCTCAGCACGGTCTGCCTTTGTCGTTATACTTGACAACGACCGAGACATCCATGGGGGCTATGCTAGCCCAGACAGTCGACTCAGAAGAACGAGCCATTTTCTACATCAGTAAAAAGTTCCTAGAGTACGAATGCAAATACATGATGCTCGAAAAGACGTGTCTAGCTCTAGTTTGGGCCACTAAAAAGCTCCGACATTACGAGCTTAGTCACGAAGTGCACGTACTATCAAGAATGGATCCAATCAAGTATCTGTTCGAAAAGCCCATCCTCAATGGTAGAATATCTAGATGGACTTTAATGCTAGCTGAGTTCGACCTCAAGTTCGTACCTTTAAAAGCCATCAAAGGACGAGTAGTAGCCGAGTTCCTCGCCGATAGTCCGGTATTTGAAGAGGGACATACCGATACTTGGGCCTTCCCTGACGAAGATATATTCCATACCGACACGGAGACATGGGATCTGTATTTTGATGGAGCATCCAACCTTCGAGGATTTGGTGTCAGAATTTTACTAATCTCACCACAAGGGGAGCACACCCCGTTATCCATCAAGTTAGATTTCGACGTGACTAATAACGCAGCCGAATACGAAGCATGCATTCACGGGTTGCAAGCCGCCGCTGATTTAGGAGTAACAAATCTCGGGGTCCACGGTGACTCCTCATTAGTCATTAATCAAGCACTCCAGAAATAGAAAACTCGGAACGCAAATCTCGTAGCTTACCAAGCACGAGTAAGGGTTCTCGAAAGCAGTTTCAAAAGGTGGAGTACATTTATCTACCTCGAGAAGAAAACCAGTTTGCAGATGCGCTATCCAAATTAGCATCTTTACTGAACATCCCGGAACATCTGACTAGCATGCCGATTTGCGACGAAAGACGGTCCGAGCCGGCATACATCAATGCTATCCAAGACATCGAAATAACTGATCCAGAACCTGGGTACCAGGCTGTTCTAACCTACTTGACGTCGGGAGAATATCCTCCGGAATCTGAAAACCGGGCCAAGAAAGCCCTACGAAGATGGGCCACTCAGTTCATCCGCACGGACGATGGACAGTTATACAAAAAGACGGCACGGGGGGGCTTTACTCCTATGCATTGACAAAACACAGGCCGAAAAGGTCATGGCAGAGGTACACGATGGCGAGAACGGTCCGCATATGAAGGCCCATATGCTAGCCCGAAAAATTGCAAGACTCGGGTACTACTGGAATAGCATGGAGACCGACTGTCAGTTATATGTCAAGCACTGTCACAACTGTCAGATTTTCGGAAACGTCCAGCATATGCCGTCATCCCTGTTATATACTATGACATAACCATGGCCATTCTCAACATGGGGAATTGATATAATCGGAAAGGCGAACCCTTCCGGGATGGGAGGTCACTGCTTTATTCTAGTGGCTATTGACTATTTTACCAAATGGGTTGAAGCCGAGTCATATCGTGTCTTGAACGCCAAGCACGTAGCAAAATTTATCCAAGATAAAATTATATGCCGATACGGGATCCCGCACGAATTCATTAGTGATCACGGGACCCATTTCCAAGCTGAAACCGCTACTTTGCTAGCGAAATATAAGATTCAAAGACATACATCATCGCCTTACCGTCCCCAAACAAATGGAGCGGTAGAAGCAGCTAACAAAATGATTGTCACCATACTTAAAAAGATGGCTGATAATTACCGGGATTGGCCCGATAAAATCCCTTTCGCCTTATGGGGATACCGGACATCAATCCGCACCGCAACCGGAGCAACTCTGTACTATCTGACATATGGGATGGAGGCAGTCCAACCGGTCGAGCTAGAGGTACCATCTCTAAGGATTCTACTCGAAAGTCAAGTACCTGAAGATGATTGGGTCCAAGCCCGATACGACTCGTTGATTCTCTTGGACGAACGACGATCCCGAGCCCTTAACAATATCCAGATATATCAAAAAAGGATAAAACGGGCTTTCAATAAAAGGGTTAGGCCCAGAAATATCAAAGAAGGCGATCTAGTCCTAAAATCTGTCCGGGCATTGCTACCAGTCGACCCAAGGGGAAAATTCAAACCTAATTGGGCCGGACCATATCTAGTAAAGAAGGTTTTATCAGGAGGAGCATTAATGCTAACAGACTTGGACGGGAACGAATTCGTCAACCCAACCAACTTGGACCAATTGAAGCGCTACTACCCCTAAACCTTATCTCAATGTCATTTGCTAAGAGTTTATCTTTTTTTTTTTTTTACAAAACTTTCAAAAATTAAGCAAGTCAATGAGTTAGGATTACTGATCCTACTGTTGCACATCTCGAACTAATAGTCTTGGTGTATTTCGAAAATTGCAAAATTCTACGTCTGAACTACGGTTGGTTTGATTCCACTAATCGTGGATACGTAGGCAACCCTCAAAAGGGTACAACCACTGCAATAACGAAAAGACAGGAACGGTTTTCACTAATATGTCTTTTATTATCTCAAAAAAAATGCCTCACGCAAAAATAAATCACACAAAAATAGTAGTAATACTTAAATAGTAAAATTTAGGAGACTACTCGTATATTTTTCCCTTCCCCTTATCTTTCGGGTCACGCGGATCCCGAGGCCGACGAGGTGGGGGGGAACGTTCCCTAATCACAAGTGGAACTTCCTTTGCTCGAACCCGCTTCTTCGATTTCGGTTTCTCCGTCCCCTGCACCGGTCCGATCCGAGCCCGTACGTGCTCGGGTAGTCTATCCCGAGGACCAAATCGGTCCTTAGCTGCCAGTCTTGGACCAAGTCTCCTTTCTAAGTCCGTCTGGAGGCTCATCTTTCCCCATGTACCTTTAGTGCTGGACCCTTTAGTCAAAGTCTTGGTCTTCCCTTTCTGGCCTGACATCAGTCGGACCATCGTAGCCGGGGTATCGCCATCATCAAAGGAAGCCCGATTATCCTTGGCTTGTTCTCGGCGCAGCAAGTCAAAGGCTTCGTCAGTCTTTAAAGCAGCACGGGCTTTATCAGAATCGGCCTGGGTCCACTTCGTATAAGAATCTGATACCCAGATTGAGGGAGAAGCTTTGGAGACGGGCCAAGTATGCCGGGTATACCATCTTTGCGCCCAAGTATCACACATCACGTCCGTTAGCTGAGTAGATTCACTCACGACCGCCTCAATCTCCGGGATTCTTTGGGCCCGACCATATTGCCTAAATATGCGATCGGGATAAAGATGAATCGTCTGCCTAAAAGATAGGATTAGCTGATAACGGGTCCTATCTCGCAATTCTAACCCGGTCCAGGCGTAAATGGGCCACCAAGGTACGGTCCAACGGATCAAGGGGCCTCCATGAAAGGATAACAGCTCGTCCCAGAATTTTTGGGTAGTAAGACGAGAAAAGTCAACAGTCCGTCTTCTTGTCATCACTTGGTTCGGACGATATCGGCTTATATCTAGAGGAGGATCCAAGATCGATAGCCTCTCAAAAAGCCATAGCTGAAAAGTCAAAATCGCAAAAGTCAAAGTCGATTTAAAAAAAAAATTTAATTCGAAAAACCGAGAAAAACGGGAAAATCGAGAAAAAACCGCGGAAATCGCGAAAAAAATCGAAGACCGAAAAAATCAAAAATTGCAAAAATCGAGGAAAATTAGCCTACCTGTAGACGACGGGTGCTACCGGTCAGCCTGATCGACGGATCCCTCTTACGATTATCTAAGCCCTGGATAATCTCCCCAGTAATCAGCCAAGCTGGGCTATGCTCTGTCTCCATTTGATCCGCTACGGCGAGAAGTCTGACATGGCCCATACAAGATAGCCAATCCATATGGCCTTCAAAAGCGTAGACATGGAGCATACAAAAAGTAAAGGCCCTACGGCTATATACCGGCCTAGCCCGAACGTCATCTGGATTCATAAATTTTTCAGCCAGGTCGATCAAGGAGACTGTATTTCCTTCCAGCATGCGGGACACCTCCATATGAGAAAGCCCTAAAAATTCTCTTAATTTCCTCCTTGGATCATGAACTGAAAAGGGGATAGCGGGACGAAGAATGGGATTCCACCCTCCTACAGCAGCTATTTCTTCAGGAATGGGACAGATTTCGCCTCGAGGAAACCTAAAAACATGATAAGCATCGTCCCAGTAGGATAGGCAAGCATCCAAAAAATGACGATCCACTTGCATCTGGCGGATTGTGGACAGCTGGGTGACGCCAATCTGGTTTAAAATAACTTTACCAGCATCTTTGAAAATTCGGGACCAATCTTGCAACATTCCGATTAATCGATCAATACCCATGATGAATTTCAAAAAAGAGGACTAAGTTTTTCAGAGCTTGTTTTTCTTTGAAGGAAGAAAGGGAGTTGTAAGAATTATGAATAAATTGTGAGCATGGAGAGGGTATTTATAGGATGAAATCGGATTCTCCTCCTCACTTTGGGATTCCTAATCCCAGGGGATTTAGCATACAGGCCTTTATCCTAGGATCTAGCTAAGTCATCCCGAGCATTCCTATTCCTTCTCAGAGTCAAAATACTTTAATCCTTCAAAATTCTTCCATCCAAAAATATTCAAAAAAAATCTTCTTCAAATTTTTATTTCCCAGCACGAGTCATTTCTCCTAAAAATGTGTTACATGCAAATTTTGCATAAATCATTATACAGGACGACTCAGGCGAAACCGTGCAATCAACTCCCCAGCGGCATAGACTTATACGACAAGTCCGATTCCCCACGGAGTTATCATCGTCAACTCAGGTACATTTCTAGTCTCCGGCCGGCGGGTCCTTCACGCACGTCTAATGGACCTTAAACGACCCGACCGGAAGTCTGCCAGGTTTTAATCTTTGATTGACCTGGTAGCTACTCTGACTTTCGCCTTGTCCAAGCCTCAGTCAGAGTGGGGGCTCTGTTGACACCCACATTTTGACTGCCAGGTGTCTATAGCAGTTTCCGACAAACACCCGATGATGATCGGACGCAAACGTGCTTTAGATACTCAGAAACGGGATCAAAATCATTGGCATTTGGCTTGGGCTCATTATGGAGTACATATCTCACAAAAAACAACCTCAAAATCAGGCCCAGCGGGTCGTTTCGAGTCAAATAAGACTAATTTGGGTTGATTCCGACACCAGGGGTAAAACCGTCTTTTAGAGACCGAGTCAAAACCCGGTCAAAGATTTTCCCGAGACACGTGAGTCAGCCGTGACACCTCACACGGCTGATTCGTACTCCAATCCTACAAAAATCAGCTACATAAAATATTAAACAAATCCGTTTAAGGATGGAATTCGATCTCAAGTAGGAATCCTATCCGAAAACCGATTCAAACACCTGACCAAGTACAAACACTCGGCCGAGCAGCACAAACCAGCCGTGTTCCCTTGCTTCTTCGACAAGCAAGTGGAATCCTCATGCCTTTCGACTTCCTATATTTCCTATCTTGAGCGGTAGTTCAAACTCTCCTAGCCAAGGTCGGGAATTCCCTACAAATAGCCCCTTGCATACAACACTTTCAGACACTGATCAATCAATCAATTACACACAAATCAACCATCAATTATTCCCACACACTCATAAGCATAAAACTTAGCATCGAGAAACCGATACTAGAAACCCGAAGGAAACCGGCCCGATAGCCAACACCCTTCACACGTCACGCCCAAACCGAGTCACCACCAACTCACCGACATCCACTCGACGCTCTTGTGCCCAAGCCACATCCCGACGAGCCCCGATCCGAGTAAACAGAAGCATGTAGGTTGAGGGTGTAACAACCCGACTTCTCTTTTTCTTCTCTTCTCCTTCTCGTCATTTTTTTATTACGGGTCGTCGGTCGTTTTTATTACGGGTCGTTCGTCTCTTTTATTTTATTTTCTAATATCGATATTACTAAAACTATTTTCATATATCGAACATTCTTAAAAAAATATGATATCGATTCTCTATAATCGAATATTGTATCGGAAAGAATTATATTAAATCTCGACGACGTTAAAAATCGTTACACCTTTTTTGGTTCAAACTCTTTTTTTTTTCTCTCAAACAATTTTACAAAACCTTTTAAAAATTCATTCCGAATATTCGATATCGATTTCATAATCAAATATCGGATACGACGAATATCGAAAACATAAATCGAGTATAAATTAATTCGTATTTGTACGCGATTTATCAAATTAACGATTTTCGAACAACGAGCGAAATCGGGACAGGCCCGCACGCGAGTCGCGCCCCTCACAGGCGACTCGCGTACGAGCCTGAAATCCGCGCTCCTTTTTTAGCTTTTTTGTTCGTTTTATTATTTATTCTACGAAACAATTTCGAAAATTTATATCTTTCCTAAATCTATTCCGAGTATTTGATATTGATTTCGTAGTCAATTATCGAATATAACGAACATCGAAAATATTAGATCGAGTGCAAATTATGCGATATTTGTACGCGATTTAATAAAAGCATCGAATTTTCAAAAAATCGCTTTCGAAATCAGCCTGTCACGCGACCCGCCGGCCGCCCGGGCGAGCCGCGCGGCCGGCTGTCACTCGACACGTCCTTCCTTTTTTATTTATTTTTCGAACTTCGTTTTTTATACAAAACAGCGTCTTTTTAACGATATTTTTTCAGATTTCGACTAATATTTTCTCAATCTCGTATATTTATTTGTTATATTATCTTTTACAAATCGATATTAACTCGTTTGTTTATCTTGTAGCAAATTCATCTTTTTCATCGTTTGTTTTTTATTATACTAAAACGAATCTCACATGCTAAATTCAAATTTGACGTTAAATTTTTCATGCATTAAACCGACTTAGTAACCCATTCAATTCCTCGCATATTTAGGAAAACAATGTTTGCATATCATTCATCGTATTACTAACGCGCGTATTAAAAAATCATTCGATATCCTAGTAGAGGCCGCTAATGTGCGGGCGGGGTTAGGTGTTCTTAGTGAACTTCTCAACACGTACCCTCACCCCTTACTCAGAACCGTGGTTTCCGGATGTCCGAATCCATTGGCAACGAGAGTCATTCCATATACGATTAACCGATCAAGTCGGCATCGGTATCGAACTGCAAAGGGACGAGCCCAATAAACTCTGACATCGGAAATGGGCCGTATTTTGTATACGGCCCACTACGACATAGAGTGGGCTCAAACGGTTCCGAATAACCATAAAATTCGGTGGCGACTCCAACTTCGATTTAAATTTCAATTTGACCATCTCATATGGAGATTCATTTGCCTCCCCAAACCCGCGCGTGGCCGCGTCGGGGTGGACCTATGTCATGTCCACAATCGGGCATGCTTATTAGGGAGGCTAGCTTGGGTAATGCGTCAGCGAATTGGTTTTCTTCGCGGAGTATGTGTATGGAGTCGATTTCGGTGAATTCCCGGGACATTGTTTCTACCTTGGCTTGGTGTGGGGTTAGGGTTTCACTATAGTTTCCCGTGTCTTGGTTGACTAATAAGGATGAATCTCCGTGTATTCTAAGGTTTTTGACTCCTAATTATAATGCTGCTTTGAGAGCTATTAGGCGGGACTCGTGTTTGGTCGTCTCTTTTTTTAAGGCGGGCTTCGTGTTTGGTCATCTCTTTTTTTTAGGCGGGCTTCGTGAGATTCGGTTGTTGTAGGTTTATTGGTGTTTGGGTGATGGTGTCGATGATGGGTTAAGTTCAGGTCGTCGTTGTTTCCAATTTCTTTTTTAGGGGGAGGATGAGTCGGCCGTTCGTTGTAGCCCTTGTATTTTAGTTAGTTGTTATCGATGATTGGCAGAAAGTAGAGTTCTTAAGCGTTTTAAATGAAAAATTAAGCGATTGTCGAGGCATGTATGTAAAAAGAAGATTTCTTTTATTGATAATAGTAGACGGGCTGGATGCCCGTGATTTTGTTTTGGGGGAGGTGGAGGACATGTCCCTCTCACCTCGCTAGACTCGATGAAAAGAAAGAAAAGACATTAATTATTATTATTTTATCCTAGGCCCTAGGATGAACTAGACTCAAGTAGGACTCATCGCTTATGTCCTTAGAGGAACCTTCGGTGATAGGGCTCTCGGTGCTCGCGCGGGTCTCTCTCTGGGTACCCGGAGTCAGTCCTTCTCTGCAGACACCCTACGGGGACGTAGACCCCTTTGTCGATCAGGTCCTGTACTTCATGTTTGAGTTCGGTGCACACTTGGGTCTCATGTCCCCGGCCCTAGTGGTATAAGCAGTAAGCGTTAGGATTCCAACCCGCTCCTCTCTTTTCCATAGGTGGGTCTGGAGTGGGTCCTACTGGCCATAATAGCCAGGCTTCCTGTAACTTTCGGAGGGCCTCGGCGTAGGATTCATCCAGTTCAGTGAACTGCCTAAAGGGGCGGCGAGGACCTGGCCTGTAGGTTCGACAGGACGGGCGAGCATAGCGTACTCGACGTACGGATCCCCACTGAGCACTAGCTCTCGACTCATCGGTCCCTCCCGGGGTTTCCTCTCAGGGCCCTCCAAGGTCTCAAGGCGACGCCTAACATCGTCGATGGAGGAGGAGATTGACGACACTATCCCTAGTACCCCATGGACCACGTTCATCAGGGCGTTAAGCTGGTCGACGCTACTTTCGTTGCTATTAGGCGCCATTCTTGGGTCTAGCGGAGCAAAATAAGAGTGTAAGGTTGAATTCATCCGACATCCTAAAGACTCGAGAAATGCCCTTAACCGAATGACACAGAAACGAAGCCCTTGACTCATGGGTGTGTGTGACCACCGATTTAGGGCCCTGCGTGCTTTGGACTCTTGGTGTATTCGGCGAGATGCCTAGGGAGCTTTAGGCCTCTGTAACGAGGCTATTTGACACAAACCTCGGGGGTGAGGTTTAAGGAGGACTTCTCAAGACGACCCAAAACTTAAGACCTCGAGTAGAGGCGATCCTAGCGACTAACATGGACAGTTAAACACACGATTGTACGACGAAAGGAATTGATCGCGATCCCGGCTCAAGATCAAAGAATTTTAACATTTTTTTTGAAAACGACCGATACTCGTGAGTAGAATTTTGACAAAGATGGTTTTGTAAATTAAGGTGGCGATGGTGTGGTGACATCGTTTGTGGTAAGAGGAAACGTTGCTACGCACACGCGCTGGAAATCAAGTGATAGCAAAGGCGAAAAAATGTTTTTTTTTTCGAAAAGGGAACAAGTTTTTTTTTTAAAAATGACTACGTGATTCTTTTATCGAGACTACTATTGATTAGTTAGTTCGATATTTGCGGTGTATGTGGTGCTTTAAAAGTGTGACTAAATCCTTGTCAAGGGTTTAGGTAGTGAATAGTGTTTCTTAGAAAAGTTGTTTTTTTTTCTTTAAAACGAGCGATCCATGTTTGTCGGTTGTAATGAACAACATTCGACCATGGGCGGTGGTGTGTTGCGAAAAGTGTTTCGAGAATGTAACCGTTTTGGATTCCTCGGCTTCATTAATTGAAGTTTCGGTTGTGTCAACGGTGCGTGTGTGAGAAAAACATCTTTTGTTTTGAAAATAAAATGTAACCGTTTGGTGTGCCCTGACCTCATTAATTGGGAGTCTCAGTAGTATTAACGGTACTTGTTGTTTTGACGGACATCACTTTTAACCGTGAGACGGCGTTTTGAAAATGTGTTTTGTTTTGAGAATGTCGAGTGTAAATTTTGCCATGGTGATGGCGTCTGAAAGTGTATGTTTTTTTTGAAAACATCGAGTTTGAAATTTTTCATGACGACATCTCGAAACGTGTTGTTTTTTTGAAATCGTGACTTGACCGGAGAATTGGCGTTTCAAAAATCATTTTGAAAAGATGAGATATTTTTCGAAAACGGAATTGGGTGCGGTTGAATATGTTGGCGTGGTTGAATCCGAATTTTAGTGTTTTATTTGGGTTGGATTGTTCATACACGCTACACATAACTAGGAATGCATACACTCATGCAGGATGCAGACTCGGGTAGGTTTAGGGTAGGCTACCGCCCACGAATAGTCTTTACTTAGGCATTGACAATGGTCTGGGGAGACGAGTATCATACCGTTCGCTCGGAACTATCCGCTTATTAATCCCGCGGGGTACGCTTTAGGCGGCCGGAGCGTCAATCGAGGATCTCTCCGCGTGTCCCTAGAGATCTTACCGCGAAAAGGTCGATTGGTCCTAATATCGGTTAGGGTGGGCTTTTTAGGGCCAAAACCTGTAGTGACCACAACTAGGAACTAAGAAATGAGCTTCACTGACCTCGTTCAAGTTACACCACCGCTGGAAACTTGTTTCCAAATCCCCAGCGGAGTCGCCAAACTGTGAATGTCCGTCCTCACCGCCCGGCGCCCCGAGCGTGCCCGCGCAGGACCGACCCGTTTTTCAACGTGTGGCGGCGACCACCCACGCGTCCCCCTCCCTGTCGGGGGCCGGTCCGATCTCGCATACGGGGCGAAATGTCGAACCTCGATTTGGATGACGATCCGGACTTGTACTAGACGGGTGTGGGGCACCCGTGTTTCCGTTTGTGAATCGATCGAGTCGTGGTTGTAAATGTTTAAAGGCCGTTTTGTTTGGTAAGGCGACCTTTTTAGTGAACTGAAGTTGTCGTTGATTTGTGGAGTCGCCACTGAGTCAAATTATGGGGATTTGGAAACCGTTCAAGTCAACTTTGATCCCTTGCCGGCTCAAAACTGAGTGGCACGGGACCTAAAGATAAAGGCTTGTACCCTTAAGCACTCCATGCCTGGAATGACTCTCGTTGCCAATGGTTTCGGACATCCGGAAACCTTTGATTCTGAGTAAGGGGTGAGGGTACGTATTGGGAAGCCAACATCCGATAGATGTCAGCGCCCAATCCCGCCCGCACTATAGCGGCCTCTACTAATCAATCGGTGGGCTGATATCCTAGTTCTTTTGTCGTGGTGGAAATACTGTAACATCCGTTGTTTTAACCCTATACCTTTTGCTATGTCGGTTGTTTAAGGACAAGTAAGCTTTGTCGTCAAAGTAAATGTGTTTACATTCTTTGCATGCGATTTCACGTGACAGGCAGGCCATGAAAAGATGCACATAGGAGAGTAGAGAGTACTAGTATTATACGTATTAGCAAATCAGTTTTAACGCGATAATACGGATATTAGTCATTCTCGTGGTATACCTCACCTGGTATTCTGCTTAAGATGCGTTGGTTCGGTATTAATAGAGATGCGTCGAACCTAGTAAGGTTAGCACTGGGACTAATACGTAACCCGACCATCACTTTGTTCAGTCTTAGTTGTTTTACGTTTTGAATTCCGTGTTAGGTGATTTAGCATGCGATTATAAGGTCATAAAAGCGGTAAATCATACGAAAAATTGTAAATGCGAATGTAAGTAAATCACATAGTGAGGAGTTGCACCCTCGAAGTGTACACTAAACGGGACTCGATGCATAAATATTTTTGAGAACGGATCTCGGAATTACTCGGGTCTATTTAGTGTGTTTTAGTGTTTGTGATTGAACTTGGGACGTTACGTATTTTAGTGGATGTTTGTGGGCCTAGTGCCCACATCTATTATTGTCGTAGTTAGACATGGCAAACGGGTCATTCGATTCAATTTCAGATCGGGTTAAATCGATTCGATCATAATCGGGTTATCATAAATTTTAGTTTCAATTCGATTTCGATCGGGTTCATTTCAGTTAGCCACTTTTATCGGTTTATGTTATTTCGAGTCGGGTATGGTTCGGGTTGGGTCAATAGCAGGTCAGGTGAGTCTGGGGTCATAAATTTCTTGAGTTAAAAAATAAATAATTTGATTTTGTGTTTTTTATAACTTCAAGTTGTAGGTAATAATTTATAAAACCATTAATAAATAATGAATCAATGATGAAAAATCCTAAATTTGGATGTTTTTATGAAAAAAAAATATTTATTAATCAGGTCAATCAGTTCGGTTATTATTGGTTCGGTTATATTCGATTTCGGGTATCATTCGATTATATTACATTCGGTACAAATTCAATTAGATTCGGATTGAATCGGGTTTCGGGTATTATTTCAGGTTAATCCTATCGGGTGTTCGATCGGTTTCAATTCAGGTATTTTCGGTTGGTTTTTCGGGTTCGGGTTTACTTTGCCAGGTCTAGTCGTAGTGCATGATAATAGAAAGTGCGATTATGGAAATTTTTTGTTTAGATGGCAACCTAGTGACGATACGACTTTGACAGGCGGATCCTCCTAGCTTGACCAGTTATCCCGGCAGAGTTCCGTTACCGTTTAACCTTCCCGCGGCTACTCCGGCAGAGCTTCGTTAGTAAGGACTAGTTCTGCGGCTAATCCGGCAGAACCTGGGTACTAGTTTTGGAGCTAGTCGATCACAGGCACCTCGGTATCGAGTGGAGTGCTCAAAGGTGAGGAGTAGCGTTGATTTCGCTTTATATTGTTATCGGAACTACGATCGAGTGGATCGTTTGCCTCGGGTGTCGGAGTGCGATCCCTTAGCGAGAGTTATGAGGGAGAAGAGAGAATTGAATTGTGTGTAAATGAGAGCATGAAGGGGGGGTACACTACTACAAAATTGCTTTAAGGAACCACCCTTAACATACCTGTTAAATTGTCTAACCGATCTCTTAATATAATGAAACCATTTATTTAGTAAAACCGGTCTCTTAAAATCATTCCTAACACACTGGTTGGAGTATTTAACCGGTCTCTTAATTTAAGAGACCATCTACTATTCTTAACCGGTCTCTTATAACTATAAATAAGACATCGGTTAAACTATAGGACTGATTCCTTAAAGTAAGAAACCATTTATTTATTAACCGGTTTCTTTAAGAATTTCTAAACACGCGTATTTATAGGTGTTTTCGGCCCTCGTCGTCCATATAGGCGCGTGATCTGGGGCGGACTAAGACTCAGGAGCTTGGGTCCAGTCGTGGGGAGACCCAGGCGCGTCAGGTGGTGCGGTTGGAGTTTTGAAGATACGATTTTGATACTTTCCAAAACCGAGAGACGGGAGTGTGATACATAGCTTAGGGCTTAAGGGTTCCCGCGGCTTGACCTAGCACCGTGGGTTTAGTGGGCCTCGGGTGTTCATCCCGAGGTTCGCTTCGCGCGGTATTGACTCGGCTCGAGTTTCGGGACCAACTTCGAGGTCCCGATGTCGCAATTGATTCTAATTAGTGTCTATGCGACCGTAACGACACGACTAAGGCTGCCATCATGTTAGTTTATTTTGTCCGAATAATTTATTTAATCCGTTCTATAGAAAAACTATCTAGAACACCGCGAACCCGCGTCGCGTTGCAGTCCTATCGTCATCGGGTGTTTGTTGGGCACTTCTGCAGCCACCAGGTCCAAATCCGGGTGTCTACACTTTTGTTTTTGGTGTTTGTGTTGGGTGGGTATGATTTGTCGGTTTTGAAGTCTAGGATTATTGCTTTGTACCAGGGTTCTTCGAGGGTGTCGTCGGTTTCGATGTTGTGGATGTAGGTGGGTTTTTCGCTTCTTTCTACGCAGATAGGCGTAGAGAAGAGGTTGTCGGGCATGTTTGTTCGTGAGGCTAACTTGGATAGGGCATCGGCGAATTAGTTTTCTTCGCGGGGTATGTGTATGAAGTTGATTTCGGTGAATTGCTTGGATATTGTTTCTATTTCGGTTTGGTACGGGGCTAGGCTCTCACTATAGACCTTCCAGGTGCCCGTGGCTTGGTTGACTACTAGGGATGAATCTCCATGGACCCTAAGGTTTTTGACTCTTAGAGTTACAGCGGCTTTTAGCCCCATTAGGCAGGCTTCGTATTCGGCTGCGTTGTTGGTAACTGGGAAGTCTAGGTTGACTGATATGGGTGTGTGGTCGCCTATCGGTTGTTGGTTGTGTGGGTTTCTTATGTTGTGGTTTTTTTGGTTGGGGACGTCATTTATGGATTGAACTTAGGGTAATTGTTCCTGATATCTTTTTTAGGGTGAAGTTAAGTGGGCCGTTTGTTGTAGCCCTTGTGCTTTGATTAATTGTTGTCGAAAAATGGCATAGTATCGAGTTTCAAGCGAGGAAGTGCGTTACTAAAAATCAAGCAATGGTGGAGGCTTTTTGTAAAAAAAAGTTGTTGTTTTATTGATATAGTTAATAAACGGGTTAGGTGCCCGAGATATTGTTTGATGGGGAGGTGGAGGACAGGTCCCCTCGCACCTCATGGACTCAACACGAAAAAAAGAAGAAAAAAAAGACATTCATTATTGTTATTAAGTCTAGGCCCTCTAAATGAACTAGACTCTAACTAGGACCGGCTACGTCCTTAGGCATCAAGGCTTCCTCCTGGGAAGAGCACCTTGATGGCACCGCCCGTCTTAACCACTATAGACGTGGTTGCGTTATCGCTAGTTTCCCCGACGGTGATGTGCGCCGTTTGTGCTCTCACAGGAGGGAAGGTTCCGGCATCTACCAGGTCCTGGATGTCGTGTTTGAGGCGGTTGCAGTCCTCCGTGTCGTGCCCTCTGCCCTGATGATATAGGCAGTTGGCACTGGGATCCAAATCCACGTCCCGGACCCCGAGAGGTGAATCCGGGGTAGGAGCGAGCTGGGATAGTTGTCAGTCATCGTTGGCAATTATGAGTGCCTCGACGTAGGTCATGCCTAGGTCTGTCAGGCTCCTGAAGGGACGCCCCCCAAGGGCTGGGACGAACCTAGCCGACTTGAGTCTCATTCCGTCCCTAGGAATGAAGGGCTTTTCATCTACCTCCTCTTGTGGGAGGTTCTGTGTTAGGCACTCTGTTTTGTTGGCAACTCCTTCCAACTTGCCGAGTTGAAGGAGGATGGTTGTCGTGAGTGGCGGTCATTTGGGCCGTGGTGTTTTGGAGTTCTTTGACAAGTCCTAGAATGGTGTTGAGTTGATCGAGGTTGTTGCCGGAGGTCATCCTTAGATCTACGAAACAGAGCTGAAGATGAGACTGGATCCACCAGACGACTTAGAGACTCGATGAATGCTCTTGATCGAGCGACACGGAGACGAGACCCTCGATTCGCGCGTGTGTTGCGGTCATCGGATTAGGGACTCAGGTGCTTTAGACTCTTGGTGTAATCGGCGAAACGCCTAATAGACTTGTGCCTCTAGAATGAAACGATTTGACGCCAATCTCAGAATTGAGATTTAGAAAAGAGGACTTCTCGAGACGAGACGACCCAAAATGTAAGACCTCGAACAGAGGCGACCCTAGTAACTAACATAGACAGTTAATCACACGGTTGTACGACGTAAGGAATTGATCTCGATCCCGTCTCGGAGTCAAAGAGTCTTGATGCTCTTGAAAACGGATGAGCTTTTAAAACAAACTTTTTTGAAAGTGAGAGCTTGTAAAAATTGGTGTTACGATGCTTTAATGACATCGTTTGTGATGTGTTGAAAAGGTGTTGCTACGTGTGTGCCGATGATTCGATGATAGCAAAAGTGTAAACGGTGATTTTGTAAAAGAAGCGCGGTTCTAAAGGAACCGGTTTTGAAAATGACGATGTCATGCTTTTTATCGAGACTACTATTGGATAGTTAGTTCGACGTTTGCGGTGTAGACGGTGTTTGTGATGTCCGTGACGTTGCATCGAAGGTGTGACTAAATCCTTGTTATAGAATTCAGGTAGTGAAAGTGTATTTAGAAAACTTTTAAAATGGGCGATCCGTGTTCATCGATTCCACTAATTGGCATTTCGACGGTGGTGGTGGTGGTGCATTGTGATAAATATTCTGAGGGTATAACCGTTTTGGTTTCCTTGACTTCATTAATTGAAGTTTCGGTTGTGTTAACGGTATGCGCGAAAAGATGTTTTGAAAAATAAGACGTAACCGTTTTAGGTGCCTTGGTCCCATTGGTTGGGAATTTGGCGGCGTTAACGGTGTGTTTTTATGCATGAGTGTTTTCAAAGCAAAATGTAACCGTATAAGGCACCTTGATCCCATTAGTTGGGAGTTTGGCGATAATGACGGTCCTCGTTGTTATTTGAAAATGACGAGTTTTACTTTGGCCAAAGTAATGGCGCTCAAAAGGGTCTTTTGAAAATGTGGAGTGTAAAATTCGCCATGGTGACGGTGATAAAATGTTTTTAAAAAAATGTTTTAATTTGGCGAGGGCATTGGCGCTTAAAAGGCGGTTTTGAAAATAAGATCTTCTTTTTCGAAAACGGAGTTGGGTGCGGTTGAATATGTTGTCGTGGTGGAATCCAGATTTAGTGTTTTATTTGGGTTGTTCAAACAAGCTACACATAACTAAAAATGCGTACACTCACATACAGAATGCAGACACGAGTAGGTTACGGTAGGCTACCGCCCACGAATAGTCTTTGCTTAGGTGACGACAGGTCACCCGGGGAGGTGAGTGTCATACCGTCTGCTTAGAACCACTCGTTTGGTATATCCTCGGAATACGTGGCTACCTTGGACGGCCGGAGCGTCAACCGGGCAGCCCATGATCCTCAACCTCCCTCTCCACCTCAACCCCTAGCCAAGCCTCATTCTGCGCCGAGGTCTCGCCCTGAGTCCTAGCTAACCGCTCCCGAGGCCGAGCAATCTCGCTCTCCTGGGATTGAAGAAGTTGCAGCAGCTTGGCCTCTTCCGTCTCGAGCTCTGTCACCCGAGTCTCCAGCTGCCTCACCATATCCAGAGTATCCTGCAAAAATACCCACAATTTAGGAAAAGATACAAACAACCTAGAAAGCCAACCCTAGGTACGCATACTCACTGATCGAGGGCCCGAAGTATCACGGGAAGCCCTCGACGCATAGGCCCAGAAGCGGTTAGAAGCTTGCCACAACCGCTGATGGGAGATCGACGAAACTTGAGACATGAAGCCAAACGAATTAGCCAAACTAAACCTGACCCCTAGGAACAAAATTCGAGGCAAAACCAAAACTTACCCGGTATACTCGGTCACGCCACTCCATCTCGGCATCCATCTCCTCAGTAGAACACATGGGGGGAGGCTCCGTGAAGGCTACTACGGCCGCATCGACCCTGAGCAGCGTCAAGGGGAAGTTTGGGGGCTGAATGGCATCTGCCGGATCGGCCAGCTAAAGGAAAAGCGGACCGAGCAATATGCAAGCAAACACTAAACCGTAGAACAAAATAAGCCATAAAACAGAAACCGGGTACTCACCACGAGGCGGTGGCAAGTTAGCCGCTGGCTGACGTGGGACGGATAGGAGGCTCAAGGCACCAGTAGTGCATCACCACCTTCCCCATCCCTACCCTCGAGGACCTCTGCGACGATCAGTGGTCTAAACATGGTCCAAGGAGGATCAAATGGCACCCTGAAATCGTCATATAAGCACTGACGCACCAACCGTTCGCCTAGATACCACACCGGGCTAAACTTCGCAGGAAGGAGCATCCTCCTGTAGCTCCTAGGCCTCAACTCTGCCCTCACATACTCGGGCAGACCCTCGTAATCGGCCCAAGGACGGAACACAAACTACATAAGCAAAATCGACACTTCAATAATCCTAAACCTAGGGGGCTACTAAGTAATAAGACAAACAGTAAGAAGGAAACTTACATCTTCGAGGCGCAGCTGGTTCACCAGCACATTCTCTGACGGGTAGTGACTCGTCGTACTCTTGGCCTGAGCCAGTCTCCACTCGATCCCCGCCGGAAACCTAACCGGACGAGCACGCACCGTCTTAGGTGCCAATCGAGGGAAGTAGGAATAAATCCAATCCTGCAAAACCCCAAAAACATCATTAGCAAAACCAGACCGGACTAAGCAATACCCAAAAACAAATACAGAGACAGTAACTAACCTCTAGCACGAGACTTGGACCCACGATAGGCAAAGTTGAGGCCAATTCCACCTTTAGTGGCCTCGCCATGACTTTCAAGAAGCGGTTCATCCCCCCGAAAGCCGCGGTCACCCAATCAATGCGTCCCAGTTGATCTAATTCAGCTAGGAAAGGCAAAATCCTAGTACTAAACCTCTCACCCTTAGCCGAGAAGTGGGTCGATCCTAGGAAGTACCACAACCACATACGGGCATCCTGCACCGGTGTGTTGGGTGCTCGACCGTCTAATACCGCCACCCTCTCGAAGTGGTCGGTAATGTGCGAACTCAACAGAGCATGAGACGTACCATAAGCCTCACGCTCTAAACAATCCCCGATTCATCCACGGATCTCGTTGTTATCTAACTTAGGGCCCTCGGCAGCCCACCTAATCACCTTCGGACCCCAGGGTAAGCCCGTAATTACCCCGAAGTCCTCCAAAGTCATCCTGACCTCCCCAAAAGACATATGGAAGGTCGATGTAGTGTCATGAAAGCGATCTATCATCGCCCTAATCACCATAAGGTTGCACTTGGTCTTGCAACCTACCAACCGGGCCCAGTGCCCCACCACGGGACCCAAAGCCGTCCCCGCAATAATCTCCTTTGCCGCAGGGCTAAGCTTCTAAGAATAGATCTCTAAGCATGTCGTAAAACATGAGAAGGTCCTCATCGGACCTGGGGGCTGCAAACCGAGATAATACAAGCATAAAAAAACCAAACCAACCAAACTAAATTTAAAGCCTAAACTAATAAGCACGAGTCAAGGTACTCACCAGACCGTTCACGATACGGCTAGAGATGTGCAAATCAGGACGAAACAATAGCTGATGACCGCCCCAATCCCGAGCCCAAAGGGGGTCGTCATAACCAACCTCCTCGTCCTCGTGCACAGGATCCGGGACGTGAGCGCTTCCGGCAACCGTCACAAGTAGCCTACGCCTCGTAACTCTATCAAAGTCGGCCTCATTTATAGCCCCTGGTTTACGGCGTTGCGAAGGAACGCTTCGTCGTCTCTTACGAATCCCGCGGCGAGTAAGCGAGCTCGTCCCGGTGGCGTCACCACTAGTACTAGTCAAAGAAGCTCCCTCGGAACGCTCAGTATCATCTCTAGTTGCAAAACTAAGCAAAAACGCAAAAATACACACCTCAGGCCAGGCCAAAGCAGCACAAACGGGTCAAAAAAAGGTTAAAATTTCAGATAGAGATATCCGAAAAGTCCACTGGCACCCATTTTCGAACCCGGTCACAATAAAAGTGGTTTCGGGAAAATCCGACATCACTACGGTACTATTTGGCCCGTCGTAACTCACACAAACCCTCACGGAGTGCCGTAGAGGATATTCTAACTCACAAAAGTCGACATGGAAGTCACCCATAACGTCAAAAACACTAGTCGAGCAAAATAACGAAGGTCAAGTACGGGAATAACCGAGAAAACCGTCCCTAAACCCTAATATTACGAATTTAACCCATGGGAACCCATTGATGCACCTCAACACCTCTTATCAAGTTTATGACGACCCTAACAAGCTCTATTAAGGCCTAATTTAACAATGAGACCAAGAATAAACATCGAAACCTAGCAAATTCAAAATGCCCAAATCGATATTTTAGGGTTTAAGCAAAATCGACCCATAATCAACCCAATTAAGCAAAAATCGACAATAGGCAAGTAAGCAACACTTACCCGATGTCGACGTAATCGTGTATGGCAAAAATCGAGACGGAAATCGGTTGAACAAATCGAGGAGGCGAATTCGAGTCGGAGGATGTCGCGCATTTTGGTTTTAAGACGAATGACTCATTCCCTTTCCTTCGCTGACTTTAAATAGGTCCGACCCTCAAAATCCCTGGCGCCCCATGTCAAGCGTCCTTCTTTTGAACCGCTGGCAGCTAGGCGTCCGACGGTTAAGGTGCACAAGGACCCGCGTCCAATTACTCAGCCCAAAGCAAAGTCGGGAACCAATGAGACATAGTACCCGATAATCGTAGGACGCACCCTCCTATTTTAAATAAAATAAGCAAGGGCGGGACAGTTTACTACCCCCCAACCTATAGATCAAGCCTCAAAACCTCCTCCAATTTAAACCGGCCCCGAACAAAAAATAATAATAATAAACAACGAACATGAAAATCTCCAGCCAACGAGATCATTCATACCAAAGCACATGACGCGCCCAATATTCTATCTAAATAAAATAGATTTGCAATCTCAAAACGAGTCACAAAGTACTCAATCTTAAAACGAATCCCGAAGCACTCAAAGAAATCTATTAGTCTAAAACGAGTCCTAAAGCACTCAAAGCAATCTGTTATCCTAGCAAGTCCCTAAGCACTGAATTCACATCCCCAGAGGATTATTATTTTAACACATCCCCGGAAGAATTCCAAAAGCAAATGCAAACCCAAGAACTAATGCAAACGTCATTATGCACTCGTTAAAAGCTTACACATCAACACTAATAATTTGAAGGCAAAATTATCACTAAATCCAAACAACCACTCGTCAATAGACCAGGGATAGTCAGAAACTATCCCACAGAAAACAATAGGCCAGAGATAGTCAGAAACTATCCCGAAGAAAGCAATAGACCAGGGATAGTCGATCAGAAACTATCCCGAAGGAAACAATAGGCCAAGGATAGTCGTCAGAACTATCCCGAAGAAAGCAATAGACCAGGGATAGTCAGAAACTATCCCAAAGAAAACAATAGGACCGGGATAGTCAGAAACTATCCCGAAGAAAGCAATAGACCAGGGATAGTCAGAAACTATCCCAAAGAACTATCCCGACGAAAGCAATAGACCAGGGATAGTCAAAAGGTATCCCGAAGAAAGCAATAGGCCAGGGATAGTTAGAAACTATCCCGAAGAAAGCAATTGGCCAGGGATAGTGAGAAAATATCGCGAAGAAAGCAACTGACCAGGGAAGTAAGAAACCATCCCGAAGAAAGCGACAGACCAGGGATAGTAAGAAACTATCCCGAAGAAAGCGACAGACCACGGATAGTCAGAAACTATCCCGAAGAATGCAACAGACCAGGGATAGTCAGAAACTATCCCGAAGAAAGCAACAGACCAGGGATAGTTTGAAACTATCCCGAAGAAAGCAACAGACCAGGGATAGTTAGAAACTATCCCGAAGAGAGCAAAAGACCAGGAAGGAGTCCGTTCCAAAGAAAACAATAGTCCCGGGATAGTCAGAAACTATCCCGAAGAGAGCAAAAGTTCAGGAATGGATAGGATCCTATTCCGAAGAAAACAAATCTAAAATTCAACGCAGCCACCCGAGAGGGATAAATCTAATGCACCCACCCGAGAGGGATAAATCGAACGCAGCCACCCGAGAGGGATAAATCTAAAATTCAACGCAGGCACCCGAGAGGGATATATCTAATGCAACCACCCGAGAGGGATAAATCTAACGCAGCCAACCGAGAGGAATAAATCTAATATTCAACACAGCCACCCGAGAGGGATAAATCTAACGCAGCCATCCGAGAGGGATGAATCTAACTTAATGTAACCACCCGCAAGGGATTAAATTAAAACTAAGACACCAATAAAGACTTAAGCAAAAGGTCCATGTCAAAGACCGAAACTACTAAAACAACGAACCCAAGACAAGATAGCAAGCACGGACCCAAGCTCCGATAAGCGACCGCAGGCAAAGATGTCAGGTATGATTTCTAAGTCTTGTCTGACGAGCCTCAAATACGTAGTCCAACGGACTTAAAACGACCCAACCGGACAACCACCAGGTTGTAATCCTTGATTGACCTGGGCGGTTATACTTTGACTTTCGCCTTGTCCAAGCCTCAGTCAAAGTGGGGGCTTCTGTAGACACCCATATTTGGACCTGGTGGCTGCAGGAGTGCCCGAAAAACACCCGATGACGATCGGACTGCAACGCGACACGAGATTACGATACTTTAGATGGTTTTTCTATAAAATAGATCAAATAAATACTCGGAAAAATTAATTTAATATCAAGACAGCCTTAGTCGTGTCATTACGGTCGCGTCGACACTAATTAGAGTCAATTCCGACACCGGGACCCCGAATCGGCCCCGAAATATGCAAAGTCAATGCGTCGGGCCGAGTAAACATAGGGATGCGCATCCGAAGCCCACCCGACGCTCGACGCGCAAGGGTTACGGGAATGCTTAATCCCTAAGTTAACACAATATTACGCATCTTCTCCGTTTTGGAAAGTTTCGAAATCGGATCTTCAAAATCCCAGGTGCCTTACACACCAGGCGTCCTAGTCGTCATGCGCATGACCCCAGGCGTCTGAGTTCTGGTGCGCTGGAACTCAGGCGTCCTAAAGGTTGAACTGCGCGAGCAACTATAAATACCCACCTCATTTTGTTCATTCGACACACAATTCATTCCTTCTCTTCTCCCTCTTACTCTTTACGAGTTTCCCTCTCTAACATAGGTCGCACTCCGACACTAAGTAACGATTCACTCGATCTTTTAGCGAATCGACGCTACTCCTCACTCTCGAGCCCCCCACTCGACCCCGAGGAGCACTTTGATAATGTCAGACGTGGACATTAGGTCCATGGCACGTTATAAACATACGTAACGTCCTCAACTTCAACCATAAGCACTAAAATACCCTATTTAAACCCGAGTAGTTCCAAGATTCGTTCTCAACTATCTACGCATCGTGTCTAGTTTAGTGTACACTCCGAGGGTGCAACTCCTCACTATGTGATTTACATGCATTTCGCATTTACCGCTTTCGTATGATTTACCGCTTTTGTGACCTTATAATCGCATGCTAAATCACCTAACACGAAATTCAAAACGTAAACAAGCTAAAACTGAATAAAGAGATGGTCGGGTTGCTAAAGATGAATAAAGCGACGGTCGGCTTCTGTATTAGTCCCGATGCTCACCGCCCGTGGTTCGATGCATCCGTATTAATACCAAGTCGACGCATCTTAAGCAGAATACCAGGTAAGGTATACCACGAGAACGACTAATATCTGTATTATCACGTTAAATCTGATTTGCTAATACGTATAATATTTAGTACCCTCTACTCTCCTACGTGCATCTTTTCATGGCCTGCTTGTCACGTGAAATCGCATGCAAAGAATGTAAACACAAACTTTGACGACAAAACTTGTTCTTAAACAACCGACTTAGCAAAGACATAAGGTTAAAACAATGGATGTTACCGTACTTTCGCCACAATAAAGGAACAAAGTTATCAGCCCACCGATTGATTAGTAGAGGCCGCTATGTGCAGGCGGGATTGGGTGTTGACGTCTAGCGGACGTTAGCTTCCCAATACGTACCCTCACCCCTTACTCAGAATTGACGGTTTCCGGATGTCCGAAACCTTTGGCAATGAGAGTCATTCCAGGCATGGAGTGCTTAAGGGTACAAGTTTTTATCTTTAGATCCTGTGCCACTCAACTTTGAGCCGGCTAAGGATCAAAGTTGACTTGAACGGTTTCCGAGTCCCTATAATTGACTCGATGGCGACTCCACAAATCGGCAACGAATTCGGTTCACTAAAAAGGTCGCCTTAATAAACATATCGACCTCTAAACATTTACAACCACGACTCAATCGATTCCAACGGAAACAAGGGTTCCCGCACCAGTCTAGTACTATTCTGAATCGTCATCCAAATCGAGGTCCGACCGATCACCCCGTACACGAGATCGGACCGGCCCCCGACCGGGAGGGCCTACGGGGGTTGCCGCCGCGATGAAACTGGGTAAGTCCCGCACAGGCGCGCGCGGGGCGTTTGGCGGTGCAGACGGACGTCCACAGTATACTTTAAACTAAGTCTCGGTCGGTCAAAACTAGGTCTATACCAATACCGATGTCTCTCTCGTAAATCAGGACAGACTTCCTAAGCCGAATTGTACTTAGAACATGTCGCGAAACCCATACGAGTTCGGCCATAGATGTCTTTAGCGCACCCATGTAGGAATGCACCATGGTATAGTGGGACGTCGGTCACACGTTACCGGCCCGGGACTAAAAGGGGTTATGCATGAACTATCGAACTAATGTGCGCACGTTAATAGCCGAACGATTTCTCTTCGAGTCTCACCCTCAGAATTTGTAGACACCCGCATTTTGACTGCTTGTGTCTATAGCAGTCTCCAACAAAACATTTGATGATGATCGGACGTAAACAAGCATTAATACGCTCGAATACGGCCTCATAATCTATAGTATCCATCATGGACACTTAACGGGGTGTGAATCTCCCAAAACCAACCCCAAATTCAGACTCAGTGGGACGTTCCCGATAAAATAAAGCTAATTTGAGCGAAAACCGTCACCGGGGGCAAAATCGTCTTTTGCGAGCGAGCCAAAACTGGTCAAAGTCGAAAAACGGAGTACGAAATAAACCTTGCGCTGCGTCCAGGTACAAAGCGAATCAAGTCAAAATCAAAGCAAATCAATCAACCAATCAAATCAAAACCTACCATAACCAAACCCGAGATTCCCTCACCCGGTCAAGGGCACTCGATCAAGTGACCCCCTAAAAATCGACCTGGGATCCTCCAATAGGGCACTCGATCGACTGCACATAGGGCCACTCGATCGAGTGACCCTAGACGGCGTTCAAGCCTATAAATACCCCCCATATGCACCACATTTCACAACTTTTACACAACTTATGATCATCCCTTTCAAATACATTATTACAGGAGAATATAAGCGAACCTTCCTTACAAGTACAAATCGATGTCAAATACAAATCGATAAAGAAAGTAATCAAACGTACTTCCCTTGCCATTAATGGTACGACTAGACATATGCAAATTCGGACGGAGTATTAGTTGTCGTCCATCCCAATCCCTAGCACAGACGAGATCAACATAAGCTACTTCCTCGGTCTCGTCAGCTGGCCTAGGTACCCGTCTTCTCCTATAGATCGTGACAGGCAAGACACACATCCTAACTTGCTCAAAATCGACCTCATTTATTTCCCCGTGCTCCAGCCTCAAAATCAGTCTCTTACGAGCCATCCGGGGAGTCGGGGAACTCGAACTGGAAGCCTCACTGGTCGTGCCAACTATAGGGACCTCGTCAGAACGTCCCGTGACATCTCCAGCTGTAAAACAAAGCAAAGAAAACATCCTGGGTCAGGTCTGGACAACCCAGACGGGTAAATATAAGCTCAAAATTTTCAATCGGGATATCAAACTTCTAAAAAGCCCACTAGCACCTATTTTCGACCACGGTTGCCAAAAAAGTGGTTTCGGGAAAATCCGACATCGTTATGGGCTCATTTGGTTCGTCGTAAGCCTCACAGTCTCACAAATTGACCTAGAGTGCATTTCGTGTCACGAAAACCGACGTACAAGCTACACACAACATCGCAAGCAATAAACTAGTAAATTTACAAGAGTTAAGTACGGGAACAATCGGGAAATCGGTCCCTAAACCCTAATTTTAGAAATATGGTCATGGGAGGCCATTAAAGAACCTTCAAGCTTTCATTTCAATCAAATAACTACACCTAAAAGTTCCATACTACCCTAATTCGGAAAGGGAACAAAGAACAAGTATCAAAACGTAGCAAGAATAAAACACCCAAATCAATTTCTAGGGTTTAAGCAAAATCAATTCAAAATCGTACTAATCAAGTTCAAATCGACAATAGTGAGTAAAGGACACTTAGTTGGGGTCGACATTATCGAGATTGAGCAAATATCGAGCTTAAAATCGGTAGCAATGGCGAAGGGATGAATATGAGACGATGGAGTAGAGGCATCGGGGTTTTGGAACAAATGAACCGTCGCCCCTCAAATCGCGCTTTTATCTGGGTCGATATAACAAAATATCGACCACCTCATTACAGGCGCCCGATTTCTGCAGCGCTGGAGTGCGCCCAAGTGTTGGGTCGCCCGAAGGCTCGCGCCTAACTTTTCAGCTTAGGACAAAGTCGACTTAGTTTAGACAGATTTCTCAGTACCCGAAGGGCATGTACCCATCCACTAGCAAAGAAAAAATAGCAAACCGCATTATCATCCCCAGTAGAGCCACCCCTTATACTACACCATCCCCATCAGCGCATCCTGTAAAGCCAGCACAGCCCGTTATGAAAACTAACAAAAATCCCCAGCGGTACCCATCAATTCAAACCACTCTCGCAATACCAAATACAAATAGCAAACCCTCCGACAACATTGCAAATACAAACCAATTACCCCATCAAATCTTCTATGCAAAGCAACCAACCTGCATCCTCATCGGAAAACCACAAACCTTAGTCCAAAATACAAGACAACAAGAAGCAATACAAAATACAATTATGCACTTGCCAAGAGTTTATGCAACGATCACAGGAAAGATCAAAATTCAAATAAAACTACCAAAAAAATATACAGCCACTCAAGGATATGCAAAGCCCAGGAACAGATAGGAACCTGTTCCAAAGAATACAATAGGCAAAGCTCAAGAACAGACAGGAACCTGTTCCAAAGAACACAATATGCAAAGTCCAGGGATAGACAGGATCTATTCCAAAGAATACAATATACAAAGTCCAGGAAAAGACAAGAATTTGTTCCAAAGAATACAATATGCATAGACTAGAAGAGTACAATATGCAAAGTCTAGGAACAGACAGGAATCTGTTCCAAAGAATACAATGCGTAAAGTCTAAGGCTTAGATAGGGAATCTATTACAAAGAATACGATTGCAATGTTCAGGGATAGACGGGGTCTAATCCAAAGAATACATTTACAAAGGCCAGGGACAGACTCAAACACAGGGTCTATTCCAAAGATCAAAACACTAATCAACTGCAATAACTCTTCAAACCCACGTCAAAGTAAGCAAATCCAGATCAAACTTCATAAAAACAACCACAGGCGAGGAGGTCAGGTATGATTTCTAAACCTTGGCTGACGAGCCTCAGTAAGTAGTCCAACAGACTTAAAACAACCAGAGCGGATAACCACCATGTCGTATTCCTCGATTGACCAGGGCGGCTGTACTTTAAATTTCGCCTTGTCCAAGCCTCTGTCAAAGTGGGGGCTTCTGTAGACACTCAGATCTGAACCTAGTGGTCGCAGAAGTGCCAAGGAAACACCTGATGATGACTGGACTGCAACACAACACGGTTTTAGACGGTTTTTCTATAGAACAGAGCAATTAACTACTTGGAAAAATTAATTCAACATCAAGACGGTCTTAGTCGTGTCATTACAGTCGCGTCAACACTAATTAGAGTCAATTTTGACTCCGGGGCTCCGAATCGGTCCCTAAACACGCAAAGTCAACCCGAGTCAACGCGTGTGGCTGAGTCGAACCTTGAGATGCGCTCCCGAAGCCCAGTGACGTGCACGTTAGGGCAAGGGATGAAAGTCTTAACGTGCAAGCAAGCTTTAAGATCACGTATAATCTTCGCTTTGGAAACTTTTCAAATCGGATCTTAAAAATCTCAGGCGCACGTGAGAGCTGCATCGCCTGAAGTGGGCGTCTCACTTTTGGGTCGCACGACGTGCTGCGCCTTAAATCTCGGATTGAACTATGAAAAAAACTATAAATACCCCCCTCCCTCGCTCATAATCGACAGAACACAATTATAACATCTCCCTCTCTACGAGCTCCACACAACTTGCAACTCTTCTCTAGCATCGCACTCTACGACATTAGGAACGATCCATTCAATCGTTATCTCCTCCATTCACATTCCACGAATAAACACTACTCTTCGGAGTTCCTACAAGTTCCTGACTCGCACAGACGAACAAGGGCATCCGTTTTGATTCGTCGACTTGCTCCACAGTAGTGAAGCTCTGCCGAAATCGTCGCAAGACGCTAGGAGGATCATCTCGTCAAAGTTAATAACGTCACTAGGTTGTCATCTAAACCAAACTTTACATATCGCACTTTAATTATGCATTTCAATAACGTCGAGTCCAACCTATGTGGATACTAATTCCACGACCCTAGGAAATACCACAACCACAGCCGGGCATCCTGCTCCGGCGTGTTGGGTTCTCGACCCTCTAACACCGCCACTCGGTCGAAGTGATCGGTGATGTACTCACCAGAGCATGAGGCGCACTATAAGCCTCACGCTCCAAACAATCCCCGATGAGGCCCCGCACCTCATCGCTATCTAACCTAGGGCCTTCGGCGGCCCACCTAATCCTTTCCGGACCTCCTCACTAGCACCAACCGAGGAAGTTCCCTCGAGACGATCGATATCATCTCTAGCTGTAAATCTAAACATTAAAAAAAAAATGCATCTCTAATCATGCTAAAACAGCTAAAACATGTCAAACTAGGGTCAAAATTTTTGATAAGGATATCAAAATTCCGATAAAGCCGCTAGCATGCATTTTCGTTCCCGGTCACAATGGAAGTGGTTTCGGGAAAATCCGGCATCGTTACAACACCTTTTGGTCCATCTTAAGACATACAAAACCTCACGAAGGGTCCTAAAGGTCATCTTAGCCCTTAATAATCGACAAGAGAGCTACCCACATCCTCACACACACTATTTGGGTAAAATTACGCAAAATAAATACGGAAATAATCGGAAAACGGTCCTTAACCCTAGCATTCCAAGCACATTCCCATAAGGAGGCATTTTCGCACCTCGAAAACCCTTATCAAGCTTATAACTACTTTAACAAGCTCTAATCAACCTTAATTTAACAAATGAGATTAAGCACAAAGATCGAAACTTAGTAAATCAAAAACACCCGAATCGATTTTCTAGGGTTTTCAACAAAACGAACTCATAATCAATCGAATCAAACAAAAACGACAACAAACAGGCAAAGAACACTTACCCGGAGACGACATTGTCGTAAATAACGGAAATCGAGACAAAATTTGGTGAGAAAAGTCGAGAAATCGATTTAAAGGCGAAGGGGGTGACGCGCTCGAGTTTTAGATCAAATGAACGAGCGCCCCCAATTTTTCGATTACTTAAACAGACCCGACCCACGAAAATCCTACCGCCCCAAGCGACGCGCATGAGTCCTAGCACGCTGGGGGCTAGGTGCCTGAATATTAGGGCGCAGACGGATGCGCGTCTAAACGGCCCAGTACAGACTAAAGCAAAACAAACTAGACTCGAAGTTCGATACACATAAAAACACGCACCTTTAAAACAAGCAAAATAACAATAACGGAGCAATTACTAATCAA
This sequence comes from Agrostemma githago, assembly GCA_958450325.1. NCBI lineage: Eukaryota > Viridiplantae > Streptophyta > Magnoliopsida > Caryophyllales > Caryophyllaceae > Agrostemma > Agrostemma githago. Next base: position 17,140,875 of record OY288260.1, on the reverse strand, counting down.
CATCGATAATGCATTCTCGATAATGAAAGAAACATAAGAACCGTACTTAACCTAAACGTTGCACCCAAATGCATAATAAAGCAATTCGAACTAATCTAAGTGAACTCTGAGCAAGACTCAAATGCATAAACAAACTGAGACAAAAAGCAAGAACAAACCCGAACAAAATAAGACAAACCTGCAAAACAAAATACAACCAAAACGAATAAACAAACAGCAATTCTGCCCGAGGGACCTTAGTATCTTAGGGGCACACCAACAGCAATTTTGCCCGAGGGACGTTAGTATCCCGGAGGCATAGCAACAACAATTTTGCCCGTGGGACGTTAAGATCCCGGAGGCACAACAACAGCAATTTTGCCAGAGGGACGTTAGAATCCCGGAGGCACAGCAACAACCAATTTTGCCCGAGGGACGTTAGTATCCCGGAGGCACAACATAAATTTTTTGTCCTAGGGGTCAGAGCATCCCTGAAGACATCTGCTCGAGTGGAGACTGACGCCCTCGAGTAGTTTATAACAGCAATTTTGTTCTAGGGGTCAGAGCATCCCCGAAGACAGCTGCTCGAGTGGAGACTGACGCCCTCAAGTAGTTTACACCAACAATTTTTTCCTAGGGGTCAGAGCATCCCCGAAGACAGTTGCTCAAGTGGAGACTCACGCCCTCGAGTGGTTTACTACAACAATTTTGTCCTACGGGTCAGAGCATCCCCGAAGACAGCTGCTCGAGTTGAGACTGACGCCCTCGAGTGGTTTACAACAACAATTTTGTCCTAGGGATCAGAGCATCCCCGAAGATACCTGCTCGAGTGGAGACTAACGCCCACGAGTAGTTTATTACGGTTCAATTTGTCCTAGGGGTCAGAGCATCCCCAAAGACAGCTTCTCGAGTGGAGACCGATGCCCTCGAGTAATTTATCTTGTTTATTTCGCCCAAGGGGTCACAAGCATCCCAAAGATAAGTGTTTAAGTGGAGAGTGACGCCCTCGAACATTTTATTTCGTCAAGGGGTCACAAGCATCCCAACAGTGTTTGTTCAAAATAGAAGGCAACACATATGAACATTCCTTACACCCACGCTTAACGCACACGAAAACACTTAAAATTGAACAAAACCTTTAAATAAACCGAAGAAGACAAAGCGCGCGCATAAAGAATGAAGAACGAGATGACTAGCAACGGCCCGGGCCCAAGCAAGCAATCGCAAGCGAAGACATCAGGTATGACTTCTAAGCCTTGGCTGGCGAGCCTACACGCGCAGTCTAATGGACTTAAAACAACCAGATCGGACAGCCACCAGGTCGTAATCTTCGATTGACCTAGGAGGCTATACTTTGACTTTCGCCTTGTTCAAGCCTCAGTCAAAGTGGGGGCTTCTGTAGACACCTAGATTGGGACCTGGTGGGTGCAGAAGTGCCCGACAAACACTCGATGACGATAGGACTGCAACGCGACACGGCTTCGCGATGTTTTAAGTAGTTTTTCTACAGAACGGATAAAATAAATTACTCGGACAAATTAAACTAACATGATGGCAGCCTTCGTTGTGTCGTTACGGTCGCATAGACACTAATTAGAGTCAATTTTGACGCCGGGACCCCGAGTCGGTCCCGAAACTCGAACCGAGTCAACACCGCGCCAAGCGAACCTCGGGATGCACACCCGAGGCCCACTAATGTTCACGGTGCTAGGGTAGCATGCACGGAAGCCTTAGCTCCCAAGCTTTGTATTATACTCTCCCTTTCGGTTTTGGATAGTATCAAAATCGTATCCTCAAAATCTCAACCGCCCCACCTCACGCATCTTAGTCTCACCGCGCCTAAACCCAGGCGCCTGAGTCTCAGTGCGCCTCAACTCAGGCGTCCATGTGGGCGACGAGGGCTGAAAACACCTATAAATACCCCCCTTCACCTCATTCAATCGACACAACTTCTCATCTTCTCTTCTCCCACTACATTCTCGCTAAGGGCTTGCACTCCGACACCCGAGGCAAACGATCCACTCGATTGTAGTTCTGATAAAAAAAAAAGCGACATCGACACTACTCCTCACCTTCGAGCCCACCACTCGATCCCGAGGTGCCTGTGTTCGACTAGCTCTAGTCTAGTAACGAAGTTCTGCCGGATTAGCCACAGAATCAGTCCATAGTAACGAAGCTCTGCCGGAGTAGCTGCAGTAAGGGTCAACGGTAACGGAGCTCGGCCGAAGTCACTGGTCAAGCTAGGAGGATCCGCCTATTGCAGTCGTGTCGTCACTAGGTTGCCATCTAAACAAAACTTTCCATATTCGTACTTTCTTTTATTATGCACTACGACAACACTAGATGCGGACCACTAGGTCCGCAAGCACTTACTAAAATATGTAACGTCCTGACTTCAACCGCAAAACACTAAAACACACTAAATAGACCAGAGTAATACCGAGATCCGTTCTCAAACAATCTATGCATCGCGTCCCGTTTAGTGTATACTCCGAGGGTGCAACTCCTCACAATCAGGCCCGTCGAAGGGCATGTCCACCCGGTTCTTGGAACCGGGGCCTATTCCGTGAGAGGGCCTCAATAGCTTATAACAATGTATATAATACATACAGCTGTGATAGTGGTGGAGTTAGTAAATATAGCGCAGTGGTAGCCTTCTGCAGTGGAAACCTCTCTCTTCTGCAGCATCGGGGGTTCGAACCTTGAATGGCGCATTTTCCCCCCTTCCATTAATGTTATTTTTCTTCCTCTGTAATTTTGTTTCTTTCCGTCTTTAATTTTTTGGCGCTTTTCTAAATATAAAAAATACGAAGTATATTGCCTTTAACCTAGATATCCATTTTAATTATAAGTTATGGGCGATTTATTAAATTTTTATGGTCTTTTTTTAAAAAAGATAAAATTCGTGCAATATATCGAAGGTAACAAACGATTGAGATGAAAGTGATATAATATGGTTTTTCAAAATAACTTAAAAATATATGAGACGGTGTTTAGTATAGGGCCTCCCGAAAATATTTGACACCGGACCTCCGAAAATCATTCGACGACCCTGCTCACAAAGTGATTTACTTACATTCGCGTGGGTGCCCGCCGCCACACGTTGAAAAACCTGGTCGGTCCCGCGCGGGCACACGCGGGGCGCCGGGCGGTGCGGACGGACGTCCACTCCCGGATGGACGCCTGTGTCCAGGTGCGCCAGGACTCAGGCGCCTTGGCTTAGGCGCAAGGTGAGTCGCTCGGGATTTTGAAGATATGATTTTGATACTTTCCAAAACCGAGAGGTGAGCGTATAATAGAATACTTGGGGATTAAGTTAATAATCTAAAGATGGTAAAAAGAATGAGGTTAAGAGGAACATCATGAGCAAGGGTGTCTTGATTCTAGTCGCTTTATTAACATGTTTATTAGGTTTTCTCATCGAGTATCTAATTTAGATTTGTAGTTAATTATCTCCACAGTGTAGAAGGAAGAGATAATGTCCTATGATTGTAATTAATTGTTTGTTATTAATAAAATTTAATTACTATTTAATGTATTTGAAATTGGGGCGCCTATTTTGTTTTTTTTATAATTCAGCAGTTCAATAGACATAGGGCGTACAAAATAACCCATCTCTATACTATTACAATAAACATAGGACAAACAACAACCCATGTCTATATTTATCAATAGACATGGGTTAATTCTGCAAACCTATGTCTAATATAAATATAGACATGGGTTATTACAAAAACCTATGTCTATGTTTTAGACATAGGTCGTGCGACCTATGTCTAAGTATTTGACAATAGATGTCACTCAACTTAACATGGGTCGCGAAACCCATGTCTATTAGTGAAAATAACCCATGTCTATTTGATGTTTTGTAGTAGTGTAGTTACTCCCCGCTGACTGTGGACCCTCCTTTCAGGTCTTTCGAGATGCTGATGAATGTGATGTTGTTGGAGAAGACCTATGGAGAGAGAGACCTTTATTTAAGTTTTTTTTTTTTTTTCATTTTGAACACTTTTGAATAATGTATTAATTTGACTGTCGAGATAGTAATGATTCGGATTTGGTCGGGTGTTTCCGCCACCTTTGACCCTATTATTAATACTATTTATATTATTAAAATTTTTTAAAAATCCGGGTTGTTACAAAATCGAGCACAAATCATATAATATTTCTGCTCGATTTGATAAAATTAGCGATCTCCCAAAATTAAAAAGCAATTTCGAAATCCAGAACAAATTGCGAAATGAACCCTATTTCGTACAGGGGGCACTCGATCGAGTGGCAATCCAAAAACCGAGGCAGGAGGTCCTTTTGAGGAGCACTCGGTCGAGTCCCTCAATGACTCGATCGAGTGGCGACTCACTCGGTCGAGTCCCTCAATGACTCGGTCGAGTGATACCTCAAATTCCGGGACAGAAGCTTTTTCCGAGGTCCACCCGGTCGAGTCCCTCAATGACTCGATCGAGTGACCTTTATCACGTCAAATCCGTGAGTCCCACAACGTCTTTCGAGTCTCGATATTATTTTTCTATGACTTCGGTCAACACGTATCAAGTCTATCACGTGATTTACTCTTTCCAAAATCATCCATCATGCCATTTACGTCATTCTATAGCATTCTATATTATTCGCAAACCGTTATTATCGTTACTAACACGTTTGTTTCTATTTTTGGATTTTATTTCCGTTATTTGTTTTATTGTACTAAAATGAATCTCACATGCTAAATACAACTTTGACGTTAATTTAGATACATTAAATCGACATAGTAACTAAATCTAATTTTCGCATGTTTAGTCAAAATACTGTTTGCATAGCAGTGCATTGTATTACTAACGCGCGTATTCGAAAGTCAAGCGATATCTCAGTAGAGGCCGCTAAGTGCGAGCGGGGTTGGGTGTTCTTTGTGAACTTTCCAACACGTACCCTCAACCCTTACTCAGAACCATGGTTTCCGGATATCCGAACCCATTGGCACACGAGAGTCATCCAATACACGGTATCCGCTAATGTCGGTATCGGTAATAAATACAAAGGGACGAACCCCATAAACTCTGACATCCGAAATGGGCCATACTTTGTGCATGGCCCACTAAGTTATAGAGTGGGTTCGAACGGGCCCGAACTCCCACAAAGTTCGGTGGTGACTCCACTTCGATTTAAATTTCAATTCGATCCATCTCACATGAGATTCATTCGCCTCCTTAAACTCGCATGTGGCCGCGTCGGGGTGGACCTTGTGGACGTCCGTCCGCACCGCCCAACGCCCCGCGTGCGCCCGCGGGGGACCAACCCGGTTTTTCAACGTGTGGCGGCGGCTACCCATGCAGCCCCTTCCCTGTCGGGGGCCGGTCCGATCTCGCGTACGGGGCGAAGTGTAGAACCTCGATTCGAATGAGGATCTGGACTTGTACTAGACAGGTGCAGGCACCCGTGTTTCCGTTTGGGAATCGGTCGAGTCGTGGTTGTAAATGTTTAAAGGCCGATTTTTTTTGTAAGGCGACCTTTTTAGTGAACTGAAGTTGTTGCTGATTTGTGGAGTCGCCACCGAGTCAATTATGGGGACTAGAAAACCGTTCAAGTCAACTTTGATCCCTTACCGGCTCAAAGTTGAGTGGCACGGGACCTAAAGATAAAGACTTGTACCCTTAAGCACTCCATGCCTGGAATGACTCTCATTGCCAATGGTTTCGGACATCCGGAAACCGTCGATTCTGAGTAAGGGGTGAGGGTACGTATTAGGAAGCCAACATCCGATAGATTTCAACACCCAATCCCGGCCGCACTATAGCGGCCTCTACTAATCAATCGGTGGGCTGATATCCTAGTTATTTTGTTGTGGTGGAAATACTGTAACATCCTTTGTTTTAACCCTATACCTTTTGCTATGTCGGTTTTTTAAGGACAAGTAAATTTTATCGTCAAAGTAGTTGTGTTTACATTCTTTGCATGCGATTTCACGTGACAAGCATGCCATGAAAAGATGCACGTAGGAGAGTAGAGAGTACTATTATTATACGTATTAACAAATCAGTTTTAACGCGATAATACGGATATTAGTCGTTCTTGTGGTATACCTTACCTGGTATTCTGCTTAAGATGCGTCGGTTCGGTATTAATAGAGATGCGTCAAACCTAATAAGGCGAGCACCGGGACTAATACAGAACCCGACCATCCTGCGGCTACTCCGGCAGAGCTTCGTTACTATGGACTGATTCTGCGGCTCATCCGGCAGAACTTCTTTACTAGACTAGAGCTAGTCGAACACAGGCACCTCGGGATCGATTGGTGGCCTCGAAAGTGAGGAGTAGCGTCGACGTTGCTTTTTTTATCGGAACTACGATCAAGTGGATCTTTTGCCTCAGGTGTCGGAGTGTGAGCCCTTACCGAGAATGTAGAGGGAGAAGAGAAGATTAGATGTTGTGTCGAATGAATGAGGTGAAGGCTAGGGGGGTATTTATAGGTGTTTTCGGCCCTCGTCGCCCACATGGACGCCTGAGTTGAGGCGCACCGAGACTCAGGCGCCTGGGCTTAGGCGCGGTGAGACTAAGACGCATGAGGTGGGGCGGTTGTGATTTTGAGGATACGATTTTGATACTTTCCAAACCCGAGAGGGAGAGTATAATAAAAAATTTGGGAGCTAAGGCTTCCGTGCGTGCTAACCTAGCGCCGTGAACATTTGTGGGCCTCGGGCGTGCATCCCGAGGTTCGCTTGGCGCGGTGTTGACTCGGTTTGAGTTTCGGGACCGAATCGGTGTGCCAGTGTCAGAATTCACTCTAATTAGTGTTTATGCGACCATAACGACACGACTAAAGCTGCCATCATGTTTGTTTAATTTGCCCGAGTAATTTATTTGATCCGTTCTACAGAAAAACTACCTAAAACATCGCGAACCCGTGTCGCGTTGCAGTCCTATCCTCATCGGGTATTTGTCGGGCACTTCTGCACCCACTAGGTCCAAATCTAGGTCTCTATAGAAGCCCCCACTTTGACTGAGGCTTGGACAAGGCGAAAGTCAAAGTATAGCCTCCCAGCTCAATCGAAGATTACCACCTGGTGGCTGTCTGATCGGGTCGTTTTAAGTTCATTAGACTGCGTGTTGTGGCTCGCCAACCAAGGCTTAGAAGTCATACCTGACGTCTTTGCTTGTGATTGCTTGCTTGGGCCCGGGCCTTTACTGGTCATCTCATTCTTGATTCTTTATGCGCGCGCTTTGTCTTCTTTGGTTTATTTAAAGGTTTTGCTCAATTTTAAGTGTTTTCGTGTGCGTTAATCGTGGGTGTAAGGAATGTTCATATGTGTTGGCTTCTATTTTGAACAAAAACTTTTGGGATGCTTGTGACCCCTTGACGAAATAAAGCGTTCGAGGGCGTCAGTCTCCACTTGAACACTTATCTTTGGGATGCTTGTGACCCCTTGGGCGAAATAAATAAGATAAACTACTCGAAGGCGTCGGTCTCCACTCGAGCAGCTGTCTTTGGGGATGCTCTGACCCCTAGGACAAAATGAACCGCAATAAACTACTCGAGGGCGTTAGTCTCCACTCGAGCAGCTGTCTTCGGGGATGCTCTGACCCCTAGGACAAAATTGTTGTTGTAAACCGCTCGAGGGCGTCAGTCTCCACTCGAGCAGCTGTCTTCTGGGATGCTCTGACCCCTAGGACAAAATTGTTGTTGTAAACTACTTGAGGGCGTCAGTCTCCACTCCAGCAGCTGTCTTCGGGGATGCTTTGACCCCTAGGACAAAATTGTTGTTGTAAACTACTCGAGGGCGTCAGTCTCTACTCGAGCAAATGTCTTCGGGGATGCTCTAACCTCTAGGACAAAATTGTTGTTGCTGTGCCTCCGGGATACTAACGTCCCTTGGGCAAAATTGGCTGTTACTGTGCCTCCGGGATACTAACGTCCCTCGGGCAAAATTGTTGTTGTTGTGCCTCCGGGATACTAACGACCCTCGGACAAAATTGTTGTTGCTGTGCCTCCGGGATACTAACGTCCCTCGGGCAAAATTTTTGTTGTTGTGCCTCCGGGATACTAACGTCCCTCGGAAAAAATTGTTGTTGTTGTGCCTCCGGGATACTAACGGCTCTCGGGCAAAATTGTTGTTGCTGTTCCTCCGGGATACTAACGTCCCTCGGGCAAAATTGCTGTTGTTGTGCCTCCGGGATACTAACGTCCCTCGGGCGAAATTGCTGTTGTTGTGCCTCCGGGATACTAACGTCCCTCGGGCAAAATTGTTATTGTTGTGCCTCCGGGATACTAACGTCCCTCGGGCAGAATTGTTGTTTGTTTATTCGTTTTAATTAAATTTTATTTTGCAAGTTTGTCTTATTTTGTTCGGGTTTGTTCTTGCTTTTTTCTCGGTTTGTTTATGCATTTGAGTCTTGCTCAGAGAGTTCACTTAGATTAGTTCGAATTGCTTTATTATGCTTTTGGGTGCAGAGTTTAGGTTAAGTGTGGTTCTTATGTTTGTTTCATTGTCGAGAGTGCGTTATCGATGTTGATTACTAATTGCTCCGTTATTGTTATTTTGCTTGTCTTAAAGGTGCGTGTTTTTATGTGTATCAAACTTCGAGTCTTGTTTGTTTTGCTTTAGTCTGTACTGGGCCATTTAGACGCGCATCCGTCTGCGCCCTAATATCCAGGCGCTTGGCCCCCAGCGTGCTAGGACTCAGGCGCGTCGCTTGGGGCGGTCGGATTTCCGTGGACCTGGTCTGTTTAAGTAATCGAAAAATTGGCGGCGCTCGTTCATTTGATCTAAAACTCGAGCGCGTCAGCCCCTTCGCCTTCAAATCGATTTCTCGAATTTTTTTTGCCAAATTCGTCTTGATTTTCCGTCGTACGTGACAATGTTGACTCCGGGTAAGCGTTCTTTACTTGTTTATTGTCGATTTTGTTTAATATGATTGATTATGTGTTCGTTTTGTTGAAAACCCTAGAAAATCGATTTGGGTGTTTTTGATTTACTAAGTTTCGATGTTTGTGCTTAATCTCATTGTTAAATTAAGGATGATTAGAGCTTGTGAAAGTAGTTATAAGCTTGATAAGGATTTTCGATGTGCGACTATGGCTCTTTGTAGACACCCGCATTTTGCCTGCTAGTGTCTATAGCAGTTCCCGACAAAACACCCGATGATGATCGGACGTAAACGTGACTTAATACGCTCGAATACGGACTCGGAATCAATAGTATCCGACGTGGGCATTTAGCGGAGTGAAAATCTCTCAAAATGAACCTCAAATTCAGGCCCAGTGGGCTGTTTCCAATAAAATGAGACTAATTTGGGTCAAAATCGACACCGAAAATAAAACCGTCTTTTAGCGACCGGGTCAAAACCCGGTCAAAGACGAATCTGTCTCATAAACCAGCCAAATACAAAGCTTCCAGAACAAGCGCCCAATCAACATTTCAAATTTCAAAAAGTTAACCACCTTCCTAAATTGGCTCACTCGCCTTATCCACTCGATCGAGTGGCTTGCCCACACTCGATCGAGTGCAGCTTCAAAAACCCGATCAGGCACCTTTATTGGGCTACTCGGTCAAGTGCACTAGGGCCACTCGATCGAGTGACCCTAGGTCGGGGGACGTTCTCTATATATACTCCCCCATACTCTTCACAAAGGGAACCTTTTTTTACACAACATTTTAAAACAAAACCCTAAGCAACACATTCAGGCAACTTATCAATCTCTACACATTACCACCTTTCAATCATCACCATCTACACACATACAAAAGTCCCGAGATCAAAACTCGTCAAAGACCCGAGAGCAACCTCTCCCAAACCAATCACACCATAACTCCTCCTACATTCTCGACACTCCCGCGCACACGCCGCTACGTTACAAGTTCGTTTCCGAGATTAAGCATGTAGGTTGAGGGTGTAATTCAAATCCCGACATCTCTTTCTCCTTTTTCTTTTCTTTTTGATTATATATACATATTTTTATTATTATTATTATTATTATTATTATTATTATTATTATTATTATTATTATTATTATTATTATTATTATTATTATTATTATTATTATTATTATTATTATTATTAGTATTAGTATTATTATTATTATTATTATTATTATTATTATTATTATTATTATTATTATTATTATTATTATTATTATTATTATTATTATTATTATTATTATTATTATTATTATTATTATTACTAACCGCTAACACTAACATTTTAATTTCGTGTATACTAACTGTCTAATCTAACACTTTTATTTATCGCAATCTAACATTTTTTATTTATTGTATCTAACTCCTAACATTTAATTTATCATTTACTAATTTTTATCCTTTCGTTACTAACATTTATATACCGTGTATATATACATGCTAGTACTAAAATTCGGATCCTAACCCGTTTGACTATGACGACGATCCAAAGTCCGTTTAATCCCTTTACGAGCAACGACGGAGGTGGCACCCTTTCGAGGAGCACCGCCCCAATGTACTCAAGGGCGTAACGAGATTGTGGTCGCTCATAGCTGAACGCGTAGGACTCCATTTTTAAGATTAGTGCGAGATCCGTTGATGAGAAAACCGACATCACATAATCCGCTAGGATTAGTATCGATGTCGTGACGCGGAGGACTACAATTTCGTCACTAATTAATTCTTTTCAATCTCATAACATCATTTTCATAAAATCTCGATGACGGTCTCATAATCGTATAATACACGATTATGGCACCGAAAACCGAGTTGAATTTCAATAATGCAATATTTTTATTTAACTCGGTCAACCATCGACTTTAAACAAATAAAAAAACTAAACGAGCCATGCCTCGTACAGGGGGCACTCGACCGAGTGCCATGGGCCACTCGATCGAGTAGCACCCAAAAAATCGGGCAGTAGCCACCTTAAGGGCACACTCGACCGAGTCCATGCCATGACTCGATCGAGTGGGTCCTGTAGCCCAGAAAACCGAGCGCTTTGATCATCATTTGAGCCTCGTCATTTTTTTACGACTTTTAGTCGACACGTGTAAAGTCAATCACGTGATCTCCTTTTTCAAAACTCATGCATATCACTTCACATAAACGACTTTGATCGACGTCTCGCACTATTATTCATATTGTAAAACATAACAGCCACAATCAGTGGGGAGCAACGTCAACGTTCTCCCAGCCGTATAACAGGATTTTAAAACTGTACTTACTACTATAGAAAAATAATAAAAATGGAAAACAGTAAAACATCATATTAAAATAAGTTTTCAACACAAAATCAAAATATTAAAATGGGTTACCGAAGAAACATAAAAATATTTGCCAACCTGCAAACCAATTTATATCGATAATAAATAAAATAATCAAAATGGCGTTATGGATAGGATTAATGTAGTATCTAGACTTTCACTAGGACAGTACTAAAATCTAGTTTCGAGAACTTAGTCAAAAGAAAATCAGACTTTGGTCTCTAACTAGACAACTCAACTATAACAGGACTGCGTGCAGCGAGGTCCTGGCTTAAGTAGTGCACACCCCTCCTGGATACAAACCATATCCAGTTCAACCCGACGCGACTTACACGATGCGATATCTAAGTTTAAGGTAAACATACACCCTCCTGAACACAAACCATGCTCAGTTCAACGACCAATGTGTCTCAACATAGACACACCAGCTTTATAGTTGATGGCAAAACGTACCGCCCAGACTATATTACTCTAAACTCACACTTTTCCTTATTCCACAACTCCAAAACAAGCCATTATCGATATTTAAAAGATGTATTCAATAATATAAACAATAAGAGAACAAAAGGAAAAAGGATCACTTTCCAAAAGAGGAAACTTTCTATTTTAGGAAACTCCTATTTTTAGAAACTTACTAAAAATAGCATCATATCTAAATATCAAAATATTAGTTTAAACTAATACAACATTTTTAGTAAACGATATAGATTTATAAAGCTAGTAATTTCGGCCTTAACGATATTAATTATCAAAGTGAGATCTTTTAGATTTATGAAATTATTAAAATATCTTATAAGTGTTTACAAAATGATTAAAAATATCTTAAATATTTCAATAATACTAATTAGGGTGTTTTCAAAATTTTCAAAGCTAAAATTCCCTAATTATTATTAGTTATGACAATACGATTACAAATAGGATTTTACGGCAAATGTCCAATTAAATCTTTTAACATTTTTTATTTAATTAAACCATTGAATATATTTAGAATATTTTAAGGGATGATTTAACTCTTAAAGTTTCAGATTTAAATATTTCCAAGATTGCTGAAAAAAAAATTCTTTTAGGTAAGACGAAGAATTTTAACGATAAAGCACAATTTGTCCGAAAATGAATAATTATTAATTAAATACCCTAATAAATAGTACAAAAATTATGTAAAATAGTTAAAACATAATTACGGACATTCTGTCCAGAAAATAAAATTATCCAGAATCCCAAAACTCGGTTTTTAAAGCGTTTTCCCGTTAATCGTCTAATCTCGACAATAACGATTAATAAAAATAGTAATTACAAAACGATTTAAGTGTTAATATCCAAAAATTATTATTACCCTCTAAAAACCTGATTTTCCAGAATATAAATTTTCCAGATTTTTCCAAAATTCCAGATTCAACAAATTCCAACAAAACCGTCATTTAAACCCGTTTTCACAATTAACGATTTCATTAATAAACTTATCGTTCCTAACATTTTATTAAGGCACTAAAAATCGTAAAAATACATTGTAATATGAAATCATCAGAAACACATTTTTTTCCAGATTTAAACCAAAGACCAGAATTCGAGAATTTAAACAAAAAACACGGTTTTAACGATAAACGATGATTTAAAGTGATTAATTAATTCATCCACTTAACAATTCCGAAAAATTATGAAAAACTTCAGAAAATTCTATTTCACCAGAAAGTTTCACCACGCCAAAAATCAGATTAAAATAAAATATTTAGGTACTAGAACTAAAAACCGCTTTTAATCGTTTTTGTCCGTAAACGGTAATAATTCAATAATCGATATTTAAAATATCAGAAAAATCCTAAATTATTATAAATCATCAAAAATATCAATTTTACAGAATATAAACATATATTACATGTTTAGGCCGAATATTATTATTTAACAAATTAATATAACAATTTAATCGTTAATCTCGTAAAAGCGATAAAAATACCGAAACATGCAAATTTTCAACTTTTAAAAATTTTCCTGATTTGGTGATATACATATATTGTCAAAATAAAACATAAAAATATATACATGCAAATACACAATTAAAATCATGAAATACCGAGTAACATCGACGTGACCTCTACTCCAAGTCTGAATCGATTATATACTCGTCGGCCTCGGGATCGCCCACAAATACTATCAAACACAAAAATCATGGCAGAAAAAATACCATGAGAAAAGCTAAAAATCAAGGTAAATAATGATCGAAAACGACATCGATTATTACCTTAACGAAGGAATTGGAAAGAGGATTAATTCGACGCTAAAAACGAGACGATTAGGACTCGAATTGAACAAAAATCAGCCAAGAGGAGATGAGGAGTGACACGGCCAAATAATGATGAGGAAGATGTTGTAGTAATTTTTTGTTAATGCAAAAATGAATGTAGAGTAAAGGAGGAAATGGAGGTTACTACACTTTAAGAGTAAGAATGAAATTAAAGCCTCCAAAATGAGGAATCCAAAGTGCATCTAGACCCAAAGTTGGCCGGCCAAGAGTAAAAGAGAGAGAGTAGGAAGAGCTTGAGTAGTAAAGCCTCAATTTAATGAAAGAAAAGAATCTTATGTTTACGGTTTAAAGTGATAAAATGAAACGTGTTAGTAAATCGTAGTTAAATTGCGACAAGAAGCTTTGTCGGTCCAAAATATGAGGAAAATGTCTCAAATGATTTATAAGTTGATAAAAAGTATAATCGTAAAATAGTTAAAGGCATTTCAAGGTAATTCGAGTAAACCTCGCGTAAGAAAATAATTATTCGCGAAGCTTCGTAATAAAATTATTAACGACTAAATACTTGTAAATAAAAATTATTTACTAGTTGAAAATATTATATAAACGTATTCAAACATTTTTAGGAAAAGGAATAACTTAAATCCGAGTTTAAAAACGTCAATTCGAATAGAAATAGAATTCCTTGCGGAAAAATTAATTAGTTTACGAAGAACCACATAAATGGATTTAAAAGAATTAAAATCTTTAAAATAAAAAAATAAAAATTATTAAACTCGAAAATTAAAATAGAGCTTAGTAAAGTGATGAAATATGGGCCGAAAAGTGACAGAGTTAAGACGGAGTCCTAACGGAAAGAATAAAAGTGATAAGAAAAATAGCGGGTGTTACAATCTATCTCACGTCACCCGACGGTTAGCTTGGTACCGCCTCGTGGTAATGTTCTAATTCTTGGTTCCAATGTTTGCTTTGCGGTTTATTGTTTCTTTGCCCTCCGACCGACCAATCTGTTGTCTTTTCAGCTGGCCGATCCGGCAGATGAAATCCAGCCCCCAGATTTTCCCCTGATGTTGTTTAGGGTGGACGCGGCCGGATACCTTTTACCGAGCCTCTTCCCCCGTGTTATGCCGAGGAAATGGATGCCGGGATAGAGTGGCGTGAACGGGTGTACCGGGTGAGTTTTGCCTTTCGCTTTCGATTTGGGTTCTAAGGTTTAGGATTGGTTTATCTAACTTTTATGGTTTCAACTCTCAGGTTTTGTCAGCTGGCCATCAGCGGTTGTGGCAGGCCGCCAACTGCTTCCGGGCCTACGCTTCAAGGGTTTCCCGTGACACTTCGGGACCTCGATCGGTGAGTTTGCCTTACTAAGGTGGTTTTCTAGGTTGCTTGCGTGTTTTCCTAATGTTTGAGTGTATTCGCAGGATGTCTCAGATATGGTGGGACAGCTGGAGACTCGGGTGACCGAGCTCGAGGCGAGAGAGGTTGAGTCGCAACGGCTCCTGCAGTCTCGGGCTGATGAGATCGCTTTCCTTAAGGAGCAGCTGGCTCGGTCTCGGGGGGAGACCTCTATGCAGGGTGAGGCTAGGCGTCGGCTTGAGAGAGAGACTGAGGCTGAGGCTGAGGCTACGGGCGCTACCGAGGAAGTTGGAGGAATCCCTGAGACAACTACCTTTGATATGCTGTCGGGGATGGATGGCAGTGCGTCTCCTCTCCTAGAATTGGAGGATCTAGAATTGGATGACGACATTTGTGAGGTTGTGATGGCCAATGGTGCGACTTCTAGGGGTCCTCCCTAGCCTTGATTTGTGTATGAATCTGTATATTTTGTATATTCATTTTAGATTCTTATTATTTGAATTAGTTGGATTAGTCTTGTGTTTGGCGAATTTGTTTACCTAGGTTGACAAGTAATCACTCTTTTGTTCGTTTGCTTTGTGATTTAACCAAGTTTAAGGTGTGTTTAGCGTTGCACGAGAGTACGAAAATCGTTTCTTTTGGATGTTTTGAAATGCGTTAGTTTGAGCCGGGATTCGGATCATGTAGTACGTCGATTAACATGTTTTGACTCGAGATGTAAAATATTAACGTGCTTTGACCAAATGTGTTAAGAAATGAGCGTGGTTGCTTTGACATTCAGAACGAGGCCGAAGCAGAAATTCAGGGGACTTTTGAAAAAAAAGTTAGACCACTTTTTATATATTCGTAATATTGCCTTGTTAGGCTACAGACGCGACTTGACGATAACCATTAAAAAGGCTACAACACGCCTAGGTGGGGTAGCTTATCTCCCTAAAAAAATAAAAAAACGTATAAGTCTCGTGCGTCTGACGAGTGAACTCGCGTTCCTATAACTCTTGTATGGGTATCTTGGTTTTTGGGGCGGGTTTTAGTGGCTTCGGGAGGTCGTTCCCGACGTCCAAGGTGTCATGTGGTGGCCATGGTTATGATGCAGGATCAGTGCTTCTACCTTTGGGGTTGTTTTAGATTCTGCCCGCCTAGACACGGGCGCCTCGGCTGAGGCTCTCGGGTTTGGGGTCGCCTGGGCTTGGGCGGCCGGAGACTCGGGCGCCCGGGCCGGGGCGGTTCGAGTCCGGGTTATGGAAATTTTCGTTGTTTCCTAATTCTTTTGGGATTAGGGCTATATATACGGGTTGTGGGTGCTCGTTTTAGACATACTAGGATATCTACAGGGTATAGCACACTTATATTTAGGGTCATGTCGGGTTTCGGGAATATCCTAACCGAGTGGGCGGGTTCTTTTAAAAAATGTGACTTCGGGGTTTGTTCGAATGATGGTTTGTCAACGGTTGTCGCGCTAAGTCGAGTCAAGGTATGAGATAACTTCTTACTGGCATGTTCTAAGTTTTGGGACCCAAAATGCCATGTTTTTGCTTTTCTCGGGGGTAAAATTTGTCCTTTGCCCAAAGAGATAGATGCTATAGGTGGGTGGAGCTCGGTCTGCCCTTCTGTTCCTTATGGGGATGATGCTTACGTGGAACGGTTTTACCACTTTTTGGACCTTTCTTCATTGGATGAGGCTAAAGGTTACTTTGGTAGGGATGGCCTTAACTTAGAGTTGCTTTCTAGAACATTCTCACAGGTTGGGTCTCATCATGTTTCGGCCTTAGCATGTAGGCGTGCTTTTAACATTGCTATTGCTTGCTATTTCTTTTTGAGGATGCGATGGCGCATGAAGGTTAGGGTAACCCTCGAGTGTTGGATGTGGTGATGGGAATGGTACATAGACGATCACCCTCTTTACTTATTTTGAGTGAGCTTATTCTAGTTCTTGATGCTCTCGGCTCCATAATACCTCTTTTCGGGGTTTCAGGATTATTTTACAGGTTTTTTTTGCTATGATTCTTTGTAGCTTGATTTTCCTTGTTTTGTTGTTTTTTTTGTGTGGTTGCTTTGGTTTGGAGGTGTGATGTTTTGTCGTTGTTCGCGTAGGTTTAGTTACAGGAGCAACTTGGTTTGGTCGACCCTCCCCGGTGTTTCAAAGATTATAACTACAGGGGTTTCACGGGCCGGAGAATGGTGCTTGTGTGGAGCAAAGGTCTTAAGGAAAAGGATTGGCTTTCCTATTTGGTTAAAGGGGATGCTGTCATCAGGTGGTCCATCCCGTGGTGGAATATTAGTGGGCGTACCGGGTTTCCACTTTCGTCTTCGACCGGGGCTTTGTTAATACTATCCTTGAGGGATCAGGTTTATATTTACCCAGGCGTGTTGTCAAATCAAATGGATGTCCAACCTTCTATTCCAAAGGACGCTAAAGTTGTTTCTAGTGCTGACCCATGGACAAAGGATTCGCTTACAGAGTTCAGGGTGTCTTGGGAGCAGAAATTCTTGCGTCCCGTTATTATTGAGAGTGTTCGACCGACTGACAACGTTTCAATCCGGCGGAGGGTTTGTGAACACCCGTCAGCACAAAGTAACTCAAAAGTTAGGGGGACAGCGCCGCTAAGGGGCGGGGAGGTGACTCGAGAAATTGCCACCAAGTGCCTAACCAAAGACAGCATTACCGATCCTAGTTCCGTCAGTTCATCTAAACGGGCCAAGGCTAACGAGACCCATATTGAAATTGTGGAAGAGGAAGGAGAGTGAGATTGGTTGGGCTCGCCTTTGGCTAGGGAAGTAGAAGCTTGTATCGATGATGAGGAACACAAGCAGGTACATCCGAACGGCAAGGGGAAGAAAAAGTTGGACCGGTAGAGCCGTTGTTGCTTTCCGGGATGTCCGGGTTTTAGATGCTTGATGTAAGTGCCTCGACAAAGGCTCGATTTAACAGAATTTTTTTATTAATGAGAAGCACATTGTTTTTTCTCTCTTTTTTTTTGGTGGCTTGCAACTCGATTCTTCATTTTACCCAGAGCGCCCTTTCGGGTTTTCACACCGTCCACGGCTCACCCTTTTTTTTGTTTTTTTTTTGTTTTTTTTACGGCTCGCAACTTGATTCTTCATTTTGCCCGGGGCGCCCTTTCATGTTTTCACCCCTGTGCTCGGCTCGTCATTTTTTTTAAAAAAATTTATTTTTTTATTTTATTTTTTTTTACGACGGCTCGCAACTCGTTTCTTCATTTTGCCCCGGGCGCCCTTTCGGGTTTTCACCCCGTCCTCGGCTCGTCGTTTGTGCTTCGTCATTTTAAACCACTCGTCGGCCTGGACGTGGAAGGAGTCCCGGTTTGTACATGAATCAAATAATCGATTTTTGTTTGGTTTGTCTCTATTTTTTGTTGTACCCGGGGACGGGTTGCCTACGTATCCGCGTTTGTACGGAATCAAACCATGTTCGTAGTTCTTTTGAAAATGTGAGTGATTTTGCTTTAGACTCGTTTATGCCAATTATCGATGCGAACTTGATTAATTAATTTTTAGTTTTTGCGTGGCTTCCCCCTAAGTCGGAGGTCAGGATGTAGTTGCTAGAGTGTATATGGGTAGTACCGTCTGAGTTGATCCATGTTGGTTGGGGTTGATAATTCTTGACCGTCTAAGTCAGTGAGGATCACCGCGTCCCAGGAGAGTATTTTCTTAGCGAGGTAAGGGTCCGCCTAGTTTGGTTTGAATTTCCCTCTAGGGTCGACGGGAAGGGGTGCTCTAATGGATTTGATTACTAAGTCCCCCTCGTTTATGTTCCGGGATTTCACTCGTTTATTAAAGGCTCGTTGGATGCGTTGTTGGTAGGCTTGTACGTTGGATAAAGCATGTATCATGCGCTCATCTAGGAGTACTAGATCGTCATATCGTTTCTGGTTCCACTCTTCTTCGGGAATACTGCTCTCGACTAATATCCTTAGTGATGGTATTTCTAGCTCCACGGGTTGTACGGCTTCGGAACCGTAGGTTAGGTAATAAGGTGTGGCTCTAGTGGGAGTTCGATAGGATGTTCGGTATCCCCATAAGGTGAAGGGGATCTTGTTTGGCCAATCCCGATAATTGTCTATCATTTTCTTAAGGATTGTGGTTATGGTTTTGTTGGCTGCTTCTACGGCCCCGTTCATTTGTGGTCTGTAGGGTGATGACTTGTGTTTTTGGATTTTTTATTTGTCGAGTATTTTTTTGGGTGTCGGCCCTAAAATGGGCCCCCTGATCAATGATGATCTCATAAGGTATACCGTAGCGGCAGATGATGTTATTTTGTAGGAATTTCAGTACTTGTTTTGAGGTTAGTACGGTGTAAGAGGCATCTTCTACCCATTTGGTGAAGTAATCGACGACTACTAAAATAAACAGTGACCGCCGGTCCCTGATGGGTGGACTTTTCCTATAATGTCTATTCCCTAAGTACAGAAAGGCTAGGGTGTGGCTATGGTGTGTAGAGGATATGGCGGTAGGTGTTGGATGTTATCAAATATTTGGCAATTGTGGCAATGACGGACGTGATGTCGATAGTCTGCCTCTAAGGTAATCCAATAATAGTCCAGTCTCAATTTTTTCGGGCCATTAAGTGTGCACTCATGTGGGGTCCGCACTCTCCGTCATGTACCACTTCCATGACTCTCTCGGATTGGCTTTAGTTTATGCACCTAAGGAGGACTCCTTGTGGGGTTCGTTTGCATAGTAGTCCTTGATTCAGGACATAATGGGTGGCTTGTATTCGTAGGGCTCTTTAGTTCTTGGTGTTAGTGTCGGGCGGGTACGACCCGTGGGTTTTAAAGTCTAGGGTGGTTTTTTTATCAAGGTTCTTCAGGGGTGTCATCGGTTTCGAGGTTATGGATGTAGGCCGGTTGTTCGCTTCTTTCTACGCAGACAGGCATAAAGAAAAGGTGATCGGGCATGTTTATCAGGGAGGCTAGTTTGGATAATGTGTCAGCGAATTGGTTTTCTTCGTGGGGTATGTGTATGAAGTCAATTTCGGTGAATTCTCGGGACATTGTTTCTACCTTGATTTGGTATGGGGTTAGGCTTTCGCTATAAACTTACAGGGTACCCGTGGCTTGGTTGACTACTAGGGATGAATCCCCGTGCACTCTAAGGTTTTTAACCCTAGAGATATGGCTGCTTTAGACATATTAGGCGAGCTTGGTATTTGGTTACGTTGGGGAAGTTTTAGTTGGATGGAGGTTCGTTCGTTACGAGTTTATTATTGCTTGGTGATGGGTCGATCCTAGGGTTGTTGTTCCCGATCTCTTCTTTAGGGTGAAGCTAAATGGGCCGTCTGTCATAACCCTTGCATTTTAGTTAATTGTCATCGATAATTGGCATAAAGTCGGGTTTTCAAGTGTTTAAAGTAAACTGTTGAAAGAAGGTTAAGCGATTGTCGAGGCATGTTTGTAAAAAAGAGTTGGTTTATTGATAATAGTAGTAGACGGGTTAGATGTCCGTGATTTTGTTTGGGGGAGGTGGAGGACATGTCCCTCTCACCTCCCTAGACTCGATGAGGGAAAAGACAAGACATTTTTTATCATTATTTAGTCTAGGCCCTAAGATGAACTAGACTCTTCCTAAGACCGGTTACACGTGCCCTTAAAGGAATCGTCATTGATTCAGCTCTCGGTGCTCACGGGGGTCGCTCTCTTGATATCTGGAGCCAGTCCTCCTCCGAAGACACCCCACGGGGACGTAGACCCCCTTATCAATCAGGTCTTGCACTTCATGCTTGAGTTCGGTGCATACTTGGGTCTCATGCGCCCGGCCTTGATGGTACAGGCGTTCGAATTCCAACCCACTCCCCTCTTCTCTATAGTTGGGTCTGGGGTGGGTCCTACTGGCCATAATAGCCAAGCCTCCTGCAGTTTCCGGAGGGCTTCAGCATAGGATTCCCCCAATTCGGTGAATTGCCTAAAGGGACGGCGAAGGCCTGTAGGTTCGACGGGTGCGCGAGCCTGGCGTATTCAACATATGGATCCCCACTAAGTACCAGTTCCCGGCCTATTGGTCCTTCCCGGGGTTTCCTCTCAGGGCCTTCCTAGGTCTCGAGACAACGTCTAACATCGTCGATAGAGGAGGAGATCTACAAGACTATCCCCAGTACCCCATGGACCACGTTCATCAAGGCGTTGAGTTGATCGGTGCCACTTTCGTTGCTAGTTGGCGCCATTCTTGGGTCTAGCAAAATAAGAGTGTAAGGTCGAATCCAATCGGTGTTTTAAAGACTCGAGGAATGGTCGTAACTGAGCAACGCGGAAATGAGACCCTTGACTCGCGTGTGCAAACGGTCATTTAGCTTAGGAACTCGGGTGCTTTAGACTCTTGGTGTATCCGGAAACGCCTAACGAATTTTAAATCTCTGTAACGAGACGATTTGACACAAGCCTCGGAGGTGAGGCTTAAAGAGGACTTCTCGAAATGAGACGACCCGAAATGTAAAACCTCGAGTAGGGGTGATCCTAGTAACTAACACAGATAGTTAATCACACGGTTGTACGACGTAAGAAGTTGATCGCGATCCTGGCTCATGATCAAAGAACTTTGGTATATGCTTTTGAAAATGACCATTCTTTGCGGAGTAATTATTGATTTTTATTTTTTTAAAAGGACAATTTGTAGAATTAAGGTGACGATGGTGTGGTGACATCATTTGTGATGCGAAAGTGTGTTGCTATATGTGTGCGTCGGGAGTCCGACGATAGCAATAGTGTAAAGGTTTTCTTTTTTCAAAAGGAAAACACGGTTCTTAGGGGAACCCGTTTTGAAAATGATGACGTGATGCTTTTATCGAGACTACTATTAATTAGCTAGTTCGATACTCGTAGTGGATGTGTGTGGTGTTTTAAAGGGTGTGACTAAATCCTTCTTAAGGGCTTAGTTAGTGAATAGTGTTTTTAGAAAAAGCTTTTAAAACTAGTCATCCACGCTCGTCGGTTGCATTAACTAGCATTTGACGGTGGAGAGTGACGTATTGCGGAAAGCGTTTCAAGAATGTAACCGTTTTGGATTCCTTGACTTCATTAATTGAAGCTTCGATTGTGTTAACGGTATGTGTGTAAAAAATATGTTTTTTTTTTTGAAATAAAATGTAACCGTTTGGTGTTCCTTGATCCCATTGATCGGGAGTCTCGTGACATTAACGATATTCGTTGTTGACGGGTTTTACTTTGGCCAAGGCGATGGCGTTAAAAGAAATATATTTTTTTGAAAGTGGTGAGTGTGAAATTTGCCATGATAACGACGACTAAAAAAAACACTTTTCTTTTAGAGATCTTGATTTGACCAGAGTATCGGCATTGAAAAAGGTCGTTTTGAAAAGATGAAGTATTTTCGAAAACGGAATTGGGTGCGGTTGAATATGTTGGCGTGGTTGAATCCATATTTTTAATGTTTTATTTGGGTTGAGTTGTTCAAACACGCTACACATAACTAGGAATGCATACACTCATACAAGATGCAGACATAGGTAGGTTAGGGTAGGCTACCGCCCACGAATAGTCTTCACTTAGGCATTGACAATTATCTGGGGAATCGAGTGTCATACTGTCCGTTAGGAACTATCTGTTTATCATTCCCGCGGGGTACGAGTTAGGCGGCCGGAACGTCAATCGACGATCTCTCCGCGTGTCCCTAAAGATCTTACCGCGAAGAGGTCGATTGGTCCTGATATCGGTTAGGGTGGGCTTTTTGGGCCAAAACCTGTAGTGACCACAACTAGGAACTAAGAAATGAGCTTCACCGACCTCATTCGAGTTACACCACCACTGGAAACTTGTTTCCAAATCCCCAGCGGAGTCGCCAAACTGTGGACGTCCACCCGCACCGCCCGGCTCCCCGCGCGTGCCTGCGCTGGACCGACCCGGTTTTTCAACGTGTGGCGACGGCCACCGACGCGGCCCCCTCCCTGCCGGAGGTTGGTCCGATCTCGCGTACAGGGCGAACTATAGGACCTCGATTCGGATGACGATCCGGACTTGTACTAGATGGGTGCAGGCACCCGTGTTTCTATTTGGAAATCGATCGAGTCGTGGTTGTAAATGTTTAAAGGCCGCTTTGTTTAGTAAGGCGACCTTTTTAGTGAACTGAAGTTGTTGCCGATTTGTGGAGTTGCCACCGAGTCAATTATGGGGACTCGGAAACCGTTCAAGTGAATTTTGATCCGTTGCCGCCTAAAAGTTGAGTGGCACGGGACCTGGAGATAAAGACTTGTACCCTTAAACACTCCATGCCTAGAATGACTCTCATTGCCAATGGTTTCGGACATCCGGAAAACGTTGATTCTGAGTAAGGGGTGAGGGTACGTATTGGGAAGCCAACATCCGATAGATTTCAACACCCAATCCCGCCCGCACTATAGCGGCCTCTACTAATCAATCAGTGGGCTGATATCCTAGTTATTTTGTTGTGGTGGAAATACTGTAACATCCTTTGTTTTAACCCTATACCTTTTGCTATGTCGGTTGTTTAAGGACAAGTAAGTTTTGTCGTCAAAGTAGTTGTGTTTACATTCTTTGCATGCGATTTCACGTGACAAGTAGGCCATGAAAAGATGCACGTAGGAGAGTAGAGAGTACTATTATTATACGTATTAGCAAATCTATTTTAACGCGATAATAAGAATATTAGTCGTTCTCGTGGTATACCTTACCTGGTATTCTGCTTAAGATGCGTCGGTTCAGTATTAATAAAGATGCGTTGAACCTAGTAAAACGAGCACCTGGACTAATACGGAACCCGACCATCACTTTGTTCAGTTTTAGTTGTTTTACGTTTTGAATTCCGTGTTAGGTGATTTAGCTTGCGATTATAAGGTCATAAAAGTAATAAATCATACAAAAACTGTAAACGCGAATGTAAGTAAATCACATTGTGAGGAGTTGCACCCTCGGAGTATACACTAAACGGGACACGATGCATAGATAGTTTGAGGACGGATCTCGGAATTACTCGGGTCTATTTAGTGTGTTTTAGTGTTTGCGGTTGAAGTTGGGACGTTACGTATTTTAGTAGGTGCTTGTGGACCTAGCATCCACATCTAGTGTTGTCGTAGTGCATAATAATAGAAAGTACGAATATGGAAAGTTTTGTTTAGATAGCAACCTACTGACGACACGAATTCAATAGTCGGATCCTCCTAGCTTGACCAGTGACTTCGGCAGAGCTCCGTTACCGTTGACCCTTCCTGCGGCTACTCCGGCAGAGCTTCGTTACTATGGACTGATTCTGCGGCTAATCCGGCAGAACTTCCTTACTAGACTAGAGCTAGTCGAACACAGGCACCTCGGGATAGAGTGGTGGGCTCGAAGGTGAGGAGTAGCGTCGATGTCGCTTTTTTTTATTGGAACTACGATCGAGTGGATCGTTTGCCTCTGGTATCGGAGTGTGAGCCCTTAACGAGAATGTAGAGAGAGAAGAGAAGATGAGATGTTGTATCGAATGAATGAGGTGAAGGGGGGTATTTATATGTGTTTTTGGCCCTCATCGCCCACATGGACGCCTGATTTGAGGCGCACCGAGACTCAGGCGCCTGGGCTTAGGCGCGGTGAGACTAAGACGCGTGAGGTGGGGCGGTTGGGATTTTGAGGATACGATTTTGATACTTTCAAAAACCGAGAGGGAGAGTATAATACAAAGCTTGGGAGCTAAGGCTTCCGTGCGTGCTACCCTAGCGCCGTAAACATTAATGGGCCTCGGGTGTGCATCCCGAGGTTCGCTTGGCGCGGTGTTGACTCGGTTCGAGTTTCGGGACCGACTCGGGGTCCCGGTGTCAGAATTGACTCTAATTAGTGTCCATACGACCGTAACGACACGACTAAGGCTGCCATCATGTTAGTTTAATTTGCCCGAGTAATTTATTTGATCCTTTATATATAAAAACTACCTAAAACATCGCGAAGCCGTGTCGCGTTGCAGTCCTATCGTCATCGGGTGTTTGTCGGGCACTTCTGCAGCCACCAGGTCCAAATCTAGGTGTCTACAGACCTATGTCATGTCCACAATTTGGCAACTCCGCTGGGATGTAACTGATGCGTGACATACCATCGGTATCCTCAGGGTGAGACTCGAATAGAAATCGTTTGACTAGTACAATACGCGGTTTAGTTTTACGGTTCATGCATAACCCTATATTTTCCCGGGCCGGTACTGGTGACCGACGTCCCACTATACCGTGATATACTCCAACATCGATATGTCAAAGGTGTCCATAGCCGATTCGTATGGGTTTCGCGGCATGTTCTAAGCTCAACTCGACTTAGGAAGTCCGTCCCGATTCTCGGAAAGGCTATGTGCACTGGTATAGACCCTATATAGACCGGCCGAGACTTAGTGTAGAGCATACATGGCGTATGCTGTCCGTTTCAAATTCAAAAATATTTTCGAACTTCAAATTTGCAACCCGATGACACTTTTCCAATTTTCGAAAAAGTCGGGCCCACCGAGTTTTTTCAGGTTTTCTTAAAAATCCCTTTTCAAACTTTCCTCTTCTTAGGACTTCCCGTATTTAGCAGTGTCGGGTCGTGTCATAAGTCGTCGAGAGTCTCTAGCGTCGAAACTCCGTCGATCTTACATCACGGGTTTCCTCCCTATCCCAATCCACCTTATTTAACTAAGGCATGGCTCACCTATGTAGGACATACTCCTACAAAGGACGGCCCGTCTACACATTCGAGTCCAAAGTCTGGGGTACGTCTCACGTGGACCTTCCTTCGAACAGGACTCGGCCCACCCGTCGAATCCTAAGGGAGGCCCACCTTTCACGAATCGCCCGTCTAGAAGTCTTTTCCGGGTCATTTCTTTTTCAATCTTGCTCGGGATGTACTTTTTATTCCAGGATTTGGGCTAGTTACTGATTACCTGGTATTCTTAACGACAGGCCACTGGTAACCAGACGACAGAAAATGCAAGAAGCTTTGGACAGTTTGACCGCCTCATTGGCTAAGATGGAGGCCCAATTGACAGCCATCAGGACCGACCAAACCACCCTTGCCACCCGTTTGAGCGCCGTGGAGCAAGGGACTCCTAAGAGTGGAGCTCAAACCACTAGGCCCATCGCTGAATTGGTCAGCGCCGTTCGCAAGCTGGAAGAACAAGTCCATTTTTCAACAAATAACTCGATCCATACGGAAAATGCTCGCTCCTATTCGCCTCTGAATGACGAACTACCTGCCAACCTCAACCTTACGGGAATACCGATGTTTGAGGGTACTGAAGCCCCGGTTCATCACATTCGGGCTTTGAAGGAGTTCACGGCTGTGAAGGGGGTGAAGTCCACCATGTTCAAGAACTTGTTTGCTTCCAACCTCGAGAAGCACCCGAAAGCCTAGTACTACAGGATCGATTCCATGAAGTACAATACTTGGGATGATGTGGCAACAGAATTCGCTCAGAATTACGCTGATAATACCGAGATCTAGACTACGATGCGTACTCTGGAAGTTATGGCCCAAGAGCCCAAGGAAGGTTTCACCAAATACCTTCAAAGGTGAAGGGCCGAGAGTGTGAAGTTGGTTGATAAGCCTAACGAAAAAGTGTTAGTGGAGGCCTTCATGAAGAACCTCCTCCCTTCCTACCGGGTCCATCTCCGGTATTGCCGTCATACCCTACTTTGCCACTTTGACCGAAATGGGGACAAGGATCGAGGATGACTTAAGGTTAGAGAGCCTTACTAAGGCCTCTACCAAGGGATATCAAGGGGCCAGCTCATCCACCAGTAAGCCCATATCTGCAGCTGCAACCCGAAGCATCTTCGACGAGGTTAATCTACTGGATGCCTCATCCAAAAAGAATACTCCGAATTGGGTATTCACTGATATAGGGACCACCTATACATACGCCTTACAAAGGCTATCTTCAAAGGGCCTAATCCAACCGATAAGTCCAACTCCAGAGGTCCCGGTAGAGAAGCGATCCAAAAGCTACAATGTCCAGGCCTATTGCCAATATCACCGAGGTAATGGGCACGATACTGAAAAGTGTTGGAAATTGAAACATCTGATCCAAGACTTAATCGAAAGCGGGAAGGTACCGTTGCCCGGGGAAAAGACGAGCAACAAAGAAAACCCCTTCAATGCTCATGCCATTTTCACCGGAGAGGTAATCGATTGTTCTCACCTCATTTCCCCTTTTATCCCACAAAATTCGATGATGAAGAGGATGTCTACCTAGCCAAGGGGGAAGTCGCTCCCATCACCACTGAAGAGGTTCGAAAAGCTAAGTCTAAAGCCTTAGCCACCAATCACCTCGCCACCGCCGGACGTCCTACCTCAACAACCGTCATTGAACCTGCCAGGACGGAATCTACCCTCGAGGAACCAAGCAACAACACGGCCCTGGTCATGCAATTGAAAAGGGTTCGAGCTGATCTCACCATATGGCAACTCTTGGTTAGCTCACAAGAACATCGGGAAGCATTGACTAAGGCTCTCGATCAAATCAAGGTCGACTCACAGGTTACCCCCGCTGAAATGGTAGCCACTATCATGCCCTATCTCAAGGGCAAGTCCAAAGAAGAAGGCCCACTCATCACCTTCTCCGAGTCCGATCTTCCACCGTTCGGGGCCGCCCATAACATGGCCCTGTACATCACGGTCATTTGTCGAGGGAAGTACCTCCCAATGACCCTGATCGACGACGGATCCGCGAAAGCCCTCGATATCA
Organism: Agrostemma githago; assembly: GCA_958450325.1. NCBI lineage: Eukaryota > Viridiplantae > Streptophyta > Magnoliopsida > Caryophyllales > Caryophyllaceae > Agrostemma > Agrostemma githago. The sequence continues at coordinate 17,113,420 of OY288260.1, read as the reverse complement.
CCAAGGCCGACTACCTTCCAACCACGCAGACTATCCAGGCTTTCGATGGGAGCCCAAAACCGGTTGCTGGGGCCGTTAAATTAACAATCATAACGGGCCCAATCGAGAAAGAACTAGAGTTCGAGGTGATTAATGTCACCTCCTCTTTCAATTTACTACTTGGAAGGCCCTTGATCCACGCGGTCAAAGCCGTGTCCTCTACCCTTCACAGAAATGTCAAGATGCCTCTACAAGATGGTGTCATCACTCTAGAGCCAATTCCCATGACCGTGGCAAGCTGCAACGCCACGGACCGGGTCGACCCAGGGGGATTTGATTTCGTGGTAATGATTAAAGAAGAATATCTCTTCAGGCCATATTTCACCACTAGCATCGATATGATGCTACAAAACTTGGGTTATCTACCGGGGGCTACCTCGAGACCGTATCTTCCGGCCGAGAAGATCATCGAGGTTTTAAACGACGGAGAATCACGATTCGGCCTAGGGTATGCTGCGACCCCGGAAAACATGGTTCATGCCGATTTTCAGAAGGCCCAAAACATCATCAAGGGTACCTACTTGGGCCCTTATAGCCCGAAACTAACCGACTACTTCGTCACTCCAGTATTCGGGGATATTCAAGTGGGCCTCTACCGACCCACCATCATATATCCTTAGACCAAGATGGCTCGGGAATGCAATTTCATCCCCGATGACATATTTGCCCTCGTCCAGACGGAATCCCAGGAGGGTGCCGACAATTCCGAGCCCGTGCTGGGGCTCCTATTTGGGGAAGACAAGGCCGTTCCCGCTCCTAAAGAAGATCTGGTCAACATGATCCTCCGCAGCAACCGGTTCGATCCAACGAAGCTAATCTTCGAGGTTGGTGCAGACACCGGGAAAAGGGCCTGGAGAAAGACCATCAAGTGGACTAACAGCCAGGGTCGAGTCTACAAGTTGACCACCGGAGAAGGAGACATGCCGGATACTGAGTCCGAGTCTGAGTCAGAGTCAGAGTCCGAGTCTAGAGGGTCTGGTGCTAAAGGCCAGTCTGTAACCCCTATCCCTTAAGTCACTTCCACTGGAGTCTTGGGGTCTGTCCCGAGGACACTCCCGATCCCGCCTCTGACCAACGATTAGATGGCCGCTCTCTTCGAGCTGTTTTCCAAATTTACTATCAATAATAACGATAACTGTTCCGCTTACGACTTGTCTTATTTTCAAAACAATTTCAAAAACTTTATATGCAATGACATTGAGAAACACGATGAACATGTACCTCTACCTCCGCATCTGATCGACCAGCTCGAACAAAAGGAATCCCGAGATCCGGTAATTGAAGAAACCAAATCCATCAATGTGGGAACCACTTTAGAGCCCCAGATGCTTAAGTTGGGCTTATCCTTAGATCCCGAGGAGAGAAAACAATTCACGGACCTCCTCCAAGAGTTCAAGGACGTCTTCGCGTGGTCCTACAAGGAAATGCTGGGGATAGATCGAGAAATAGCTGAACACCGTATACCCATCAAAGATGGGTGTAAGCCGGTAAAACAGAAGCTCCACCGAATGAGGCCCGAATGGTCTCTCAAAGTCAAAGAAGAAGTCGACAAGAAATTCAAAGCGCGCTTCATACAATTGTCTGAATATCCAGACTGGGTTGCAAACATCGTGTCTGTACCTAAAAAGGACGGTAAGGTGCGGGTATGTGTAGACTTCTGGGACCTTAATAAGGCCAGCCCAAAAGACAATTTTTCGTTGCCACACATCGATATACTGGTGGACAACACGGCCGATCATGCCCTTCTATCATTTATGGACGGGTATTCCGGATATAATCAAATCAAAATGGCAGAAGAAGATATGAGTAAGACCAACTTCATTACACCTTAGGGTACTGACTGTTACACCGTTATGCCATTTGGTCTCATCAACGCCGGGGCCACTTATCAACGAACCGCCACTACTTTATTACACGATATGATGCATAAGGAAGTGGAGGTTTATGTGGACGACATGATTGTCAAGTCCAAAGATCGAAGCGGGCACATCACGGCCCTAAGAAAATTCTTCACCCGACTGCGCAAATACAACATGAGACTAAACCCTCAAAAGTGCAGTTTCGGGGTAACATCTGGCAAATTACTGGGCCATATCGTTAGCCAACGCGACATCGAGATCGACCCAGCTAAAATCAAAGCCATTACCGAGATGCAGTCACCCAAAACCGAAAAAAAAATAAGGGGGTTTCTCGGGAAACTCCAGTACATCAGCCGATTTATTTCGAAGCTAAACATGGTTTGTGAACCCATTTGCAAGAAACTGAAGATAGGAGAACGAACACACTGGGACGATAAATGTCAAACGACTTTCGATAAAATCAAGGAGATTCTGTCTGCTCCGCCGGTATTAATGCCACCTCAACCCGGTCTGCCTTTGTCGTTATACCAAACAACGACCGAGATAGCCATGGAGGCTTTGCTGGCCCAGACAGTCGATTCAGAAGAACGGACTATTTACGACATCAGTAGGAAGTTCCTGGAATACGAATGCAAGTATACTATGCTCGAAAAGACGTGCCTAGCTTTAGTTTGGGCCACTAAAAAGCTCCGACACTGTATGCTCAGTCACGAGGTACATGTATTATCCAAAATGGTTCCTATCAAGTACCTTTTCGAAAAGCCCATCCTTAACGGTAGGATGTCCAGATGGACTTTAATGCTAGGAGAGTTCGACATCAATTTCGTGCCATTAAAACCCATCAAAGGCCGGGTAGTAGCCGAATTTCTTGCCGACAGTCCCGTATCTGAAGAAGGGCACACCGATACTTGGGCCTTTCCAGATGAAGACATATTCCATACCGACACCGAAACATGGGATCTGTATTTTGATCGGGCGTCCAATTTTCGAGGATTTGGAGTCGGGATTCTATTAATCTCACCAAAAGGAGAGCACACGCCGTTATCCATTAAACTGGACTTCGAAGTGACTAACAACGCAGCCGAATATGAAGCATGCATTCACGGGTTGCAAGCCGCCACTGATTTAGGAGTAACAAACCACCGGGTCCACGGTGACTCATCTCTCGTCATCAACCAGGCTCTCCAAAAATGGAAAACTCGGAACGCCAATCTCGTGGCCTACCAGGCGCGAGTAAGGGTTATTCTCGAAAAACATTTCCTCAAGGTAGAATACATCTATAATGGTAAGGTTTTGCCGTGGGTCCTACCGATCAATATTAACCATCTAATCCTAACGGGTAGCTAGGGTAAGTCGGGTCGTGTCCACGGAGACGGTATTGTAATGTCTAGACTAGGTCGACCTAAAAAACGAGACTAGGCTACCAAAACAACACAAAGAAGATGATAATTGACAAACTGTGATGGTTGGAGGTGAAGAAAGCGAACTGACAATAAACTAAGTATAACATAAACTAATCGACACAACTAAAGGTTAACTAGCAAAGAACTAGGGAGATGAGGACTAACTAGGAGGATGAATCAAATAAAGAAGGGAGTGGGGTTAGGTCGGGTTCTGAAGTGTTGTTGGGTAATTGGGAAGTCAAGGGTGTAGGTGTCTCTTAATTAGTTACTAGGGTCGGTTTGCGCTCTCGCGTCAAAGCCTAAGTCAAGGTCGGTTTGCGCTCTCGCGTCAAAACCCAAGTCCGCACTCTCGTGTCTAAGACTAGACCCGAACACAATCACAAATTAATCAAACAATGAGAAGATGAAGACAAGTATGAGAAGCATTGGCCACTACTACCCACACAAGCAATACAACAAACACGTGGTGTGCCCAAGATGTGACTAGCAACAAAGGAATCACCTTTACCCACTATCAAGCCCTAATCACCCATAATCTACACTTAATCCCCCTACTAACCCCACAAAGAATCTACTCACTCATTATCAAGCTAAGACTAACACAAACAAGAGAAATCAACATAATAATCAAAACATCCATTATGAACAAACAAGAACAATGAACAATATGTAAAGATTCAAACTTGATAAATAAACAAAGATTAAAAGTAAAGAAGAGAAGAAGATTATACCAAAACAAAAAGGTTATGAAAAAGATGAGAACTTGCATTAATGAGAAACCCAAACAAATCTCCAAGGTTGTCAAGCTTGGATGAATCTTCAAGAATCTTCTCAATACAAGACTAATTAAACTAGATTAAACTAGGATTAACAAAGGTTCAAAGGAAGATTAAGCTAATAAGAGGAGAACTAAATCTAGGGTTTAAACAATGTACAGAGGCTTAAGATAGTCTAGGGTAATGTAAAGATGCTTAAACAATACAAGGGAGGAGTATTTATAAGGTTACAAGAATGAAGGATGAGAAAATAATAGTTTTCGTGCTGCAGCTCTACCATCCCGACCGGGACGAGACGGTCCCGACTGGGACGAAGTGGTCCCGACCGGGACGAGGTAGTCCTGACCGGGACGGCCCCAAAACAGGAGCTGCTTTATTTGCACACTCCTTCCCGGTCGGGAAGGCTATTATCCCGCCCGGAAAAGGCCTTTAGGCCTCCAATATGAGCTCTATGGTCCCTCCTTGCTTCTCATGGCCTTCTCATCGATTCTCAGGGCTCGGGATCGAGTCTAAGGGGCTCGGGAATGGGTCCCAAGGTCCCGGGATCGAATCCAAGGCACCGAGTGCTCGTTCCTTCTCTTCGTTGGCTCCAAAAGTGTATGAAACGAGTCAGAATCGTTCCAATTCTTCAGGAATGGTCTTGGGAACCTAAAACGAACTAGAAGAAGCATAAGTAACCCAAAAACCGCTCCTAAGGAGCGATTCCACAAGGAAAACGGGACCAAAACATAACAAATTAGGCACTACAAACTACACTTATCAATCTATCTACCCCGGGAAAAAAACCAGTTTGCCGATGCACTTTCCAAATTAGCATCTTTACTGAATATCCCGGAGCATCTAACCAGCATGCCAATTTGCGTCGAGAGATGGTCCGAGCCGGCATATATCCACGCAATCCAAGACATCGAAATAACTGATCCAGAACCTTGGTACCAGGCTGTTCTAACCTATTTAACAACGGGAGAATATCCTCCGGGAACTGAAAACCGGACCAAGAAAGCCTTGCGAAGGTTGGCAACCCAATTCATTCGTACGGACGATGGACAATTATACAAAAAGACGGCACAGAGGTCTCTCCTCCTATGTATCGATAAAGTACAGGCCGAGAAGGTTATGACCGAAGTACACGATGGTGAAAATGACCCGCATATGAATGCCCACATGCTAGCCCGAAAAATCATGTGGCTCGGATATTATTGGAACAGCATGGAAACCGACTGCCAGTTATATGTCATACACCGTCATAACTGTCTGATTTTCGCCAACGTACAGCATATGCCATCATCCCTACTATACACCATGACATCACCATGGCCATTTTCGACGTGGGGCATTGACATAATTGGAAAGGTAAACCCTTCCGGGACGGGAGGTCACTGTTTCATTTTAGTAGCTATCGACTATTTCACCAAATGGGTCGAAGCCGAGTCATACCGAATCTTGAAGGCCAAGCATGTTGCCAAATTTATCCAAAACAAGATTATATGCCGATACGGGATCCCGCACGAGTTCATCAGTGATCATGGGACCCATTTCCAAGCCGAAACCGCTACCTTGCTAGTGAAATATAAAATCCAAAGGCATACATCTTCACCTTACCATCCCCAAACAAATGGAGTGGTAGAGGCAGCTAATAAAACAATTGTCACCATACTTAAAAAGATGGCTGAGAATTACCGGGATTGGCCCAACAAGATACCTTTCGCCCTATGAGGATACCCGAACGTCAATTCGCACCGCAACCGGGGCAACTCCATATTATTTGACGTACGGAATGGAAGCAGTCCAACCAGTTGAGTTAGAAGTACCGTCTCTCAGGATTTTACTTGAAAGCCAAGTGCCTGAAGCGGATTGGGTCCAAGCCCGATACGATTCGTTTGTTCTTTTAGACGAATGACGGTTTCGGGCCCTCAACAATATTCAGATATACAAAAAGAGGATCCACCGGGCCTTCAACAAAAGAGTTAGGCCCGGAAATATCAAGGAAGGGGATCTGGTTGTAAAATCAGTCCGGGCATTACTACCAGTCGACCCATGAGGAAAATTCAAACCCAATTGGGTTGGGCAGTATTTGGTAAAGAAAGTCCTATCAAGAGGAGCGGTGATGCTGACAGACTTGGACGAGAACGAATTCGTCAACCCAACCAACTTGGACCAGTTGAAGCGCTAATACCCCTAAACCCTTATCTCAATGTCATTTGCAAAAAAGTTTATAAAAATTTATCTTTTTATAAATTTTCAAAATTATAAGCAAGTCAATAAGTTAGGATTATTTATGCTACTGTCGCATACCACGAACTAATAGTCTTGGTGTATTTCGAAATTGCAAAAAAAAATCTATTTTGAACTACGTTTGGTTTGATTCCGCAATCGGGGATACGTAGACAACCCCTCAAAAGGGTACAACCACTGCAATAACGAAAAAGACGGAAACAATGTTCACTAATAAATATGTCTTTTATTAAAAACCCGATACAATCGGGAATTTCGAAAATTACATCACACAAAAAAAAAAACAAAAAACAAAAAAAACACACCCCAAAAATAATAGTAATACTTAGATAATAAAACTAAGGAGACTAGCATTTAGGGCATTTTGCCCTTTCCTTTATCCTTAGGGTCGCGTGGAGCCCGGTGTCGCTGGGGCGGGGGCGAGCGTTCCCGAATCACCAAGGGAACCTCCTTTGCTCGAACATGTTTCTTCGACAGCGGGTCGTCTGTCATTGTTACTGGTCCAAGTAGAGCCCGTACATGCTCGGGTAGCCTGTCTCGAGGACCAAGTCGGTCCTGAACTGCCAATTTCGGACCAAGTCTCCTTTCTAAGTCAGTCTGGGGGCTCACTCTCCCCCGCGCACCTCTAGCCCTAGACCCTTCAGCTTGAGTCCTAGTCCTCCCTCTCTGGCCTGACATTAAACGGACCAGTGTAGCCGGAGTATCGCCCTCATCGAAGAAGCCTCTATTGTCTTTAACTTGCTCCCTCCGCAGCATGTCAAAAGCTTCATCAACCTTTAAAGCAGCTCGGGCCTTAGCAGAATCTGCTTTAGTCCATTTCACATACGATTCCAAAAACCAGATTGAATTAAGAGATTTGAGAATGGGCCAAGTGTGCCGAGTATACCATCATTGCATCCATGTGTCGCACATCACATCAGTCAGTTGGGTAGATTCATTCAAAACTGCTTCGACCTCCGGGATTCTTTTGGACCAACCATACTGCCTTAATATGCGGTCAGGGTAAAGATGAATTGTCTTCCTGAAGAACAAGATTACCTGATAGCGAGCCTTATCCCTCGGAGCCAAGCCCGTCGAAACATAAATGGGCCACCATGACACTTGTTGCGCGTATGTTATATACACTTTTTATGCCTTTTATACGCGCATTCCCGTGCTTATCGAGTAGTGAAAGCTACTATTTTCCCCCGAATTTGATACTTTGTGGTCATGTTGCATCTTATGCAGGTTTGAACCCGTGGACGCATACACGAGGCAAAAATCGTGCTTAAAGATGAAATCTTATGCGAAATAAGAAAGGAGAATGATCATTTTCAAATGGGTCTACTTAAAACGTGAATATCTTGAGTTCTACAACTCCAATTGCGCTGATTCTAGTTGCGTTGGAAATATCTTTCTCTTAGCTTTCCAACGGTAAATTACACGACCGATTTAAAGAAGTAACGAAGAAATGGAAAGCGTTTGAAGTTGAGCGCGCAGTGCTGAAAACGGAAACAAGATAGTCGAACGACTATCCAGAATAGTCAACCGACTATTCTCGAGATTGGACGAAGACCGAAACTTTCCTAATTTGATGTTTAGGGTTAATAAGACTTTTGGTCTTTTGCTTTAACTTAGTATTTAAGAAATTATTAGACTAGAATTCTACAACCTCTTCAACCTCTTCTTTTATGCTTTTACTTCTCTTTAGATTACTCTTTAAATTTCTCTCTACCCTCAAACTCTTAGATCTAGATTTCTGAATTCTTTTCGTCTCTTCCTTTAAACTTGGTAATCTAATTCTCTCTTATTCTTCCTTAATTCTCTTTATTCTTAATTCTTTCTCTCTTTCTATTCTTAATTCTTTTATTCTTAATTTCTCTTTAGATCTATCATTCGCTATGCTTAATTTATTTACCATCATTATTATTGTTGTCGTAAATTTTTCTATGGGTAGCTAATTTTCCTTGCTAGGGTTTAGGGGATCCATGAATTGAATACGATTGCTAATTAGTTTACAGATCTGTCAATGATATTGTGTCTATGTTGTTAATTGTAGCATTTAATTGAGATTAATTGATTAAGTCGACGTAATTGATTAATTGAATTGGTAAACTTGAACCTAAGATCGGAAGCCTGGTAAAAGTTAGACCTGCTACAACACATTAGTATGCCCTAATAAGATCGGAAGCCTTTAGACGCATGCTAGGGTGAATAGCGGACCGGAAGGACCTTTTCACTACCCCTTAGACCAATATCTGTGATAGACCTGTGACCCAGACTGTGACCGTAGGAAATTCATGGTGAACCGACGATCCTAGTTTTTCCTCTATATTTATTCATCCTTATTCATCTTGTTTATCTTAGTTATTCTTCTTTCTACTTCTCTTCCTTCACTACTTTTAGATTAGTTTAAAACAACAAAAACTCCGATTTGGTTACTTAAGATAAACTTTAATTGCGAGTAGAATTTATTTGTCTCCTTGTGGATACGATCCTGACTTCCCTAGCTATATTTTTAGTTAGACCTAAGTTGGTTATCTTTGATAGGTATACGACTAGCCTATCAACACTACCCATCGGATCAACGGACCGCTATGAAAAGACAGCACTGTACTTCATCCCAGTATTTCTGAGTAATGTGGCGAGAAAAATCAATGGCCCGTCTCCTTGTCATCACTTAGTTAGGACGGTACCGACTCGGGTCAAGGGGAGGATCTATCACCGATAGCCTCTCAAATAGCCAAACCTGAAAAAAGAAACAAAAGTATGAGATTTCGAGCAAAATAGACATCCGCCTGAGGGCACTCGATCGAGTGCCTCGGGGTCACTCGGTCGAGTGGCGCCCCTGAAACCGAACAGGAAGTCTTTTATGAAGGCACTTGATCGAGTGCCAGGGTGACTCGATCGAGTGCCGGTTGTAGCGAAAAATCGGGAAAAAAAATTAAAAAATCGAAAATTGAGAAATCGGAAAAATCAGAAATATCAGAAGCGATATACCTGCAACAAACGGGTACTCCCGGTCACGCGAACCGACGGATCCCTCTTGCGATTATCCAAACCTTGGATAATTTCCCCCGTAATCAGCCAAGCCGGACTGTGCTCCGTCTCTATTAGATCAACCACAGTAAAAAGACGAACGTCGCCCATGCACGACAACAAATCCATGTGACCTTCAAAGGCATAAACTTGGAGCATACTAAAGGAGAAAGCCCAACGGCTGTGAATCGGTCTGATCCGGACATCATGCGGGTTCATAAATTTCTCGGCCAAGTCAATCAAAGAAATACTATCATCTTCACCCATTCGAGATACTTCTTTATGGGAAAGTCCTAAAAATTCCCGTAATTTCCTCCTTGGGTCATGAACGGAAAACGGGACAGCAGGAAGAAGTATAGGGTTCCATCCTCCCACAGCAGCAATCTCCTCGGGTAATTAAAGGACAAATTTCGCCCCGAGGAAAGGCAAAAACATGATATGTGTCGCCCCAATAGGACAAACAATCATCAAGGAAGTGGCGATCCACCTGCAGCTGACAGAACGTATACAGCTGAGTAATACCCGTCTGGTTCAAAGCTACCTTATCGGTGTCCCTAAAGCGTCGGGACCATTCTTGCAGCATCGCGGTCAAGCGATCAATTCCCATGGCTAAATTTCTTGAGAAGTATAAGGAGCTTTCTTTTTTTTGAGGAGAAGGAGAATTGTGAGGAAGTTGTGAGGAAAACTAAAACAGGGGATGGGTATTTATAACACCAAGCCCCATAACCCTCTTTCCATATCCTATTTCCATAAAGTTTCCTAATTCTAATGGGCTTAAGCATACAGGCCTAGTCTCAGATTTCGCAATGTTAGCACAGGAATTAGTTATCTCGAGCATTCCTAATTTTCAAAAGAGTCAAAAATTTCAAAAATTCAAAAATTTCGAAATCCAAAATTCAAAAAATTCAATTTTTTATTCCCCAGCGCGAGTCGTGTTTTAACTACGTGTTGCATGCAAAACTTTATGTAACTTATAAAGGTACGAGTCAAGGCTTCAGAAACAAGCCCGCATAACTCACATATCTCCCCAGCGGAAAGCCCAAGGCAGCGTTTTCTCCTGGAATAGCACGGGATGGGCCCATATATAGGCGCACCCGGGACTTATACAACAAGTCCGATTCCCCGCGGAGTTATCATCATCAACTCAGGTATGATTTCTATCTTATGGTTGGCGAGCCCTTCACGCAAGTCTAATGGACTATAAACGACCCGATCGGAAGTCTGCCAGGTCTTAATCCTCGATTGGGCTGGTAGCTACTCCGACTTCCATCCTGTCCAAGCCTCAGTTAGAGTGGGGCTCTGTAGACACCCACATTTGGCTGATAGGTGTCTATAGCAGTTTCCAAAAAACACCCGTTGATGATCGGACGCGAACATGCTTCTACGTGCTCGGATATGGGCTCGAAACCATTAATTTCTGGCTTGGGCTTTTTACGGAGTACAAATCTCACAAAGCCGACCTCAAATTCAGGCCGAATGGGTCATTTCCAATCAAATAAGACTAATTGGGGTCAAAACCGACACCGGAAATAAAACCATCTTTCAGCGACCGGGTCAAACCCCGGTCAAAGCCGTTTCCGAGACACAAAACAGCCATGCAAAGTATCGAGAATCCAACCCAAACACAAAATCCTCAAAAGATTTCGTGCGCCTCATCCACTCGATCGAGTGTCAGTCTACTCGATCGAGTGGGCCTCTAGCAGGCCCGTCTTTTACCACTTCGTTGGGCCACTCGATCGAGTCAACAGGGGCACTCGATCGAGTAACCCTAGACGGGGTTGGGGAAGAATTCCTATATATACACCCCTTTGCATGCAATTTTGACGCACTTTTCGAAACCCTAACATTCATACACCTTTGATCATACTTCTACAACCTAAACCCTAGCATCTAGCAAACCTATAAACCCTAAACCACCATAACTCCATCTACATAGTCTCGATACTCCCGTGCTCAAGCCACAATTAAACAAGTCCCGTCCGAGAATACGAAATATGTAGGTTGAGGGTGCAAAAATCCTGATTTCTTCCTTCTTCTCTTCCCGCGTCGTCTTCCTCGTCTTCTATCATCTTTATTTCGTTTTTTACTTCTAATATCGTTAATATTACTAGTATTAAGACATTAAATTACTCGCCGATTCGTGTCGAATACAAAGGATGACAGAATAAGAAAATCCGAATACAAGGGTGTTTAACCCGACGTGGCCGGTCGCTTATCCCGACACCCCGAGTACTTGATTGTTGAAGCGAGTCAACATCAACAATAGCGTTTTTCATTTTGTCGCGTCATTGGTCACGTTTTATTCGCATATTCGTCATCATCATTAATATCGCATATTCATCAATTTCTAAAACTATTTCAAATCGAGCACTTTTATTTAAGTTAGGTCGAAACTCGTTGATTCGGATCTGACATCACATAATCTGCAAGGATTCATTACGATGTCAAGATGCGGAGGGAATCATTTTTCTCAAACAAACATAAAGCGTCGTTCTTTAGATACGATACCAACTTGATAGTTGGATATCGCATCCAAACGAACTACTCAAAAAATTTAACTAATACGAATTCGTTGATGCTAAAATAATTGTCACATAGTTCGAAAGAACTAAATACGACACTATAAAGAAGAGATAATTTATTTCGTTTTAGTTTGATTTAAACGACTTATAATCTCTTTTTCTAGATTCGACTCTAAGTATTCGATATTGATTCCATAATCAAATATCGGATACGACGAGTATCAAAATCCAAATCGAGCACAAATCATATAATATTTCTGCCCGATTTGACAAAATTAGCGATCTCCCAAAATTAAAAAGCAATTTCAAAATCCATAACAAATTGCGAAATGAACCCTAGTTCGTACAAGAGGCACACGATCGAGTGCCTAGCCCACTCGATCGAGTGGCACCCAAAAACCGAGGCAAAAGGTCCTTTTGAGGACCACTCGGTCGAGTCCCTTAATGACTCGTTCGAGTGGCGACTCACTCGGTCGAGTCCCTCAATGACTTGGTCGAGTGATACCTCAAATTTTGGGACAGAAGCTTTTTCCGAGGTCCACCCGGTCTAGTCCCTCAATGACTCGATCGAGTGACCTTTATCACGTCAAATCCGTGAGTCCCACAACGTCTTTCGTTTACACGTGTCAAGTCTATCACGTGATTTACTCTTTCCAAAATCATGCATCATTCCGTTTACATCATTCTATAGCATTCTATATTATTCGCAAACCGTTATTATCGTTACTAACATGTTTGTTTCTATTTTGGCATTTTATTTCCGTTATTTGTTTTATTGTACTAAAAAGAATCTAGCATGCTAAATACAACTTTGACGTTAATTTAGATGCATTAAATCGACATAGCAACTTATTCTAATTTTCGCATGTTTAGTCAAAATACTGTTTGCATAGCAGTCCATCGTTTTAATAACGTGCGTATTCGAAAGTCAAGCGATATCTTAGTAGAGGCCCCTAAGTGCGGGCGGGGTTGGGTGTTCTTTGTGAACTTCTCAACACGTACCCTCACCCCTTACTCAGAACCATGGTCTTCGGATATCTGAACCCATTGGCACACGAGAGTCATCCAATACACGGTATCCGATAATGTTGGTATCGGTATCAAATGCAAAGGGACGAACCCCATAAACTCTGACATCCGAAATGGGCCATACTTTGTGAGTGGCCCACTAAGATATAGAGTGGGTTCGAATGGGCCCGAACTCCCACAAATTTCGGTGGCGACTCCACTTCGATTTAAATTTTAATTCGATCCATCTCACATGAGATTCATTCGCCTCCCCAAACCCGCGCGTGGCCGCGTCGGGGTGGACCTATGTCATGTCCACAGATATTGGCAAATATTTGATTGTTGTAACAGTGACGGACGTGATGCCGACAATCTGCCTCTAGGGTGATCCAATAATAGCCCAATCTCATTATCTTACGGGCTAACAAGTGTGCGCTCATGTGGGGTCCGCATTCCCCGTTATGTACTTCTTCCATGACTTTTTTTGATTGGGTTTTGTCTATGCATCTAAGGAGTACTCCTTGTGGGGTTCTTTGTATTGTAATCCTTGGTTTAGGACGTAGTGGGTGGCTTGTATTATTAGGGCACGTTTTTTTTTGGTGTTTGTATTAGGCGGGTATGATCCGTCGGTTTGGAAGTCTAGGATCGCTTTGTACCAGGGTTCTTCGGGGGTGTCATCGGTTTCGATGTTGTGGATATAGGCGGGTTGCTCACTTCTCTCCACACAGATGGGCATAGAGAAAAGGTTGTCGGGCATGTTTATTAGCGAGGCTAACTTGGATAGGGCATCAACGAATTGGTTTTCCTCACGGGGGTATGTGTATGAAGTTGATTTCGGTGAACTCTCAGGATATTGTCTCTATTTCGGTTTAGTATGGAGCTAGGATTTCGCTATAAACCTTCCAAGTGCCTGTGGCTTGGTTGACTACTATGGATGAATCCCCTTGGACTCTAAGGTTCTTAATCCCTAGTGTTGTTGCGGCTTTTAGCCCTATTAGGCAAGCTTCGTATTCGGCTACGTTATTGGTTACTGGGAAGTCTAACTTGACCGATATGAGTGTGTGGTCGCCTTGTGGGGATATTAAGAGGACCCCTACACCGTAGCCCTTCAAGATTTTGGCTCCATCAAAGTATAGGTCCCACGATTCGTCATCGGCGAACAAAATGTCCTTGTCAGGGAAGGACCAGGTATCGGTCGTGGGGGTTTCCTCTATTGGGTTTTCGGCTAGGAAATCGGCTACGGGTTGGGTTGAGTGTTGGGATGATCGTATTGATCTTGTCTAGGGTGAAATTGAGTGGGCTGTTAGTTGTAGCCCCTATGTTTTGATTGGTCGCTATCGACAAATGGCATAGTATTGAGTTGTAAGCGAGAAAGTGCGTTATTTTAAATCAAGCGATTGTCGAGGCGCGTAGTAAAGGAAGAAAAGGTTATTTCTTCTAATTGATAGTAGTGTGCGGGCTATGTGCCCGAGATATGGTTATTGGGGAGGCGGGGACAAACCCCTCAGCACCTCCTGACTCGATGTAAAAAAATGACAAAAACTTATTATTATATTAAGTCTAGGCCCTTAAGATGAACCAGACTCTAACTAGGACCGAGCCCACTTCCTTAGGCATCGAGACTCCCTCCTAGGAAGAGCACCTTGACGGCACCACCTGACTTGCCTTTACACATCCATTGGTGGTGACCACCACAGATCTGGTTGTCTTGTTACTAGCATCCTCGATGGTGAGGCGCGTGGTTCTCAGTGTAGGTCATGCCTAAATCTGTTAGGCTCCTAAAGGGAATTCCCCGTGGGCTGGGACGAACCTGGCTGGTTTGAGTCTCATCTTCTCCCTAGGGATATGAGGTATTTTATCCACTTCCTATGGGTGGTCCTGTGTTGGGTCTTTTGCTTTGTCGGCGGTTCCTTCCAACCTGCCGAGCTGAAGGAGGATACTGTCGTGGGTGACAGTCATTTGGGCCATGGTGGTTTGGAGTTCTTTGAAGAGACCTAGCATAGTACTGAGTTGATCAATGTTGATGCTGGAGGACATCCTTAGATCTGCGAAACAGAACAGAATATGAGACCAGATCCACCAGATGAGTTAAAGACTCGAGGGATGCTCGTACGCTAGCGACACGGAAATGAGACCCTTGATTTGCGCGTGTTTGCGGTCATCGGATTAGGAACTCAGGTGCCTTAGACTCTTGGTGTATTCGGCGAAATGCTTAACAGACTTGTATCTCTAGAACGAGACGATTTGACACAAACCTCGGGAGTGATATTTAAAGAAGAGGAATTCTCGAGATGAGACGACCCAAAAATATAAAACCTTGACTAGAGGTGAACATTCATAACTTAACACAGACAGTTAATCACACGGTTGAACAACGTAAGGAATTGATCTCGATCCCAGCTCGAAAGCAAAGAGTTTTGATGTTTTCGAAAATGGATGGGTTTTGAAAGTAGATTTTTCGAAAGTGGGAGTCTTTGTGAAATTGTCATTACGATGGTTTAGTGACATCGTTTGTGATGTGTTGAAAAGTGTTTCTACGTGTGCGTCAAGGACTTGACGATAGAAAAAGTATGAATCGTGATTTTTTAAAAGCGTGGTTATGGAAGAACCGGTTTTGAAAATCATGGTGTCGCGTTATTATCGAAACTACTACGAGTTAGGACTTCGAAGTTCGCGGTATAGAGGGCGTTCGTGAGAGAACGTGGTCCGTGGTGCTGCTTTCGAAAATGGGACCCGGTTTTTGTTATGGAACTTGGGTGGTGATAGTGTTTTTAGAAAACTTTGAAAGCGTGTGACCGTATTTGTCGATTCCATTGATTAGGATTTCGATAGTGGCGACGGCGTGTGTGAAATGTTTTGTGAGTATAACCGTGTTGGGTTCCTTGACATCATTTATTGAAGTTTTGGTAATGTTAATGGTATGTGCGAAAAACGTTTTGAAAAATCATAGTGTAACCGTTTTGCATGTCTTGATCCCATTAATCGGAAATTTGGCAATAGTAACGGTGTGTGCGTGGGAATGTTTTGAAAGCAAAATGTCACCGTATGAGGAACCTTGATCCCATTGGTTAGGAGCTTGGTAATAATAATGGTATATCGTTGTTTTTTAAATGATGAGTTTTATTTTTGCCAAAATGATGGCGCTAAAGATGATTTTTGAAAGTGATGAGTGTGAAATCGGCCAGGGTGATGGCTAAGGTATCTTTTGAAAAAAAGTTTAATTTTGGCCGGAGTATCGCCGTTTAAAAGGTGGTTTTGAAAAGAAGATATCCTTTTTCGAAAACAGAGTTTGGTTGCAGTTGAATATGTTGTCGTGGTTGAATCCGGATTTTAATGTTTTATTCGGGTGGTCACACACTCTACACGTAACTAGAAATGCATACACTCATGGAGGATGCAAACAGGGGTAGGTTAGGGTAGACTACCGTCCACGAATAGTCTTTGCTTAGGTGACGACAGGTCACCGAGGGAGGTGAGTGTCATCTCGTCCGCTCAGTGCCACTCGCTTGGCATATCCACGGAATGCGTGACTACCTTAGACGAACGGAACGTCAATCGAGGGTCTCTCCACTCGTTCGTTAAGGATCTTACCGCGAAGAAGTCGATTGGTCCTAAAATCGGTTAGGGTGGGCTTTTTAGGAGCAAAACCTGACCACAACAAGAAACTAGGAATTGAGATTCACCGACCTCGTTCGAATTACACCACCGGTGGAAACTTATTTCCAAATCCCCAGCGGAGTCCCCAAACTGTTGACGCTCGTCCGCACCGCCTGGTGCCCCGCGCATGCTCGGGCGGGACCTCTAGTCGCGGCGGCTACCCACACGACCCTGTCCGTCCCATATCCAGTCCGATCTCATGTATGGGGCGATGTGTCGGACCTCGATTTGGTTGACGATTTGAATCGTACTAGACGGATGCGGACATCCGTGTTTCTATTATAATCGATCGAGACGTGGTTGTAAATGTTTAAAGTCCGATATGTTTGGTAAGACGACCTTTTTAGTGAACCAAATTCATTGTCGATTTGTGGATTCGCCAACGAGTTAATTTTGGGAACTCGGAAACCGTTCAAGTCAACTTTAATCCTTAGTCGGCTCAAAGCTGAGTGACATGGGGACCTAAAGATAAAGACTTGTACCCTTAAGCATTCCATGCTTAGAATGACTCTCATTGCCAATGGTTTCGGACATCCGGAAACCGTAGATTCTGAGTAGGGGATGAGAATACGTATTGAGAAGCCAACGTCCAATAGACAACAACACCAAATCCCGCCTGCACGTAGCGGCCTCTACTAATCAATCGGTGGTTGATAACTTCGTTCCTTAAATGTGGCGGATGTACGATAACATTCGTTGTCTTAACCCTATGTCTTTGCTATGTTCGTCGTTTAAGGACTAGTAAGCTTTTGTCGTCGAAGTAATTGGATTTACATTCTTTGCATACGATTACATGTGACAAGCAGGCCATGAAAAGATGCAAGTAGAAGAGTAGAGAGTACTACATATTCTACGTATTAGCAAATAAATTTTAACGTGATAATACGGATATTAGTCATTCTCATGGTATACGTTACCTGGTATTCTATTTAAGGTGCGTCGGTTTGGTATTAATAGGGATGCGTCGAACCATGTGTGAGGGGTGAGCATTGGGATTAATATGGAACCCGACCACCGATTGTTCAGTCTTAGTTTGTTTACGTTTTGAATTCCGTGTTAAGTGATTTAGCATGCGATTATAGTCATAAAAGCTGTAAATCATATCAAAGCGATAAATGCGAAATGTAAGTAAATCACATTGTGAGGAGTTGCACCCTCAGAGTGTACACTAAACGAGACACGATGCGTAGATTACTGGGAACGGATCTCGGAGCTACTCGGGTTTAGTTTAGGGTGTTTTAGTGCTTATGGTTGAAGTTGTGGATGTTACGTATCTTTATGACGTGCCATGGACCTAGTGACCATATGAGTCGGACTTGACATTATCGAAGTGCATAAATAAAGAGTACGGAATGTAAATGTTTGTTTAGATGACAACCTAGTGACGATACGACATCTGAGGTGGATCCTCCTAGCTTTCCTGCGGCAAATCCGGAAGAGCTTCGCTACTGTTTCTAGAGGTGGCTAGTCGAACATAGGTGCCCCTTTCGTTCAAATCGAGCCACGACTCGAGGAACTACGAGGAGTAGTGTTGATTCGCTTATTTGGAACGAACAATCGAGTGGATCGTACTTAGAGTCGGAGAGCGACGCTAAGTT
The DNA here is from genome assembly GCA_958450325.1 of Agrostemma githago. Taxonomy (NCBI): domain Eukaryota; kingdom Viridiplantae; phylum Streptophyta; class Magnoliopsida; order Caryophyllales; family Caryophyllaceae; genus Agrostemma; species Agrostemma githago. The sequence continues at coordinate 17,095,305 of OY288260.1, read as the reverse complement.
AGATGGAGAAGCTCGTAAAGAGAAGGAGGGGGATGAGAATTGAATTGTGTGTTGTGAAATGAGCGAAATGGGGGGGGGGGGGGGGGGGGTATTTATAGTTTTTCTTGTAGGTCAAATCAACTACTCAGGCGCCAGGTGGCTTGCGCACCAGAACTGGGTCGCCTGAGGTCTTGCGTAAGAGGTTTGAGGCGCCGGAGGGGGGCGTTTGGGTTTTTGAAGATTCGATTTCGAAACTTTCCAAAATGAAGATTATGCGTATCTTAGGCTTCCTTGGGTGTTAAGGCCCCCTTCTTGACCTAGGGCGTCAAGCACCAGAGAAGGCGCTGACTCGCCCTGCTCGCTCAATGCCTTCTTCATATGAATCAATTAATTTAAGAATACAACTCCTAATTTCCGCAAAGAACCAACCAGACTGGCCTTGTGAATAAATTAGAAGTGGGCCTCGGGCGCGTGTCTCGAGGTTCGCTCGGCCTGACGTACTGACTCGGGTTTCACTTTACGTGTTTCGGGACCGATTCAGAGCTTCGGTGTCGGAATTCACTCTAATTACTGTTGACGCGGCAGTAAGGACACGACTAAGACCATTTTGATGTTGAATTAATTTTTCCGAGTAATTATTTTATCCGTTCTACAGGAGAAGCATCTAAAACATCGTAAACTCGCGTCGCGTTGTAGTCTGATCGTCATCGGGTGTTTGTCGGGCACTCTTGCAGTCACCAGGTCAGAATCTGGGTGTCTACAGGTTGTTTGTCTTCCACGAGATGTGGAGTTTGTTGTGCGTTGCCTAGCATGGGATGTGATTTTATATTGCTGCTGGTTTTTGTTGTGCATTGACTGAAATCATTTTTTTGTTTTTGGTTAAGTAAAAAAATGGGGGGAATCAGAATAACAAAAGGTTGCTGCCCAATGCGGATAATCATCCGTCGGATTATACGACACTATCTTGTGAATTTGGACACAAATAAATAGTAGTGTGATGGACTGTCTATCGCAGAGTCCGTCGCATGACAATGAAATTGCGTCGACTTATGCAACAGTGGTTTCGCAGAAGTAATGTTTCACTTTTGCGTCGGATTTGCGACGATAAATCTGACGCAGAATATGTTTGACTTAAATCTTTGACTCTCACTCGTGCGGCGGACTATCCGATGTAATTCCGCTGCAAATTTATTCCGACACACACAAGACCCCCTACGACAAAATGCTGCGGCAGAATCATTGCGGCGGTACATTCGAGGCAAACGACGTTTTGCGTTGGATTTTAGGTAATTGCGGCGGATAGTTCCGCTGCAAACTGACATGCTTTTTGTAGTGCATCTTTACGCATCACTTGACCTGAACCTATTCACTCACGATAGCACCATGTGCTGAACGATGAGAGGCATGAAGAACTCAGATTTCGAACCAGGCACTTGCGAACCGAGAGAGTTTGGAAGCATCTTATCCAAGTAGCATAACCTCGAAGTGACTATGGGGAATAAAGAAGTTAAAACATGCAAGAAAAGACAGGAAGAAGCAAGAAGAAGAAGAAGAAGAAGAAGAAGAAGAAGAAGAAGAAAGAAGACGAAGATTGATTTGGATCAGGGTCGCAGACACAGACTGCGGATTCCTGCTCAGTCTGCGGGTGCAGCGTACGCAGACCGCAAAAATCCAGTTAAAAATTGCAGATTTCGTTTTCTTATTCTTCTTGTTACACCTTTGTTATGGGCTTCTAATTCTGATTCCTTGTATTACCCTAGATATTAAGGTTGCACTAAACATTTTGTATAAAGAGGAACTCATTTTTAGAGAGAGATTAGGGTTTTATCTACCTTGTTATTTTTGTAGTATTGAAGATAAAGACTCAACCATTATGAGTAATTTGGGTTGTTCTTGCAATATGAGACACTAACCCTCACATATCTTGGTGTGAATCTACTCAATGATGTAATTATTCTCATTTGTAAGACTTTCAACTCTTATTTAAATCTATCTTATGTTATTTCTATCCTGTATTATGTAAGTGTCTCTATGTATTAGGTCTTTGATTTTTATCAAAGTGGCTACCTAGTTCTGCATGTACACTTGTTGCTTGTGTGTAAAGAAGTTGTTACACCTATTTACACACTTGGTAGCATTTTTGACATAGATTGTTGTGTGTTTGCCGTCAATCGATTGTCTTGATAAAAGTATTGCATGTTGAAGATGTGGTGATTGTTTTACAATAAACCGTTATTTTCTCCCCTTGATGATCTAAATCCTAGACATATGTTGATGTTTTTTGCTAGACTATGTGTGGACGGATGAATATTCCATGTGTAATGTTATTGAGCATGGAGTTGTGACTTAAGGAAGATAGTTATTATTGAGATTTGATTGTTTTGCATGTGTTGTGGTATCGATTTGCACCGAGATACTTCTATACAATTGATTTCCCTTATCTTACTTTGCTTGTTTTGTCCCCAAAACCAACTTACAAACTCTCTTTTTCATGTTTAGACTAGTTATTATCTTTTCTTGTTCATCCTTGTTTTTCTATTAGATTAGTAGTTTTGTTGAGATTTGCTATATTAGTTTCTCTATTTTCTTATTTCCTATTTTGCGTCTGTGGACATGACATAGGTCCACCCCGACGCGGCTACGCGCGAGTTTGGGACGGCGAATGAATCTCATGTGAGATAGATCTCGAATTGATATTTAAACCGAAGTTGGAGTCGCCACCGAACTTTGTGGGAGTTTGGGCCCGTTCGAACCCACTTTATGTCGTAGTGGGCCGTGCAGAAAGTACGGCCCATTCCGATTTCAGAGTTTACTGTGTTCGTCCCTTTGCATTGCGATACCGATACCGACATTATCGGTAATCGTGTATTGAATGACTCTCGTATGCCATTGATTTCGGACATCCGGAAACCACGGTTCTGAATAAGGGGTGAGGGTACGTGTCGGGAAGTTCACAAAGAACACCCAACCCCGCCCGCACTTAGCGGCCTTTACTAAGATATCGTTCGTTGTTCGTGTACGCGTGCTAGTTTGACGGTTGAATGATATGCAAACAAGGCATTTTGACTAAACATGTGAATCATGGTTCAACTACGTCGTTTAAATGCATCTAAACTAACGTCAAAGTTGTTTTAGCATGCGAGGTTCATTTTAGTACAATAAAACAAACAACGAAATAAAAGTGCAACAACAGATTACAATATACGAACGACATACCACCCGAAATTACAATGCAACCAACGATATATACAATACAACAATCACGATAATAAAGGAGCAAACGAGTTAGAAGATGTAAATACGATATGATGCATGGTATTGAAAAGGTGAACACGTGATAGACTTGACACGTGACGACCGAAGTCGTTAAAATAATTTTATCGGAACTCGACACATGCTAAAAGACTCGCTGTTTTGCTATACCAGGGGCCACTCGATCGAGTCATTGAGGGACTCGATCGAGTGGTCTCGAAAAAAAGTTTCTGGTTCGTTTTTTGGGGTGCCACTCGATCGAGTGGGCTAAGCACTCGGTCGAGTGCCCCCTGTACGGACTGCTGTCCGGTTTGATTTTGACTCTAAAATTGCTTTCGATTTTGAAAATCGATAATTGATTAAGTCGCGTAAAAATACGATGCAATTTATACTCGACTTAAATATTGATACTCGTAATATCCGATGCTTGATTATGGAATCAATACCGAATATTTAGAGCGGATTTTGAAAAAGTTGCTTTGAAAATCGCTTTGAATGTTGTTAAGACGAGATAATTCCTCTATGTTGTAATATCGTAATTAGTCCTTTCGGACCATGTGATCATTACTCGGTTTCAACGGTATTAAACTTAACATGATTTGATAATCGGTACCTTTAGATCCGCTATTCGAATATAGAGTAGATATCGAATCCTAGGGATGACTCTTTATTTACTAACTATGACAATAGTAAGACTAATAATGATGTTAGAAATAAAAGAAAGACGATGATGACGACAGACAACGACGGACAAGGACGGACGAAGAAGAAACGAAGAGAAGAAAGAGAGAGATCGGGATTTGGAACACCCTCAACCTACATGCTAATTTCGACCTCGATCACGGACACGTAGTAACGGCGCTTGCGTAGAAGTAACGAGGATATAGGAGGAGTTAAGGTGTTTGTTATTTGGATTGATTTTCCTATAGGATTTCTAGTGAAAATCAGGACGGTATTTCGGTATAGTTTGCCTAAGTTTGCTAGAGATTCGGGATGTTATGAATTAATGCGAATAATTGATGCTATGAATAATTGGTGTCCTTAATTGTGTTGCGGGGGTGGGGGGTATTTATAGGATGAAATACCCGACTTGGGATAGGAGATTGGTGACTTGCAAAGGAAGAAAACAACCGGTTGAGGTGAAGTGGGATTTCGTTTGTGGATAGGAAAGGAATCTGATCTCGGCTGGAAAAGGGGGTCACTCGATCGAGTGGTGCATGACACTCGATCGAGTGCCCGGACTAACCCCGGTTCTGGTGCGTTTTTGGAGACCACTCAACCCAGTGAGCCGGTCCACTAGATCGAGTGGGATTGGGCCGAGTAGGAGTCTCCTTAGAGATCGAGTTTCGTTCTTTTTTGGAGAGGTTCAGTTGCTTAACTCCTCTTCATTGCTGATTTTTGGGAGGAATCTGATTTCTAGTTGGATTTTCGAGCTTGTGCAAGATATTTATGGCTCGGAAATGTCATAGATCGGGGTTTGACCCGGTCGCTAAAAGAAGGTTTTGCCCTTGGTCTCGGTTTTGACCCAAATTAGTCTCATTTGACTGGAAACGACCCACTGGGCTTGAATTTGAGGTCGGTTTGGTGAGATTTTTACTCCGCTCAAAGCTCGCGCCAAATACTATTGATTCCGAGTCCGAAAATCGAGTGTATTAGGTCATGTTTACGTCTGATCATCATCGGGTGTTTTTCGGAAACTGCTATAGACACCTGGCGGTCAAAATGTGGGTGTCTACAGAGCCCCCACTCTAACTGAGGCTTGGACAAGGCGAAAGTCAGAGTAGCTACCAGGACAATCGAGTATTAAGACCTGGCAGACTTCCGATCGGGTCGTTTATAGTCCATTAGACTTGCGTAAAAGAGCTCGCCAGCCATAAGATAGAAATCATACATGAGTTGATGCTAATAGCTTAGTAGGGACTTGCCTAAGAAGCCTCGGGTGTGCCCGTTTGCAGACACATCTCATCTTGAAGCCGCGCGGGAGCAAGCCTAGGAAACCTTGGGTGTGTTCGTTTGCAGTCACATCCCGTGTTTCCTCAGTAGAAATGCCACACGGGGCCTTCCATTGGGGAGTTTTAGTGAGGAGACCTTCTTCTGGAGTCAGGGTGTACCTGTATGCTGACATACAACAGTTTTGCATGTAACACTTAGGCGAAACACCGACTCACGCTGGGGAAGTAGGCAAATGATTTTTGAAAATGTTGAAAATTTTAAAAATTTCAAAATTTTGCTTGAAAATAGGAATACTCGGGATGACTCGATTCCTGTATCAGATTCTGAAAAGGATTCTTAAAGCTTTAAGTTAGGCATACGCCTATGTGGAGTAGGAAATATGATAAGAATCCCAATTCCTAAGGCAATTAGGGAATGATTTTCTATTATAAATAGAGGGCTCCTTGCTTCAATTTTTATATCTCAACCCAAATCCTCTCTTCTTTTCTTAAAATCTTTTAGACTTTTAAGAAAAAAAGTTCTTGCTATGGGTATCGAACATTTGACCGCAATACTTCAGACGTGGGCCCAATACTTTAGAGATGAAGACAAAGTTCAGCTGACTCAAATGGGAATTGTTGCTTTATTCCCGCTCCAACGACTCAGGGTAGATTCGCACTTCCTGGATGCTTGTCTATCCTTTTGGGATACTACTCACCATGTCTTCGCGTTCCCTTGTGGAGAATTACGCCCTCTTCCCGAAGAAATTGCAGTTATCGGCGGTTGGTGTCCTAGCACTCGTCCCGCTATTCCTCCGTTTTATCCTTACCCGAGGAGGAGATTGAGAGACTAACTTGGCTTGTCCCATGCTGAGACGGACCGTATGGTAAAGGGAGACTCTGTTTCTTTGTTCGACATAGCCGAAAAATTCATGAATTCTGGCGGTGTTCGAGTTACTCCCACCCTTAGGCGTAGGGCTTTCGCTTTTTGTATGTTACATCGATATGTCTTTGAGGGAAAAATGGATAATGACTCGTGCTTGGGTCAGATCAGACTGATCATCATAGTTGACCAGATGGAGACAGGTCACAGCCCGGCTTGGCTGACAACCGGTGAGATCATTGTGGGCCTTGACGCTAGAAGACTTGACCCGGACCGACAATTGACGGGAAGTACCCGTCTTTTGCAGGTTTATTTCTCGCGCTTTATTTTTCTTCTTTTATATGCGAAGCTCTTACGTACAGGGGCCACTCGATCGAGTGGACCTGTCACTCGATCGAGTGGCCTGGATAAAAACCTCATTTTCGTCTCCAGATGAGCCACTCGATCGAGTCAGACATGACACTCGATCGAGTGGCTGCCAGCAGATAGATACTCAACTATAGAAATTCGTTTTTCTTCTTTTTCTTTGTCAGATCTAGTTATCCGAGCGCTTATTGATCATAGAGCCCTGGTGAGCATATCCAAATATCGCAGCATCCAGATTAGCCCAAGGAAACGGCGAATAAGCTCGAGCCATCGCATAAACCGAACTTACTGGGACGAAGAGCTAAGATTCCATGGTGGACCCTGGATTAGGTGGACCGTTACTTGGTGGTTCCTCTCGAAAATGACCGGCTTAGCCAAGAGAGACAAGGCCCGTTATCTGGTGATCCTGTCCTTGGACTGGACCGTCCATATCTACCCGGATAGCATTCTGAGGCAGCTCGGTTCGTTTCAGCAGATCCCTGAGATTGATGCAATTATCAGCGTTTCGCTCCAATTGACAGATGCTATGTATGACACGTGGCTACAACGCTGGTTTACCCGTGCCATATGGACTATACCCCGCCCTTGCCAATCCGTTTGGGTTTCGAAATCGTATCTCAAATGGACTTCCGAGGAATCTCAGGAGGCCCGTAAGGCTTTGAAGACTGACGAGGCTTTTGACTTAGTTCGTAGGGAGACGGTAAAAGACAACAGGGGTTTCTTTGATGAAGGAAAGACTCCTGCTACTCTTGTCCGATTAGAGTCGGGTTCTAAGTCAAAAACAAAAACTCGAGCTAAAGAGACCGGTGCTAGCGGCTCGCAGGGACAATCAATCCCCCGAACGGACTTAGAGAGGAGGCTAGGACCGAGATTGGCGGTTCGAGACCGACTAGGCCCGCGAAATAGGTTGCCAGAAAGGGTGCGGGCACTACAACAAAATCACCCTTTCGCGGCGATTATTTTGGTAATTCGTGGCGATTCTATTCGACGCGAAAGGTTTCCCCATCGATTGTGTATTCGTTGAGGTAGGCGGCGTTGCCGTAGCCTTTCGTGTCGAATAATCTATTCGCTGGGTTAGGTTCTTAAAAGCGACGCGAAAGAAGATGAGGTTTAGTGGCGATTTTAGTGTCGATTATTATTGATGCGGTAGATGTTTTGATTTTCCCACTAATAAGAACTGTAGCGATTGTATTCGACACAATAAGTACAATCAAACGTCATTTAGTGGCAATTGTTGTAATTGTATTCGACACGATAAGCAAGTACTATAATATCATTTCTTTTACAATTTATCAATAGTATTCGACGCGATAAGTATTACAAACAATCGTAACAATTGCATTCGACACGATATGTAATACAATTGCAACGACATAGTAAATTGGTATCAATTTCATTCGATACGAAATATCATTTCTATCTCTAAAATACGATGCGAAATAAAAAGAAAGAACAGGCGAAAAACATGAAACTTATATATAACTCATAAAATCTCAAAATTATATGTATCTAACATCGACTAAATTAAATTAATAAAAATAGGTCCAAAATAAGTGCAAACAATCCTTTTAGAACCTAAAAAAATTAACTAGGTCTTCAACTCCAAAGCAAAGCTTCAAACCATCTATTCCAAATTACATAGAGTAGCTGCGCCTCGAAAAAACTGCAATAACAAATATCATGTATATACCAAGTTATACCGAATTTTTAGTCATTTCCCACGTGCAAGTAAATAAATGAAATAGATTTATGTATGTATATACACACTCACTGGTTCATGTATGTTCCTTGACACATATAACGAAATATCACAAATCAGCTGCTTGAGTTGCTATAATCATCCTGTACGAACAATTGAAAAGCACGCCGAATATTATATGACGTGAGTCCATTATCTAATTCAGTTCATTATAATATCATATTTGTAACATATTGTGTATTAAGTACAAACCAATTATATAAAAAAATGAAATAAGAACATACCGTATTAGTCTGATCGTATTTTGAATATTCTTTTGATGTTCTACCTTTAAAGAGTGCCAACAATTCTTGGAATACATTCTCTAGTTGATTTTGCTTTTCCAATACCTTATTTACCTCCGCATCACTCTTTGCTTGTACCATCTTCAATTCTTCGGTATGTTTCTGTTGCATGAGGTTCATCTCATCACGAAGCTTGTTCATTAACTCATTGGAGGCGACATTGTTTTCCACAAAGTCTGACAATGGTTGTACCCCAGAATTACCCCACAATTTGAAAGCACACAACCCTCCACCAACTCCGCGCACACGTCCACGTCGTTCTTCTTTTCCTATTACTTGATCAAATATATCTCCTTTCCAAGCTATCTTTCCATCCATTTGCTCTATTTGATTGGGTAACTCTTGTAATTTTTGTTTCATTAATTCCTAATGTATATAAAAAATGTTTGAAATAATCATCGAAATAGTGACGAAGAAAATAAAAAAAATAGAAAGATAAGCGCTACTACTTTTTTTGCTTTTAAAGTGTCGATTTGTAATGGTATTGAACTCTACATTAAAAAAGTGTGCAATAATTAAATAAAACTTACAACTGCTTTTGCCGAATTTTCATCAATTTTCTTCTTCTCTCTTGTTTTTCTATCCTTGTGAGTCTCAATGAAAATTTGAGCGCGGCTAGGCTCAACACCATTAACCGTCTAGATAAAGAATAAAAAATACTAGATTATTTACTGCACACAGAAATAATAGAAAGGAAACAATAACAGAGGCATAGTTGAGCAAAACTTTGATTAAACAATTTATGAAAAAGAGTATCACCCTTTTAGCTCTTAGTTGAGCAAAACTTTGTCTCCCTGCGTAGTGAGGCATAGTTTGATTTTTTTGATTGATCCTATTAATTGCTGCACGTCTCTGTGCATATATAGAGGTATAACTTTGTTAATTATTTATTAAGTTTTACAATAATATAACAATAATTGTCCTAATAAATATAAATATCAAACACCTTTGTCTTGTCTTGATCCCAGTAAGAAATCAACTTCAACCATTGATCCATAGGAACACGTGAAGGCTTCGCATTAACCAAGCTTGATCGATTTTGTTTGTTTGGCTCATAGTACATAACTTTTAGTTCTCCTCTAAAATCCTTAACCACCTTTCCTAATGCCTTAAGAATATGATCTTCCCCTTTTTGTGGGAATGTAAATCGCAACTACATACAAAAATAAAAAAGATTTGATATTATATGAATGTACTATCTAATACATTGAACACTTTTTTGTCAAATGTTGTGAAGGTTAATAAAACATTTATCGTAAATATAACTTTCTTTTATACCTTTATTTCAGTCATACATCTAACTTTGTACTCCTGCGGTACAAGCCTCCAATCGGAATAGCCTTGTGGTGCTAATTCAGGATTTCTCCCCATTGTACCAATGAAACTAGACAAAGCGACAGATCCATCGCCATAAGGCTGACCTTCCTTATTGAAATGAACGACCGTTCGTACATCATCCGGTTGATTCCAAATATCAGTTAAAATAGTCGGTCGTCTACGTTTCACTATCACCCAGGAAAATATCATTAGCCTTAATCGTATCAAATTTCTACAGGACCAACATTAGGTAACAAGGCAAAAAGGTTCAATTACATACCTGAACGTTCAACCGTATCAGTATCTGTTTCATTAGGATTATCCTCAGTGGAATCTGATGTTTATATTACTTCATCTAACACATTTCTTGTGTTATCACCTCCATTAGCGACTGATGAGTTTATATTATGCTTCTCAACAGGTGTTAAAGTTGAAAAAGTATCTGCCTTACTATCTCCATCAAGATTGAAAGAAGTGTCATCTCGCAATCTGATTTTTGTCAAACGTCTCTTTTTTGTCATTATTTCTGAAATGATAACATAAAAAACATCATATTAGTCTATTAGTAGTTTCACAAAAGTAAGGGGATAAAATTCATAAAATGAAAGTTTACCAGATTGCTTTCATAACCTGAATGCATATATGATAATCAATTCAACAACAAAGAACGCAGGTTCAATTCAAGATAAGTACAATATATATTTTTCTTTTTTTATGAAACTATGTGTTTTTGTAAATACTCACAAATGTTTTCAACCATTCGACAAATTCTTCGTTGTGCATTCGATCTTGGACAATTTGAGTTAAACGATTACGTCTATGTATTCTCTTGAGGAAAGATACATGTTCCCTACATCAATTATTCATGTTAGTTATAAAATATATTTAAACATCATCAAAGTTAGAGACGAAGATGCGAAATTAAATTTCATACTCTCTTAAAGATTCAATATCTTTGCAATCACAATTGAACAGAACGTATCGATGTGCTTGTACCCTTGTCTTCTCATCCATCATAAAACCTTCAACCCGTCCATACGGTTGACCAACCGATGGAAAAAGACATGATTCTCCACTATTTTCATAACCATAGGTACACTGTGCATTGTTTCTATTTGAGGAATTCCTAATGTCATCACCTTCTCCCAAGTAACGAGAGCAAAATGTTATACTCTCTTGAATTAGATAAGTTTCTGCAATCAATCCTTCAGGACGTGCTTTATTGCCGACATATGACTTGAGTGTAGATAAATACCTAAAATAATTAGCTTCTTAGGCATGTTTTGTTTTATGATACACCACTAATGAAAACTAAATAAAGGAAACATTATTACCTCTCAATAGGGTACATCCATCGGTAATGCACCGGACCACCAATTTTAGCTTCAGCGACTAGATGAACCACAAGGTGTACCATAATAGTAAAGAAAGTTGGTGGAAAGAGTTTCTCTAAGTTACAAAGAATAGTAGCAATCTTTGTCTCTAATCGTTCAAGTTCTCTAATGTACAGTGTTCTTGAACATAATGCTCGGAAAAAATCACACAACTCAATTAAAATTGGGGATACTTTCTCATGTAAGCTCTCTCTCATCGCAAGAGGTAACATTAGCTGCATTAGCACATGACAGTCATGACTTTTCAACCCAGACAACTTCCGTTTTAGCACACAACGAGAGATGTTTGACGCATAACCATCCGGAAATTTGACATTCTTAAGAACTTCACAAAATCGATCTTTTGCCAAATTGCTCAAAGTATAAGGTGCAGGGGGCAAAAATAACTTTTTGTTCCCTTGAGGTTGAGGCCATAAATGTTTTCGCACACCAATCTCTTGTAGTGTTTGACGAGCTTTGAGGTTATCTTTTGACTTGTTAGGAACATTTAAGAGTGTGTTAACTACATTATCGCACACGTTCTTTTCTATGTGCATCACATCGAGGTTATGACGCAAAATATTATGCTCCCAATAAGGAAGATCAAAGAAGATACTTTTCTTTTTCCAAGTGTTTGGTTCTACCCCGGAGAGGTGATCTTCCGTAGTTTTACCTAGAGTGAAAGAGATATTCTCCAATTGTTGTAACACCTCTGAACCAGATGACGGTTTAGGGGGAGACCTGGTTTCTGTGGTGTTATCGAAAGATTTTTCATCAAAACGATAGTTATGCAAAGGATCCAAGAACCTCCGATGACCCATATAACAAACCTTCCCACTGTACTTGTATCGCTTGGACCACTTATCATTATTCCAACATGGACAAGCATTTTTTCCATAGACACACCACCCCGACAAATTACCATATGCCGGAAAGTCATTTATAGTCCACATGAGAATAGCATGCAATTGGAAACTTTTTTTTCAAAGACGTCATACGTCTTAACTACTACATCCCAAAGCTCTTTCAATTCATCTATTAATGGCTGTAAGTAAGTGTCAATGTCATTTCCCGGAGACTTTGGACCAGGAATCAATGTAGAAAGAATAATGAAAGGCTCTTTCATGAACAACCAAGGAGGCAAATTATATATCATCAAGAGTACGGGCCAAGTGGAATAGGTGCTACGCATTTCTGCAAATGGATTAAAACCATCACTAGCTAAGCCCAATCTAACATTCCGAGGATCCGCAGCAAAAGTCGGGTATCGATTATCAAAATTCTTCCATGATTCACAGTCCGCTGGATGCCTTAAAACACCATCTTCATTTGGTCGGTCCTTGTGATGCCATCTCATAAGTTCAGCTGTTTTAGAAGACATGAAGAGTCTTTGAAGCCTTGGTTTCAAAGGGAAATACCGGAGTACTTTGACGGGGATGTTTTTCCTTTTTATTACTTTTTCGCTACTGTTTTTCGTATTATTAGACACATTGACACTAGACTCATCTATGGTTTTCCAACGAGATGCTCCACAAACTATACACTGATTGTGATTGACGTACTCTTTCCAAAAAAGCATGCAGTCATTTCGACATGCATCAATTTTCTCGTACTTAAGAGTCAGTTTATCTACAATCTTCTTTGTTTCATAAAGGGAGTCAGGAATCACTGCACCTTTTGGTAAGGCCTTCCTAAAGATCTCAAGTAATTCTGTAAATGACTTATCGGACCATCCAGAGTTACATTTGAGATTATAAAGATGGAGGATAAATGAAAGTTTAGAATACTCCTTACACCCAGGATACAACTCCAACTTAGCATCTTCTAACAGCTTATTAAACGTATCAACATTAGAAGGGACTGACTCAAGTGGGTCCTCCACCCTAGTGAAACCTTCATCAAACTCGACACAATCATTAGAATTAGGAGTATTGCTAGGATTCCCACCAAGAGTCTCATTATTAGTAGTATTGGAATGAATTCCACAAGCATCCCCTAACATTTCTAATATCCTATTTTTCGCAATGGATTTAGAAAGTTCGTCGTCGTGACTAGGCATCGAAGAGGACCCGAAATCATAGTTATCATACCATTTCTCAAAGTCACGCATAGGTCCATTTATCACTAAATGATCATAAACGTCTTTCTCGCTGCAACGATGGTAACGTACACAAACGACACATGGACAAGCTATTGTTTTATCTTCACTAGAAGTTTTCTCAAATGCATATTTAACGAACTTTGTCAATCCCATTAAATAATCATTGCTTCCAAGATCATAGTCTGACCAAATTTTACGCTTTTGTCCAGCCATAAAATTATTATCTGTTTAAGGAAGAGCCTTTCAATTTTAGTCGTGAATCATGGTAGACAAAAGTAAAATCATATGCGCTAAAATCATGGTAGACAATTTTATTCTCAATTCCATTTCTTACTTTTATGGTTACTAACAAGAAATTACGTAGTTAGTGGTTTTTCAAAAAAAGTACATGTGCTATATAGGTGTTATGAAAGGTGTTATTAGTATCCTGAGCAAGATGATTCACTTCTTCATATAGAAAAAACCAGAGAGTGATTGTGTTCTACAAAATGTTTTATTCTCATATTCTTGGGGACAAGTGCTCAGATTATATGCAGCCTATAAATGAGGTAATATATCGAGAGGCATTCGGAAGATGACACACTTCATCTTATAATGTTTTGTTCTTGTCATTCCCTTATTAGATGAAACAGTGACATTTGGTTTATAGTTAACATTTGTTCTTTGATTAGTTTTTTTTACTTTCAACTTTCATATTAGATGCAACTTATGAAGAAGGGGACTTTTGCTCAAATATTATAGTATCATTTAAATGAGTCTTGCGCGCACGAGCAAAAGAAATGTACCCAATTTTTGCAATTTTTGTAGGGCTCTTTCAATTTTGTTCTATTAGCTACAGGCAGACAATGGTTTTTTTGCTTGAGTTGATAGTTACTCCGTGTATGACAAGCTAAGATCATTAAACCATAAACACTACCCTTGTTTGCCTAAGTTGTTTAAAGGATTAAAGAGCTAGTTAAAATAAAATTATTATCCATTAAGTTATATTAAGGAATGCTTGCTAATTACATTGGAAATTAGTAACGTGTGATTAAGTTAATTTTTTATACGAGGTGGGAATTTGTGAGACCTCGTCAGAATATATCTAGAAGTTTTTGATTTGTAATATTCGATTTTGTGAAATTAGATTCTTTTCCTAGCTTTGGAAATTCTTCTCTAGGACTGAAAAGTCGTTTATTCTTCCTTTTTCATGTAGGTACTTGATAAAGCATTCAAATTTCATCAGACAAGAGGCAACACCATCTCAGACGCCCAAGCCTCTAAAGGAAAATTATATGAGAAAGGGCGCTTTTCGTATAAATCCTACCTCTAGCGATTCTATCCAAGGTGTGTTTTTTAATTTCTTAATTTCCTGATTAGCTAGTTTATCGGTATTTTTGGACACTTAGTTTGATGAAAGGCCAATCAGATGGAGTTGATGGACTTTACATGTCCTGTTTAAACATGCTTTTGCTTCAAAACATCTTTCAAGAGAGAATACACAATTTAGAGATTTTGAAAGAGGCCCATGGCCTAAGCATGTTTAGAGACATAATAATTCTGTAATGTATATGTAGTCCGACATACTTGGCCTTTTTCTATGGTTCAATATTTATACTTTAGAGTTTGGTTAATTTATTTGGATTTTACTTGTATTACAAAGGCGGCCTATTCACTAATAATTTTGTAACCTGTGTATAACCTATGTGCAGATGTCGCCACCTATTTGTTGCTGGAAAAGAAACTTCCAGTAGGAAGATGATTAAGACACTAAGCTTGCGACAAGAGTCAACAGAAACTACATTTGTTATGTACTTGAAGCTAGGATGAAATGAAACAGATGCAGACTAGTATTTTTTTTCTCAAATACTCCGTAACATTTGTAAAGGCTATCAGCTTGTTCAGCTACGTACATGCACCTGACAGGGACTAAGTACTAATGGATTAGAAGACGTGTTTGTAGAGACTAGATACTAGATAGTAGTGGATTATAAGTTATTAGTCTTAGTTTTATAAAAGAGCGTTGATTATATGTTTTCAGGTTCTATATTCTGATTTTAGTTGCATATTCTTCAAACATAACACAACTGTTCTAATGCTGCTCTGATTCTGTACCAAAATCATGCAATGTACAGTGATATTATGTACTGGCAATAGCTTTTACGTTTCAAACCATTCATTCAGTTCACTAAATCAGGAATGAAAACATCACTGTCTAATCCGATTTACTGCCTAAATGACTTTTGCATTTCGATTACTGTCTAAATGAACCATTCATTCATGAACCATCCATTCATTCATTCATTCTTACTATCTAAAGCCAAAAACATCAGATTTACTCAAACAACACAATCAATCCCCTAAAAACAATACATTCGATTCAATCAAATACCAAACCCTAATTCAATTAAAGACTAGCAAAAAAAAATCAAAAACAACACAATTAGCACGACAAAAGAGTGAATTAGATCGAAACAACAAAAATTGGGATTGAATTGGGAACGAAACAGTAATCGAAACAGCAGTAATTAGATCGAAACAGTAATCAAAACACTAAAACGTATCATCGATAATTGATTAAAACGTACCTCGAAACAGCAATATCGTGTAATCGACAATATGATCAGTAAAAGGTACCTTAATCAAAGAGAAATATCGTAAGATTTAGTTGAAGCTGATTGGGAAAAAACGTGCCTTAATCTACATGATATCAGTAAATCGTACCTTAATCAAACAGCAAAAGATGAAGGTGATCGGGAAAACAAACTCGGAAGTATATTCCTGCGTAAGATTTAGATGAAGGTGATTGATTGGGGACAAAGATGAAGCGCGGTGATGGAAAAACGAGTGCGGTGATGGAAGCGCGGTGATGGAGAAAGATGATCGGCATAATATATCAAAAACGAGGGCAAGATTTAGGGAAAAAATTGAGAGTTTAGGAAATAATTGAGGATGGCGCAAATATGAAAAAAGGTTTAGCGCTCATCCATTTTTATTTTTCAATAATTATGATATCGTATCAAGATTTGGAAAACCGTTTTTTTTCGAACCGAAATCGATCCCGAATAAACTGGGTACCCGGTTTTTTTTCATATTGTAAAATGAAACCGAACCGATTTTTGTGACCCGGTTTTTAAAAAATATTTTTATTTTTTTTATAAATCGGTTTCGAACCATTTTTGACCCGGTTTCACTAATTTGCATATCAATTTTTTATTTTTTTTATTTTTCGTTTAAAAGTTTAAACCGGTTCAAAACCGGGTACCCAGTTTTTGAAATTGTGAACCGAACCCGACCTGATTTTTCACTAAAAAAACCGGTTCAGGTACCCGAAACGGTTTTCAGCTTCAAAAAATCCGGTTTTTTGGGTTTCTAAAACCGGATTTCGGTTCGGTTTCGGTTTTTACCGGTTCGATTTATTTTGCTCACCCCTCGTTGAAGGAGTTATTAGCATCATTTACGTATACTAATTAGTGTCAATTGTTATTTGATACGATAATTTGTTTATTATATGAGTCATTGTGGGTTAGTTGTGTCGATTTTTCAATCGTCACGATATAATCGCCGCGAAAGGGCGATTTTGTTGTAGTGGGGCCCGACTCGGTCCGACTGAGGTGACTGAGGACCCGAAGTCGAAGAAACGAGTCCGAGCTAAGGAAGTTCCCGTGGTGATCCGGGAGCGCTCACCTCCACGCCGTCGCCAGTGGACGGAAAAAGAAGCTAAAGACAAGGGAAAGGGCAAGATGCCCTAAATACCGATCCCCTAATTTTCATTATTTAAGTATTACTATTATTTATTTTAGTGTGGTGTGCTTTTTTTGGAATTTTTGGCAATTTGAAATTTTCCGAGTTTATCAGATTTTATTTTTTGAAATAAATAAAGGAAGTTTATTATTTAAACCGTTCCTATTTTTTCTCGATTGCAGTGGTTGTGCCCTTTTGAGAAGCTGCCTACGTATCCACAATTAGCGGAATCAAACCAAACGTAGTTCAGACTAATTTACAATCTCGAAGTACACCAAGACTATTAGTTCAAGATGTTTACAACAGTAGAATAAATAATTCTAGCTTTTGACTTGCTTTTTGAAAGTTTATTTGTAGAAAAAGATTTTAATAAAGTTTTACAAACGACATTGAGAAAAGGGTTTAAGGGTAGTAACGCTTCAGATGGTCCAGGTTGGTTGGGTTGACAAACTCATTCCCATCCAGGTCCGTTTGCATCACTGCTCCGCCTGATAAAATCTTCTTTACTAAGTATGGCCCGGCCCAATTATGTTTGAACTTTCCTCTTGGGTCTACTGGTAATAGGGCTCGAACACACTTGAGAACCAAATCCCCTTCTTTAATGTTTCTGGGCCTCACCCTTTTGTTGAAGGCCCGCTGGATCCTTTTCTGGTATATCTGGATGTTATGGAGGGGACGAGATAGTCATTCATCCAATAGGACTAGCGAGTCATACCGTGCTTGAACCCAATCAGCTTCGGGTACTTGAATTTCGAGCAGGATCCTAAGGGAAGGAACTTCCAACTCGACAGGCTGGACAGCTTCCATCCCGTATGTAAGGTAATACGGCGTTGCTCCGGTTGCGGTGCGAATAGACATCCGGTATCCCCATAATGCAAAAGGTATTTTATCGAGCCAATCCCGGTAATTATCAGCCATCTTTTTGAGTATGGTGATAATCGTTTTATTAGACGCTTCCACCCCTCCATTTGTTTGGGGTCGGTAAGGCGATGATGTATGTCTTTGAATCTTATACTTGGTTAGTAATGCCGCTGTTACGGCCTGAAAGTGGGTTCCGTGGTCACTAATGAATTTGTGCGGGATCCCATACCGGCATATTATCTTGTTTTGGATAAACTTGGCGACGTGCTTGGCGTTGAGAATACGATAAGATTCAGCTTCGACCCATTTGGGGTGAAATAGTCGATAGCTACCAAAATGAAACAGTGTCCGCTAGTACCCGAAGGATTATCTTCCCGATTATGTCGATACCCCATGTCGAAAATGGCCAAGGTGATGTCATGGTGTATAATAGGGATGACGGCATATGTTGAACATTAGCGAAGATCTGACAGTTATGGCAATGCTTGATGTATAACCGGCAATCAGTTTCCATATTACTCCAGTAGTATCTGAGCCTCATGATTTTTCGGACTAACATCTGGGCATTCATGTGTGGACCGCATTCACCATCATGCACCTCGGCCATGAACTTCTCGACTTGAGCTTTATCTATGCTCAGATCATCTTATGACACAAATTGGCATACTGGTCACGTGATCGGGAATATTTAATAAAGATGCTAGTTTTGAGAGTGCATCTGCAAACTGAATATCTTCCCGAGGCAGGTATATATACTCTACCTTTTGGAACTGTTTCTCGAGATCCCTTACTCGTGCCTGGTAGGCCACGAGATTGGCGTTCCGAGTTTTTCATTTTTGAAGTGCTTGATTGATGACTAGAGACGAATCACCGTGTACCCGGAGGTTAGTGACCCCCAAGTTAGCGGCGGCCTGTAGCCCGTGGATGCATGCTTCATACTCGGCAGCATTATTGGTAACGTCAAAGTCCAGCTTGATGGACACGGGAGTGTGTTCTCCTTTTGGTGAGATTAGGAGAGTTCCGACTCCAAATCCTCGGAAATTAGATGCCCGTCGAAGTATAAGTCCCATGTTTCGGTGTCAATATGGAAGATATCTTCATCTGGGAAGGACCAAGTGTCGGTGTGTCCTTCTTCAGTCACGGGACTGTCGGCGAGAAACTCGGCTACTACCCGGCCTTTGATGGCTTTCAACGGTACGAACTTTAGGTCGAATTCCGCCAGCATCGGAGTCCATCTTGATATCCTGCCATTGAGAATGGGCTTTTCGAAGAGATACTTGATTGGATCCATTTTAGATAGCACCTGTACCTTGTAGCTGAGCATATAATGTCGAAGCTTCATAGTGGCCCAGACCAGAGCTAAACACGTCTTCTCAAGCATGGTGTATTTACACTCATACTCTAATTTTTTTGCTGATGTAGTAGATAGCCCGTTCTTCGGAGTTGACCGTTTGAGCTAGCATAGTCCCCATGGCTGTCTCGGT
Source organism: Agrostemma githago (assembly GCA_958450325.1). NCBI lineage: Eukaryota > Viridiplantae > Streptophyta > Magnoliopsida > Caryophyllales > Caryophyllaceae > Agrostemma > Agrostemma githago. The sequence continues at coordinate 17,075,992 of OY288260.1, read as the reverse complement.
CGTTGTTAGGTATAAATACAAAGGCAAACCGGGTTGAGGTGGCATCAAAACTGGCGGTGCTGACAAGATTTCTTTGATTCTATCAAAGGCCGCTTGACACTTATCGTCCCATAGTATTCGCTCTTCTATCTTTAGTTTCTTGAAGATCGGTTCACAAGCCATGGTTAATTTTGAAATGAACTTGCTGATGTACTGGACTTTCCCGAGAAATCCCCTTATTTCTTTTTTGGTTTTAGGAGGTTGCATCTCGGTGATGGCCTTGATTTTAGCTGGGTCGACTTTGATGCCGCGTTGGCTAACGATATGGCCCAGTAATTTGCCAGATGTTACCCCGAAACTACACTTTTGAGGGTTTAATCTCATGTTGTATTTGCGTAGTGGGGTGAAGAATTTTCTCAGAGCGGTGATGTGACTGTCCTTGTTTTTAGACTTGACGATCATATCATCCACATAAACTTCCACTTCTTTATGCATCATGTCATGTAATAAAGTTGTGGCGGTTCGTTGGTAAGTGGCCCCGGCATTAATAATACCAAATGGCATAACAGTATAGCAATAAGTACCCCAAGGTGTAATGACGGTGGTCTTATCCATATCTTCTTCTGCCATTTTTATCTGATTATACCCGGCATACCCGTCCATGAATGATAGAAGGGCATGATCAGCTGTGGTATCCACCAGTATGTCGATGTGTGATAACGGGAAATAGTCTTTCAGGCTCGCCTTGTTAAGATCCCGAAAATCTACACAGACATGCACCTTGCCGTCCTTTTTAGGAACCGACACGATGTTCGCAACCCAGTCCGGATATTCGGACACTTGTATGAAGGCGGCTTTAAATTGTTTATCGACTTCTTCCTTGACCTTAAGGGCCTCGATCGGCGGAGCTTCTGTTTAATCGGTTTGAATCCGTCCTTGATCGGTATATGATGTTAGGCTATTTTCCGGTCTATCCCTGGCATGTCCTTGTAGGACCATGCGAAGACGTCTTTGAATTCTTGAAGGAGGCTTGTGAACTGTTGTCTCTCCTCGGGATCTAAGGATAACCCTATCTTAAGTATCTAACGTTCTAAGGTTATTCCCACGTTAATGAAATCAGTTTCTTCAATTACCAGGTTGCGGGATTCCCTTTCCTCTAGCTGCTCGATCAGATGTGGAGGTCGGGGTACCTGTTCGTCGGGTATCTCAATGTCATTGCACAAAACATTTTTGAAATTGAAAGTATTTTGAAAATGAGACAAGTCGTAAGCAGAACGGTTGTTATTGTTGATTGTAAACTTTGAAAATAGCTCGAAAAGAGCTGCCATCTGATCATTGGTCAGTGGCGGGATAGATAAGGCGCTCGGGACAGACCCCAAAACACCAGGAGTAACTAAAGAGAAAGGGGGAGTAACAGGAGTGACTCTAGCACCGGACTCACTAGACTCGATCTCAGACTCTGACTCAGACTCCGACTCGGACTCAGACTCAGACTCGGGCATTTCTCCTTCTTCGGTGATCAGCTTATAAGTCCTTACTTGACTGTCAGTCCATTTGACAGTCTTCCTCCAGGCCAGGCTCTCTTTCCCGTCTCGGAACCTACATCCGAGATCAGCTTACTTGGGTCAAACCTGTTGCTGCGAAGAATAAGATTGACCAAATCCTCTTTTGGTTTCGGGGCCGCGATTTCCTCCCCGAAAAGCAGCCCTAGGACAGGCTCAGTGTTGTTGGGACACTCCGATTGGACGAGTGTGAAGACATCATCTGGAATGTAGTTACAGTCCTGGGCCAAGTGGGCCCCAGGGTGCATACCGCTGGGCTGGTACAGACCAACCTGAACAGCCTCAAATAACGGTGTGACGAAGTAGTCGGTTAATCGTGGGCTATAAGGGCTCAAGTGGATACCCTTAATGAGGTTGCAGGCCCTTTCAATTCCTGCTCGGACAACGTTATCCCGGGTTGTAGCATAACCATGGCCGAAGTGAGGGTCTTTATTCCTTAAGACCTCGATAATCTTCCCAGCTGGAAGATTGGGTCGGGATGTAGCCCCTGGCAAATACCCTAAATTTTGTAGCATCGTGTCGATGCTAGTAGTGAAATAGGGTCGGAAAAGATACTCCTCTTCGATTGCCCCTATGAAATCGAACCCCCAGAGATCCGTGCGGCCCGAGGTGTTACAGTTGGCCACAGTCACAGGCGTGGCCTCCAAGGTGATGATATTATCGTGCAGAGGCGGCTTGATTTTCCGTTGTCGGGTGGAGGATAGTGCCTTGACTGCGTGGGTCCATGGCCTCCCTAGGAGCAGGTTAAAGGAAGAAGTGACATCGATTACTTGAAACTCCAGTTCCTCTTCTATCGGGCCTGTTATGATGGTTAATTTCACGACCCCAGCTACCAATCTTGGGCTCCCGTCGAAAGCCTGGATGGTTTGAGCTGTTGGAATGTAATTGGCCTCGGTAATGCCGAGGGCTTTGGCGGTCCTCAAGGGGAGGACGTTGACCGCTGACCCATCGTCGATTAGGGTCATCGGAAGGTACTTTCCACGGCATATTACCGTGATATAGAGTGCCATGTTGTGGGTAGCCCCGAACGATGGTAGATCAGCCTCGGGAAAGGTGATTAGTGGGCCTTCCTCTTTAGCTTTGCCCTTTAGGTGGGGCAGGACCGTGACTAGCATTTAGCAGGAGTAGCCATAGAGTCGATCTTGACTTGATCGAGGGCCTTAGTGAGTGCCTCTCGATGTTCATGTGAGCTGACTAAGAGTTGCCATATAGAGAGGTCAACTCGAGTCTTCTTTAGTTGTTTCACGAGAGTCTTTTTGGTGGTCGGCTCTTCAGGGACGGCTTCTATCCTAACCGGTTCAGTGACGGTTGTTGAAGCAGGAGTGTCCCTAAGGTGGTTGCTGGCTAAGGCCTTGTACTTGGCCTTCTGGATTTCCTCCAAGATGATGGGAACAGCTTCCCCTTTGGTGAGGTACACATCGTCCTCATCGTCGCACCAGATCCCGTTTATTTGCGGGATAAAGGGAGAAATGAGATGCGAGCAATCAATTACTTCTTCGAAGAAAATGGCGTGGGTAGCTAAAGGGTTGTCCTTGTTGCTGGGCTTGCCTCCGGGCAAAGGGATCTTACCACTCTCGATGAGATCCTGGATTAAATGTTTCAGTTTCCAGCATTTTTCTGTGTCGTGCCCATTGCCTCGATGGTATTGGCAATAGGCCTGGATGTTGTAGGCCTTGGAACGACGCTCGACCGGGACTTCGGGTGCTGGGCCTATCGGTTGGATAAGGCCCTTTGACGATAGCCTTTGTAAGGCATGTGTATAGGTGGTACCTATGTCGGTGAATACCCGAGGTGCGGTATTCCTCTTGGACGGGGTATCAAGTAGATTAACCTCGTCAAAAATGCTGCGAGTAGCAGTTGCATATGTGGGCTTGCTTGTGGATGAGCTGGCCCCTTGTTAACCTTTTGTAGAGGCCTTAGTAAGGCTCTCTAGTCTCAAATCATCCCCAATTCTCGTCCCCATTTTAGTTATGGTGGCGAAGTTGGGTATGACAGCATACCGGAGATGGACCCGGTAAGAGGGGAAGAGGCTCTTCACGAAAGCCTCCACTAGCTCTTTCTAGTTGGGCTTGTTGACCAACTTCACGCTCTCGGCCCTCCAGCGTTGAAGGTATTTCTTAAATCCTTCCTTTGGTTCCTGTTCCATCACTTCCAGGGTGCGCATCGTGGTCTGGATTTCAGTGTTGTCGGCATAGTTCCGAGCAAATTCCGTAGCCACGTCATCCCAAGTTTTGTACTTGGAATCAAGCCTGTAGTACCAAGCTTTCGGATGCTTCTCGAGGGAGGAAGCAAACAGATGCTTGAACATGGTTGATTTGACCCCCTTAACAGCCATGAATTCTTTGAAGGCCCGGATGTGGAGCACCGGGTCTTCAGTTCCGTCGAACATCGGTAGGCCCGTCAGGTTGAGGTTAGCAGGCAATTCGTCGGTCAGAGGAGAGTAGGCACGAGCGTTCTCCGTGTGGATAGTGTTATTTGTTGACAGATGGACCTGTTCTTCCAGCTTTCGGACCGCGCTGACGAGTTCAGCTAAAGGCCCAGTAGTCTCGGTCCCACCACCGGGAGTTCCTTGTTCCACGGCGCTCACACGGGTAAGGATAGCTATCTAATCCTCCCTCATTTTCGTCAATTGAGTCTCCATCTTAGCCAACCAGGCTGTCTATTGGTCCACGACTTCTTGCATTTTCTGGCGTCTGGTTACCGGTGGCCTGTCTGTAAGAATACCGCGTAATCAGAAACGGATCCAGATCCTAGAATCAAACAGCTCATCCCGAGCAAGAAAAAGACTAGACGAGAAAACGACTGAAAACTAACTCCTAGACGGGTGACTCGTGGACGGTGGGCCTTCCTTAGGATTCGGTTATGTGGGCCGAGTCCTATTCGAAGGAGGGTCCATGTGAGATTTTCCCCAGACTTTGAACTCAAATGTGTAAACGGGCTTCCCTTTGTAGGAGTATGTCCTACCCAGGTGGGACATGCCTCGACAAGTAACGCGGACTGGGATAGGGAGGAAACCCGTGATGTATGCTTGACGGAGTTTCGACGCTAGAGATTTTGCCAACCTATGACAAGTCCCGACACTACTAAATACGGGAAGTCCTAAGAAGAGGAAAGTTTTGAAAAGGAAAATTTGGATTTAGAAAACTCTGAAAAAGTCAGATTTGGATGGCCCGATTTTTTTTGAAAATCGGAAAATGTTATCGGGCCGGAACTTTTGAAGGTTTTGAAAAATTTTCGGGCATCATATCGGCTAGAAATAGGCTATTTTGAGTCAAAATCATAAGTCCTAAATTCGGTAGCTTTCCGGGTTTGAAAAATGGATAATTTTGAAAAGATGCAAGTTTTTTGAAATAACGGTTTTTGAAAAAGATGACATGTAAATCAAGTAGCATGTAGTCATGGAAGCAGTATAATGACACGATGTATGCTCTTAGTCTATGTCTCGGTCGGTCGAAATAGGGTCTATACCAACAACGATGGCTTTCTCGTAAATCAGGACGGACTTCCTAAGCCGAATTGGACTTAGAACATGCCGTAAAACTCATACGAGTTCCGCCATTGGTGTCTTTAGCGCACCCATTTAAGAATGCACCGTGGTATAGTGGGACGTCGGTCACAAGTAACCGGCCCGGGAAAGATTTGAGTTATGCATGAACCATCGAACTAAAACGCGTACACTAATAATCGAATGATTTCTTTTCGAGTCTCACCCTAGGAACCCCGATGACAAGTGGTACATCAGGAATCCCCAGCGGAGTCGCCAAATTGTGGACATGACATAGGTCCACCCCGACGCGGCCACGCGCGGGTTTGGGGCGGCGAATGAATCTCATGTGAGATGGATCTCGAATTGAAATTTAAATCGAAGTTGGAGCCGCCACCGAACTCTGTGGGAGTTCGGGCCCGTTCAAACCCACTCTACGTCTTAGTGGGCCGTGTACAATGTACGGTCCATTCCAATTTCAGAGTTTACTGGGTTCGTCCCTTTGCATTGTGATACCGATACCGACATTATTGGTAATCATGTATTGAATGACTCTCGTATGCCAATGATTTTGGAGATTCGGAAACCACGATTCTGAGTAAGGGGTGAGGGTACGTGTTGGGAAGTTCACAAAGAACACCCAACCCCGCCCGCATTTAGCGGCCTTTACTTAGATATCGTTCGTTGTTCGTGTACGTGTGGTAGTTTGACGGTTGAATGATATGCAAACTAGGCGTTTTGACTAAGCATGTGAATTATGGTTCAACTACATCGTTTAAATGCATCTAAACTAACGTCAAAGTTGTTTTAGCTTGCGAGGTTCATTTTAGTACAATAAAACAAACAACAAAATAAAAGTGCAACAATAGATTACAATATACGAGCAGCATACCACCCGGAATTACAATGCAACCAACGATACAATACAACAATCGCGATAATAAAGAAGCAAACGAGTTAGAAGATGTAAATATGATATGATGCATGGTTTTGAAAAGGTGAACACATGATAGACTTGACACGTGACGACCGAAGTCGTTAAAATAATTTTATCGGGACTCGACACATGCTAAAAGACTCGTTGTTTTGCTATATTACAGGGGCCACTCGATCGAGTCATTGAGGGACTCGATTGAGTGGTCTCGAAAAAAAGTTTCTGGTTCGTTTTTTGGGGTGCCACTTGATCGAGTGGGCTAAGCACTCGGTCGAGTGCCCCCTGTATGGACTGCTGTCCGGATTGATTTTGACTCTAAAATTGCTTTCGGTTTTGAAAATCGATAATTTGATTAAGTTGTGTAAAAATACAATGCAATTTATACTCGACTTAAATATTGATACTCGTAATATACGATGCTTGATTATGGAATCAATACCGAATATTTAGAGCGGATTTTGAAAAAGTTGCTTTGAAAATCGTTTTGAATGTTGTTAAGACGAGATAATTCCTCCACGTTGTAATATCGTAATTAGTCCTTTCGGACCATGTAATCATTACTCGGTTTCAACTGTATTAAACTTAACATGATTTGATAATTGATAGCTTTAGATCCGCTATTTGACTATAGAGTCGATATCGAATCCTAGGGATGACTCTTTATTTACTAACTACGACAATAGTAAGACTGATAATGATGTTAGAAATAAATAAAAGACGATGATGACGACAGACAACGACGGACAAGGACGGACGAAGAAGAAACGAAGAGAAGGAAGAGAAGAAAGAGAGAGATCGGGATTTGGAACACCATCAACCTACAGGCTAATTTCGACCTCGATCACGGACTCGTAGTAACGGCGCTTGCGTAGGAGTAACGAGGATATAGGAGGAGTTAAGGTGTTTGTGTTTTGGATCGTTTTCCTATAGGATTTCTAGGGAAATTCGGGACGGTATTTCGGTATAGTTTGCCTAAGTTTTCTAGAGATTCGGGATGTTATGAATGAATACGAATAATTGATGCTATGAATAATTGGTGTCCTTAATTGTGTTGCGGGGTGGGGTATTTATAGGATGAAATACCCGACTTGGGATAGGAGATTGGTGACTTGCAAAGGAAAAAAACAACCGGTTGAGGTGACGTGGGATTCCGTTTTTGGATAGGAAAGGAATCCGATCTCGGCTGGAAAAGGGGGTCACCCGATCGAGTGGTGCATGGCACTCGATCAAGTGCCCGGTCTAACCTTGGTTTTGGTGCGTTTTTGGAGACCACTCGACCGAGTGAGCCGGTCCACTCGATCGAGTGGGATTGGGCCGGGTAGGAGTCTCCTTAGAGATCGAGTTTCGTTCCTTTTTGGAGAGTTTTAGTTGCTTAACTCCTCTTCATTGCTGATTTTTTGGAGGAATCTGACTTCTGGTTGGATTTTCGAGCTTATGCCTGATATTTATGGCTCCGAAATGTCTTTGATCGGGGTTTGACCCGGTCGCTAAAAGACGGTTTTGCCCATGGTCTCGGTTTTGAGCCAAATTAGTCTCATTTGACTGGAAACGACCCACTGGGCCTGAATTTGAGGTCGGTTTGGTGAGATTTTTACTCCGCTAAAAGCTCGCGCCAAATACTATTGATTCCGAGTCCAAAAATCGAGCGTATTAGGTCATGTTTACATTCGATCATCATCGGGTGTTTTTCGGAAACTGCTATAAACACCTGGCGGTCAAAATGTGGGTGTCTACAGCGTCCATCCACGTGGTTTGACCCCGCTACTTGCCAGTTAATTTGCTACTTTCTTGTGCTTTTATGAATTTTGTGGGTATTATAAATGTGTTTGTATGATTAGCCTTGCATAATGCGACATAGTCAATTAGCTTCTCATCAGGAGGACACCCTGGATTTTATTGGTAGGAGTACTTCAGCCTCGTAGACAAGTCTGGAAGGGATTTGGCCAATGGATTCTTTTTTGGTCGTCCTGATCGACCATAGGACGCTTGGTATGTAGCTTGTCGACCGACCTGCCTTTCAGGTCTACATCCAGATTTCTTAAGCCATTCAAAATTTGTTTATTGGCTGTCTTTGCCTACTCATTGCTCTGGGGTGGCAGACTACTGAATAGGCTACTGCGACATCGTGCCCGTTCAGCCGTTCTCTTAGGGAATCATTGTCGAATTGGCGACCGTGATCGAATACTAGGACTTTTGGCTTTTCATACCTTGTTAGGATATTACGCCAATCACCTTTTGTACTGCTGTCTATATTATGTTGGGTGTAGCCTTGGCCTTGATCTATTTGATGAGAAATCTGACCACCGTTAATGATGATATAGAAAAATCATCTTTAATCATCGTAAAATAGCAGTATGTTGCAGTCCGATCATCATCGGGTGTTGGCAGACAACTCGAGTAGACACCAGGTACAAATATTGGTGTCTACAAGTGGTTGAAAATGTTAAGGTTAAGGGTGAAGCTGCTAGTGCTGCGGTTATTGGTATTGGCGATAAGATGAGTCAAGTGTTACAAACTTTAAATGATATTCGAGCTGACTTTACTACATGGGATATGGAGACTGCTATGGAGATTAGTCCTCTAAAAGATGATTTGGCAACTGATAAGTGTAGTTTGTAGTGCCTAATTTGTTGTGTTTGGTCCCGTTTTCCCTTGTGAAATCGCTCCTTCGAGCGATTTCTTGGCTACTTATACTTCTTCTAGTTCGTTTTAGGTTCCCAAGACCATTCATGGAGAATTGGATGATTCCGACTCGTTTCCTACACTTTTGGAGCCAACGAAGAGAAGGAACGATCACTCGATGCCTTAGATTCGATCCCGAGACCTTGGGACCCATTTCCGAGCCCCTTAGACTCGATCCCGAGCTTCGAGAATCGATGAGAAGCCCATGAGAAGCAAGGAGGGATCTTAGAGATCATAATGGAGGCCTACAGACCCTTCCCGGGCGGAAAGAGTAGCCTTCCCGGTCGGGAAGGAGTGCACAAAAGGAATAGCTTCTGTTTGAGCCTTCCCGGCCGAGACCAAGAACCCTCTCGTTCGGGACCAGCCTTCCCGGCCGAGACCCATTGTCTTCCCGGTCGGGAAGAGGGAGCTGAAGCCCGCGCCTCTTCTTTTCATTTTCATTCTCCTTCACTCTTGTAGCCTTATAAATACTCCTCCCTTGTATTGTTTAAGCATATTAGACCTCTCTACATTATTCTAAACCCTAGATTTAGTTCCTCCTCTCATTAGCTTAATCTTTCCTTAAACTTTTGTTAATCCTAGATTAATTTAGTTAGTTAATCTTGTATTAAGGATCTCTTGAAGAATCCATCAATCCTTGACAACTTTTGGTGGAGATTTTTGGGTGTTCTTATTAATGCAAGTTCTCGTATTTTTATCCTCTTTGTAGTTGGTATAATCTTCTTAATCTCTTTTCTCTTATTCTTTGTTTAATTCTTCAAGTTTTAATCTTTACATATTGTTTATTGTTCTTGTTAGTTCATAATGAATGCTTTGTTATTTATGTTGATTTCTCTTGATAGTGTTAGATTTAGTTTCGTTATGTGTGAGTAGACTCTTTGTGGGTTTAGTAGGGGGATTAAGTGTGGATTATGGGTAATTAGGGTTTGATTAAGGGAAAAGGTGGAATCTTTGTTACTAGTCACTTGTTGGGCACTCTATGTGTTTGTTGAATTGCTTGTTTAAGTCGTAGTGGCCATGCTTCTCATACTTGTTTTCATCTTTTCATTTTGTAATCGATTTGTGGTTGAATGCTTGTGTTTGGGGTAATATCTTGCATGAGTATTCGGGTCTAGTCTTTGACACGAGAGTGCGGACTTAGGCTTTGACGCGAGAGTGCGGACCGACCTTAGTAACTAGGTGAAACCTATACCCTTGACCTCCCAATCATCCTACTACACTTATGAACCCAACTTAACCCTACTCCTTCCCATATTTGATTTCTCTATCTCTTTAGTTAATCATTTCTCTAGTTTGATAGTTTCATTAAGCTTTAGTTGTTCATTTAGTCCTTGTCATACATAGTTTATTGTTAGTCCACTTTCATCTCCTCCAACCATCATAGTTTGTCAATTCTCGTCATCTTTGTGTTTGTTTGTGACTTAGCCTCGTTTTTAGGTAGACCTAGTCTAGACACCATTTTCCGTCCCCGTGGATACGACCCGACTTACCCTAGCTACCCGTTAGGTTTAGTTGGATCTATTTGTTGGTCGGGAACCACGACAATTCCTACCATCAATTTGGCGCCGTTGCCGGGGACGGCGCATGTTTAGACTTAGTTTACTTATTAGCTTGACTTAGTTACCCTTCTTGTGCTCTTCTTCTATCTCGTGTGCATATTTTGTAGGTTTTTCTTTGTCTTTATCGCTTTCTTTTCTCTTTGTCTTCCGTCGTGCTCGTTTATTGTCTTTGCCTTGTGCCCATAAAGCACTAGGTGTTCTCACGTTTGTTCAAGTGTGTAGTGCATGCCTAGGAGGAGAGGCGACTTATTTCTCTTCAATCCGGATCCGGAACGACTCTTTAGAGCCTTTCGCCAACGGACGATTGATTGGGTTAGAACCTCTCAACCAAGTACTAGCAATACCATTGAAGAACAAGCTCAAGGGTCCGACTTGAACGAAACACCTCGAGAGACGGCCGAAGGGAATTTCATCAATCCTTTTGGTACTTCTAGTCATTCCTCTTAACCTAGGTCTCCTTCTACAACTACATCAACTCCGTCTACACCATCATCTCCCGCATATCCAACAATGCCTAAGTTCTCTTCTCACTCAACCTTTACGGAAGACATTTTGCCCGGTCCAACCCCTTTACCGGCCGCATATACCGGCAATTTTGTGGCAAAAATGCCGTTTATCCAATTGGTCGAAAGAAGTCAATTTAGTGGGTTACCAACCGAAGATCCTCATCAACACATGGAAACCTTTTCGGACTATTGCAATGCTATCTCACAACGGGCAATAACCCAAGACCAAATCCGGTGGGTACTATTTCCCTTCTCTTTGATCGGTAAGGCTAAGCAATGGTTCAAGGGTTTAGACAAGGCGGCTCTCGGTATTGATACTTGGAAGAAGCTAGCCTTAGCCTTCTACCAACAATTTTATCCACCGGAGAAGACCAATCTATTGAGAGCTTCTATCACGGGATTTCAGCAACGTGATGAAGAAAGCCTCTATGAATCGTGGGAAAGATTCAAAGCCTTGATCCGTTCTTGTCCTCACCATGGTTTATCACAATGGTTCCTAGTTCAGCAGTTTTGGAACGGGTTATATGAAGATTCAAGGGCCATATTCAACATGGGATCAAATGGAAGGTTTACCGAGGTAGATGATGACCAAACTTGGTCAAGAATCGAGGAGATGGCGGTACACAACTCCCAATACTCTAGGCCTAGGAAGGCGAATCGAGGAGGAAGGCACGAGATCGATGCCATTACACAACTAAGTATTGATCTTGGAGCTCAATTAAAAACTCACATGGACACTATTGACAAGAAGCTCCAAAGCCATTTTGATCAAGGTCAAAGCACAAGTGCCTCCCACCAACATTCATTTCAACAAGTCAATGCTTTGGGAGTTGTATCTCCTACATCTTATTATGGGATATGCGAGATTTGCGGGATATTTGGACATGAACCTCAACATTGTCGAGGTAGTATTGAGCAAGTGAACGCCTTTCAAGCGTTCAAGCAAGGTGCCCCCTATCCTCACATGTTCCAAGCTTCCCATCAAGCTTCCCAACAACAAGCTCTACAACACCGTCCATATGTTCCACCTCCCTTAAGGGACAACAACCAAGGCTACCAAGGTTATGTAGGCAACCCAAGGCCATTCAACAACTTCAAGCAACATAACCAAGGTACCTTTAATAACAATCAAGGGTTCCAACAAGAGAACTTCAATCAAGGTGATTTCCAAGGAAACCAACACTCCCAAGGACATCAAAACTACAACCATGGTAACACTCAAGGCCTTAATCAAGGCAACTCTCATGGGTTCCAAGGGAACCTTCAACAACAACAAGGGTCTCAAGGTACTCAACATGAAAGCAAGCAAAGGAGTCGGTCTCCTATTCATGATTATGGCATTCCTCTAGCCATCACCAACACTCCTCATAACCAACAATCTCCCCCTCGGGATTTCGACATGCAAAAATATATGTTGGATGTGCAAAGGAGTAATCAAGAAATGCAAAGAAGCCAAATGGAGATGCTAAGAAACCAACAAGAATTCTTTGCTCATCTTCAAAGGGAGAACATAGCAAGAGATGCTCATATGAAGATGCTCGAAACCCAAATAGCTCTACTTGTTTCGGGTAGCTCTTCAAGGCAAAAGGGGCAACTACCTCCTCAAGGTGAATCGACGAAAGTTGAACATGTGAATGTTCTTACCTTGAGGAGTGGCACAACTTATGACTCCCCCTTATTCTCTATTGAGCAACAAGCAATGAAAGAAGTTGTATCTCCATCTCAAGACAATGATAGTTTCACTGCAACAAAATCACCTTTTCGCAGCGATTATTTCCTGACAATTGAGAAATCGACATAAATAATATACTTATATTCATTATGAATGACCCCTTTCATAACAAATATCAATCGACGCTATTAAGCCCAACAAATTGACGGGTTATCTCGTCACAACCCTAATATTCTAATAAACCCACTTGAAACCTACCCTCCTTATTACTGGAATCACATTCACCGATAAAATATCCGTGCGTTTCAACCTTCATCGTTGACAAAATCTCGAGTTTGCGAACGCAACAATGGCTCTGTCTCTAACGATACTTTCTCGTCGTTTCTCAACTTCTGTTCTCAAATCTGATTCGCCAGGTGGTGCGCTCGCGTCACTCGCGGACTAGTCTGGTCGTCGCGTCTGGTGCCTTTCATGATTCACAAATCTGAATTTTATGTTTTGTTTTGATTTGATTTTCAGTTTTTGTTTGTTTGATTTGGGAGATTAGTGTGATTTGGGTTACCATGCTTGTCTCCTTGTTACGATTTTCTGTGTTCATATACTGTGGTTGTGGTTCAAATCAAGTTACAAGGGAATGACTTATGAGTTATATGATTGTATCTCTTTTGTCATGCATCCCTAATCTTCTGCAATTCAAGCCATTGTTTTCAGTGTTTCTGGGTTCATTCCTTGAAGATTTAATTATGCCAATCATATTTCCCAACACGTAACTGATATGAATATTCAATCTTCATTATATTATAATTTAGGTTGCTGGGGTTCCGGGAGTTACAGAGGCACTCTTTCAAGCACGGCAATCTGCTCTTGCTGAGGAGAAGACAAGCAGATGTTGACCCCGGTGAGACCTCCTACTGTAACAGATGTTGACTCAGATGAGAGTGAGGATAGTGAGTGGGAGGAGGTCGATCCTGAGGAAGACATGGTTGATGAGGCTGCAAACTCACTCACATCACTCAACATGAATGGGAAGCTTGCTGATGCTGTTGACACTGATGTTGAAGATGGATTTGAAGAGGACTTGGATCCAAGGTGTTGTTTCATGTGTGACAAAGAGAATCCAACCTTAGAAGCTTGCATGGTTCATATGCACAAAAAGCATGGGTTCTTTATTCCAGACACTGAGAATTTTAAAGACCCAAAGGGACTGCTTACTTATTTGGGGATTAAGGTGACATTTCCATTGCTCTATTATTTTTTTGATTAAGTTATTTCCATAATCAATGGATGCCAACACTTGGAGACTGTTTTGATTTGGGTTATGAAGGAATAAAACAAAATAGCTTAGTTAATGGTGTACTGTTCTTTTTATGGCGAAGTAGCATTCATTCAATGAAATTCTAGACGCAGGATGCTAATTTTTTATGGGTCATCGGGAACAACCTTTATGTTTTTAGAATCATTTAAGGTTGCATGCTTCTGCCTCCCCTTACCCATGCATTGATGGGAGCTTTGAGGCATTCGGGTGATATTGTTGTGGTGGTATTTTCCATGATCATTACTGTGCTATTCTATATATATTCAATTTTTGTGTTTGCATCTTGTTAGGTGAGAAGAGATCTGTTGTGCATGCACTGCAATGAGAGATGCCACCCATTTAGTAGCATGGAAGCAGTTAGGAAGCACATGGATGCAAAGGGTCACTGTAAAGTCCGTTACGGAGATGGAGATGATAAGGAGGAAGTAGAACTTGAAGAATTTTATGACTATAGCAGCAGGTATGAATCCTACAATGTGGTATATATGTATTATTATGATGAAATTATTTGGTACGTCTTTGAGGTGGACATTTAAACTGTAGAGATCTTGAATTCCTGGGAATTAGATAGATAACGAAAACATGGCTCAAAATTTGATTCAGAATGTCTGACGATGTGCTACAGTTGGGCGTTAGAGCCTCCTTACAGCTCTTTTAATGCCCGATGATAAGGTAGTCAGATGGTTTTCCAAGAACATCTGAAAAAATATCCAAGTATTGAGTTTTGAGGGGTAGTAAAATAATGAAGTCAGTAAAGATGAGAAACAAGTCTTAGCATTGGCAAGTGTCAGAACATTTTATCAACATAGTGATTGTGTGGATGCAATTTTGTTCACATTTACATTTACGATGTTGCCAAATACTTACTATTTTTTTGGGTATTGATTATGATATAATAAAATAAAATGACTTAGCAAACAAATTGCTTCTTTTCATCGTGAAATGTGAATTAATAGTTAATTGTGTGCAATTTTCATTGTGGGTATTGTGTACAGTTGTACATATGACCTCCCCCACCCCAATCCTACCATTTATGGGAGCCTTTACGATAATGGAGTATTGTTTGTTGTTGTACTACTGGAGTGAGCCAGGAGATTACTGGATAAGGATCAGGATGTTGGATGCCTGATGCCTGAGAATTGACTGAAGTCTTTTCATCACTCTTCTCCGTAATTATTACCTCCACACATAAAAAAGAATACTTTAATGATTCAATAATCTTGTTCTTTTACCTGAGTTCTGGCCCACTGCTAATTAATTTTGCATCTCTGTATGTATCTGATTTCTGGTTTCATCGTTTCCAATAGCTACATGGACGAAGCATGTCATTTGCCTTTCTTGGATTAGCTAGATTTGGATTAGCTAGATTTTGCCTCTCTTGCCATGTGATGAAACATGCAGCTAAATAATCATGTTTCGAGCTTTCTTCTTTGTTGCCATGATTTTAATTTGCGGTCATAATTTGAAAAAAAATTATATCGGAGAAACTCTCCTCAAAAGTGTATCAGAGAAACTCTCTCCAAATGTTCTTGAGTGGTATTCATATGACCTTTTTGTTTCTCCTTGGGAATGCAACATCCTATAATATTTGAGTAACGTCTTATATCCTACTTGTTTTAATATTTGTACATTGTGATTATATGTATGAAACTTTGTTATATGTCACTGAGTAGACATTATTTGTTTTCCTTACACTCTAGAAATAAATAAAAATTCAGACTAACTTTGCATATTTTTATTCTTGTTTATTGCAGTTTCTTGAGGCACGACTGGTTTACTCAATACATGAGTTGGAGTTTAGCTTTAGTGGTCAAAAATGTAGTACAGAGTAATTGTTTTCAAGTTGTGAGAACATAATTCATCTTTTTTTTTTGGTAGTTTAACTTGGTCGTTATTGTAATTGGATATATTCCGTGTGTAAATTTTTTAGATTTTATTAGTAATATAAAATTTACATCATTTTTTTTTTCAATTCTCCTTTTTTCATTTTAATTTTCGTATCTTATCCAGGTTGTATGGTAAGAAAATTATAGCCGCGATATTCAATTGGTACAATTGCCATTAGATGACATTTTATAGTACATTTGGCGTCGAATACAATCGTTACGATTCTCATTAGATGACATTTTCTAGTATTTTTCATGCCGAATAGAATTGTTACAGTTGATTTTAGATGGAGAGTATAAACCACTTACCATATCAAACATAAATGCCACAAAAACCGCCACTAAAGCTCACCTTCTTTCGTGTCGATTTTAAGAAGTTGACCCAGCGAATAGATTATTCGCCACGAAAGGCTACGGCAATGCCGCCTACCCCAACGAATACACAATTGATGGGGAAATCTTTCGCGTCGAATATAATCGCCACGAAATACTAAAATAATCGCCGCGAAAAGGTGATTTTGTTGTAGTGTTTGGGAAATCCAATGGAGGAGCAAGTCTTGTGGGAGATTGAGAAACCCATGAAGACAAGCTTCCCCCACTTCAAGAAAAAGACAAAGGAAAGAGGAAAATGTCAATTGAAAGGTCCAACCTTAATGAGAAAGACAAGATAAATATCAAGTTGCCATTCCCAACAAGGCAAATGAAGACCAAGGTGGATATTCAATATGACAAGTTCCTTGATATTGTGAAGAAGTTGGATGTGAGTGTCCTTTTTACCGAGCTACTTACCCAAGTCCCGGCATATGGAAGATTCATGAAAGAAATCTTGGCTAGGAAAAGATCCGTCGACAAGGAAGAGACCATAGCGTTCACAAGAGAGGTGAGCAAGCTCATTCAAGGCTCTACACTTCCCAAGTTGAAGGATCCGGGTAGTTTCTCAATCCCGTGCACCATAGGCAACTTGAAGATTGAGAGAGCATTATGTGATTTGGGTGCGAGTGTAAGCATTATTCCCTATTCCATTTGTGAGCGACTTGGGATGAAAGAGGTCAAGTGTACTTCTATTACACTCCAAATGGCCGATCGTTCACTCAACCGACCATTGGGGATGTTAGAAGATGTGCCACTAAGAATCGGGAAATTCTTCATTCCGGTCGACTTCCTTGTACTTGACATGCCAGAAGATGCCGTCACTCCCATTATCCTAGGCCGCCCCTTTCTACATACCGCCGGTGCGATGATTGATGTAAAGAATGGTAGGATCACATTTGAGCTAGGCGACGAGAAGCTCGTGTTTAACCTCCAAGGCAACACCTCGCCTACAAATGATGAGTCTTGTAATATGATCCACGCCATGAAAGACATCGATCTAGGGGATGAGTCGGGTGAAAGCTTGAATGACAACTTTTATGGAATTGAAGATGATGATTCCGAGCTTGGGGCGGATGAGTGCCCATATCATGAGTTTGAAGACAAGTTGCAAGAAAGAAGAAAGTTGAGCCTCCCTTGAGGCCTTGTGAAGATGAGTGGAAGTTTGGGTATATACCGAAGGATCGAAAGTACAAGTTCAAGCCGTTGAACTTAGTAGATCGGGATGCCCAGGGTACTTCTAGACAAGGTTGTGAAGAACCTTGAAGTGTGGATTGGCATTCCACAAGGTTGATTGAAGACTTCTCCCGAGCCTTCGATTTGTTACTTCGTACCCTTGATGGCGATGGAATTGGCTACAATGTTGTTGAAAAAAATGATTGAAGAATGCACCATCCTTGGTGTAACACCGCTATTTTTCTTAGTGTTTTTATCCTTACCGTTATGACTCTGTCATAACTCTGTCACATTTCGGCCTTGCATTTCATCTTTTTCCAGGTTTTATTTTTATTTTTGAGTTTAATGATATTTATTTATATTTTAAAAGATTTTAATTCTTTTAAATCTATTTATTTTATTTTCTTCGTAAACTAATTAATTTTCCGCGACGAATTCTTTTTTTCTTTGAATTGACATTTTTAAGCTCGAATTTAAGTTATTTTTTTTCCTACAAATGTCTAATTATATTTATATAATATTTTCAACTAAGAAATATTTTTATTTATGAAAATTTAGCCATTAATGATTTTATTATGAAATTTCGTAAATAATTAAATTCCAACGTGCGGTTTACTCGAATTGCTTTGAAATACCTTTAATAATTTTACGATCATCTTTTTAATCAACCTACAATTATTTTTGGACCCTTTCCCACCATTTTAGACCGTGACCCCCATGTCACACTACTACTACTACATATTTTTACAACTTATTATTTTTATGTTTTTAAGAGAACACTTATTTCACAAGATATTTTTACCATGTTTTAATGTGATGATTCATGCAAAAACTTTTCAACCTCCATATACATCATTTTGGCCAAGTTGTGTAGTATGCATCTACCTTGTTTTCATCAATTTTAAAAGCTTCATTTATGCTTAATCCTTTCACTTTTTTTTCTCATTCAATTTACATCAATTTTAATCAAGGCAAATATCTAATCTTTTTCTCTCTTTTGGTTCATGAAGTCTGAATTTTTCAGCAGCCATTTCTGGCCAGAAAACCGTCTTCAACCATCGCCTTCTGTCTCCTATTTTTCTCTTATTTCGATCCTCTTTTCGTCTCCTTCGTTAAGGTATTAATCAATTTCTTTTCCAATCATTTTCACCTTGTTTTTCCAGCGATCTTATGGTATTTTCATACCATGGATGTCATGTTTTTGTAGTATTTTTGGAGGATCCGGAAGCGGACGAATACATCGTCGACTCGGACTTAGATTAAAGGTAACATCGACGTTACTCGGTATTGCATGATTTTATTTGTGGAATTGCATCTATATTTTTATATTTTATTTTTTTTGAAAATATATGTATGTCATATAATCTGGAAAAATTTTAAAAGTTGAAAATTTGCATGTTTCGGTATTTTTATCGCTTTTACGAGATTAACGATTAAATTGTTATATTAATTTTTAAAATCGTAATATTCGGCCTAAACATGTAATATATGATTATATTCTATAAAAATGATATTTTTGATAATTTGGTATTTTTATGATATTTTTGATATCGATTATTGAATTATTACCGTTTACGGACAAAAATGATTAAAAGCTGATTTTTATTTCTAGCCCTTAAACATTTTATCTTAATCTGAAATTTTTCGTGGATAAACTTTTTGATGAAAAAGAATTTTCTGAATTTATTTATAATTTTTCGGAATTGTTAAGTGGGTGAATTAATTAATCACTTTAAATCATCGTTTATCGTTAAAACCGTGTTTGTCGTTTAAATTCTCGATTTCTGGTCTTTTGTTTAAATCTGGAAAAAAAATATGTTTCTGATGGTTTTATAATAAAATGTAATTTTAAGATTTTTAGTGCTTTAATAAAATGTTAGGAACGATAAGTTTTATTAATGAAATCGTTAATTGTGAAAACGGGTTTTAAATGACGGTTTTGTTGGAATTTGTTAAATCTGGAATTTTGGAAAATCTGAAAATTTGGTATATTCTGGAAAATCAAGATTTTTAAGTTTAATAATAATTTTTGGAGGTTAATACTTAAATCGTTTTGTAATTACTATTTTTATTAATCGTTATTGTCGAGATTAGACGATTAACGAGAAAACCCCTTTAAAAACCGAGTTTAAGGATTCTGGAAAATTTTCTTTTCTGGAAAGAATGTCCAAAAATATATTTTGGCTATTTTACGTAATTTTTATACTATTTATTAAAAGTCTTTAATTAATAGTAATGATTTTTGGACAAAATTACGATTTATCGTTAAAATGCTTCGTCTTACCTAAAAGAATTATTTTTTCCAGCAATTTTGAAAATATTTAGATCTGAAAATTTAAGAGTTAAATCATCCCATAACATACTCTAATTATATTCAATGCTTTAATTAAATAAAAGACGTTAAAAGATTTAATTTGACATTTGCCGTAAAATCCTATTTATAATCGTATTGTCGAAACTAATAATAATTAGAGAATTTTAGTTTTGTAAATTTTGAAAGCACCCTGATTAATATTATTAAAATATTTAAGACATTTTTAATCATTTTATAAACACTTGTGAGATATTTTAATAATTTAATAAACCTAGATGTTTTCACTTTATCAATTAATATCGTTAAGGCCGAAAGTATTAGTTTTATAAATCTATATCGTTTACTAAAAATGTTATATTAGTATAAACTAATATTTTTGCTATTTTGATATGATGCTATTTTTAGTAAAGTTTCTAAAAATAGAAGTTTCCTAAAATAGAAAGTTTCCTCTTTCGGAAAGTGATCCTTTTTCATTTTGTTCTCTTATTGTTTATATTGAATATATCTTTTGAATATCGATAATGGCTTTGTTTTGGAGTTATGGAATAAGGGCAAGTGTGAGGTTAGAGTAATATATTCTAGGGTCTACGTTTTTGCCATCAACTATAAGGCTAGTGTATAAGGAATCGGTACATTGGTTGTTGAACCGGGTGACAGGTATCCCGGGAGTTGTGTAAATTTTGACCTTAAGCTTAGGCCTCGCAGTAAATCGCCGTCATAAGTTGAACTGGGTGACAGGTAATCCCAGGAGGGTTGTGCATTGTCTTAAACTAGGGCCACGCATTTATAAGTCGCCGTCCTATTATGGTTGAGTAGCCTAGTTAGAGATCGAAGTTTGATTTGTTTGAACTAAGTTCTCGAAGCTAGTTTTTTGTATTCTCCTAGTGAAAGTCTAGCCGTCTACATTACTCCTATCCATAACGCCATTTTGAATATTTTTATTATTATCGATATAGTTTGCTTTGCAGGTTGGCAAATGTTTTATGCTTTCTCCGGAAAACTCGTTTTTATTGTATTGTTTCGATACGTGAAGTTTTTCACTGAAAGCTTATTTTCATTATAATGTTTTACTGTTTTCCATTTTTACTATTTTTCTATAGTAGTAATTACAGTTTTAAAATCTTGTTATACGGCTGGGAGAACGTTGACGTTGCTCCCCACTGATTGTGGCTGTTATGTTTTAACATGGCAGGTATACGCGTTCCGGGTGTGGGCTAGCGAGCAGTGTGGATCCTGCTTGTTTATTTTGATAATTATGTCTTATGGATTGTTCAAACCCCTTTTGTGGATTGTTTAAATTTTGGCCATTTTATTTAAGGCCTATTATTTCACTTTACGATTTTAATTTTACTAAGACATAGTTACAGTGTGTTTTAATCCCAACTCTACAGTGTTTCCGCCACTGTATCGCGTTATATTTTCTAGGGAATTACACTTGGTTTGACGGAGTTCCAAAAGAACCGTCTTATTGTATATATCTCTTTCTTGTAATTCTTTTGAGTTTTGTGAAATCCTTGTAATTTGGTATTTTGATGAGTGATGAGAGGGAGGGATTTTGATGGATGTTTTGAGCCTATTTGATAGGTGCGAAGTGAAGAGGAATCTTAGAGAGGAGTGGTTATTGATAGAGCTTGGATTTTGAGCAAGGAAGTCGGGTTTGTATTGGTGGCCTTGTGGGTGAAGCTATCAAGGTTATGAAGGGCTAGAAGACTCTTCCCGACCGAGAAGAAGGCATCCCGACCGGGAAGGATGAGTCATCCCGGCCGGGAAGGAGCCATCCCGATCCGGATGAGTGTACCAAAAATCGAGTTTTCTGGAATGTGATCCCGACCGGGAAGGGAGCTTCCCGATCGGGAAGGGTGTGTCATCCCGACCGGGACCATCTATCCCGACCGGGATGGTGCCCTGCTCCTCCTTTTGCCTCTTCTTTGTCATGTGAGCCCACCCTCCCACCCTACCAATATATACCCCCTCCCAACCTCCCTACCTACCCTTGCACCTATCATATGACCCCTACACTTCATATACATACATTCATCTCATTTTCTCTTCACTTTACACCGAGTTTCACACCAAATCCCACCTTCTTATACCTTTGCAAGCTTAATACTTCAACCATGCGGGCTTATCAAGAATGAAGAGGAATAACAATGACAAAGACTAGCTATGTGCCGTTATCGAACTTTGAGACAATGGAGCGAGTGAGTTGCTAACCGATTGGTACGGCAACTATCCTTTCTTTTCCATCTTTTATTGCTTGTTTTCCTTTGTATGTTCCCTTCCCCTTATACACTTTTGTGTCATGGTGGCCCTCGGGGACTTGGTAGTCGTTACTCCCGACTCTCGATGACGTGACTACATCAAGAGTCATTTCAAAATCCAAATTTGCAAGAATTTTTGCTTTTTCTTTGATTTTACTTTCTTTTGTTAGGATTTAGTCGGATTTGGGCGAAATCCGGGCTAGGTGACTTGATTACACCTAGTCCTCCCCTCTCATTTCCTTTTATTTCCTTTTTTTTACTTCTTCCCCCATCCATATCTTTTTTTGTCTCGGCCCATGGTGACTTGACTACACCCTGGCCGGACACATTCTACCCTTTTCTCCGCTTTATTTTTGATTCTTAGCTTTATTTTCGTAGTTTCTCTTCTTTTTTTAGTGTCTCCATACACTACGATCGAGCATGAGGACATTGCTCGGTTTAAGTGTGGGGGAGCGATATTCTAGTATAGTTTAGTTTTATTTTCGTAGTTTTTTCGAAAAATCTTAAAAAACCCTAAAAATTTGAAAATTTCACAAAAATCAAAAAGATTTTCTTTTGTGTGTTTTCCTTTTATGTCGTTATGTCGTATATTTGTTATGTTGTGCGTGTTTTGCCTCCCTTTTTCCTTGTAGGTTGCTTAATCACCTTTAACTCTGGAGGGCTTTCAAGACATCCGGTAACATATTTTATCCCTTTTTCCTCTTTGTCTCTTGTGGAGTTTGGAGGAGATTTGTGATGATGTGTGCTCGGGTGGAGCTTTGTAGAGTTTGAGGTTGATTGGGTAGCTTGTTTGGATGTTTTGGGGTGGTGTTTGTTTTGTTTGTATGATTGTCTTCTCTTCTCTTATTTTGTTTCATTTTGTTTTGTGTGTCTCATTTTCTTTCGTCCTTGTTGAGTCTTGTTTAGTTTGTGTCTAGTGTGTAAAAAGGTTTTCGAAAACCCGGTTTTGAGGCCAGTGTGCAAGTGTTTACTTTCCCTGTCTAGTAGTATGAATCGAGTCTTCGAATTTAGTCTAGTAGAATGACCCTAAACCAATAGTTTCGTTGGTCCTTTATCTTGAGTCCACCTAGCTTACTAGGGATTTACTACGGGATTTGCATTTTGACCATTATGACCACCCACGGTGTGAAAAGGCCTTGGTTGCCGAGTCTCGTCTCTTAGGTGACCATGTTTGAAATTGTTTGATTAGTCCATGTTTTCCACCTTTTTGTGGGTTTGAAAGGAAGGACACTCCCCGACTCACCCATTCCCCTACCTCCTACACATATCCACAAAATAAAGTTGCAAATTGTTGAAATCACTTTCTTAGTTGTAAAAAGAAATGCCTACAACTCAAATCTAGCCAAAAGGGCAAACAAAGAAAAAGGAAGAAAATGAAAGAAAGAAAAGAATGAAGAAAAAGAAAAGGCACAATCAAAAAAAAGAAAATACAAAAGATGAAAAAGAAATGGCATAGCAACACAAAAAGCAAAAATGCAAAAGAAAGAAAATGCCAAAGAAAATCACCTCACAAAAAAAATCCTCACCCCTCAAAAATAAGCCTTTTACCGACTATTACCGTGAAGAGCCTACCAAAGGACCGAGTCCCTAGGAAGGGTGATAGCGGTAATGGTCGGTCTTCCCTCATTTTGCAAGCATATTCCACCTTTTTACTTGGGCTAGTTAGACGATTTTGAACATGGAACGACCCTCTTGGCTCGTCGCTAAAGGGGGCGGGGTCTCACTTACCTACAGTGTCGACTAACACTGTGGTTCATCCTTTTTCCATCCCGCCGATCGTCCCGTAGTACGTTCTTAGAAGGTTAGGAGGACCTAGGTAAGTTACCAACGTTTTTATTGCTTTGTTGTCATACTATTAGGGTTTTGTTCATTTCGATTTGTATTATTAGCCTGGGAACGTTGTCACTTGCCTTGAGTCCTAAACCGGTGCTTCTTTCACCGCTTTTTAGAGGGAAGCGGTATTTTTTTTTTTTAGGTGCAACCGATTACTTGTTTGTTTGTATGTTTGTTTGTTTGTGTGTTTTTGTGTCCGGTTGCATCCACAGTTTTGTCTCAAGACCTTACTTGCCTTGCAGAGTGCACTTTTCCTCTAAGTGTACTTGCGTGAGTTGAAAGGGCGTAGGGTGCGCAAATACCCGCTCGGTTAGTAGTCTAGTACTTTTAGTTTTTAGTTAGTTGGTGCTTACTCAAGGGCGAGTAAGGGTTAAGTGTGGGGGAGTTGATAAGTGTAGTTTGTAGTGCCTAATTTGTTGTGTTTGGTCCCGTTTTCCCTTATGAAATCTCTCTTTGGAGCGATTTCTGGGATACTTATACTTCTTCTAGTTCGTTTTAGGTTCCCAAGACCATTCATGGAGAATTGGAACGATTCTGAATCGTTTCCTACACTTTTGGAGCCAACGAAGAGAAGGAACGATCACTCGGTGCCTTAGATTCGATCCTGAGACCTTGGGACCCATTCCCAAGCCCCTTAGACTCGATCCTGAGCTTCGAGAATCGATGAGAAGCCCATGAGAAGCAAGGAGGGACCTTAGAGATCATAATGGAGGCCTACAGACCCTTCCTGGGCGGGAAGAGTAGCCTTCCCGGTCGGGAAGGAGTGCACAAAAGGAACAGCTTCTGTTTGAGCGTTCCCGGCCGAGACCAAGAACCGTCTCGGTCGGGACAAGCCTTCCCGGCCGAGACCCATTGTCTTCCCGGTCGGGAAGAGGAAGCTGAAGCCCGCGCCTCTTCTTTTCATTCTCCTTCACTTTTGTAACCTTATAAATACTCCTCCCTTGTATTGTGTAAGCATCTTAGACCTCTCTACATTATTCTAAACCCTAGATTTAGTTCCTCCTCTCATTAGCTTAATCTTTCCTTAAACTTTTTTTAATCCTAGATTAATTTAGTTAGTTAATCTTGTACTAAGGATCTCTTGAAGAATCCATCAATCCTTGACAACTTTTGGTGGAGATTTTTGGGTGTTCTTATTAATGCAAGTTCTCATCTTTTTAACCTCTTTGTAGTTGGTATAATCTCCTTAATCTCTTTTCTCTTGTTCTTTGTTTAATTCTTCAAGTTTTAATCTTTACATATTGTTTATTGTTCTTGTTAGTTCATAATGAATGCTTTGTTATTTATGTTGATTTCTTTTGATAGTGTTAGATTTAGTTTCATTATGTGTGAGTAGACTCTTTGTGGGGTTAGTAGGGGGATTAAGTGTGGATTATGGGTAATTAGGGTTCGATTAAGGGAAAAGGTGGAATCTTTGCTACTAGTCACTTGTTGAGCACTCTATGTGTTTGTTGAATTGCTTGTTTAAGTCGTAGTGGCCATGCTTCTCATACTTGTTTTCATCTTCTCATTTTGTAATCGATTTGTGGTTGAATGCTTGTGTTTTGGGAAATATCTTGCATGAGTATTCGGGTCTAGTCTTTGACACGAGAGTGCGGACTTAGGCTTTGACGCGAGAGCGCGGACCGACCATAGTAACTAGGTGAAACTTATACCTTTGACCTCCCAATCATCCTACTACACTTATGAACCCAACCTAACCCTACTCCTTCCCATATTTGATTTCTCTATCACTTTAGTTAATCATTTCTCTAGTTTGATAGTTTCATTAAGCTTTAGTTGTTCATTTAGTCCTTGTCATACATAGTTCATTGTTAGTCCACTTTCATCTCCTCCAACCATCATAGTTTGTCAATTCTCGTCATCTTTGTGTTTGTTTGTGACTTAGCTTCGTTTTTAGGTCGACCTAGTCTAGCACCATTTTCGTCCCCGTGGATACGACCCGACTTACCCTAGCTACCCGTTAGGTTTAGTTGGACTCTATTTGTTGTTCGGGAACCACGGCAAAGTCCTACCATCAGCAACAGTCCAGGATGACGTAACCATGTTCTCTAACCTTCTTCGGGGCAAAGATGTTGATGATGTTAATGATTGAACTTATTACCTATTCCCTTCCCTAAAACAAACTTTATTTCATAAGCCCCATCCCTTTTAATGACAACTAGTTACCCTTTTGGATCTTTTTAACGGTCCTAGTGATTGTTACCCTTTTGGATGTTGTTTAAACTCTTAAGTAATATTTATGTGTTTATGTGTTATGTGTTTCTTTCTATGTCCGAGATCAGCCCATAAACACAAGGGGGAAAAGGTAAAACACATGACCTCTAACCGAACCTTTGATAATCCACTCTTGCTACTGTTACATGTTCATATGTTTGTTCTTTGATTTAATTAGTTATTGTTACTCCTTTTGTAACTTAATCTCCCTTATTTACATGAATCAAGAAATTGATAGAGACTAACCTTTTGAAGGGCCAGGGAACTTAGGGACATTCGTTTTTTTGTAGAGCTTGTCATCATCAAAGGGGAAACTTGTTGGGTTTGTTGATGGTGATTTGCTCATTTTTTTTATCTTTTTTTTAACATGTTTCTATTAAGTTCAAACTTTTTAGATTAATGATCGTAATTAAGTGTTAATCTTCGAATTGTTATTCCAGTATCTTCAAAGGCAAAAGACTACCAAAGACTTTGAGTCGTAACAATAGGCATCACTCATGTAAGGATAAGTACTTACATTACTAAGTAACAGTACAGGTAAATAGTGAACCAGACTGTTGGAAACAGTCGGGTTGACTGGTACCTTAGTTTGATAGTTCGACAGTAAAAAGATTTCATTTTATGAAAATCGGAATATCCTTCTCAAATCTTTTTATAAAAATCTGACTTTAATTTGAAAATTTTATGAAAAGTTGAATTTTGGTCTCTTGCAAATAATTCATTTGACTTTTCGAAAATTGGGTCTTACAATTTTCTAATCAATTTGAGACTGCCTTCCTTGAGAAAGAAGTCTTCTTCTATTTGGGAAAATTTTTCAGAACCACTTTCCACTTCTTTGAGCAGCAATCCTGATTTCAGTCCGTTTTAGGGAACTATACTTCATGGTAAGAACTATTGGTTTCAAGAATGAAGCTGTGGACGTCCGTCCGCACCGCCCGGTGCCCCGCGCATGCCCGCGTGGGACCGACCCGGTTTTCAACGTGTGGCGGTGGCCACCCACGCGGCCCCCTCTCTGCCGGGGGCCGGTCCGATCTCGCATACGAGGCGAAGTGTCGGACCTCGATTTGGATGACGATCCGGACTTGTACTAGACGAGTGTGGGGCACCTGTTTTTCCGTTTGGGAATCGATCGAGTCGTGGTTGTAAATGTTTAAAGGCCGTTTTGTTTGGTAAGGCGACCATTTTAGTGAACTGAAGTTGTCGTTGATTTGTGGAGTCGCCACCAAGTCAATTATGGGGACTCAGAAACCGCTCAAGTCAACTTTGATCCCTCGCCGGCTCAAAACTGAGTGGCACGGGACCTAAAGATAAAGGCTTGTACCCTTAAGCACTCCATGCCTGGAATGACTCTCATTGCCAATGGTTTCGGACATCCGGAAACCGTCGATTCTAAGTAAGGGGTGAGGGTACGTATTGGGAAGCCAACATCCGATAGATGTCAACACCCAATCCCGCCCGCACTATAGCGGCCTCTACTAATCAATCGGTGGGCTGATATCCTAGTTCTTTTGTTGTGGTGGAAGTACTGTAACATCCGTTGTTTTAACCCTAAACCTTTTGCTATGTCGGTTATTTTAAGTCAAGTATGTTTTGTCGTCCAAGTAGTTGTGTTTACATTCTTTGCATGCGATTTCACGTGACAAGCAGGCCATGAAAAGATGCACGTAGAAGAGTAGAGAGTACTAGTATTATACGTATTAGCAAATCAGTTTTAACGCGATAATACGAATATTAGTCATTCTCGTGGTATACCTTACCTGGTATTCTGCTTAAGATGCGTCGGTTCGGTATTAATAAAGATGCGTCGAACCTAATAAGGCGAGCACCGGGACTAATACAGAACCCGACCATCACTTTGTTCAGTTTTAGTTGTTTTATGTTTTGAATTCCATGTTAGGTGATTTAGCATGCGATTATAAGGTCATAAAAGCGGTAAATCATACGAAAAACTGTAAATGCGAATGTAAGTAAATCACATAATGAGGAGTTGCACCCTCGGAGTGTACACTAAATGGGACTCGTTGCATAGATAGTTTTGAGAACGAATCTCGGAATGACTCGGGTCTATTTAATGTGCTTTAGTGTTTGCGGTTGAAGTTGGGACGTTACGTATTTTAGTAGATGTTTGTGGGCCTAGCGCCCACATCTAGTGTAGTCGTAGTGCATAATAATAGAAAGTGCAAGTGTGGAAAGTTTTGTTTAGATGGCAACCTAGTGACGACTCGATCAACAGGCGGATCCTCCTAGCTTGACCAGTGACTCCGGCAGAGCACCATTACCGTTTGACCTTCCTGCGGCTACTCCGACAGAGTTTCGTTGCTAAGGACTAGTTCTGCGGCTAATCCGACAGAACCTGGGTACTAGTTTTTGAGCTAGTCGATCACAGGCACCTCGGTATCGAGTGGAGTGCTCGAAGGTGAGGAGTAGCGTCGATGTCGTTTTTTTATTATCGGAACTACGATCGAGTGGATCGTTTGCCTCGGGTGTCGGAGTGCGAGCCCTTAGCGAGAGTTTAGAGGGAGAAGAGAGAATTGAGTTGTCGAAATGAGGGCGTGAAGGGGGGGTATTTATAGGTGTTTTCGGGTTTCGGCCCTCGTCGCCTACTTAGGCGCCTGAGCTGTGGCGGACTAAGACTCAGGCGCTTGGGTCCGGGCGTGGGGAGACCCAGGCGCGTCTGCTGGTGCGGTTGGAGTTTTGAAGATATGATTTTGATACTTTCCAAAACCGAGAGACGGGTGTATGATACTAAGCTTAGGGCTTAAGGATTCCCGCGGCTTGACCTAGCGCCGTGGTTTTAGTGGGCCTCGGGTGTTCATCCTGAGGTTCGCTTGGCGCGGTGTTGACTCGGTTCGAGTTTCGGGACCGACTCGGGGTCCCGGTGTCAGAATTGACTCTAATTAGTGTCTATGCGACCGTAACGACACGACTAAGGCTGCCATCATGTTAGTTTAATTTGCTCGAATAATTTATTTGATCCGTTCTATAGAAAAACTATCCAAAACACCGCGAACCCGCGTCGCGTTGTAGTCCTATCGTCATCGGGTGTTTTTTGGGCACTTATGCAGCCACCAGGTCCAAATCCGGGTGTCTACAGAAACCCCCACTTTGAGTGAGGCTTGAACAAGGCAAAAGTCAAAGTATAGTCGCCCAGGTCAATCGAAGATTACGACCTGGTGGCTGCTGGTCGGGTCGTTTTAAGTCCGTTAGACCGTGCGTTGGGGCTCGCCAGCCAAGGTTTAGGAGTCATACATGATGTCTTCGCTTGTGGTTGCTTGCTTGGGCCCGGGCCGTTGCTTGTTATCTTGTTCTTGATTCTTTGTGCGCGCGCGCTTTGTCTTCTTCGATTTATTAAAGGTTTTGTTTAATTTTAAGAGCTTTTATGTGTTAGGTGTAAATGTATTTACTTTTGCTTGGGATGCTTATGAACCCTTGATGACATAAAACGTTCGAGAGCGTTAGTCTCCACTCGAGCGGTCGTCTTTGGGATGCTTATGAACCCTTGATGACATAAACTACCTGAGGGCGTTGGTCTCCACTCGGATAGCTGTCTTTCGGGATGCCTCTGACCCCTAGGACAAAATTGTTGTTGCTGTGCCTCGGGATCACTAAGATCCCTTGGGCAAAACTCCTCGAGGGCGTTAGTCTCCACTCAAGCAGATGTCCTTCGGGATGCCTCTGACCCCTAGGACACAATTGTTGTTGTTGTGCCTCCGGGATCACTAAGATCCCTTGGGCAAAACTCCTCGAGGGCGTTAGTCTCCACTTGAGCAGCTGTCCTTCGGGATGCCTCTGACCCCTAGGACATAATTGTTGTTGCTGTGCCTCCGGGATCACTAAGATCCCTTGGGCAAAAATCCTCAAGGGCGTTAGTCTCCACTCGAGCAGCTGTCCTTCGGGATGCCTCTGACCCCTAGGACATAATTGTTGTTGCTCTGCCTCCGGGATCACTAAGATCCTTCTGGAAAAACTCCTCGAGGGCGTTAGTCTCCACTCGAGTAGCTGTCCTTCGGGATGCTTCTGACCCCTAGGACAAAATTGTTGTTGCTGTGCCTCCGGGATCACTAAGATCCCTCGGGCAAATTGCTGTGCCTCCGGGATAACTCAGACCCCTCGGGCAAAAATTGATGTGCCTCTGGGATAACTCAGACCCCTCGAGCAAATTGCTGTGCCTCCGGGATAACTCAGACCCGTCGGGCAAAAATTGTTGTGCCTCCGGGATAACTCAGACCCGTCGGGCAAATTGCTGTTGGTTTATTCGTTTCAGTAAAATGTTGGTGCTGTGAGTTTTGTCTTAGTTAACTTTGCAGGCTTGTCTTATTTTGTTCGGGTTTGTTCTTGCCCTTGTTTTGATTTTGAGTTTGCTCAGAGTTTGCTTATGTTAATCTCGGTTGTTTTTTTGTTACGCGTCCGGATGCAGCGTTAAGTGCTTGTTTCATTAGTCGAGAGTGCATTATCGATGTTAATTAGTAGTTGTCTCGTTATTGTTGTTTGTATTGTGTGGACATGACGTAGGTCCACCCCGACGCGGCCACGCGCGGGTTTGGGTTAGGCGAATGCACCTCCATATGAGAAGGATCGAATTGAAATTTAAGTCGAAATGGAGTCGCCACCGAATTTTATGGTTATTCGGAACCTTTCGAGCCTACTCTATATCGCCATGGTCCATACACAAAGTATGGCCCATTTTGGTTTGAGAGTTTATTGGGCCCGTCACTTTGCATATCGATATAGATGCCGACTTGAGCGGTTAATCGTATATTGAATGACTCTCGTTGCCAATGGATTCGGACATCCGGAAACCACGGTTCTGAGTAAGGGGTGAGGGTACGTGTTGGGAAGCCCACTAAGGACACCCAACCCCGCCCGCACTTAGCGGCCTCTACTAGGACATCGTTTGACTTTTTAATATGCGCGTTAGTGATTCGGTGAAATGTTATGCAAACAGCGTTTTAGCTAAGCATGCGAATTGAATGTGAGCTACGTCTTTTAATGCATCTAATTTATTGTCGAAGTGATTTAGCATGCGAGGGTTCATTTATAAACGGTAAAACGCAAATAAATAAAGCAAAGCGAAATAAATCGGTTACAAGTTACACGGGCGGAATACAACCCGGAATTCACAATACGGCGTACAATAAAATAGAACAATTGAAGTATACAATGGAAATGACGAGCAATAATTATAAACGGACCCGTGTATAAACTAGAGCGTGATTTTGTGTAGGTGGACGAACTTTAATTAGTTACACATTATATTGCGTATTAATCAAAGGACGGAGGTTCGAGACATAGACGTGGTGTTAGCCCGATCTCGAACCTCGATGCCTTGTCCCGACTTATCACCTCGAGAAATTGAGTCTAAATTAATTTTACATCGGATACGACTAAAGAGTCATCGACATAAAATTAATAATGTGAGACCGTCGATCAAAATCGTTTAAGTGAAGTGATATGCATGAATTTTGGAAAAGCCACGTGATTAACTTTACACGTGTCGACTAAGTCGCTTTTAAAAAGACGAGGCTCGAATGATATAAAAAAGAACTCTCGGTTTCTGGGCTGCAGGACCCACTCGGTCGAGTCATGGCTGGACTCGGCCGAGTGCGTCCTGGAAGACGCTACTGCCCATAATTTAGGGTGCTACTCGATCGAGTAGCAGGTGTACTCGGTCGAGTGGCACCTGTACGAGTTGTGACTCGTTTGTTTTAAAGTGTTTTAAATCGATGATTGGCCGAGTCGAATAAAAATATTGACGGATTTAGATTTAACTCGGTTTGTCGGTATTATAATCATGTCTTATATGATTATAATACCGTTATCGGAATTTTGTAAAGAAAGTTGTTGTTAGATAAAAATTTGATTAGTGACGGAATTGCGCCCCTCTACGTTACGACGTCGATGTTAATCCTTACAGATTATGTGACGTCGGTTTTCGTGTCAACGGGTTCCACACTAATTGGAAATGGGATTAAATGCGTTCAACTATGACTTTAGGTTGATTATCATAGTCCAACGCATTCGAAACCGAATTTTCAATACTAAAATGTATTTACGCGATGTTATGACGATAATGATGATAAAGAAAAGATGGTGCAAAAATGAGGACATGAAAGTACGGCAATATTAATGCTAGTGTCACTATTATGATTACGATTATAAATACGATACGAAAATACGATCAATAAAATGAAAATGAGACTAAAAAAAAGAGATCGAGATGGGGTTTAGGACACCCTCAACATACATGCTTAGTAAGGACCTCGGAAATGGACTCGTGATAGCGGCACGTGCTAGGGAGTATCGAGGATGTATGCGAGTTATGGTGTGTATATGTGTGTGTATGCTTCGTCGGTTCTCCGAGGGACGAGGGGCTCGGGTTTGATGTGTTTTGCCTAGGGTTGCTAGGGTCGTAGTATTGTGTGTATGGGATGAGTATGCATGCAACAAGTTGTGAAGGTTGTAAGAGTTGTGTAGTTGCAAAAAGTGTGTGTTGTGCATGGGGGTCATGGGGTATTTATAGGGAGCCCCGACCCCGGGTCATTCGACCGAGTGGCGTGGGTGCACTCGGTCGAGTGCCCTCGCGAATGCACCTGGACGGTCTTTGTGAGGCTCCACTCGATCGAGTGGTCAATCCACTCGATCGAGTAGATCAATTAAACCGGGCTATTTTGGGCGTGATTGCCTTGATTTGCTCTTTGATTGCTTATGTTTGATTTGGCATTAATTTCGGTTGATTTGGCTGATCTTGGCTGATTTCGGACGCATCAGGTCGCTTTTTGTGTCGGGTTTGTCTTAACCGGGTTTTGACCCGGTCGCTAAAAGACGGGAATTATTTTTGGTGTCGGTTTTTACCCAAATTAGTCTTGTTTGACTTGGAACGACCCACTGGGCCTGAATTTGAGGTCTGTTTTGTGAGATTTTTACTCCACTAAAAGTCCATGTCGGATATTATTGATTCTGAGCCCAAGTCCGAGTATACTAAGTCACGTTCGCGTCCGATCATCATCGGGTGTTTTTTGGAAACTGCTATAGACACCTGGCGGTCAAATTTTGGGTGTCTACAGAGCCCCCACTCTGACTGAGGCTTGGACAAGGCGAAAGTCAGAGTAGCTACCAAGTCAATTAAGACCTGGTAGGCTTCCGTTCGGGTCGTTTATAGTCCATTAGACTCGCGTGAAAGGCTCGCCAGCCATAAGTCAGAAATCATACCTGAGCTGCTGATGATACTTCGTGGGGAATCGGACTTGTCGCATAAGTCCTGGGTGTGCCTATATGTGGGCCCATCCCGTACCATTCCGGGGAAAATGCCGCCTCGGGCTTCCGTTGGGGAGATTTAGAGGGTTGCATGTCCATGTTTGAGTCGTACCTGTAAAAGTCACATAAAACGTATGCGACACGTAGGTAGTAAAATGACTCGTGCTGGGGAAAATGATTTCTGAATTTTTTGAAATCTTTGAAAGTTTTGAAATTTTTTGAATTTTTGTGAATTTTCGACAGACTGCTCGGGATGACTAAATTCCTGTGTCTGTGAGGAAGAATCATGGGTCGGGCCTGTATGTTCTAGGTCCGCTTGGGCCAAGGAGGCATAGCTGCAGGGGATGTTCCAGGGCTTTGATGTTATAAATACATCACCCTGGTTCCTCTTTTTGTCACAACTCTCAAAAAGCTTCCTCTTCTCTTTAAAAGAAAACTTTTATTCCTCTCAAGAAACTTAGCATGGGTATCGACCGTTTGATCAACATGCTGCAAGATTGGGCACACCGTTTTAGGGATGCGAGCAAGGTAGCTCTGAGGCAGTCCGGTATATTCCAACTGTTCACGTTTCGTCAGTTGCACGTGGATCGTCACTTCCTTGATGCCTGTCTGACCTTCTGGGATGACACCTATCACGTCTTCGCCTTCCCTCGGGGCGAAATCTGTCCCCTCCCTGAGGAAATTGCTGCCATAGGAGGGTGGAACCCATTGCTCCGCCCTGCTGTCCCTTTCTCCGTTCGAGACCCTAGGAGGAAACTACGGGAATTTTTGGGGCTTTCCCACGCTGAAGTATCCCGCATGCTCGAAGGGGATACCGTTTCTCTGCTTGCCTTAGCTGAGAAGTTCATGAACCCGTATGACATCCGGGTTACGCTCATTCATAGCCGTAGGGCGTTCGCCTTCTGTATGCTGCACGTGTATGCCTTTGAAGGCCATATGGACCTGCTGTCTTGCATGGGTAGTGTTCGTCTTCTCGTTGTTGCTGACCTCATGGAGACGGAGTGTAGTCCCGCATCGTTGATCACGGGGGAGATCATTCAGGGTTTAGACAACCGGAAGAGGGATGAGTCAGCCCGTTTCACGGGGAGCACCCGTCTACTGCAGGTATATCGCTTTTTCCTCTTTTTTTTTTTCGCGATATACTGCTACAGGGGGCACTCGACCGAGTCGTCCTGGCACTCGATCGAGTGCCCTCGTAGAGGAGAATTCTGCCACGTTTTAGGGGTGTCACTCGATCGAGTGACCCCGGCACTCGATCGAGTGCCCTTATGCGGACGCCTGAATTCGTCCGAAATTTCATAAGCGTTACTTTTTTTCTTTTTCAGCTCTGGCTATTTAAAAGGTTGTCCAAGATCGAGCCTCCTCCCAACCCGAGTGAATATTGGTTTTACCAGGTGACGACGAGGAGACGGCCTACCGATTCATCTTGCCTCGTCACTCAGAAATATTGGGAGGAAGAACTAACGTTCCATCGTGGTCCGCTGATGCGATGGGTGGTTTTATGGTGGCCTATTTATTCCTGGACGGGTTTGGCGCCTGACGACAAGGCACGTTACCAGGTGATTCTGTCCTTTAGCCACACAGTTCACCTCTATCCAGACCGCATACTCAGGCAGTATGGGCGGACACAGCGCATTCCGGAGAATGAGGCAGTTGTGAGTGCACCTACCCAACTGACCGACATTTTGTGTGACACCTGGATTCAGAGATGGTATACTAGAGTTACTTGGTCCGTTCCCAAGCCGCTTCATTCTGCCTGGGTGTCTTATTCCTACGAAAAGTGGACCAAAGCCGAGACTGCCGAAGCTCGTGCTGCTCTGAAGATCGACGAGGCCTTCGACCTGCTTTGGCGAGAAAAAGTCAATGACAATCGGGATTTCTTTGCTGAAGGGGAGACTCAAACTCCCATAGTCCGTCTGAGGCCAAGTCAGAGAAGAAGAACTAGGACTCGAGCTAGGGGGTCCAACGCTAGAGGTGTTCAGAGGGAGGTG